>CM028338.1:42646175-43846175 GCA_016647705.1 Eucommia ulmoides | reverse complement strand
ACAGAGATGATTAGAAATAGTATCCCAAAATTAATATCATTTGTGTTTAATTCCATATCCGAGGAAACAACTTACTCGAGCTCGAGATTCATGCCCAACAGTCCTAATTTGAGAACATAATCAAAATAATGTAAAAGATTGTAATGTAAATATATCATAATCAAAATAATTATTTATTTATTCAATATATCCCTATCTTTCTGTTCCTAATTATTAAAAAAAAAAAATCGAAAATTTGAGAATATGAAAACTAAACCATATGCCCAGTTGTCCGAAGTTTATGACTGGACAAAATAATTTTTTAATTTTTTTTTAAAGATAAACACTGGACTGAATAGATGGCTGCTGAGTTAAGCCCCTATTGTTTCTATCATGTTGGGTGCGTTTAGTGGGCATTTTGGTAAGAGGATTGGTCAGAAAGCCCAGGAACTTATGGGCTTTATAATTTTTTGCTCCTTGTTTGTTCTATTCCTTCTTTGCTGATACCTTCGGTTTTATACTTGAACTTGAATGGACCATAAGCCCAAGACTCTACTTCACTAACTTTCATCAATTAATTTAAAAATTATATTTTGTCAATTAAAAATTTTAAGCGTAAAATAAATTTTGAAAATCACTTTTTTCAGAACATCATATTTTTGTTAAAAAAAATTAAAAGGAAGGTTTTAGTTTAATGGGCTTGGTCTCGTGGAATTAGTGTAAATTAAACACGACAAAATGGAATTTTGGGGATTTTATTTTTTGAAAATTATTTTAGGGTGCATTTGGTTGGGTGGAAAATGGATGGAAAATAAAATAAAAAGAAAAATAGGATAGAAATTTAAAAAAAAAAATGGAAGGAAAAAAATAGTAATAAAAAGGCACAATTGTCAAAACTTTTTTTTTTTTTTCCCAAATTTGAGAGGAAATTAAATAAATTGAGAGAGAATAAGTAAAATTTGAATGGACCATGAGCCCAATAGTCTACTTCACTAACTCTCATCAATTAATTTTAAAAAAAAAAAAATTATATTTTGTGAATTAAAAATTTTAAACGTAAAATAAATTTTGAAATCACTTTTTATAGCTCATATTTATGTTAAAAAAAAGATTAAAAGGAAGGTTTTAGTTTAATGGGCTTGGTCTTGCGGAATTAGGGTAAATTAAACACGACAAAATGATCCATTTTGGTGATTTTTTTATTTATTTTATTTTTTGAAAATTATTTTAGGTGCATTTGGTTGGGTGGAAATTGACGAAAAATAAAATAAAAAGAAAAATAAGATTAAAAAAATAAAATTGTTTGTTATAGATGGAAAATAGGTGAAAAAAGAAAATAGTAAGAAAATGTACAATTTTCAAAGTAACTTTTTTTTTCCCGCACAAAGTTAGGAGAAAAATGAATGAAAGTGAGTGAGAATTAATAAAATTATAATTATATTCTTAATAACAAATTTAATTTATTTTTGTAATATACGAAAATTAAATAATAAATTACATTAAAATAAATTATTTTTTTCTCTCTTGCTTTTCTTTTTTAAACAAACAAAAAATATTTCTTCTTTTACAATGAATAAAATTATTCCCCTTATTTTATTTTATTATTATTTTTTTATCCTTCCAACTAAATATATTTTTAGAAAATATCTTCATTTAAATAGACTTTATTATTAATACGAGAGTTATTTACATTTATAATATAAATTTAAAACAAAATTACTGAAATAAACCACTTTTCAACTTATATACGGAAGTAGTGTTACCCGGGGTTCGGAACCCCGGGTTTGTGGGGCCGGCGGTATACCCGGGGTTTGGAATCCCAGGTATATGAATTTTTTTTTTTTGGCATACGGCGTTATACCCGGGGTTTGGTACCCCGGGTTCTATGTAGAACCTGGGGTACCAAACCCCGGTATAACCCGAATTTAAAAAAAAAAAAAAAATCGTTTTTGTCCAAAAATTTTTTTAAAATTTTCGGCAAATTTAAGCTGATTAACGGTGGTCATCGATATTTTAAATAAATCTAATTTTTTTTGTGCATAAATTAGGTTCAAAACACTACATAATGTTTTTTACAACACTAAAAACGGACAAATGGATGAATTTTAAAAAATCGTCAAAGTTGACCAGATGAGTTGTTTCGATAATGGCGGAATTTTTTTCGGCAATTTAGAATTAACAAAAGATTGCATGTCGATAACAGAAATGAACCAAATTTTTTGTATATAAACTATGTTCATAACACTACATAACGAAACTTAGAACACTAAAAACGGACAAGTGGATGAATTTTAAATAATCACCAAAGTTGATCAGAAGAGTTGTTTCGATGATGATGCAATTTTTTTGAAAATTTTGAATTAACAAAAATGATCGTTTATCCGTAACAGAAATGATCCTGATTTTTTTGTATACAAACTACGTTCATAACGCTAAATAATAAAATCGAGAACACCAAAAACGGATAATATGTTATCGAGAGAAAATAAAACTTACGTAAAATAATAGAAAAAGTTTGGATGGACATAATTTTGTACTCAGTGGTCTGTTTGGGGCGATTTTTTTTTTGATTTCAGGTATTTTTTCGAGATCTAGGCACCGCAAATGCCGTAGGCGGTTTGGTCCAGTATTTTTTCAAATAAAGCCCGTTTTCACCTTCAATTTTGGATTCGAAGTGTTGGGTGAATAAATTTGTAATCTTCGTTGCGAACGTTTGTCTTGTTCTGTTGATAAAATTGAAATCTTCAAAAGGCAGAGTGATGACTCACATCAGACCCAACTTTTTAAAAAAAAAAAAAATTGCCCTCAACGGATCACCGAGTGCAAAATTATGTCCATCCAAACATTGAAGAACAATATAGTGTTTTTTGAAACGTTGAAGAGTAATAAAATGTTAATGATAATAACCATTACTTAAAAATTATTCACTAATCCGTTTTTGGTATTCTTGATTTTATTATTTAACGTTATGAACGTAGTTTCTATACAAAAAAATCAAGATCATTTTTGTTACGGATAGACGACCATTTTTTGTTAACTCAATGTTTTTAAAAAAACTGCATCATCATCGAAACAACTCGTCTGATCAACTTTGACAATTATTTAAAATTTATCCACTTATCCGTTTTTAGTGTTTTAAGTTTTGTTATGTAGTGTTATGAACATAGTTTATATATACAAAAAATTTGGTTCATTTTTGTTACCAACATGCAATCTTTTGTTAATTCTAAATTGTCGAAAAAAAATTCGCCGTTATCGAAACAACTCATCTGATCAACTTTGGCGATTTTTTAAAATTCATCCACTTGTCCGTTTTTAGTGTTGTAAAAAGCATTATGTAGCGTTTTGAACCTAATTTATGCACAAAAAAATTAGATTTATTTATAATATCGATAGATCACCGTTAATCAGTTTAAAGTTGCCGAAAATTTTAAAAATTTCTTGGGTAAAAACGATTTTTTTTTTTCTTTTTTTTTTTTAAATTCGGGTTATACCCGGGGTTTGGTACCCCGGGTATAACGGTGTATACCCAAAAAAAAAAAATCATACCCAAGGTTTGGAACTCCGAATATACCGTCGGCCCCACAAACCCGGGGTTTCAAACCCCGGGTAGCACTATTTTCGTATATAAGTTGAAAAATTGTCTATTTCAGAAATTTTGTTTTAAATTTATATTATAAAGGTAAACAACTCATCAATACTAACATGGTATCCAACTTAAGCCCAACAAAAATCTTTGTCACATTGACAATTTAATAATTATAAATTGATGTGATGGAGTATTGACTTCTATTCAAGATTTAATATATAAATTTGACCCAATTAATTGCCAAGTAATTCCTATTGCTTAAAGTTACGTTTGATTATTGTCATAGAAATGAATCACTGCGAGAGGACAAGCACTAAGATTAAGAGTTCTTTATAAAATAATTACTTTTTAAATTAAAAAAATACTAATAACTTAATTACGAAACCAACGTAAAACGCATTTCGGAAATGCGTTTATATTAAAAACGCATTACTAATTTGCGTTTATTGCAGGGAAAAAATAAAAACACATAAAAAGAATTCGTTTATACGTTCGACATTTTAAAAAAATAAATAGCATTAAGAACCGCATAAGCCATCAATGTTTTCACAAGAAAACGCATATGGTATCTGCGTTTCCTGTAAAAATGCAGATGGCATCTGCGTTTTTACAGGAAATGTAACCACCATCTGCGTTTTTAAAGACCCTAAAACACCCATCCCACTCTTCTCTTTCATTTGCTCCCTTTCGCAGAATAGCTGCCGCCCAACAACACCTTCGGCATCGCCTTGCTGCACTTTCACCGTCGCCCTGCTCCGCTGCCGTCGCCGATCTTGTTTTACTCTCCGGTCGTCGTCTCCAACGTTTCAATATTTTTTTTTTGGGTTTTTTAGTATATATGTGTATAAATGTATGTGTGTGTAGATGGTTTTTTTTTTTTTTGGCTTTTTGGTTTTTTTTCAATTTTTTTTTCTTTTAATCGGGTCCGTTTTCGTTCGAGACAGAATCGGGTTCTTCGTGGGTCGCCAACATCCGGGAGCCATCGTCAGTGCTGGTGGTGATGTTCGAGGAGCCGTTGATGAACATGTGTTGTTTGGTTCGGTGGTGCAGAGAATCGGAGGTGGTGTTGTGTGATTTGTTTGGTTCGGTGGTGCAGAGAGTCGGCAGTGGTGTTGTGTTGAAGTCAGTGGTGTTGTTCGGCGGTGGAGGGTATTGTTCGGGGGTACAGAGAATCGGTGGCGGTGGTTTTGTTTGGCAGTGGAGGGTGTTTGGTTCGGTGGTGCAGAGACAAAGAAGAAGAGCTGAAAAAATTGAAGGAAACAAAAACATTTTGTACTCCTTAAGTTTAACAAAATATGCAAATAGATCCCATTAAATTAATAAAAACGAAATAACAAAATTACCCTTAATTTCAAATTGAAATGATTGAAATGCCCTTAAAAAAACGTAAATGTTTTGCGTTTTCATTCTTAATTTTTTTCCCCAATCGATAGCTACTTGATTTGTTTTCCCAATCTGAATTGTCAAAAAGTGTCCTATAAATAATGTTGAATTTGGATGAAGAAGAAAAAGAAACAGATAACAAACCTCTTCGAAAACAATGCAAAACATCAATTTGGGATCGATAAAATACTTCAGGAAATACACCGATAATCCAAAACTATCCAATTACGAAGACGGAGAAATTCACTATGAATGGTTTGATAAAACATTTGTGTTTTTTTAACGAATAAAAAAAACCAACACAAGTGGAACAAAAAAATGTTCGTGAAATGGTAAAAAATGCATCATACTGATGCGTTTTTTCATAAAAATCCACACGATCGAAAAACACAAAACTGTTTTGGGTTTCATAATAATTTATATTATTTTGTTATTAATTGCATCATACTCAAAACATATCCAATTGTAGAAAAAAAAAAAAAAAAAAACTATGATTTTTTTTTGACATTTCAGTCATTTCAATTTGAAATTAAGGGTAATTTTATCATTTCGTATTTATTAATTTAATGGGATCTATTTGCATATTTTGCTCAACTTAAGAGGTACAAAATGTTTTTTTTTCCTTCAATTTTTTCAGCTCTTCTTCTTTGTCTCTGCACCACCGAACCAAACACCCTCCACCGCCACCGATTCTCTGCACCACCGAACAACACCCTCCACCGCCAAACAACATCACTGCCACCGATTCTCTATACCACCGAATAACACCACCGACTTCAACACAACACCACCGCTAACTCTCTGTACTACCGAACCAAACAAACAACACAACACCACCTCCGATTCTCTGCACCACCGAACCAAACAACACATGTTCATCAACGGCTCCTTGAACATCACCACCGGCGCCGACGATGGTTCCTAGATGTCGGCAACCCACGAAGAACCTGATTCTGTCTCGAACGAAAACGGACCCAATTAAAAGAAAAAAAAAAAACAAAATAAACCAAAAATCCATATATACACACATACATTTATACACATATATACGAAAAAAAATATTGAAACATTTACCTTAATCAAAGGAGACGACGACCAGAGAGTAAAACAAGATCGGCGACAGCAGCGGAGCAGGGCGACGGTGAAGGTACAGCAAGGCGATGGCGAAGGTGTTGTTGGGCGGTGGCTATTCTGCGAAAGGGAGCAAATGAAGGAGAAGAGTGGGATGGGTGTTTTAGGGTCTTTAAAAATGTAGATGGTGGCTGCGTTTCCTGTAAAAACACCGACCTGTAAAAACGCAGATGCCATCTGCGTTTTTACAGGAAACGTAGATGCCATCTGCGTTTTCTTGTGAAAACGCAGATGGGTTCTGCGGTTCTTAATGCTATTTATTTTTTAAAATGTCGAACGTATAAACGCATTCCTTTTATGTGTTTTTAATATAAAGACATTTCCGAAGTGCGTTCTACGTTGATTTCGTAATTAAGTTTCTGTATATAAGTTATCAGTATTTTTTTTATTTAAAAAACAATTATTTTGTAAAGAACTCCTAAGATTAATATGATTAATGTTAAGAAACAATCTGCTCAATTCACCTAGTGCTATGCTCTGCTGTATGCATTTCTATTTCACATTCCTTTTGTATGGAAACCTAACTATAAATAGAATATTATGTCTTAGTCTCCATTGAGTTAAGTTTTCCATTATAAATCTTTTCTCTAAAATTTAACTTGGTATCAGAGCATACCAAGGCCTACGCCATGTCTACTGTAAACATACAAACTCTACCACTAGCTCAGACCGCAGGTCGTCAAGCTCCAGTTACACCAGTGACGAGCAATATTTTAGCTCAGTCCACTACCAATGGCAACAATGGAGGAGTAGCTGACAATGGAACCAATGTGCCTCACTTTAGGAGTGTTCTCAACTAACCCTTATCCCTTAAGTTGGACAAAAACAATTTCACACTGTGGAAAATCATGGTTTCCACAATAATCAGGGATCACTGTCTTGGTAGCTTCATTAATGGAAGTCGTCCCTACCCACCTGAGTACATTCCAGCAAGAACTGCAACTGAAGATGATACTATAGGTTTTGGTCTTAGAAATAATCCAGATTATGAGTAATGGATCTTGAATGATCAACTTCTCATGGGTTGGCTCTATGGATCCATGACTCAGTCCATTGCTACTGAAGTGATGGGTTATAACACTTTAGCTACTTTGTGAAAGCTCTTGAGATTCTGTTCAGTGCTTACTCCAACGCAAAAATGGATGAGACACGAACCAAGCTGCAGACTACCAGGAAAGAGAGCATGAGTATAACTGACTACTTGAAGCAGAAGAAGAGCTAGGTAAATGTTCTTACCTTAGCCGGTGACCCTTACCCAGAATCTTAACTCATAGCCAACGTCTTATATAGTCTAGACTCAGAATATATTCCTATTATGGTGTTGATTGAATCTCGTACCAACACTACCTAGCAAGATTTGCATGATACACTCCTCAGTTATGAGAGCAAACTTGAATGATTGAATGCTTTGACTAGTTTGAGTCAATTCATGAAATCCTTATCATCTTCATCACCATCTGCCAATTTTGCTGGCAAGCTAGGAAATTTTAGTCATGATCGAGGATATAATCAACACTAGGGCAGAAGATCCAACCAGAGAGGCTCTCGTGGTCGAGATGGTTGTTCCAGAGGACGAGGTGGAGGCAGGTTCAATGGTCTTACACCAACATATCAGGTTTATGGCAAAAATGGGTACTCAGTTTCCATTTGCTACAATAGGTATGATGATAACTATATGGGTTCTGACCCTGGTGGAAACAACCACTCACAAGGCAAACAAAACCCCTCAGCTTATGTTGTCACACCAGAATCTGTGAGTGATGAGGCATGGTATGCTAACAGTGGAGCCAACAACCATGTGACAACTAGAATTGGTAATTTCAATCTGAAGAGTAAGTACAGTGGTAAGGAGAACTTGACTCTTGGTAATGGAAAGCAATTATCCATTTCACATGTTACCTCTGGTTTGTTGAAATCTGAATCAGGAACATCTTTAATACTAAATGAAATGCTTCATGTACCTAGAATTGCTAAAAATCTTGTAAGTGTTTCAAGGTTGACTGTTGACAATAATGTATTTATTGAATTTCATTTGATTTTTGTGTTGTGAAAAATAAGGTGACAAAGAAGACATTGCTTCAAGGGATACATAAAGATGGACTCTACCAGCTCAATACATCCAATCTCAAGTCAGTCCCTACTCTTAGTAATCGGTCCAAGTCAAAAATTGTCAACCAGTCAAGCTTCTTTGCTGGTGTTACTGTTGTTCCTGAGTCTAGTGTCAGTCAATTTGTGATAGATGTGTCTTCAAATTCCCTAAGTGATGTTTGGCATAAGAGGTTAGGCCATTCATCAAATAGAGTCATGAGTCAAGTCTTTGCTACCAACAATGTAAAAATTCAAATCAATGAAAAACATAGTTTTACTAATGCATACTAATTTGGAAAATCTCATTCTCTACCCTATCGACTTTTAGATAATAGAGATACAATAATACTTGAACTTGTGCATAAAGATATTTGGGACCCTGCACCCATCATGTCCAGCTCAAACTATAGATTCTACATTCATTTTGAGGATGATTTCAGTAGACAAACCTGGATATATCCTCTAAAAGCTAAATCTGATGCTCTAGAAGCATTGAAATAGTTTAAAAACTTGGCAGAAAATCAGTTTGACACTAAAATAAAAAGTTTACAAACAGATTGGGGGTGAATACCAAGCTTTTACTCACATTGTTAAAGAGAAATAGGATCAATTTTAGACAGTCTTTCCCTCACACCTCAGCTCAAAATGGTAGAGCTGAGAGAAAACATAGACACATAGTTGAGATGAGCCTAACTCTGTTAGCTCAAGCTGACATGCCCTTAAAGTTTAGGTGGGATGTTTTTCAAACACTTGTCATCCTCATAAATCGGTTACCAACTCCTGTCCTTCAAGGTAAAACACATTTTGAAATTGCTTACAGTAAAAAAAATTAGATTATCAATTCCACAACTTACAGGAGTGCGATAAGAGCCTTGCAATATGTGTCCCACACAAGGCCGGATATATCTTTTACAGTCAACAGGTTAAGCCAGTTCCTCAAGGCTCCTACAACAACACAACATATTGGAATGCTACCATGAGAGTTCTTAGGTACCTCAAAGGAACAATTGACCGTGGTTTGCACATTAAATACTGTGACAGACTCTCTCTTGTGGGATTCTCGGATGTTGATTGGGCCTACTGCCCTGATGACAGGAAATCTGTGGCAAATTATTGTGTGTATTTGGGAGATACCTTAGTGCCTTGGTCATCCAAAAAACAATCAGTTGTTGCTAGGTCTAGTATTGAATCTGAGTACATGGCCTTTATTCATGTTGCAGCTGAAATATCATGGATTCAAGCCTTACTGCAAGAGTTTAAGTTTCTTTTACCTTTACCACATGTCACCTGGTGTAACAACATGAGTGCTAGTGCACTTGCTTCTAACTTTGTCTACCACGCAAGAACCAAGCATATAGAGCTTGATGTCCGTTTTGTTTGAGACAAGATTTTGCAGAAACAACTTGAAGTAAGATATGTGCCCTCACATGATCAAATAGCTAACTGTCTCACAAAAAGCTTGTCTCACTCTCGTTTCCAGTTCCTTACTGACAAACTTGGAGTAACTAACTCACCCCTACGTTTGAGGGGTAGTATTAAGAAACAATGTGCTCAGCTCACCTAGTGCTATGTTTTGTTGTATGCATATTCCTACCTCACTTTCACTGCTCATCCGTGGTCCCAACATAAGCCTATGTTCCCTCTGTTGTACCTTTGCTAGTGCTGCGTATCATCCTTGGGATTGTACACATTTATGTTATTCTTGCTTTCACTTGCTTCTCTTATTTCATGCCACTTGTAATCATCTCAGAGTTGTATCATTCCTCTTATATGGAAACCAAACTATAAATAGAATAATATGCCTCAATCTCCATTGAGCTGAGTTTTCCATTATCAATCTTTTCTCTAAAATTTAACTATTAATACACATTTGCATGCAAATATAATGTGATTTTGGGTAATTTCACGTGTCTGAATCACTTCTTTTAGTGATAATTTTATGTTTGGTACAATAAGATAAAAAGTGGGAGTAGAATTGTATATATTATGTTTGGTGATAACGTTGAAAAATTTACAATGTTCCCAATTCTCAAATCACTAATCAACACATTCAAAAATTAGGAAAAATACTGAATAAATCAGTATGGTATCGGTTAAATATCCTCCATCTTGAGAAGTAGTTAATCATGAATTAAGTGATATATTATGATAGTGTATTGAAATCTAGAAATCACTATTATTTATTGAAGTTCGCCTTTACACTCGGACATTCAATTTCTTTATTCGTCTCTCTTTTCCTCCTCTCCTCCGTGAATTCTTCTATTCATATAATATCTGCTCTGCTCTGCTCTCACCAAATAGTTGGTGGTATCTCCTTGGGAGTCTATGTCTTTCTCATATTAACTAAGTTCCTCTCACCTTGAGGATGCTGAGAGGCTTCTCTTCTCTTTTTTTTTTTAAAAAAAAAAAAAAAAAAAAAAAAAAAAAAAAGGGAGAAAAAAAGAAAAATCTGTTTCTTCTACCTCTCTCTTTTGTCAATAATTAATAAATTCAACATTCAAGGTGTTTGATTAAAAAAAAGCCCAATTGTCTACTCTTTTTTTTTTTGTCATACTCACACATCTGACTCTCACACACATCCCCGACTCACACACCCTTCGAACGGATGAGATTGAATCCCACACCCAAATATGTGGAAGGGGACACAATCCCCAACTACGAGTGTGGGATGTTGTTTGGCATTTTCACAGGGCCAACAGCAAATCTCATACACACGCAACCAACTCATGCACACGGTAGGATTTGACCCCCACACCAACTGTGGGGGGAGATGGTAAGCCTACCACTAGGCCACCACCTCTATCCTCAATTGTCTACTTCACTAAATCAATTTTTATGTTTTTATTTAAAATAAAATAAAATAAACTTTCATCAATTAATTTAAAAAATATATTTTATCAATTAAAAATTTTAAACGTAAAATAAATTTTGAAATCACTTTTTACAAAACTTCATATTTTTGTTAAAAAAAAATAAATTAAAAGGAAGGTTTTAGTTTGGGATTAGTGTAAATTAACAAGTCAAAATTGGATTTTGGTAATTTTAAAAAAAAAAAAAAAAAAGTTGCAAAATTCCTTTATTTAAATAGACTTATTCTCAATACCAACATCATATCCAACTCAAGCCTAACAAAATTCTGTCCCATTGAGAATTCAATAGTTATAAATTGATGCGATGAAGTATTGACTTCTATTCACGACTGGATATATGAATTCAACCTAATTGATTGCCAAGTAATTTCCTATTGTCTATTGATTATTGTTACAGACATATATTATTGCAAAAGGACAGGCACTAAGATTAATACACATTTGCATGCAAATAAAATGTGATTTTGGGTAATTTCATGTGTGTGAATCATTTAATCCTGAATCATTGGTAATTTCATGTGTCTGGTTGATTCTCTTGAGAGCATTTTCGGAATTAAATATTAAATTTAATTCTAAATATATCATATTAACATGGAAAAATTATCTTTAAGATTGTCTAGAGAGACAATTTTGGACACACCGTGACATGAAGGAAAAAAAAAAACAGTTTGATACCATAGATGAAAAGTGGGAGTAGAATTGTGAATATTTTGATTGGTTTTATAGATGAAAAGTAAGAGAAGATGAGAGATTAATATAATAATAATTTTAAATAAAATATGAAGATAAGTTTGTAAGTTAAACATTTTCATTCATATATATTTTTTTTCTATTTTTTTTCTCATATTTTCATTCATTTTATTTTATTTTATTTTCATACCGAAAATTCATATATTTTTTATTTATTTCTCAATCACTACCTTTTTTTTAATTTCCTATCTACTTTTTACTTTTTCTCATTTTCTCTGTCCCTCTATCAAACGAAAATCTATGAAATATCTTTCAAATCATTTGAATTTCCAGGCAAAGATTTTTGTAACGATATCATAGCAGCAACATTTTTATGTGGTCGTCTGACAATTTCTACCTTTAGTCAAGCAAATCACATGGTAGTGTGAACTGGAAGACATCACCGTTTAATAATAAATCCGCTGTCCTGTTAGGCCTCCCCACCACCACTTATTGGTAGGACCCATAATTCTCATATGATAAGAAAGGAACTTTTTACTATTTTAATCCAGACAAGGAAAAAGAGACATTTGCAACCGGTCCCAATGACCCCTAGCTTTTGACATATCCATATAATATCTAACCCATGTTTTTGCAGATTATGGTGTCTGAAACATTCGATCTACAACATGAAACTAAAGAGCTCGATAAAACATCATGGCATATGCATTCTATTCAATCAAAATGAGTTTATATACCATCTCTAATCAAAATCAAAGAGTCTAGATAAGATAACTAATCTCCTCTCCTACAATTAATTTAATTAATTTTCTACAATTAATCTCCTATGATTTTGCATCTATAATATACCGAGATCGCTTTCGGGATATTCTTGGATTATCACAAAAGAACTATGTCGATAAGGTATTTATTAGATTTGGCATGAAAGATTATGCATTAAGAGATACTCCTGTTGCTAAAGGAAATAAGTTTAGTCTCACTCAATGCACCAAGAATGAATCGGAAAAGAAAGAGATGCAAAAGATTCTCTATGAGTTGGCATTAGTAAGTCTTGTGTACGCTCAAGTATGTACGCGTCTGGATTTAATGTTCATATTTAGAATGTTGGGCAGATACTTAAGTATCTCTAGAATGAATCATTGGAAACCAGCCAAATGGGGTATAAGGTATTTATAGAAAACAAAAGTTAACATGCTCAAGTATCGGAAGACATATCATTTGGAGATCATTGGGTATTCTGATTCTGATCAAGTTTCTAGTTATTAAAGAGAGAATTCAGAGGGAACAAACTCCATGATTGTAGATTTGCTCACTAAAAGTTTGCCACCTAAGGTATTTCATGAGCACAATGCTCATATAAGTATGATTTTATCTGATGATGGCTAATTTAGTGAGAGTTTGTATTTGTTGAATGTTCTTTTATTAGATACGTATATTTGATTTTTGCAGAATAAAGTAGATCGATTAAATTTTATTTACTCTGAATATGTTCTTTCTAATTGTGGTTTAACATAAAGATAGAAAGACTAAGAATTGATTTCACTAAGAAGTAAAGTTAGATAGAAAGACTAAGAATTGATTTCACTAAGAAGTAAAGTTAGACCAGTTGGAAATAGGCATCTCTGAGATCACATTGCATGTAATTTCTATGCTACTCATCCACAATTTTATCTATGTCATTGAGTGTATTAGTATGGTGATCATCGTGATTTAGTCATAACTGTATTGTGATATAAGCTGCGGTAATTCTTTTGTTAGTATATGAGATGAACCAGATTGCTTAAGGAGAAGTCTAAGGATAAATAGCACACAGATGCACGCTTAAAGAATTTTGTGATATAATTGCTTCAGGAATAATATGTAACCCAAGTGAGAGATTGTTAGGAAATTTTATTTTCTAATCTATTTTGGGCAACATATTATTAACGCAATTATATTTGCTATTTAAATTTAATGGGTTAAAATTAAATAATCTAAAATAAAAATAAACAGATAATATATATATATATAACCTATAGAAACTCAATGGGCCTTATTCATTCTCAAAATACGTCTTATAAGACGAGGATTATCTTAAACTTTATATATATGTCAGGATCAGGTAATAAAAGCGGTGTGAGATTCAACAACCTCTTGACGCGCATGGTGAACTTTTGACAAACCATTGCGAACAGATATTGGGAAAGGGTCCAACATCAATGTGAGATTCAACGCGCCTCCTCACGTGCAAGGTAGAGTTTTAGACAAACCATTATGAACGGATATATGGGGGCCTAATATCGATCTGGGATTCAAGACACCCAACATCAGACAAAAGTCTGACTCTAATATCACGTAGAAATTCAGTAGGCCTAACTCACTCTCAAAAGATGTATTGAAAGATAATGATTGCCTAGGCTTCATATATAACTCATGATCTGGTAACACAAGCGATGTAAGATTCAACATGCCCTCCCACGTGTAGGGTGGACTTTGCCAAACTAGTGCGAACGAAAATCGAGGGGGGGCAACATCAATGTGGGATTCAATATGCCCTCTTATGCACATGGTGGAATTTAACAAACCGCTACAAGTAGATATTAGGGGGCTCAACATTGATATGGAATTTAACACGCCCAACATCAGACAAAGCCTGACTCTGATATCACGTAGAAATCCAATGGGCCTAACTCACTCTCAAAAGACGTCTTGGAAGAGGAAAACTACCCTATGCTTATATATAGCTCAGGACCAGGTAACACAAGCAATGTGGGATTTTAACATACTCCATCATGCACATGGTGGACTTTTGACAAACCACTATGAACAGATATCAGGGGAGGGATCCAATATCGGTGTGAGATTCAACAAAAGCCAAAAAATAGTGATGCCCCCTAACGAGATAATAATTAGACTTTTCCTTTAAAATGTTCTACAATAATTGTTTTTCTTTAAATTTTAAGTGTTGAAATTAAAAGTGTTGAATTTATACCATGAATTTATCTTAAAACATCATGGCATATGCATTCTATTCAATCAAAATGAGTTTATATACCATCTCTAATCAAAATCAAAGAGTCGAGATAAGATAACTAATCTCCTCTCCTACAATTAATCTAATTAATTTTCTACAATTAATCTCCTATGATTTTGCATCTATAATATACCGAGATCGTTTCGGGGTATTCTTGGATTATCACAAAAGAGCTATATCGATAAGGTATTTATTAGATTTGGCATGAAAGATTATGCATTAAGAGATACTCCTGTCGTTAAAGGAAATAAGTTTAGTCTCACTCAATGCACCAAGAATGAATCGGAAAAGAAAGAAATGCAAAATATTCTCTATGAGTCGGCATTAGTAAGTCTTGTGTACGCTCAAGTATGTACGCGTCTGGATTTAACGTTCATATTTAGAATGTTGGGTAGATACTTAAGTATCCCTAGGATGAATCATTGGAAACCAGCTAAATGGGGTATAAGGTATTTATAGAAAACAAAAGTTAATATGCTCAAGTATCGGAAGACATATCATTTGGAGATCATTGGGTATTTTGATTCTGATCAAGTTTCTAGTTACGAAAGAGAGAATTCAGAGTAGGACAGTATCTATAGAATATGTGGGAACAAACTCCATGATTGTAGATTTGCTCACTAAAGGTTTGTCACCGAAGGTATTTCAATACCACACTGCTCGTATAAGTGTGGTTTTATCGGATGATGTGCTAGTTTAGTGGGAGTTTGTAGTTGTTGAATGTTCTTTTATTAGATACGTATATTTGATTTTTACAGAATAAAGTAGATGGATTAAATTTTATTTACTCTGAATATGTTCTTTCTAATTGTGGTTTAACATAAAGATAGAAAGATTAAGAATTGATCTCATTAAGGAGTAAAGTTAGACTAGTTGAAAGTAAGCATGTCTGAGATCACATTGCATGTAATTTTTATGCTACTCATCCACATTTTTATCTATGTCATTGAGTGTATTAGTATGGTGATTATCGTGGTTTAGTCATAACTATATTGTGATATAAGTTGCGGTAATTCTATTGTTAGTATATGAGATGAACCAAATTGTTTAAAGAGACATCTAAGGATAAATAACACACAGATGCACGCTTAAAGAATTTTGTGATATAATTGCTTCAGGAATAATATGTAGCTCAAGTGGTAGATTGTTAGGAAATTTTATTTCCTAATTTATTTTGGGCAACATATTATTAACGCAATTATATTTGCTATTTAAATTTAATGGGTTAAAATTAAATAATCTAAAATAAAAATAAACAGATAATATATATATATATATATATATATATATATATATATATATATATAAAACCTATAGAAACTCAATGGGCCTTATTCATTTTCAAAATACGTCTTGTAAGATGAGGATTATCTTAAACTTTATATATAGGTCAGGATCAGGTAATAAAAGCGGTGTGAGATTCAACAACCTCTTGAAACGCATGATGAACTTTTGACAAACCATTGCGAACAGATATTGGGAAAGTGCCCAACATCAATGTGAGATTCAACGCGCCCCCTCACGTACAGGGTAGAGTTTTTGACAAACCATTACGAACGGATATATGGGGGCCTAATATCAATGTGGGATTCAAGACACCCAACATCAGATAAAAGTCTGACTCTAATATCACGTAGAAATCCAGTAGGCCTAACTCACTCTCAAAAGATGTATTGAAAGATAATGATTGCCTAGGCTTCATATATAACTCATGATCTGGTAACACAAGCGATGTAAGATTCAACATGCCCTCCCACGTGTAGGGTGGACTTTGCCAAACTAGTGCGAACGAAAATAGAGGGGGGGCAACATCAATGTGGGATTCAATATGTCCTCTTATGCACATGGTGGAATTTAACAAACCGCTACGAGTAGATATTAGGGGGCTCAACATTATGGAATTTAACACGTCCAACATCAGACAAAGCCTGACTCTGATATCACGTAGAAATCCAATGGACCTAACTCACTCTCAAAAGACATCTTGGAAGAGGAAAACTACCCTACGCTTATATGTAGCTCAGGACCAGATAACACAAGCAATGTGGGATTCTAACATACTCCATCATGCACAGGGTGAACTTTTGACAAACCACTACGAACAGATATCAGATGAGGGGTTCAGCATCGATGTAAGATTCAACAAAAGCCAAAAAATATTGATGCCCCCTAACGAGATAATAATTGGACTTTTCCTTTAAAATGTTCTACAATAATTGTTTTCCTTTAAATTTTAAATGTTGAAATTAAAAGTGTTGAATTTATTAAGTACTCAATGTATTAAGTATTCAAATTTTTAATACTTTTAACTTCAAAAAAAATTATTTTGAAGAAAAAAATTATTTTTTTACAAATTTTTATTCTTAAAAAGTAATTTTTACAATTTTTTTTTTTTAAATATTCTCTCTCTATTTTTTTTCAATTTAATATTTTTTCCATCTATAATTTTTTATCCATAACTTTTTATTACGAGATTTTACAATATTGGTGTGATATGTTAACTGTGATAATTAGATATTTTATGGTAGTAAGTGAATTTTGAACAACTTTTTAAATGACTATTATTTTTTAAGTGATTGCTTAATTTTGTTATCAAACGCACTTAATTTGATAAATACTTAATGCATTTAATTTTAAATATTTAATTGTGTTAACAAAAACATAAATTAGAGGCTAAGATTTTAACAAAATATCATGTGATCAATCAATCCTTCAAAAAAGAAAGAAAAACAAGTTTGGTGGTTAGGTAATGTCTTAGTGCCTTTCAAACCCTCTTACTCATCATGGGACCATGCAATAATTAATTCTTGCTAAGAAGGAAGTCTATGTTGTGGCAATTCCGCCTATAACAAAGAGATTATTTTTGTTTGTTCGATTATATAAATAGATTTGATAAACTATATGACAATTTTAATCCTTTAATTTTTTATTTTTTTTGAATTAAAAAATTGTTAAATGGATTTAGATAACAATAAAATGTTATTTTTAAATTATACACACTTTTAATCTTATTTTTATTTCTAAGTAAAATAATTTTTATTTGATTAATTTTTTATTCATAAAAACATGCTTGAAAAAAAGTGTGATCGCCTTATTTTTCCATTAAAAAGATTTTCTATGCGGTATTTCTTGAGAATATTTGGAGGTAATTCCCAAGCTTTGGTTTGGTTGATTCCACATACGGGTGGGACGAGGTAGATGCACCCATTGGCAGTACCTCCCTCCCCCACCTGCAGTCCACTTATGATGCATGGAGCCTGCCACACGTGATTACAATCTGGCTCTAATTATTGACCTTCTATTCACTCTTTGTTGGGTGCACTATTTCAAAAACTTGAAATTAGGTTCATTTCACACCAATTGCACCTTTTAAAGTTCGTTCCCGATGGTACATCTCGAAGGGATTTTTTATTTTTTTAAGATAAATTGTGTCTCAATTAGTTTACGCATATTTTTATTAATTATTTCACGTGCAATCTTAAAGACGTATTTTTCTACATCAATTTGGTACATTCAGGTTTAAATTTAATATTTAATTTTTGAAATATTTTCTAAGAGAATTGAACTCTACTTGACAAAGAAATAAGATATTTCCTCTTGCTCAGTGGACTAACACCTCTTGGGTTTAATCCTTGTCATTTTTATTTTTTATTAGTTCATTATTTTCCATTACAAAATTTTAATCAATTAATAAAGTTGAGAACAAAATATCAAATTGAGTAAAATCTACTATTTTTTTTATAGAGTGATATTTTTTTTTATTAATTTAATTATTAAATTTTTGTTAATATTTTAATCAATACAAATTCCACCAATTGCTAGCAAAAAAAATTGAGAATGAAAAATTATAAATGTCTTATTTTCAGCACAATCTACTAATTTTTCTGTAAAATAATATTGAATTTTATACAAACTTTAGTATGGGTTTTTTAAGAAGCAAAATCAATTGTTTCTGACGTATTTAATTTTTAAATTTGAAAATAATTTTTTTTTCCCAATGATTGTATATTTATTGTTAAAAACTCCAAAAATTCTCTCTTGTATAAACCTTCACTTCAGAAATCCAGTTATTTTTTCAAAAAATAAATAATTTAAAATCAGAAAAAGTCATTGTTATTACCTTCATCAAACCGGTCGGCCAGACATATATTAAAAAACAAGAATAGTGCTCTTACAAACAGAAAACAACGCCCCCCCGCTCTCTCTATATATATAATATACATACACGCAGGAGTGTGTGCCCAAAGAAGAAAAGTAAAGATGGAGATGGAGACTTCTTCTTCCCCTGATCCCAAAACGAATCATGAAGAACTCCCCCAAGATACACCAAAACAGAAGGGTGGACTCATCACCATGCCTTTCATCATAGGTATTTATTTCACCAACGTAAGCACTTTATTTATTTTATTATTACCTAATTTTATGGCGGTTCAATTTTAGAAGTCCTTGTCATAATACCTTTTTTTTTGTAGATTTTAGAGCAATGTATTTTTCAACTATTTTTTCTTCACTTGAAAGCAAAAAAAAAAAAAAGTAATTAAGACAAAAAGAAGAATTTCTTTTTTATTTTTAAAAATAATTTTAAAATAAATTATCCCAATCATACTTGTTTTGAGCTTTTTGCACTTCATACTAACCGAAATTTTAGAGAAATTTCAGTTTAGCTCATGTCCTTTCAATTTGAACTCATTAAACCTTAAAGTATTCAAATCGTATCAAATCAGTTACTCCATCATTTTTTAACAGAAATCAGACACGTGTCAAATATGAAATCACCCACGTAGATGAATTTCATTATAAAAATGACGGAATGACTGATTTGACAAAATTTGAATACTTCAAGGTTTAACGTATTTAAATTAAAAGATATAATAGCTAAAGGTGAAATTTCTCTAAACTTGAGAGGGGGAAAGTGCAAAAAGCTCTACGTTTTTTAATATAACAAATTTTTCATTTTATTATTTGTAAAGATTGGTAGATTAGTATTTTTCAACTCAAATTTTTTCAAAATTCTCATAAATTAAGAATTCATCTCTATTATCCAATGCAATTTTGATTTTTTCTTTTATTTTTAAGTAAAAATATTTTTTTCATTATAAAATACTTTGAAAAGGGTTATCAAATAATATTTTATTTTTAATTTTTATCAATATTTTAGTTAATTTTAAATATCGTATCACATACAAATTCAATAATATTAACTAAATGAATTTTAACAATAATTCGAAAAAAAGAAGGGGAAAAATGATATAAAGAGAATAATATTTAATCGCAGCGAATGAAGCATTTGAGAAGGTGGCAAGTTACGGGTTATTGCCAAACATGATACTGTATTTGATGGGTGATTATCACATGGGCATAGCCAGCGGGACAAACCTACTCTTCTATTGGTCAGCAGCCACTAATTTCATGCCTCTTGTCGGAGCTTTCCTCTCCGATTCATATCTTGGCCGTTTCCTCACCATCGGCTTTGGTTCCATCTCCAGTTTTACGGTAACCCTCTTTTCTTTCTTGCTCTTACTTATCCTGGGTTTTACAGAAAGGATTTCTTAGTATTATCCTTCTTCTTTTTTTCTTTTTTTTTTTTCTTTTTTTTTTTATCATATTTATAGAAAATTCCGGCACCCTTGGTAATATTTTTTACTGTCATTTTAAACAAAAAAGATTGTTAAGATAATTAAAAAATGGGAGAAGAATCATGAATTGATATTATGAAAAGTGATACAAGTATAATACAACGATATACACATATTTATAGGGGAAGTGGGGGCTAGGGTTTTGTCCTAATGGGCCACGTGCGCCAAACTCATATAATACATTAACATCCCCCCTCAAACTCAAAGTGGTAAGTGAGAGGTGAACTTGAGTTTGGAAACCAGAGAGTAAAAGCGTCCAGATGGATGAGCCTTTATGAATATTGTCTGTTGTCTGATCGGCTGAATTGACGGATTTGTAAACGAACCGTATTCTGAAGAATGTGATGACGGATAAAGTGACAATCAGTCTTGATGTGTTTTGTATGCTCATGGAATACATCATTATGAGCGATCTAAATAGCACTCATGTTGTCACAGTGTAAAGTAGTGGCAGCAGGAGAAGAGACACCCATGTCAGCGAGGAGCCATCGAAGCCAGAGAAGTTCTTGAGTTGCATCAGCCATGATATTCAGTTTCAGTACTGGAGCGAGCAACTACAGTTTGTTTCTTACTACGCCAGGAAATGAGAAAATTACCCAAAAAAAAACAGTAACCAGTAGTTGAATGTCTGTTAGTGGGGTCTCCGACCCAATCGGCATCAAAATAAGCTTGTAAGACGGGAGTAAACTAAACTGAAAAGTGAAGCCCATGAAATAAAGTACCCTTGACATACCGAAGAATACGAAAAACAACCGAGTAATGGGTGGTCCGAGAAGCGGACAAAAACTGACTGACCTGATGGACGGCATAGGCAATGTCAAGGCGAGTAACAATGAGGTATACAAGACTTTCAACCAGTTGGCGATATAGAGTGGCATCCTGAAGAGGTGAACCATCAAGTGGGGTAAGTCTAACATTCGGCTCGAGAGGAGTAATGACAGTGGTTGAGTCAGTGATCCCAACCTTGGAAAGGAGGTCCGAGGCATATTTAGCCTGAGAGAAAAAATATCCATCAGAACCCGATGAGATTGCAAGGTCAAGAAAATAGGTGAGCACACCAAGGTCTTTTATCTCGAATTGGCCACTTAAAAACTTTTTGAGTTCAAGAATGCCGAGTAGATCATTTCCAGTAATAACCATATCGTTTACGTACATTAAAAAAAGAATAATACCGTTGGCAGTATGGCGAATAAACAGTACCAAATCATGAGCACTAGGTGTGAACCCAAACTGATGAATAGTAGTACTGAATTTTGCAAACCAGGCACGTAGAGCTTGTTTTAAACCATATAAAGCACAGCGAAGGCGACAAACTTTATTTTAAGGAACAGTCAGGCCAAGAGAGGTATGCATATATACTTCCTCAAGAAGATCGCCATTGAGAAATGAATTTTTGACATCCATTTGAAAAAGAGTACATTTTCGAATGGCGGCGACGGCAAGAAGTGTACGGACAGATGTTAGCCTCGCCACTGGAACAAATGTCTCTTCATAGTCAATATCATATTCCTGAGCAAATCCCTTGGCAAGTCGGGTTTTATATCATTCGACAGAGCCATCAGAAAGTGTCTTGATCTTAAACATCCATTTGCACCCAATATGAGTTTTTCCAGGGGGCAAATCTACAATATCCCAAGTATGAGTTTTGGCGAGAGCCTGAAGTTCTTCGTCCATTGTTTTCTGCCAAAGAGGATTAGTATTAACTTCCTTATAGGATTGAGGCTCATGCAGATGAAGTATAATGGAAAAACAATAAAAATCAGAAAGGTAATATGGAAGATGAGTTACCCTGGTAGAGCGGCGAGGGTGATCTAGGGCGTAGGTGTCAACGGAAGGCGGTACAGGATTATCGACCATAGGAGAAGTCTCAAGCATGATCACTAGAGTTGGAAGGGTGAGATCAGCTAGTGGTTCTAGAATGGGTTCAAGTGGTGGTTCTAGAATGGACTCAGCATAAAATGCAGGGCTAGGCTCAACTGGTGGTACTGGAGTAGACTCAATAGTAACTGGAACTGTATCATCTAGAAATAACTCAATGGACGGATCAGTAAAGAATCTGGAGTTGGTGAGGGTTGACATGTCAAATGACCGTAAGAAAAAAAACATTTGATGTTCTCAAAAGATGACATGTCGCAAGATACAAAGGGTTTCAGAAGTGGGATCCCAGCACCGATATCCTTTATGTTCGATGTCATATCCAAGAAAACAACATAGACGAGCCCTTGATTCCAGTTTGTTGTGTTCATGTGATTTGAGAAGAACAAAATAAGAGCAATCAAAGACTCTGAGTTCAGAGTAATTAGGAGTTTTGTCGAAAAGGCGTTCAAATAGAGACTGGTTTTGGATTGTAGCAGAAGGGACATTGTTTATTGTGTAGACAACTATAAAGGTAGCTTCATCCCAAAAACGCTCAGGACATGATGAAGAAATGAGGAGAGTACGAACTAATAAAAAATATGTCTATGTTTGCGTTCGCTTCGTCCATTTTGTTGGTATGTACTAGGACACGAGCAATGAGAAAGCATGCCATTTTTGCAAAACAGGTTAAGAAAAGTACGATTTTTGTATTCCATTGCATTATCTAAGCAAAAAACTTTGATAAAATTGGGTTTGAACCATAAAAGAAAACTCAGAATATATTTAGAATAGTTCGAATCAATGTTTCATAAGAAAAAAACCATGTATATCGAAAGTAGTCGTCCACAAAGATAACAAAGTAACGAAGGTCACCCATCAAGGCATGAGGAGAAGGCCCCCAAATATCAGAATGAATTAGATCAAATGGTGTAAGGGAAATAGACTGAATCTCTTTGAAATGTAGGGCTGGTTGTTTAGCAAGTTAGCAATGGATACATTTGAATGACACATATTGTACTGAACCTAACTGACCACTAGAGAGAAGCGATTTGAGTCGGCTAGATAAAGTGTGGCCTAATCGAGCATGCCAAAGTTAGGATGGTGAGAGAGATACTGGTGGTTGTGGAAATAAGGATGAGGAAGAGGATATTGGTGGTAATGGTGAAGTTGCACAGGTTGATGAAGGGATATTTGGTTGTGGTGATGGTGGATTTAGAGATGGAAGGTGTAAACTGGTAAGTTCAAATAGGCGTCTAACCTTACGACCAGTCCCAAGAGTTTCTCCTGTTCGAGGATCCTGCACATGACAACCACTATTAGAAAATATGACTTCAAATCCCAATTCACAAAGTTGCCCAACAGATAAGAGATTTAAGATGAGGTTTGGAATCAAATACATGTTAGGAATAGAAAGATGGGAAGTAGAAACCTGACCGGTATGTGTAACAGGCATTTGAGGACCATCAGCAGTATGAATGCTAGGGATATTCATCGCGGATAATTTGGTGGAAAAAATATTGGGATTAGATGTCATGTGATTACAACAGGTAGAATCAAAGAACCAAGAGGAATTACCTGTAGTAAGTGAGAGAGCAGGGGAAAGATTTGTACCAGTACCAATTTTGGAGAAGATATGAAGGATGAATGAGGCTAAATCTGCAATAGACATGGTGACAGTAGAGGAGGTAGGGTATGAATCCTCTTTGGCATTGAAAATGAGCGATAAACCTATAGACATTGCTGTTGAACCTAAAGAGGCTGTTGTAACGGATGGATTCAGAATGTCAAAATTATCCATGAACTAGTATTGAATCTTCAAGGATCAGGTGAAAATCGAGTAAACCGATGTAGGAACCACACGGATATAACAGAAAGTATATTATGTGAGCCTCAAATCACAAAACAGAGGCCGAAAACAGAATCAAAACGTCGAAAAACCTCAGGAACCGATCCAAGTTTGCAGAAAATAGGTGAACAAAGGCCTGAACCGGGATAAAGAATGTACTGATGACATGTTAGGGAAGAGGAGACAGTAGGGTGCTGACGTGGCAGCCAGTCAACGTTGACGTGGCGGACACGTGGCAACAAAATTACCTAGGGTGCTGACGTGGCAGGCGAGATGGCATTGACATGGCAAGGGTCAACGCTGATGTGGCTGAAGTCAGCGGTGACGTGGTGCTTGCGTAGCAGTTGATGTGGCAAAGTACTGCAGGTGGTGCATCGATCTGACGCGCAGTTACACTCGCGGCACATGTGGGCTCGTGGCGTATCGAATAGGACTAATTTTTGCGTTGTTGAAATCACCTCGTTGATACGGTTCCGATGGTATATCGTGAGGTGGATTTGGAGCCCTGATGGAGTTGGTAGAGCCCAAAATCCGAGACGACGAAGGATGGTGGCACTGCTGGTTGTTGGAGGCACGTGAGGGCATGTCTGGACTTCGGTGGTGGTGATTTTGATGGTGTTGTGTTCGTCTCAGCAAGACGAAGATGATAGTATGATGATTGTTGATACCGGAGTAGAGATGAAACCTACAGTAGTGACAAAAGTCTCGGGAGAATAAGGGCGGCGGCGGCAGAGTTAGGATTGCGGAAATTTTATTAAGAACAGGTTCAAGAAAAACTTACTCTTGATACCATGTTAAAATAATTTTAAAGTGAGAGAAGAATCATGAACTGATATTATGAAAAGTGATACAAATATAATACAACGATATACACATATTTATAGGGGAAGTAGGGGTTAGGGTTTTACCTTATGAGTCACGTGGGCCAATCACATATAATATATTAACAAAGATATTTCATTTTAAAACTACATTTGTTTTGCATTTTTAAAAAATAGGTTTAGAAATAAAAACATAAGTATTTTTTAAAAAGAGAAACATAGTATTTCACATTACCAAAGACGATATGGATAAGGATCCCTTCACTTTTATAATTTTGAAAAAATTTAGAAAACGCTACCAAACGCTGCTTTGTTTTTAATTCTTACCAATTTATTCTTTGCAAGTTACTAATATTTTAGTCATTTTAATCTAACAATTATTTTGTTAGTGTATCTTTCTAATGGAAGGTCTAATGTTCCAAACTCAATTCCTCGAAACATTTGTACCAAAAAAAATACAAAACCAATTCCATAGAATCTATGTAATTATCATGCACATCAGATGATTGGTTCGTGTTTCCAAGACTGCTTTTCTAATTTATTTTGGAAAGCCTATTGCTCTTGTCAATGGAAAGTACTCTTTTTTTTTTTATCAATCAAAATTCGATCATTCTGAGAACATTCTGAGAGTAAAATTCTTAATATACCATATCGATGTAAGAAAGTACACCTTTAAGATAGTCCGAGAAGATGATTAATCGAGATACGCTCAAGTTGTCCCGGACACACCTTGCCATATAAAAATAAATAATAATAACATCATGGCAATGCGACTTGCATCCCCTTTCTTTGGGTCACTCGTTTGTCTTGCAAGTCCTTGGAGTTCAATAGCATTTTCCTTTCTTCACCCTTTTCGGTTGCTTTCAGTCCAATCACATACCATTCACCATTCATGTCGGATAATAATCGTTATATTCAACTTCAATCAAAATTTAATACTATCTAGTAGATTTCCTAATTCCCTATCCTAGAAGAATGGATAAAAAGATAAAGTAAGAACCATTTTAGGGGCAAAGAAAATTTAATTAGGAAAATACCTAACTACTATGAGTGTGTGTGTGTCTATAACCTCTAAACCATTGAAAAAGTCCACTAAAGTGTTTCTTATCTATAGGGGAAACACTTCACATAATCAGTTCCATTAGCCTGTACCAAATTTTCTAGGGAAACAAAATTATTGAATGAATGTAGCTAAAAAGGTCTCATTTTTATTGCACCAAAAACTAACCCTAAAATAAATATCTCAATTTACAGGGAATGCTCCTCCTGTGGCTAACAACCATGATCCCACATGCAAAACCTTCCCCCTGTAATCAACCCTGCAAATCACAACCGTCTTTCACCCAACACACCTTCCTAATTTCCTCTTTTGCCCTTATGTCCATTGGAGCCGGTGGCATCCGAGCCTGCTCGTTAGCCTTCGGTGCCGACCAACTCGACAAAAAGGAAAACCCCAACAATGAGAGCGTATTGGAGAGCTTCTTCAGCTGGTACTATGCTTCCGCGGCAGTCTCGGTCATGATTGCATTAACGGGTATAGTCTACATTCAGGATCAGTTTGGGTGGAGGATCGGGTTTGGGGTTCCGGCTATTCTCATGTTCTTGTCGGCTTTGCTCTTTTTTGTTGCGTCCCCGCTTTATGTGAAGAGGAAGGCTACTAGGAGCTTGTTTACTGGATTCATGCGGGTGGTTGTTGTAGCGTACAGAAATAGGAAGCTTGGCTTCCCGAATGGAGAGTCGGGACGTTGGCATTATCATAAGGAATCGGAGTTTACTATGCCAACGGAAAAACTGAGGTATCGTTTGGTAATATTTTTTTTTTTTAAAACACTCTTCTGTAACATTTAGGTACCTTTTAAATTTTAAAAAGTTCAAACGCCTAACATTTTTTTTAGTATTTTTTTTTTCTTA
Source organism: Eucommia ulmoides (assembly GCA_016647705.1). Classification (NCBI taxonomy): domain Eukaryota; kingdom Viridiplantae; phylum Streptophyta; class Magnoliopsida; order Garryales; family Eucommiaceae; genus Eucommia; species Eucommia ulmoides. The sequence goes on along the minus strand of CM028338.1, from coordinate 43,819,361 downwards.
CATAGAAAATTACATAATTTTAAAAGTAGAATTTATTTTTTATTACCCAAATTACTTTTAAATAATAAAAATAAATAAAAACATGATTTTGAGTATTATTTTCAAAAAATTATTTCTTTTTTTGTAAGTTTTATAGGATATCCATCGACCGCGACCTCTCCACATCCTTTTTTTTCCATTATATGTAATTTTTATTAAGAGATTATTTAGAGATATAGTACTAAAATATTATCTCTAAATTGTAAAACAGTCTTCTAATTTTTTTTTTAATTTTAAAATAAAAATATTTTTTGTTCAATTAATTTTTTTAATTTTAAAAAGCACTTCAAAAAACTTACCAAACCGTGTTTTATTTGACCAAAAATTTTTTTTTTATCTAAAATGAAGTACTAAATAGCTATTTTTAATATTATAAACAGCTAAGTAGTTTAACTAGTACATATATTATAAAATTAGGCATGTACTACTGCTTTCACTTTATTCCGTATTTTTTAAATTTTGTTATTAACCCAATTTATGTTCGGTTTTATGTTAGGTTTTTAAACAAAGCTTGCATAATCAAGAATCCCGGAGAACCCACCCCGGATCCATGGAGTCTTTGCACAGTCGAGCAAGTCGAAGAGCTAAAAGCCCTAATCAAAGTCCTCCCACTCTGGTCCACAGGCATAATGATGTCCATTAACATAAGCCAAACCTCATTCCCTCTCCTCCAAGCCAGATCCATGGACCGACACATCACCCCAAAATTCCAAATCCCCGCCGGCTCCTTCGGCATGTTCACGATCACAGCCCTCACCATCTGGGTCGTCATCTACGATCGCGCCATTCTTCCCTTAGCCTCCAAAATCAAAGGAAAACCGGTACACCTCAGCCCGAAACTAAGAATGGGTATCGGCTTGGTGTTCTCGTGTTTGGGAATGGTCGTGTCGGGGATAGTCGAAAACGTAAGGCGAAAAAGGGCGATAAAATTAGGGTTTTTGGATAATCCCAAGGGGGTGACGGACATGTCTGCCATGTGGTTGGTGCCTCAGCATAGTCTGAACGGGTTGGCGGAGGCGTTTAACGCGATTGGACAGACGGAGTTCTATTACTCGGAGTTTCCGAAAACGATGTCGAGTGTGGCGTCGGCGATGTTCGGGTTGGGGATGGCGGTGGCGAATTTGATGGCGAGTGTTGTGGTGAGTGGGGTGGATAGGTACACCCGAGGGGGAGGGGGAAAACAGAGTTGGGTTTCGGATGATATTAATAGGGGGAGGTATGAGAATTACTATTGGCTTTTGGCAATAATGAGTGCGGTTAATTTCGGGTATTTTTGTGTTTGTAGCTGGGCTTATGGTCCATGTGTTGGAGATAAAGGTAGTAAGGATGAAATAGTGCATAAAAAGAAAGAGGAATTAGAATTTAATAGTAGCTAAATATGTAGGTTGATTTCATGTATTCATTTTTTATTAAAGAAGATAAAAGAAGGATAGCAAAAATTATGCAAATTGTTTAAAGTTTGTAAACAAATGTTTAGTATATTTTCCGAGGAAAATCATGGTATTATATGATTTAATGAAGTTTGTAAAATTTATAAATAAATTAAAACAGTCTTTGAAAAATATTTTTTAATAGTTAAAGTTAAATATTTGAGACTGTTTTATATTTTTTTCAAAAAAAAAATCTCAACTGCTTGTTTCCTCAATTTTTTTGGTTGTTTGTAGTATAGCTTATTGTATAAATATATTTAGTGTATTTTGGTTGGCCAGAGATGACTCTGATGTAGCATATGGTATAGGTGGAAATGAAAAAAAAAATATGTTATTTGTAAGTAATATATATATACTATTTATTCAGTTTACACTTGTTTGGTTAATGATATCAGGTTGCGGGTATGTCTTGCTTCTAACATGGGACCCGGGGTGAGTGTGAAAATTTTTGGTATCAAAGTCTAAAGGCATGTTTGATAAAAAAAATAAGCAATTAAAACTGAATAGATTAAGCACTTAATTAATTAAGTGTGTTTGACAAGTGTAATTAAAATTACTTAATTAATTAAGTTAGCTAAAAAATTAAGTGAAAAATTAAGTTAAAAATTCAGCAAACACCCTTTGGCTTTTCTTTTTTTTTGCAGAAGGCGCTCAGCCTTTTTTAAATTAAAAAGAGATGGGTTTGACCATTTTACCCTTCATCCTACCTTCCTACCTACCTTAGGGTTCATTTCAGTTCTTCATTTGTCCAGATCGATGGAAGAGTGAGCAGAGGAGAGGCGACGCGATGGAAGAGAGAGCAGAGGAGAGGCGACGTGAGCGGCGAAGAGGAAAATTCCTTCAATTGGTCTACGCAGCGGAACATCGCTGCTTACTTCCGCGATTCTCTCGTAAGATCCCACCGATTTTCATGGAGATTTTTGCTATCCGATTGGTTATTTCATCTTTTTCTGATAAATCATTTGTTTTCTATACGTAGATGCGGTGAATAGTAGCGAGCAAAGATCAATTGGAAGAGATAGCGAGAGAATCGTTGCTTACTTTTGCGATTCTCTTGTAAGATTTTGCCGATTTTCCTGGAGATTATTCATTATTTGATCTTTCTCTGATAAATCATTCGTTTTTTGTATGTAGATACGATAAACAGTAGCGAGCGAAGATCAATTAGAAGAAAGAGAGAGAAAGAGAGATTCACGGATCACTCTGTCGATTTCGAGTTTTCTCTTCACCATGGATCTATGGAAAGCTTTTCTCAATTGGATACGAAGGTGTGGCCTTCTATATCGCTTTAAATTATTTACTGGTGTTTGAATTTGGGGTTTGTTTGGGGAAGTCGTTTCCCCTGCTTCACGCGTGGGTAGGGTTGAAGTCTGACGGTGGCCATACTGGTGGAACGATCAAAAGAGGCGTGGACCAGGTTGATTTTTGTTCTGTTATCATATTTTTTGAGCAAATTTCAGGGAACAGGACATAATTGTTCCCAGATTTCTGTTTCTTTTCTGTTATTTACTATCTTTGCATTTTTTTCAAGACACCTTTGGACATTGAATCCTGATTTCATTAGTTTATTTATTTTTTTGGTATTTTCTTGTTGCAGCGAGGAGAATGTATATTTACTTTGCAAAAAACTATGCTCAAGAGGGATAGCAAATTCAGACGGATCTGATCTCTTTGTTGTTTTCATTTCTAACAAGAAGAAACAGGTATATACTCTTTAGTTTTAACTCCTCTATGTTAATATTTCTTCATTTTTGGTTATTGTGATTTTATAGATGCATCTACTTATTTGTTAAAAATTCCTTAAGGCAGTGTTTGATTGTCAAGAATTGGAGCTTTGGTATTTGAATTGAAAACGAGCAAACGTAAGAATTAAGATTTGTTTATTTTTACATGTGTTTATTTCCAATTCTGATTCCGAAGTGCCAATTCTTTGCTAGCAAAAGCTATCTAGCGGAATATTCACTTTGAGAAGAAACAACCACATATTCTATTTTTCTGTTAATTTCTAAAATGATGTTCTTATTCATCTCGTCTAATGGTTTATTAAGGATTTTAAGACATTAATGACTGACTTTAAACACTTGTTACAACAATCATAAATGCTCTCATTCGTAGTTTATGATGACATTTTTTTTGTCCTAAAATTTTTATTTTTAGATAACTATTAGGTCAATGGATGGAAATGATTGCGATCAGATTCTTTTCCATGAGGATGATATTGATAACAGACTCCAATCATCGAATGACTTGGACTTGAACGTCGAGCAGGACAATCACAACCCTAAATTTTCAGATCCTAGAATGCTGCTTTCAATCAAACTAGTAGTAGAAATTGTTGAATGTTGTGGTTGCAATCAGATAGTCCCGTTTCGGTCCAATTTGATTGGTTAGATGATAAACAGATCAAATGTGTATTAAATTTTAGTCAATCTGTTGAATTCTATGTTATTGTTAACTTGTGATAATTTATATATTTAAATTTTTTAGTATATTATTGGAGTTTTTATTTTATTATTTTGTTCTCTTATTTATTTATTATTATTATTATCTTGATTAAAGGGTAGTTATGTAAATTAAAAAAAATTCAGCATTCAAATTTTATAATTATCAAACAAACAAAAAAAATTCAGCACTTAAATTTTCAGCATAGTTTTATCAAACAGCCTACTTAAATTTTCAGCACTTAAAATTTAAGCACTTAATTTTCAGCACTTAAATTTTCAGCACTTAAAAATTAAATCATTATCAAACAAGCCCTAAGTTATAAGTTTTTTAGACTTCTTAGATTATTATGTCATTAGTGGACCATAGGACATTTTGTTGAGTAAAGCCCATTTAGAACTTGAGTTTGAAGTCATTTTACTTTATTAGAGGGCAGTACATTCGCATCTTTTATTGTTGATTGCATTCTTTGTATTGTTATTTATTAAATTCTATTTACACATTTCAAATATGGAGCACGAGTTCGGAACCCGAGAAATAAGGGATAGGTCAGGAAGGATTATAATCCTAAAAACAATGAAACATTTTTTTATATTCAACATTGATCTTGCTCAGTAAATCTCATCGAGTAAATTTTAAAAATATTAATTTTATAAAATATAGATATATAACACTCATAAAGCTTCAAAATTTATTGTATCATAACCACCCTAAAAAATTCTAAAACTATCCTTGTGTGTGTGCGCTGGGAGAGTACTTATCATAACCACCCTAAAAAATTCCAAAACTACACTCGAGAAAAATTCCAATCTAATATTTTGTCAAAATGACTAGATATTGTACAAAACCTCCAACATATATACATGAGTCTCGCCCTGGGAGAGTACTTACCATTGCTTTGCTCGGAAACAGATACGCGGCACTCCAGAAATTCCAAGGCATACAATACACTCATTGATGAAGCCACCTTTTGAACCAAGAGGAAGTAGTAGTAGTAGTTGTTTGTGGAGGAGGGGGAGTAAGAATTTCCAACATTGTTTCCTTCTCTTTAGGAGTCAATGGGACACCTCTAATAAGGTTTAAGGCCATGATGTGTACATTCGTCCTTTGTCTGTATTTGCTGTAAGTCCATATTCCTCCGGCAGCTCCAGCAACTACAAACTGTTTTAAAAAAAACAGCATATCAAAATCACTTAGGTCGAGTTCAGGAGCCCCACGATGGAATATATATATATATATAAGAATATAATTTTTAGAATTTAAAGCAGTGTTCCCAGGATTTGAAAACTAGTTAGATCCCAATTGGGAGCATGGATTGAAGCCTTGAATTTGGAATTTAAAAACCGGAAATCAAATTTTGGACTTCAAACCCTTTGAATTGGAAATGGAAACATGTTTTAATTCCAAGGCTTCAAATAGGGTTCAAAAGACATTAAATCAGTGTTTGGTTGCATGGAATTAGAGCATTGGAAGTGAACGCATAAGTGCAACCTAATTCAAATTTCAAGGCTCCAATTTTGTGCTGCCAAACAGTGTTAAAATAAATAAAACCGGTCGTTTTGGGTTAGGGTGGGGGCGTGGGGGAGGGGGGGGGGGGGGGGGGTATAAGTGGGGCTTCTTTTGACTGACCGGAGATAGCCAAAGAGCGGCGGTCTGCAAATCAAACTTTGGTTCATAGAGAACCGTCTCACCAAAATCCTCCTCAAGCTTCTTGTAGACCTCCTTGTCTGTTTTGCCTGATCGGATTTCATCTCGAATTAACTGCAATAACAATGCAAGCATTATTTATCTGTAGTAGGACAAAATTATTAAAGTGATTATATTTATTTAGTATTAAGGGTAGAATAGACTTTCCTTTTTCTTCTAGGTTTTTCTACAGTAAGCCTATATGAGTTATCTTTTCTAGGTATTTTTTTGTATTCCCTGCATTCATGATTCATAATAATAAACCCTAGCCTTCTTTCCTCTTTTCTCCATGAATTTTATTTTATTCATTTATCTCAACAAACATAACTCAAGTTTAGTCATCAATTCACGCCTTCATAATTCAATTAAAAAAATTTGAACGGTGTTTGATCTCAACGATCATCTAAAGCAAAAGTGCCAACATTTTTTACTCCTATGAAGTCAAATAAATGGGAAAACAAAACATATCTACTGAGACTAAGAAAAGGTACGTAAAAATTTATATACCTTTCTAAGGAGAATGGCAATATCAGCTTGGGAGTCTTCAATGGACTGACTGCCGCACTCAGTGCACCGCACGTTGTGACTGATGTTTCTTGCCCTTGCTTCCACCACCTGCACCTTCCTCACCTCATCTTCTTCCTTATCCATTTCACAATAAAAAAAACAAAAAAGCCCCCCCTTCTCACGCTACGAACAAGCTATAAAACACCCGAAAAAAATAGAAACAACAAAAGAGTAAAACACTGTTTTGTAATACATTTTAAAGTACCCTGTATGATGATGATGATGATGATAAAAATAAAGTTAATTGAAAAAAAAAAATACTTCGCCTTAAAAGCAAAAGCAAAAATCAAAATTGTAGTTGATATCTTAGTGCAGTTCAAGTAAAAGATCTCTTAATCCAAACTATTTCGTAAAGGGTTGAGAAAACTTGGATAGCGATATCATAGCCCATCAATCTCTTAAAACATAAAATTGAAGAAACGAAACGATTATATTTTTCTTTAAAGAAAAAAAAAAAAAGTACTTTTTTTAAGCACAAACACTACTTTTATTTTTATGTTCTCTTTTTCTTAAACGCAAAAAAATTACTTAAGACAACATGTTATCAATCGGTGTGCAAGTTAGAAACAACCGTTCCTTCTTCTTCTTCTTCTTTTTTTTTTTTTTTTTTTTTTTGGGGGGGGGGGGGGGGGGGGGGGAGGAGAGAGAATTTGAACGTAAATCTTCGCTGAGGCATTTTAGCAAACACTTCCCACTTGAACTAACACAGGTACTGCTGGGATATGGCAATTTATTACTATTTCTTATATATATTTAGATATAATTTTAATTTTTGTTATTAATCAAATTATTTAGATCACCAACAAATTTTAAAATCAACTATTACATAAAAACAATAAATTCAAATTCATCGACATTAGAACCCTCAGAATCACTGATTTTCCTATAATACAAACACTAATTATCAAGAATATTAGACAAACAATTAGCATTTTAATTAATTGACAAATAATTAAATTCGGGAATTCCTCAATTAACGAATAATGAAATTGCAGAAAATAAAAAATGGCAGAAAAAATAAAATTGGCATAAAATACAGGAACGGAGAGAAGATTTGAGCGGAGAGAAAATTAACCAAAAACGCAAAAACATACATTGAACTGGCGTAGGCGAAGTGCGAACAAGCCGCGGGTCCACGGCGAATCGGCTACAAAGTCAGGACGGTTGATGGGCGTGAACGAATCACGTCAAAGTGCGAACGAATCACGTCAAAGTGCGAACGAATCACGTCAAAGTGCGAACGAACCACGGGCCCGTGGCGAATCGACAACGAGATCTGAACGGTCGACCAGCGTGAACGGTGTCAAGGCTACGGCTGGCCGGCTGAACTTACGTCTAGGGTATGAAAACTAGGAATAGGATAGATGTGGCAAAAGACGCTTGCTAATTAGTTTTTATTATTTGCATTTTTAACCCTTCATTTTATTTACGTTTATTACCCTCTATATTTTAGAAGGCAAAGTTTCATCCCAAAATTCCAAATGTACAATTATTTGTGTCCAAAAGAGTACACAATAGTCTTCTATAAAGTGCCCGTAATCTGCGAGTTTTATCTTTGATTTTGATAGAATACAATTTTTCAAATTTAGTTACCACCAATTGACGATTTTGGTCATAACATGAACTAATAAAACATGTTCATCAATGTGAAACACTAAATTCACGTATCAAGCAAGTATAAAGGGTAACAGACATAAGATCATGCAACTTTATCATGTTAACGGGTAACACACATAAGATCATGTTATCATGTTAAAGTATTGTGCGTCATCCTGATTGAATTGAAATATGATTAGATAAATATAAGTGTTGTTTTTACCTATTAAGTTAAAAAAAAAAATGAAATAAAAAAAATAAAAAATAAAATAAAATTATTTTTAATGCATTTGCTTAGAATGATTGATATGTATTTACCATCATTATATCGCGTCAGTTACAAAAATCATCAACTTATGGTTCTTATCAAATCAATGGTGATGGGATTAAACTCTTTAGAACTAATGATCTCTCCCTTTTTATGATGACAATCTACTTGATATTTTCCTCTTTTATAAAATATATAAACACGCTCCCCCTAAATGTGGGAATGGTTCTTTTATCATTTAGAGACAAAATGAGAATTACCAAGTATGAATACCAAATAATATGATGTGGGGGAACAAATCCCAACCATATTTAGCAATTCCATCACACATTGGCTCAAAGTAGGCCATTAATCTTATTGAATGTTAGTCCACTAGTGAAAAAAAAAACTTCAAATAAGTTGACAAACCTCTTTTCTTTCTTCTTTCTTCCATTTCGAGTTGAGAGTGACTTGTTGAGCTTGGCTACTAATAAAAGTGTCATTTGTACCTTTAGCTTTTAGTTGAGACGTGACACCACTACTCTTGCTTTTCAATTCCACTGGATCATGATAATTCCCACTTCTACATTTTACATATCTTTTGAAGACTAAATTTTGTTGCATTTTAACTTTCAAAGAATCCTTTATTGTTTTCTTACATTCCTCCATAACATTTTCAGGAACGGAAGAACATGTTTTTGTCCCTTTGTATGTCATAGCCAAATGTTATTTAAGCTTATTAATGATGCCAATGTTTTGCTGATTACGAAATCGGCACTTAGTATATTTCTTGCATGTAACTTGTATTAAATACTTCCAAGCAAAATCCTTCTTTTGTTTTTCTTCTCTTTCTTCAGGTCCGACTTTAGGTTCAAAATTATGATTCATGAGAAAGCTGAAGATGTAAACTCATCAATAAATTATGATATATAAATAATTAAATATAATATTATAATTATTACTCATGAAGTTATAAAATAATTTATAATTTATAAAGAAAATATAATAAAAAAATAGATAAATAAAACATTAAAAAATTAAAAAAAAAAAAAAAAAAAGAGAAGAAGAGAGAAATAATAAAATAAAACAAATACCAGAAAAAACAGAGAAAATTTAAAAAAAAAATAACTGAAAAAATTAGAGAAATATTAAAAAACCGGAGAAATTCATAAATAAAAAAAAACACACAAAAAACAGAGAAAAGTTAAAAAAAAACAGAGAAATTCAAAAAGAAATAAAACAGAGAGTAGAAAAAAAAAATGAGAAATTTCAATAAAAAATAATAGAGAAAAATTATTAAAAAATTAAAAAAAAAAAAAAAAAAAGATAAAAAAAAAAGATAAACATAGAGAAAAAAAAAACGAAAAAATAAGATAAAAAAAACACTAACAAAAAAAAATCAAGAGAAAAAAACAGAGAAATCACAAATAATAGAGAAAAATAAACTATAAAATTAAAAGAAACAGATAAATATAAAGAAAAATACCATCGGAAAAATAAAGTAATAAACAGAGATTAAGAGAAAATGAATTAAAAAAACAGAGAAATTCATAGCAAAGACGAAAAACACACAAAAATAAACAGAAAAATTTAAAAACAATATATAAATACAAAGGAAAAACAAAAAAAGAAAACAAATTATTTATTCAAACTTCAGAGAAAAATACAGAAAAATAAGATAGAAAAAAAAAGACAGAGATTAACAAAAAAAAAATCAAAAAGAATTAGGCTGCTTTGTTTCAAAATACCTGCTCTGCTTCTGCTCCAGAATTGCAGAAGAATTGAAATAAAGCTGCTGGTTCTGATTCTACTCTGTTGGCTCTAGTTCTGGTTCTGCTCTAGAAGTGTAGAAGGAAGAGTTTCGAGGGATGGAGAAGAATTTCAAGAGTTATAGAACATATTTTTAGAAACAGAATTTTGAGAGCTATACAGATTCTGGTGCCGCCGATTTTCTCTTTATTTATAACAAAATTGCAGATTTTTTAAGGATTTTTTAATTATTTTGGGCCTAGTCAAGTCAGCATTTTTTTTATAAAAAAAAAAAAAGGTAAAACCCAGGGCTTTCGCCCAGTTCAACGCCGCCCTGGACGTCACCCACCAGGTACTACGCCGCTCAGCCCCCTCGCTCAGGTGCGATTTTGTTGTGCCTCGCCCCTGGGCGCGCCCCGCTAGCACCCCTTAGAATATAGACTAACATTTGGTTGCAAATCTTGTAGCATTTATGGGCCTTGGATAAGTGAGCAAAGCTATATGGGCTTTATGAATGGGGCCGATTTTCTATTGTTAGGCCTAGCATTTCTGGTAATTTACCATAATTCTTTTTATACAATAAAATTAATGTAATTTTAGGAACAACCAGAGATAATTAAATTTTATAAATAAATTGACATGTGTCATAGACTAAATTAAAATTTAGACAAATTTTATTTTAAACTCTCTAAATTATAAACATATGTTTATGTGTTCCAATAAGTTTCTGCATTTCACTTGAAAGTGAAACTCTGTATCTTTGATCACGGTTTTAATTAGTTTTTTCATCTAATTTGGCTGTTAAATTAGACGGAAATAGGAACAAAATTATAAATTTATATTTTCTTAATTTTTAATTATTTTTATTTAATTTTTCTTTCTTTTCATTTTCTTTTTTTTCCTTTTTTTAACTCGAAATTCTTCGTTTGAGCTTCACCTCCTTCCCTGTTTTTTTCCTAATATTTTGTGTAATACCCTAAATATTTATATTTTGAAAATATTATTTTATATAAGTTTAATATTTTTGGGATTGCTTTGTAAATTTATGGTATACATAATATTTGATAATTTTTTGGGATTAAATGTTAATTTTAAATTGATTTTTAAAAGTTTTGAAACTATTGTGTTATTTAAAATATACTTTTAAGAATTTTAAGATATAATTAATATTTTTTTTTATTTTAAAGGAGAACATTGTGTAAATAAATAAATGAATAAAAAAAATAAGTGATTGAAATTTGTTTCCTTTGTACAAAAGGAAACAAATTAACCAAGTAATTATAATATATATATATACACACACACACACTAGCGTATAACCTGTGCTTGAAGGCATGGGTGTAAAAGAAATTAAACCTAAAAAAATTGATATAATATCTATTTACACAACATTCTATACCGGTTTTATTAAAACATCAACAATAACAGACACTTAAATATCATCACCAACAAACAATGTATATTACAATTATGACACAATCAGTATCCAATAATACAGATATTCGGCTATTAAAATAGTGTCACATTTAAGTAGGGGCGTAAACGAAACAAAATCAAAGTGAAAAATATTACTATCTATCCAAATCTCATTACTTCAATCAGGGAACAGAAACAACTTCATACTCCCAAAAATTGCAGAAAATAGAACTCACCAAGGATGCATAGAGAGTGTTGAGGGTGGAGGGGCTTATTTCGAAGAGGAAAGTTCCGATTCCGCTAAAAGCAAGAGGTTTAGCGGCAAAAGAGTTAGTTGGGCTGCTAAACCTCCACCAATGACGGCAGCACGCAGATTTTGGTCAAGCATTTGGTTAGTTTTGCAAGTGATCTTGCGGGTGTTGAACTTCAGTGAGCTTGGACAACTAAGGGGAGAGTCAAGACACTAAAATGAGACAACTTAATTAAAGAAAAAAGTAAAGTTACACAATATTGTTAGTGATTCTAGTTAGTTTTATCATGGCAAAAATAAGGCATGAGTCTTCGACGTTTTTGAAATCTTATTAGGGTTTTGTGTTTGAGGCTTTGAGTAGAGTCGAGACACTTAAGTGAGAACTTAATTAGAGAAAAAGGGTAGTTAGACAATGTGGTTAGTAGACCTAGTTGCTTTTATCATTTAAAAAAATAGGGGATGACTATGGACGTTTTTTAAATTTGATTAGGGTTTTGTGTTTGAGGCTTTGAGTAAAGCCAAGACACTAAAGTGAACACACCTAATTAAAGAAAAAAGTAAAGTTAGACAATGTAGTTAGTGGGTCCAGTTGAAATGAACACGATATTAAACACATTACGAAATATTTGTTATAAAGGTTAAACACAACAAACTATAAATTTCACAAAAAAAAAAACTTAGTGCAGTGTCAGTTGTTGTTTTTCGTGAGCTGTTTGTTGTTGGTCGCCGATGTCGTCTTCAATCGCTCTCCATCAAAAATTTCAAGAGTTCAAAATAAAGACACAACGACCTCAAAAATAATTTAAGAGTTCAAATTATACATAATACACAACATGAATAATGTTAACCAAAATTAACAATTTTACTTTTTGTTACAATTATATAAATGAAAACTAAAGAAAAAGCCCCAAACACAATCAAGAACTCAAGAACAAAATCATCCCTAAACACATTAATTTAAACAAACTAAACAAATAACAATCAAGAAGAACAAAACCCTAAACACATTAACAATTTATAAATATTAGACAAACATACTATATATTTCACAAAGAACCAAAAAAAAAAAAAAAAAACTTATTACAGTGACGTGAGCCGTTGCTCGTTGCCTTCGATCGCACTACGTCAAACAATTCAAGAGTTCAAAATAAAAAGCACAACAACCTCAAAAATAATTCAAGAGTTCAAAAATCAAACGAATTCCATACATAAATACATCAATTCAAAACCTAGCCACTCAAAAAAGATGCAAAGAAAAATAAAATAAGAAATAAACTATTGCCACAGCTTCAAATTTTGCAGATCTCAAAATGATCAATTTGTGTAAGGGATGGAAGGTAAATGATGAAAGGTAAAATGGCTTACGGTTGTTTAAAAACCAAAGAATTGCCTATTTTACATTAAGAATATACAAAAATAAAAATAAAATGATGGAAAATTAGAGATGCATACCTATTTTGGAGTGCATTTAAGCTCTTTTTACCTCCAAATTTAAACAATTAGTGCTCAAAAATTGCCATTACTGAGAAGAAGAATACCAAGAATAACAAAACCCTAAACACATTAACAATTTACAATTTATGAATATTAAACAAACAAATTATAAATTTCACAAAAAAAAAAAAAAAAAACTACTTATTGTAGTGCCGGCTACCATCTTCTGTGAGTCATTTACCATCGACCGTCGGTCGCACTAAACATGGTATGACTATGAGGATCCACCGGTGCATGCCCTTTGTGTACATTTCTTGAAACTACTAAGAAGCAGAAAGGATGGATGGGTGAAACAAATAATGGAGAATATAAGAAAGAAGTACTTACCTGAAACATAAACCACAAAACGTTTTTCCTGCCTTTTGGCTTCATTAACTGCTTAAGGAATAGAACATTTCTACTATGAAAAAAAAAGATTAAATTAAGAAACTCCTATCGGATCCCAAATTCCCAATGATGATATAAGAGCTCAAATCAGGCTGGCTTATCCCTTTTGCTTACCATTCTTCTAGGTTCTCAAATTAGGCAGGCGCATCCCCAATCCTTGAATCGTAGTATCCACATTTCTATAATCGAAGATGGTACCCTGCTTTAACCAGTATCGTGATTGTGAATATTTATGCACAGGAAGAGTGCCTGAAGGCACGGGTGTTAAAAAAATTTAAAAAAATGACATAATCTCTTTTGTTTACACAACATTCTACACCCGTTTTATTAAGAAATTCATAATAATTAACAAGTAAATGTCATCACTAATTAATAACGTACATTATAATTACAACACAATCAGTATACAATAACATATATATTCAGCTTTTAAAATAACAGGAAAAAATATATTTTAAACCATCTAGGTGTTGACACATTTCTGAATGATCCGTATCTGTTTGAGCGTTTCATTTAAACCCTCTAAGTATAATCATGTTTTTATTTGGTTCTTCCGTCAGAAATTTCATCCAAACTAACTAAATTTTGAGGACAAAATTGTCTTTTTATATTTTTTCTTTTTCTTTTCTTTTTTCTTCTTTGACTTCTCTCATCTCTCTCTCTTTCGTTTAACTATTTCTCTTCTTCCCTCCTCTCGTTCTCTCTCCCGCTCAACTCCCTCTCCCTCTCTCCCTATTGCAACGGAAACAGAGGATGAACACTCCCTGTTGGGGGGCTGTTTTACCCCCTTAACAAAGGGTGAAACACCCCCATGCAACAGGGGGTGTTGCCCTTGTTAAAGGGTGAAACACCGCCTTCTTAAAGGAATAGGAGAAGGCCCAACCCAGAAGATCCACTACCCAAAAATATCAAGACTCCATTAAGGAGTTCTAGAGAGAGAGAGAGAGAGAGAGAAGCTCGTACATGGTCATCCCAGACTTTCTCATTGTTGAAGATAACAACAGCTCTAAAGCTCTGAGCTGGGTTGATTCATGTACCGGTGATGGGTATGGTGGCCAAATGCACCATGAAAGCGGCGAATCCAATTGGGAGTGGAGCCAAAGCCTGCCCTCGAAAACACTGAAAGGGATTCAGTAATCAAATACCCAGATTGAGATCTGGAAATTTTTTTGCCAGAATTTTGTTTGCGTACCGGAACATAGAAGTCACGCGCGCTTCTCTTGGGATCAGTGGCGAAGAAGACGGTGTAGACAAGCATGAAAGTTCCAAACAGTCCAATAACACCATACTGATCAAGAGCTTCAAGGAAATTGAAGGTAAGTACTATGATTATCACTCTCTTTTGGCCAAGAAAAAGTTTGTCCCTGTCGGCCCAGTGGTTCAGGAACCTGTCTGTGAAGAAGGGTTTTCTAAGATCAATGAATGGCTAAACAAAAAAGATTACGGTTCAACTGTGCTCGTCTCATTTGGGAGTGAATATTTTCTCAAAAAAGAAGATAACATAGAAATAGCACATGGGCTTGAGCTTAGCAACGTGAATTTTATCTGGGTTTTAAGGTTTCCCAAAGGTGAGAAACTTGTTGCACAAGAAACCTTTCCATTAGGGTTTTTCTATAGGGTTGGAGAGAGAGGGATGGTGGTGGAGGGATGGGCGCCACAGGTAAGGATACTAGGTCACCCCAGTACCGGTGGATTCGCTAGCCACTGTGGGTGGGGGTCTGTGATTGAGAGCATGAGTTTTGGAATTCCAATTATAGCTATGCCAATGCACCTTGATCAAACCATCAATGCTAGGGTTGTGGAGGAAGTGGGTATTGGTGCGAAGGCCACCATGTACATCAGTGGAAAACTGAAGAGAGAAAATTGCGGCGGTGATCAGGGAGGTGGTGGTGGAGACAGAAGGGGAAGGCGTGAGGAAAAAGGCAAGAGAGATGAGGGATGATATCAAAATCAAAGGGAAAGAAAAGATTGACAATGTGGTGCTGGAATTACTTCAACCCTTCTTCGCTCACACCCCGTGTGTTCACACCTTCTGTTGCAGGACACCTCTTCAACAGGGGTGAAAACACCCCCTGTTTTTCACATGAGGTGTTTTCATAAGGAAGGAGGGAGAGAGAGAGAGAGAGGGAAAGAGGGAAGAAGAGAGAAAGGGAGGGAGAAAGAGAGTTGAGCGGAGAGAGAGATGAAAGGAAAAAAAAAATTATTAAAAAATTAAAAATATGTAGAAAGATTATTTTGTCCCTCTATTCTGTTAGATTTGACGGATTTTTTGACATAAGGACCATTTAAAAATATGTTGATACATAGAGAGTTTAAAAAAATACATTTTAAACCCTCTAGGTATTGACGAATTTCACAAGAAACCTTTCCATTAGGGTTTTTCTATAGGGTTGGAGATAGAGGGATGGTGGTGGAGGGATGGGCGCCACAGGTAAGGATACTAGGTCACCCCAGTACCGGTGGATTCGCTAGCCATTGTGGGTGGGGGTCTGTGATTGAGAGCATGAGTTTTGGAATTCCAATTATAGCCATGCCAATGCACCTTGATCAAACCATCAATGCTAGGGTTGTGGAGGAAGTGGGTATTGGTGCGGAGGCCACCATGTACATCACTGGAAAATTGAAGAGAGAGAAAATTGGGGCGGTGATCAGGGAGGTGGTGGTGGAGACAGAAGGGGAAGGCGTGAGGAAAAAGGCAAGAGAGATGAGGGATGATATCAGAATCAAAGGGAAAGAAAAGATTGACAATGTGGTGCTGGAATTACTTCAGCCCTTCTTCGCTCACACCCCGTGTGTTCACACTTTCTGTTGCAGGACACCTCTTCAACAGGGGTGAAAACACCCCTTGTTTTTCACATGAGGTGTTTTCATAAGGAATGAGGGAGAGAGAGAGAGAGAGAGAGAGAAAGAGGGAAGAAGAGAGAAAGGGAGGGAGAAAGAGAGTTGAGCGGAGAGAGAGATGAAAGGAAAAACAAAAAAAAAAAAAAAAAAAAATTTATTAAAAAATTAAAAATATGTAGAAAGACTATTTTGTCCCTCTATTCTGTTAGATTTAACGGATTTTTTGACATAAGGACCATTTAAAAATATGTTGATACATAGAGAGTTTAAAAAAATACATTTTAAACCCTCTAGGTATTGACGAATTTCACAAGAAACCTTTCCATTAGGGTTTTTCTATAGGGTTGGAGATAGAGGGATGGTGGTAGAGGGATGGGCGCCACAGGTAAGGATACTAGGTCACCCCAGTACCGGTGGATTCACTAGCCATTGTAGGTGGGGGTCTGTGATTGAGAGCATGAGTTTTGGAATTCCAATTATAGCCATGCCAATGCACCTTGATCAAACCATCAATGCTAGGGTTGTGGAGGAAGTGGGTATTGGTGCGGAGGCCACCATGTACATCACTGGAAAACTGAAGAGAGAGAAAATTGAGGCGGTGATCAGGGAGGTGGTGGTGGAGACAGAAGGGGAAGGCGTGAGGAAAAAGGCAAGAGAGATGAGGGATGATATCAGAATCAAAGGGAAAGAAAAGATTGACAATGTGGTGCTGGAATTACTTCAGCCCTTCTTCGCTCACACCCCGTGTGTTCACACCTTTTGTTGCAGGACACCTCTTCAACAGGGGTGAAAACACCCCTTGTTTTTCACATGAGGTGTTTTCATAAGGAAGGAGGGAGAGAGAGAGAGAGAGAGAGAGAGAGAGAGAGAGAGAGAGGGAAGAAGAAAGAAAGGGAGGGAGAAAGAGAGTTGAGCGGAGAGAGAGATGAAAGGAAAAACAAAAAAAAAACAAAAAAAAAAATTATTAAAAAATTAAAAATATGTAGAAAGACTATTTTGTCCCTCTATTCTGTTAGATTTGACGGATTTTTTGACATAAGGACCATTTAAAAATATGTTGATACATAGAGAGTTTAAAATAAAACGCTCAAACAGAGAGGGATTATTTTGAAATTCGTCAATACCTAGAGGATTTAAAATGTATTTTTTTTTCAAAATAATATCACAATTAAACATAGTTAAATCGGAACAAAATAAAAAAAAAATAGGAAAAAAAATAGCAATTTAAAATGGGAAAGGAACACATATTACTTTCTCCATGACTCCAATTTTGTTCTTCAAAAAAAAAAAAAAAAAAAGGACGTCAGCTTTAATTTCTTTGATTCAACTACATTGGTACAATGAAGAAGAAGTAAGACTATGAAAACATGTTAAAACCAAAAAAAGAAAAAAAAAGAAATTAGTGAATAAATAATAATAATAATAACAATAATAATAATAATAATAATAAATAAGCAACCGAACAATATGTGAAACTAAACAGTGGAAAGATGCAAGTCACTGAAGTGTATTAGTTTTATCAGTAACTAATTCAAGAAAATATAAGGAAATCAAATGATATGAAACCTTCCAACAGTCAGATATCATATATGGAATATGAATTTACAAACTACATCTCACGCTTTTGGCTGCCAAAAAATTTACAAAGCCAAGGGCACAAATGTATTGTCTCTCATCTAGTTAAACCAATGATCAAGTTGTTCCTATAGATAATTATGGAATCAAATTTACAAAGAACATCCATTTTCAACTCCTCAAACCACTCCGTGGTCAATAGAAGGCTAACTTTTATTCTAGAAATTAAGCCTCCCTTTCTCTAGTTCAGTTGGAATAAGTTCTACCATCTTCTAAGTTATTTACTTCACAAAATATATCTATGTTCCAAACTACGAAAATAAGATAAAATCTAGATAAAAAAAAGTGAAGAAACTTCAGGAAGTTATCAACAATGTCATTTGGAGCATTGAGCGAATTAAGTTGTGAGAGATACAATGAATTGGAATCAAAAGAGGTTCGCGAAAGAGAATGGATGATTTACCTTCTTGCATTTCCCATTGACCTTGATCCCACTCTAATCAAACTTCCCTGAGCTAAAATCAACAGATGTAATCACACAACCACTTGATGAATAATAATAATACTAAAAAAAAAAACCTTCAATATACCAATAATCTAACTAAAACTCAAACAGAAACATATGCATATACACTAATCTTTTCATACCCATTGAAACCATATGAACCGGAAGATATATGATAATGTTGTTAATAGAGGAAAACATAAGCATATACACTAATCTTTTCATACCCACGTAAGGTTGGTGCTCGGGTCGTACACGATGTCGACGTAGGGTTAGGAGGCAAACGATTCACTTTTAGATCTAAACAAATCGAACAGAAATCGATTTCAACCTCAAATTGAAAAACATTGAGGGAAAGAGAGAGAGAGAGAGAGAGACGAACTTGGAACGGAGATGCTATGATGGTAATGAGCGGTGATGAAATGACGATGATGCACCTTCGATGATGGTGATGCATGGTGATGGATCGACAATGAGAGAGGCTGCTAGAGAAAAGATGATAGGGAAGAGAGCTGCAAGAAAGAGATGAATCGAGTGTCAGGGTTTGGGGTTGGCCAAAAGGTATCGGGGAGAGAGAGAGAGAGAGAGAGAGAGAGAGATGCCAAAGAAAGAGATGATAGGGAAGGGAGGGGGCAGCTACTAAAAGAAATTAACCCTAATTTTGATTATAATTGTAGGTTAAAGATGATCCGACGATCAGAAAAAGTCTAGATGTTTGTCTCTTTATCCAACGGCCCTCTTTATAAGTTAGCTGATTTATTATATATATATATATATATATATATATATATATATATCAAGAAAAAAGTTACAGTTGAATGATTTCTAAGCAAAGAAAATTTATTCGGTTCAGATTTCGGCTTTAGATTTCTGGTCGGCTTCAGTACGTATTATATGAAAATTATGTGAGATACACGTTTCTGTATTTATTTGGGATTTGATTAGATACACTTATTAGATGGGTTGAAATTCTACTGAGTATTGGCTCACAACCCCACAGTTTTGATTGTAGTGCCGATGAGAATAAAACTATGCCAAGAATTTTATTGAAATTTATATTTAATTTTTAATAATTATATTTATTATTTACTGTTATAAAATTGACTTGATAAATTGATAGTTAGAATTATCTGCCAATTTGATATGTAACGCCTTTGGGTGCGAGTATTTTTTAATGTTAATTATAATTATCTGCAAATTGTTGTGGCCGTTTCCTAGCTTATAAAAGTATTTGGGGAGGGGTGGTTAAGATGTGTACTTTATAGAAAACGTTGTGGGATCTTGAACTAATATCAGGTAGGAGATAGTTAATTTGAAATAAATTCTTAATTAATTAATATGAAAAAGTTTCAATAAATAATTATCTCATTAATATGCTTTCCTTCTAAAATTTCTCCATTTTATAAGTTTGTAAAACTTCTCCGATTTTAATAAAAATTGAAATCTTGATTATTCGGTTTTAATATTAATTCTCCAATAGTAGAAACCGCGTGACAGCCCTAGAAAATCGGACCATTACATTTTCATACAAAAAAAACCCAAAATGTCAAAATTGTCGGGATCTGACTAGAGAGAGAGAGAGAGAGATAGAAACGGGGAAGGAGTTCAACGAAGAAGAAGAAAAAGAAAAATGAGAAAGAAAAAAGAAAAGAAAAAAACTAAATATAAAAAATACAAATTTATAATTTTGTCCCTAATTCCGTCTAAGTTAATAGTCAAATTAGACTGAAAGGCTAATTAAAACCGTAACTAAAGATACAAGGTTTAAAGTGAAACGTAATTTTATTGAACTGCATAAAAACTTAGTCATGATTAGAAGATTTAAAATGGAATTGCCTTAAAACTTTGGCAAAAAAAAAAAAAAAAAAAAAAATCCAAAAAAATCATTATTTAAAATTGATATTCTCAAATTATCCTTGCTTAAAATAAATAAAAAAGCATACTCTCACAAACCGTTGCACACTCTCAAATTAGACCGTTGCCACTGTGCCGACTCCATTGTCACCTTGCCAACCGCCACCTTGTCAACCTTTGCCCACCATCACTGCGCCTCCACATCCAAATCTATCAATATTTGTTGCAGATCTGTAACAAATTTACTATATATTTGTGTTCTTTTTTATGACTTTTTTGTTTTATTTTTTGGTTGCATGTAATTTTTTGATGAAATAATTTGTGTTTTAGTATTCAATATTTTCTACCAATTGCTTAACTTTTTACTATTCTATCAAAAAAAAAATTGTAAAAATTTACTTCAGATCTGCAAAAAATTTGTTGCAAATCTCTGTTCTTTTTATACTTTTTGCTGCATTTATTTTTTGGTGAATATTTGTTGTTGCAGTATTGGTGAAGAATTTTGACTATGGTGGTATTGACGGTGGTGATGTTGAAATGGTGGCGGCAATGAATTTTGTTGTGGTGATGGCAATGGTAAATATTTGTTGTGGTTGTGGTGGTGAATTTTAGTTGTTGTGGTAGTGGTAGGCAAAGTTGGTAGTGATTATTTTGATGCAATGGCGAAAGAATTTGTTGCTGATCTATAGAAATTTACTTTAGATATGTCGATATTTGTTGCAGATCTGCAACGAATTTCCTATAGATTTGTTTTCTTTCTCATTGAGTTTTGTTGTATTTTTTGTTGCTTATGATAATTTTTTGCTTAAATAATTTGTGCTTTGGTGTTCAATTTTTTTTTTTTTTTTTTTTTTTTTTTTTTTTATTATTATTATTATTATTATACCAATTCCTCAAATTTTTCACTATTCATCAAAAAATTGAAGAAATGTGTTGCAAATCTACATAAATTTGTTGTAAATTTGTGTTTTTGATGCTCTCAGTTGCATTTGTTTTTCGGTGAATATTTGTTGCCCCGGTGTTGGTGATAATTTTTTTTGTGGTGATGACCTTTTGCAGTTGTAGTGGTGGAAGGCGATGGTGGTGGTTATTTTGATGCAATGGTGAAGTGTGTGTTATGTTGTGTAATGGTGACTGCGACGATGGTGGTGATAGTGAATGGTTGCAGTAGTAGTGAATGTTTATTATTGAAAAAAATAATTAAAGAGCATTTTTGTTATAGAATATTACGCATTTTTAAAAGGGAAAAAATACTAAATAGTTTTGTTAAATCAACAAATTTACAAGATAGTCCATAATCTCTTCTTTTTTTTGGCACCAAATAGTCCCATTAAAAGCGCTTGAAACTCCTAAATATTTTAAAGTGATGATTTTACCCTTCTTCGCTTCAAATCCGTTGCCTTGAACCATCGCTAAGACCCTTTGTCTTCTCAGACCTCCGCGACGAAATCATCTATCCTCCACCAACGAAATCGTCTAACCTTCGCTACGAATCAAAAGCAACTTGAGCTCTCTTCGATCAATACGTCAATGAAGATCTCGACTTTCTGATCTCCGTCGCCATAAATGAAGACATCAAGAACATGATCGATGAGTACAATCGCCTCAATTCCGCCGCCAACACAACCAGCAACAAATCGTCTCGGCTTCGACTCTTCCTCTTTTCGTTGAATCCCGAATCGGGTTCTTCGATTAGGTCACTTCTGGAGAATCTGACCACGTTTGATGACTGGTTTCTGAATACACTCAATGGTGCAACAAGAGAGAAACACGAGATCAATTTGACGAAACACCGATTCCGGCCACTTTCCGGTGACCTGTGTTCGGAGAGGCAAAGGAATCTGGCTCGCTGGTCCCACAAACCTCTTCAATCGTCGGTGGATTTCTAGGTCATCTTGACAGCTTCAAATCTAGTCGAATTTCTAGATCATCGCGATTTTGTATTGATTTGGTTGATTTGAATGGAATTTAGGGTTTATTTGGTTTTGTATTGATAAAAATCAAGCATATGAATGAAGAATAGAAGAATTATCAATTTGAATAAAAAAATTAGAATGTAACACGACCTCGTATTATATTCAACACGAGATCGTGTTGAATGATGTAACACGAATGTAGATAGAGGAATTATTAACTTGAATGAAAAAATTAGAATGTAACACGATATCGTGTTATATTCAACACGATCTGAGATTGTGTTAAATATAACATGAGGGGTAAAATCGTCACAAAAAGACAAAATGACTATTTTGTAACATGTTTTTAAAAAATGAGTATTTAATAGTTTTGTTCTCATATGAGAACTTCTTGATAACTGTCTCTTCTTAAAATTGGAGTTTTCATTTAACAAAAAAAAAAAAATAAATAAATAAAAAAGACTTGGGTGAAGACTTTATTCAATGTATGGACTTTAAGCCCAATACTAAATTACCCACAATTTTTTTATCTACAAAATGTATAGTAATGTTCAAATTCTATGCAACTCAATTTTAATTTATAACAAGAATTGAATCATCAAATAGCAAGTTCGATTTAGAAGTTATTCATCATTATCCAAATTTTTATCAAATTTGTAATTTGAATTTTTGGCCAAAATCATATTATATTGTAATAATATCTAGATAATATATATTTGTTAGATTTATCCCACATAAGATGTGAAATAAATTGGTGTTTAAGTTATAAGTATATGAAAAAAACTCACCTCAAGACCACCCTAAAATATCCCTATTTAAATTTTAGTAGACCCGTAATTTCAGTTTATGTCCAAGTAATCAAACAATATTCCAATAATGGAATTAAATTTTGAATGAACATCCATATAAATTTCGATTTTATTATCTCCAATCAAACATTTGGTTAATTTTCAAATAGCAAATGTGATATAGGAGAATCTCGTCAGGTACACCACGTGGTCAAAATCCGCCCAATTATAGAAGAGCGGCTGAGATGAGAGCTAAAATCCCCTCAGTACCGAGCTGGGATGCCCCCCAGCCGAGCTGAGGGTCGTCTCAGTGAAGAAATCTGGACCGACAAGCTGAAATCCGACCTGCCGAACTGACGGGCTGAGGCACCCTCTGCTCGCCACCTCCGCACTCGGGAGTTCACTGGACCGTTGTGAGGTTCTGGCCCATGGGCCTCTACTTATGGGCTCAAAAGCCAACCCAGACGTTTAGAGAGCTAACCTGCTTGCTCATTGACTGTCTAGCGGATTATGTTAATTAACCTGGGCTGACCTTCTAATTTTGCGGCACTAATCAAGCACTGGTGCCTATAAATACATCGGGGCACCCACTGCCCAGAGGTACGTGACTACTACTGAACTCAATATATTTTCAGCCCTTCACTCCCGAATACTTACTTTTACGCCGGAAGGACTTTACTGGGTACAACCCTAGTGGGTCTTTGTGCAGGTGCTTGGAGTAGAAGAGTGGAGCTCAGCTCGGAGATCGTCACCACTCCTGAACTCAACCGGTTGCAATGCTGATGGCCGTCTTGTGTCCCTAATATCCCCCGGACCAAACTGTTGACCCGCCACCACTTTTTGGCATCAACAAAATGCTATACCATTATTCTTAATTAATCAACCAAGACTTCATTTCCGTGCTTCCCAAAAATAATAATAATAATAATAATAAGACACTTTGAACTTTCTTATTTTCCTATCCCAGAAATACAAGTGAACCAAAATTCATGTGTTCTCAAACTACTAACTCATATTACTTATAGTCAAAAACGTGATCCCTAATTAGAAAGAAAAAAAAAATGATTTTCTGCTCAAGTAAAAAGACATTTAGAAAAATAAAATAAAAGCAAAAATTATTTTCCTGCGGCTCTAATTAGGGAGAAAAAAAACCCACCATTAATTAGGTGGAAGAAATGCTATTTCAATCTCTTGAAGTGATTTTCCTTTAGTTTCCACCACATTTCTCTTCACAAAAAACACGGCTATTAGGCAAAATGACCCAAAGATTGTATAGACGATTTTTGGGCCGACTTGTTCCAACATATGCAAAAATAAAAGACCGACGAAAAAATTTATAACCTGTTCATCAAGGAAAAATTCAATAAGCAATAATTTAGTATAGAACTTTGATATTATTAGAAGGAAAACGGTGTAGTCAAATGAGAATCTATAGCACCTCGTGGGGGTCCGTTTGTTTTGCAATATGAAAATAAGTAGACGTTTGTTTGATGTTTCTGTTCCAAAAAGGTTGTTTTGATAAATCTAAGAGGAAAATAGAACTACACTTTTTTTTTTTTTTCTGTTCCTGGATTTCTAGTTTTGTTTTCAATTTCGTGGAATGAAAACAGAAATCTGGGAACATAAACACAAAACAAACGGGCCCTAAATTTCAATTAATCCAAAATAAAGATTATTGATATAGTTTTTGTGAAAATAATGTAGCGGTATTAATCTAAAGGGCAATTTTGTTTTTTTTTCTTCTTTTCAAATGACCATTGAGAACAACTGAAGTGATAGGGTGCCGTTTGGTTCGTGTGATTCGGGTTTTTTTCTCTTCCTAGAAAATTTAGTATAAAAACAGATTTTGAAACAAAAAAATGTGATTTTGTTCTCATTCCAGGAATTTATTCTGAAAAATTTTAAATATTTTTTTTAATGTGCTGTTTCTGCTCTAAATTTTTCTCAGAACAAAAATAAAAGAGCAAAATAAAAGACACTAACCAAACAGCACCCAGACTTACCCAATGGACTGCCATGCATACTGCCATTGCTTTGGCTCTAATTCGACCAGGAAATATCTCTGACAGGAGGAGACCAGGAACTGGCCCAGCACCCAGAGAAAATGTCAAGACAAACCTGAATTAAAACAACTTTTGCAGTTTAATATACGTTAACAGCTCCAACCAAACATTAAGGTCCAGTTTGTTTAGTGTTTCTTTTCTCAAATTCCTATTCCTATTCCCAGAAAAATGGGAATAGGATCAGAAATATGGGAATAAAAAACATATTTCTGTTCTACTCTCAAATTGGTAGAACCAAATTCTTAGAACAGAACTGAATTGTTTTCAAAGTACTATTTTCTTTTCCAATTTTTTCTAGGAATGGAAACATAAATTTGAAAACAAAAACATGAAAACAAACACAGCCTGAACTATTTGCTCAGTATCTCTTTAAACTTTTTTTTCCCCCATTTCCAATTTGACTGGAAAATAATCAGAAATATCTTGCTGCTAATTTTTTTTTTTAAATAATTATGGTAGTGTTAGGTTGTGAGGAACTGGAGCCTCGAAATAGGAATTCCAGACGAACAAAGAAATTTTTAAATTTTTGCATGCATTCATTTTCAATTCCATTTCTGGGCCTCCAATTCCACGAAACCAATTCTCTACTTACAGAAGCATGCCACCAACGGTCAGGTAAAGTACTCGAGAGCCTGATAAGAAAGCGCTTGCTGCAATTACTTGAAGACCCATTGAAACCGCCTAAACCAAAATCAATCAATAAATAAAATAAATGATGATAACAATAATATATAAATTAAATAGAAAAGGTAAAAAAATTATCAAAAAAATCAAATTATATGTTGAAATATTATATTTATGCGTTAATTTCTATCATAGGTATCTTTATTGTAAGGCTTTAGTTTACCACTTATTTCAATAATATTCTTCATAATTTAGCCTACTTTTGTATCTATATAATTAAGGAAATAAGACTTATGTATAAAACTATCAATTATACTTTTCTTATTTTTCCCTATATCCTCTATAGTATCTAGAACCATTTTTTCTCCCCACCCAAACTCTAAAAGCCGCTGTCACTAGCAGCTGAATCCACTGACCACCACCACCAAGTGGCCGCCGCCATTGCCACAGCCCCAAAACCCTAGCTCGCAACTTCAGCCACTACCGAAACCCTAACCCTTCGAACGGAAAACCCTAGCTCGCAACTTCAGCCATCACCGAAACCCTAACCTTTCAAACAACCACCACTAGATCGCAAACCCTAGCCACCCAAGCCACCAACACGCCTTCTGATCGCGACTCTCAATCGCAAAACCCTAGCCGCCGCCGAACACCACGAACCAGCCAAACCCCTCTAGATCGCGAAATCACCTACCCATTCACAACCCTTCCAACCGCCTAAACCCCCTCTACCAGGTTGAAACCCTACCAGCCACCGAAACCCTAGTATGTGACCAGCTAACTCCCCAAACCCTATCCCGTCGCCGCCGCCATCACCTACGAAACCCTCCCCGCCTGCGAAATCACCATCCACCCGCCATCACAAACCCAAACCTTCGCGAACCAGTCCTTCGTGCGCAATCTCACGCCAACTAGTCCTTTGTGCATCATCTCGCGAATCACACATTGATGTGCTTCCGTATACTACTGCAACGTTGCAGATTATTCCTCATCCGTAAATCTCTGTTGCTCGTCGTCGTTGTTCTCCATCCGTTGGTTTATTCCTGATGTCTTAAATACACGGTCATCTCTTCTCTTTATTGTATGGTAAGGTAACCGCGTCTCTAGTTACCTTTTTCATATTGTAACTTCTTTTTCCGGAGCCCGATCAGTCTTCCGTAGCATTTGTCTAATTATTTCATTGCTAAGATCTCATCTCATCTGTCTCCATGGTATCCGGAAAAGAAAGTGACATTCCATCTCAGACCATTTATACTCCACAGCTACCCACCCTCTCAGATTCTACCCTTGCAACTGAGGCCACGGTCCAACGTATTACCACCGACTTACTCAATGGAGCGAATTTCTCTATCTGGTCTCGCTCTCTCCGTCTCTATCTTAGTGGAAAACGTAAGACCGGATGGCTCGACAGCACTGAGCCAAGGGCAGATATCAATAATCACAAGTTTGCTCAATGGGATGCTGATAATTGTACCATCCTCAGATGGATCTGTAATTCTATGGAGGAATGGATATATAATATTTTCTTATTCCACGAGACTGTCAGAGGATTATAGTCTGCTCTTACGAAGATGTATGCCTACTCTCACAATGAATCACGGATCTTCAAGCTCTACCGTGAGATTTTCTATGCCTCCCAGGCATCCTTGGGCCTTTTAGTTGTGGAATACCTCAACTACCTTCAATCTCGGTGGGAGAAACTTGCGCAGTAAGAATTTCTGAGTGAATTCCATGAGGATGCTGCTCAGACCAAAGCCAAGCGCTAGGATCGTCGTTACATGTACCATTTCTTGATAGGTTTAAATCCGGAGTAGGAGAATCTTCGCACCTAGATTTTGAACACATCACCGATGCCATATCTATACAGTGCATTCCTTACTGTTGACAACAATTCAAAACGTCGACTCTTTCTCTCACCTGAAGTTACTCCTTCTGTCCCATGAGTAGATGGCTTTTCTGGCCCCCTCCGATCCTCGCCCATCAGGCACACGACCATACTGTCGGCACTGCTGTAAGCCTGGTCATCACATTGATTGTTGTTATAATCTCCATCCTAAATTAAAACCTCGAACTCTAGGAGAGGAAAGGAAAAGGAGCACCACGTACTGGTGCTATTGCTGATAGTCCCTGGCCTAGCAGATCCCCCACCAGCTCCCCTGGATCTTTCCCACGTCCAGGCCCAAATTGCCCAGCTTCAGGCTCAGTTAACTACTTTGGCATCGTCTTCTAGTCCTACGGCTACCCTTGCTTCGGGTACTCCTATTGCGCTTCATGGTAAGTCTTGTCACCCTACTTGGATTCTGAATTCCGGGGCTAACAATCACATGACTAGTGAGTTTTCTACCTTTACCTCTCTTGTTTTACCTATCAACCAATCTGTGTACATTACAAACGATACCTCTATCCCTATTCGTTGTCGAGGAGATTCTTGCTTGTCCCCCGATATCACTATTTACTCTGTTTACTATGTCCCTAAATTTGCCTATAATCTTCTATCGGTTATCGTCTAGCTAAAAATCTTAATTGCGCCGTTGTTTTTTTACTTGACTGTTGCTTCTTGCAGGACCTGACTAGGAGGAAGAACTTTAGCAGAGGATATGAAAGCGATGGTTTGTACTACTTCGGAAGTCCTCCATCTCCGGCCGTTTCACCTTTTAGTATGCAAGCTTCTATATTACTTGTTTTTTATTTCTCTATTTATTCGTTCAAAAATTTAAACTTGTGATATACTCGTCTGGGACATATGAATTTTTAAAGTTGGTTGTTTCTGTCTATTAATAAAGCTTGCAAGAATTTTAAATTTCAAAATGTGGTTTGTGAACTGTCTAAACACACACGCACCTCGTACATTCCTCGCATGAACGGTGCCTCCCAAGCATTTGATCTCATCCATTCTGATATTTGAGAACCCTCTCCTGTTACAGCCATTTTCAAACACCACTACTATGTCACCTTCATAAATTATTATAGTCGGTGTACTTGGATTTATTAGATGAAGCACAAATCATAGGTTTACACTCACTTTACCCACTCTCTTCAAATGATAAAAACCCAATATAAAACCGTCGTGTGCAATATCAGGTCAGATAATGGGTGGGAATACTTATCCGATGAATTTCGGGTTGAGCTTAATAAGCAATGCATCCTTCAACAGCTTACCTGCCCCTACACCCTTGAACAAAATGGTGTAGTGGAACCTAAGAATCGTCATATCATATCTGTAGTCCCCTGTCTTTTGTGAAGAACGAATGTTCCCAAATATTTTTGGCACACGGCAATTCTTACTGTTGCCTATCTTATTAATTGTACATCGAGCCGTGGCCTTACAGGCAAAACCCCCTTCATATCCTGCAATCCACTAGTACCCTTTTCCATATCTTATCCCGTGTCTTTGGTTGTACGTATTTTGTCTAGAATTGGAGCTCTACTCAAACCAAGTTAGATGATAAATCTATTCGGTGTGTTTTCCTCGACTGTTCTTCCATGTCGAAAGGATATAGGTGCTACGATCCGGTTACTCACCATGTTTACCACTCTCTCGATATTACGTTCCTCGAAACTATACCATATTTTTCAGGCACTTTACCTTCTCCACCTATTGAGGCACCTACTCTCGAGGACTATACCCCACTTCCACACCCTATTCCTGTATTAGATATATCTTCCCCGCCCATATCACACTCACCACCTAACTCCTCACTCGCCCCTTTACGAGTTTACTCTCGTCGTCCATGTGTCTCACATTCCCTACTGACATCTTCTCTAAATTCAAGTATATCTCCATCTCCCATTATCTTTGACCCCGTTCCCCCTTGTTACCTGACTTGGGAACGTCGTCTACCATCTCGCTACCTTCTTTCATGTTCTACTAATCATCCGATTTTCAAATATTTGTCTTTTCAGGATCTCTCGAATCAATATAAATCATTCTTTGGCCAAATTGATTCAGTTGTCATTCCTCGTTCCGTTCATGAGGCCCTCCAGAATCCAAAGTGGGTCACCACTATGCAAGCAGAAATGGATGCCCTACAGCAGAATCAAACATAGGAATTGGTTGACTTGCCGACTAGTAAACGGACTGTTGGTTGTAAGTAGGTCTTCAGTGTCAAATATCTAGCTGAATGCTCGATTGATCGATACAAAACACAACTTGTTGCTAAGGGCTACACACAAATCTCGGGCAAAGACTTTGGTGCCACCTTTGCCCCGGTTGCTAATTGACTACTGTCCGATTCCTTGTTTCATTGAATGCATCCTATTCTTGGCCTCTACACCAGTTGGATGTCAAGAATGCCTTCCTTAATGGTGACTTAACTGAGACTTATCTATATGGAGCCTCCACTGAGATTTCGGACTTAGGGGGAGCATTCGGGCAAAGTCTGTCGACTCCGAGAATTCCTCTATGGACTTAAGCAGTCTCCTCGTGCATGGTTCAGCCAATTCGGCAAAGTCATCCTCACTATGAGATTTACCTAGTGTCACTCAGATCATACTTGTTTCATCTGTCACCAGCTCCAGGGACAGTGCATCATTATTTCAGTCTATGTGGATGACATTATTATCACAAGAGACGACGCACCTGGCATTCAACAGGTAAAGAAAGATCTTGAACAGATTTTTGACATCAAGGATTTGGGTCTTCTCCGCTACTTTCTCGGTATTAAGTTTGCTCAGTCTCAGAGAGGTATCTCTTTATCCCAGTGAAAATACGCCCTTGATCTTCTTCAAGACACTGGGATGGTTGGATGTAGACCCGCTTCTACTCCTATAGATCCGAACCTTAAGTTAACAGCAGACTCGGGAGAATTATTATCAAATCCGTCAGTATATCAGGAACTTGTGGGCTGCCTCATCTATCTGACTAATACAAAGCCAGATCTTACGTATGCTAACAGTGTTATGAACCAGTTTATGCACTCATCACGTACACCACACCTAGATGTTTTCTACCATATCTTTCAGTACCTGAAACATGCCCCGATCTCAATCTCTTTTATATGACAGGGGCACAGGAGGGACTCTTCTGCTTTACAGATGCTAACTATGTAGGATCGAAGGACAATAGACGTTCGACCTTTGGCATGTGCACCTTTAATGGAAGACACCTAATCTCATGTCCATGGCTCCCGATCTTCTGTTGAAGCTAAGTATCACGCTATGGCTCAAGGAATGTGTGAACTCTTTTGGCTCCGTTCCCTTTTAACCAAGTTGGGACTTCCCGTGAGAAACGCATCTAAGTTGTTCTGTGACAACAAGTCCACCATGTTATCCTCAGACTCAGTCCTTCATGAAAGGACGAAACACATCGAGGTAGATATCCACTTCATTCGTGTGAAAGTCCGATCGAAAATCATCACACCTGCCTTCGTCTCATCTTTCGAACAGGCTGCTGATATGTTCACCAAGTCCAAAAGACCATCTCTTCTTCAGTTGGCTATTGGCAAACTAGGGCTCATCAACATTTTCGCCTTAGCTTGAGGAGGAGTATTGAAATATTATATTTATGCGTTAATTTCTATATTTGGTATTTATTGTAGGGCTTTATTAGCCCACTTATTTTAATAATATTCTTCTTAATTTAGCATGTTCCTGTGGCTACATAATTAAGGGAATAAGACTCATTATGTATATACAAAACTATCAATTATAGTTTTCTTCTTTTTTCCTATATCCTTTATTATATAATGTCGAATTCTTTAATAGCGCCAAGAATATTGCTATTGATTTTCGAAGAATATCAAGAAACTCCACATAAGAAGGGATATTTCGCTTGCCATGCCCAAGAAACTCCAGATAAGAAGGGCCTTTCGTCCTAGTTTATCCATCAAAATTGTGGCAACAACTGACCCTGCAAAAGTTAATTTAAAAAATGGTGTTTAGGAATGGCTAGCAACAGTTTTGTGATATGCAAAAGTGATGAAAAATTGTGTGAAAAGTAGCAATAGTTCTTTCATATGCAAAAGTTCTGAAAAATGATGTGACAAATGGCTAGCAACAGTTTTGTAATACGCAAAAGTGATGAAAAATGGTGTGACAAATGGCTAGCTACAGTTTCATAACATGCAAAAGTGATGCAAAAGAAAGATGCTTACAATTGGCTAGCAACAGTTTTTAATATGCAAAAGTGATGAAAAAATGATGTAAGAAATGGCTAGTAAGGGTTTCGTAACATGCAAATGCAATGAAAAATGGCGTGACAAATGGCTAGCAACAGTTACGAAAAGAAATGGTGTGACAAATGGCTGGTAACAATTTTGTTATATGCAAAAGGAATGAAAAATGATGTGACAAATTGCTAGCAACAGTTTTGCTATGGGTAAAAGTTACGAAAAAAATGATGTGGAGAAATGGCTAGCAACGGTTTTGTAATATGCAAAAGTTATGAAAATGGTGTTTAGAAATGGCTAGCAACAGTTATATAATACGCCAGAAGAAAAAGAAAAAAAGGGAGTGGACACCTGATAAGTTTACGACGCCTACGCTTATATTTGCAAGATCTGGGGGTACGCCGGCGTTTTTAAAGACAGAAGAAGAGAAATAGAACACGGCATTTATACCAGATAGTTGTTGCAAAGCATATAGCACAGACCCAATAAAGACCACTGCACATCAATGATTATAAACATGTCAATTATAGAATTCAGTACGTAGACCAAAGTAGAAAGAAAGAACTGCATTTTTTTTTTCGCTTACCTCTGAAGTGGCTACCATAGAATAACTCTGAGAATTTCACATCATCTACTTCATCTCCTCTGTCTGCCTTGGATAATTCCGCCAATTCATATTTGACATGTAATACTCCCAAGAGTTTCTCAAAAGCAGCTTCGGTTTCAGCATTTCTTCCTCTCTGAGCCAAGCCAGATATAATTCTAAAATTAATAGAGGATTTATATAGACTTGATATAAAAGGTTAAAAAAAAGAAAGATCAGAAGCTAATGTTATATATCAAAGAACAATGTAAATATTAAATACTTATATGATTTGCATGCATCAACAATAGTACTTCCTCGGAAATCAAAGGCTATGGCCTGCCTCAGTTGGAAGAAAAAAGACACTGCTCCTCAAAGTTCCCCAAAGTACAACATATGAACCATCTTATATTTGGATATGACTAGTTTATGGGTCCATTTGGTTGAAGTATGGAAAAATAGATGGATATCTAATATTTGATTATGACTAATTTAATGGTTCGTTTGGTTGTAGTGCGGAAAAATGGATGGATACACTTCTCATCCACAATGGGAAAGATAGTTTTGCTTCTTTTTGTTTGGTAGGGTAGATGGACAAGCATGAGGAAATTTTTCACTTGCTTTGTATAAGAAAACATGGGAGTAAAAGAATGCTAGTTGTTAAATTTACAAATTTGTACTTGAAAAAAAGTTAAATAAATTAATGAAGAATTATGTCTCAATAATATAAGTAAATTCGAAACTTTCCTTCCAATCTTCCTCCCTAAATTGGGAGGATTATTTTTTCTTTTACCTATTTTCCGTCCACTTTTCCATCCTTCCCATTTTCAATTTGTACCAAACAATAAGAAAGGGCAGCTCAGTGTACGAAGGCTTCCGCCATTGCAGGGTCTGGGGAGGGTTAAACATATGCAGTCTTACCCCTAGAGTCTGTTTCCAAGATTTGAACCCGGGACCTCCAGGTCACAATAGAACAACTTTACCTAATGAGAATCAACGAGCACCATCAAAGGATTCGTCGCATGTTCCAATTGCGCGTTTTACGAGAGGAAGATTAAAGAAGCACTTAATGGACTAATTCAAGATTTATGAGTTGAATCTAAAGTAGTAATGTCCAAATTAAGCCCAAATGACAATCAAGGTCTAATCAATCTCGTCAAGGTAAGCAAATGGGTTTCGGCATGAACTCAAATGGCTAGACATGAGACCCATGAAATTTTAGTTATTTATTTTAATTTAGGTCGTTTTGTAAGGCATTAATGTCAATTAGTACTTTTATTTTATGGTATTTATCTTGTAGTAGGTGTAAGAGGCATCTACGACTTCTTGTTCTTTTGGCCTCCCCCTAGGTGTGAAAGGCCACCCACTATCTATGGTAGTGTGTGCTAAAATTAAGACTTCTTGTTCTCTTTTGCCACCCCCTAGGTGTTAAAGGTCGCCCCCTATCTAGGGTAGGTTGTGCTTAACCACCCACTAGCCTAGATTTTCCTATATTGTTAGTTGTCTATTTAAGAGAGTTGTATTCCATGGGAAAAGCACATTACTTGAATAATATATCAGATTGAGAGAGTCTTCTCTTGAGTTCTTTATCGAACTTTTCCTTGAACTTATCAAGAATTTTTTATGGCGTTCACACTCTATACCTTTTAGGTTCGTGATTCCATTTTAATCTTTGGGTCGAAATTTGTTACTTTATACCTTCTATTCACGTTTCATTCATAAACATTTGACCAAGGTTTTCTATCAAACATTTTGCATTTTTGTGTTCTTTCTTTTTTTGTTTATAAATTTGAATTTTAAGCTCGATTCGAGCAAAGACACCATAAATTGGTTTCGGGTCTCACTAATTCTTGATGAGGTGAGACCCGAAACTAATTTATGGTGTCTTTGCTAGGATCGGTCTAAAATCTAGATTTATAACAAAAAATGAAGAACACAAAAATATAGATTTTTTTATAGGAAATCTTGACCCAACGTTTATAAATGAAATGTGAACCGAAGGTATAAAATAATAAACCTCGACTCAAAGATTATAATGGAATCACGAACCGACGGTATAGAGTCTGAACGCTACAAAAAATTCTTGATAAGTTCAAGGAAAAGTTCCTATGAAGAACTCAAGAGAAAACTCTCTCAATCTGAAATATTATTCAAGTAGTGTGTTTTTCCCATAGAATATAACTCTCTTAAATAGGCCACTAGCAATAAAGGAAACTCTACACTAGTGGGTGGTCAAGCACAACCTACCCTAGATAGGGGGCGGCCTTTCACACCTAGGAGGTGACAAAAGAGAACAAGAAGTCTTAACTTTAGCACACCCTACTATAGATAGTGGGTGGCCTTTCACACCTAGGGGAAGGCCAAAAGAACGAGAAGTCCTAGATGCCTTTCACACCTACTACAAGACAAATACCAAAAAATAAAAATACTAATTGGCATTCATGCCTTGCAAAATGACCTAGATTAAAATAAATACCTAAAATTGCATGGGTCTCACGTCCAGCCATTTGAGTTCATGCCTAACCCCATTTCCTTGCCTTGATGAGATTGATTAGGCCCTGATTGTCATTTGGGCCTAACTTGGGCATTACCACTTTAGATTCAACCCATAT
The DNA here is from genome assembly GCA_016647705.1 of Eucommia ulmoides. Taxonomy (NCBI): domain Eukaryota; kingdom Viridiplantae; phylum Streptophyta; class Magnoliopsida; order Garryales; family Eucommiaceae; genus Eucommia; species Eucommia ulmoides. Next base: position 43,784,590 of record CM028338.1, on the reverse strand, counting down.
ATCTTGAATTAGCCCATTAAGTGCTTCTTTGATCTTCTTGGATTTTGCCCTCGTAAAAGGCCCAATTGGAACATGCGGTGGATTCTTTGATGGTACTCATTGATTCTCATCATTACCATTGCACCCAAACAATAGAAAAATATATTTTCCATCCACTTTTCATTCCTTTACACTACTTCCTTTTGTTTTCTATCCAACCAAACGAACCTCAAGTGTTTTACTCATAAAAATTAACAGATAAGAGCAGCTCACCTTAAAAAGCCAATGAGGACTCTCTGAACAGAACTCCATCAATACAACAAGTAATGCAGCTGGAATCAAAGATACCCAAAAACAAACTCGCCACCTGAATTATTGGAGGGGAAAAGGAAAGAAAGAAAGTTTATCGATTAAGCACATGTTTCAAGTAGAGCTTCATAGTATTTGCATATAATTAGAAATTAGTGTTTATCGATTAAGCACATGTTTCAATTAGAGCTTCATAGTATTTGCTTATAATCATATATTAAGACAGAACAATGACACCTCTTACCAACCCACCACATTCTTGGCAGGGATGCCTATTAAGAGTGCCCCCATAAGTCCTAGACATGTTGCGATTTGAGTAAAGCTCCCATAAGTACCTCTTATAAAAGTGGGTGAGACCTGCCCATGGAGATGAAGCATTATTAGTGAAAAAGGAGAGCTCGTGAAGATAAAAACCAGGCAATTTCATTAAAATCTGAAAATGAATGAATTCCATTATACGTAATATATATTACCTCTGCAACGTAGAGAGCAGCAACCGAAGGGCCAAGACCCATTCCGATCCCAACAAATAACCTTCCCAGAAGCATACCTCCCAGAGTATTTGTTGTAGCACTGCAAGTTTGTGTTTGGGCATACTTGAAAGTAAGTTCCTCAGCAAATGGTAGTATTGGTATAGAAGATGTTAATAGACGGAAATCAAATATTGTGTTTTTAATTTGTCTCATTATGTTTTTTTTTAAAAGAAAAATGACCACTTTTTTTGTGGAAGAAAATGATTTTCAAATGTAACATGAATCTTAAAAAATATATGCAGAAATTTAAAATGCATAGGTTCTCTAAGACCTAAAAAATAATAAAAACATGCATAGATAAGAAAAGGTAAAAATATGTGCATTCACCTCAATGAAGCTCCAATTAACATTGGCAAAGCACATAACTGGAAAGACCTTCTGCGACCAACCCCATCCGCAATCCAACCACTTGATAAAGAACCAATGAAGGCACCCGCTAAACTTGTACTCACTACCAAGCCTTTACTTGTGGGTGGGGGAGAGGGGGAGGGCGAGAAAAGGAAGGTATCTTATTAGAGAGACCTAAAATGAGTAATATGACATATAATGGGGTTGCCAAATGTTATCAATAAAGGTACCTTCAGCCAAGTTACTCCCGCTAAAGCCAAGGTCAAAAGAAATGCTTTCTAGTGTGCCATTAACCACCCTGAATAAACAAAAAACAAACAGAAGTTTTTGTTTCCAAAATTTCACTTCCACAACAAATGAGAAAGAAGAACAAGAGAATTGTGTGCCAAAGAATTAAACGCATACCCGAGGTGGTAGCCAAATAACAACGATGATAAAGTAGCCACCAATACATGAGGCAAGGAATGCCTCCATGAGGGATTTACAGATTCTTTACCAATACTGCTAAGTGAACGGCCTGAACCATTAAAGGTAGAAGTTCACCACAAAAAATGATCCATGTTAACATAACTAGAATGGCACTTATCCAGTGCTTCTATTTCTGTATTTTCTCTTCTGTTCTCGTAGACCTTGGAAAGTCGGAATAGAAATGTGGGAACAAAATAATATATTTTGTTATGTCCATTAATTTGTTCTAAAAATCATAGAACATAGCACAAACAATTTTTTATACTGTACTTTTGCTTCTGTTCCAAGTTCTTTGGCAACAGAAAAAAAGCAAAAAAAAAAGGAAAAAGGAAATACTAAACAAACGCCACCGAGTCTTGTACAGAAGAATACCCCAGTGCACATGTACACTCTTTAATATTGCATGGGGAAAATAAGATCTAACTCCAGAAAATAAATGACTTAAGAAAAATTCAGATTTCCAGATTATAGAAATGTACTATCAATACCTAAACCTTCTTCTTTGTCATAGCCATTCGCATAGTCTCTCGATGAAGCACGCTTGTGCACCAAAGAAGCTTCCCTTTGACGACCTCTCATATCTAAATACAGCAGAAAAAGACGCAATTTAACACTGCCACATCACGATACCGTATTTAAAATTATATGATCCTGAATTAATTTTCAACATCGAGCCACAAGATAAACTATTGAACAAATAGTTAGAAACACAACGGGCCTAACTCACTCTTAAAAGACACCCTGTAAGAGAAGAATTGCCCTAGACATTATATATAGCTCAGAATTAGGTAAAACAAGGGGTGTGGATTCAATACGCCCCGTCACGCATATAGGGATTCAATACGCCCCGTCACGCATATAGTAAACTTTGCCAAACTACTACAAATGGATATCGGCGGCCCAACATCGATATGGGATTCAACATGCCGGTGGACTTTCCAAAACCACCGTGAACGGGATATCAGAAGCCCAACATCAGACAAGCCAAGAGGCCTATCTCTTATACTTCGTAGAAACACAATGGGCCTACCTCACTCTTAAAAGATGTCTCGATTGCCCTAGGCTATATAAATGTAGCTTAGATCAGGTAACATCAGTGATGTGTCATTCAACAAGGTAAATAATTTGATCTAGATGAATTGAGATCCGATACAGCAAACTGCACTGAAAGTTTCACGGTAATCATCTCTGTGTGAGTATTATACAAGACAACAGCAGCTCACTGATAATCCAGGAAAAAAATATATGTAAAAAGGAATTAAGGACAGTTCTTTCTGATCAAATGTTTATGTGTACAAGAGCGATAGACGAAATTCAGTGATTGCAACGAAAAGAGAAGTGTAGAGATAGAGAGAAGAAGAAGAAGAAGAACGCAGTGGTTTTTGAGTTTTTAAAACGCTAACATGAAAATTAGATGCAATTTTTCTTTCGAATGATGTAGATTTAACACACATGTATATGAAATCCATACTCGGAATCGTCATCGTAATCATAGTCATCGTAAACAGAAACCGAAGCTGAAGAAATTTAAAGCTCGTTACCTTTTAAGAGGCCTCAATTGCGGGAATGCAAAACAAAAGCGGAACAGTAACTCTAAAAAACCTCCGTAAAGTAGACGGCAACCATGGCCGACGTCACACGGCGAGTAAAATGCGCCGGCGACGAAATCTAGCGGAGTCACCGCCGTGGAATCAAGCGGATGAAAAAATGACCAACAAAAATGTGAGCGACGGGTATCGAGAGCGATGAGTGATAACGTACGCCGTGGGGTATGGATTCATGCGGTCATGTAGTCTGCAGAAGAAGCAAAAGGACTCCACCAGAACTGGAAGAAGAACACCTGTACCAGCTGTTGGGGAGTTCATGTTCTTGTACTCGGCGTCCCACCGCAAATTCCGTGGTTCGCCAATCATATATTTCCACGTGGATATTCTTTTTTTTTTTTTTTTCTATTTTTTGAAGTGCATTTTGATTTGGTCATTGAGTTTTAATGAATGTTCGATTTATTTCTGTAAATCTTAATATTCCATTTCCACAAAAGGGATGAAGAAAGTTTGTGCATAATGGTATAAATATATTTTATAAATCAGACTATATTTTACAATAGTTTTTATTCTTGGATTGGGAAAAAAATTTCAAGAGATATTTTAAATTTTTTTATTACATCCAAAGACTCAGATCATACAACCTTCAATAAATAAACAACTATTAATTTAGATTTAACGGTTGAAATCAAACAATATTTTTAATCGTTATAATTTTATGTCATATAATATTTATAAGAAACTACTAACTTATTCGAGAATACCTCACACAAATTTATATAATAAATTAAAACATAAAAAAATTTAAAGCTTCAAAAAAATTCATACCCCCATTTCTAAAATAATTAAATTAAATATTTTTTTTTACTCTTTAAATTTTACATTTATAATTAATTGGTCATTTTTTACACACATACAAATTAGACAATTAATATAGTACTTTTAGATACGCGAAATACCTAGTCTATTAATAAATCAAGACGGAAAGACATTTTAACGATTTATATTAAGTTTAAAAGATTAATGGTTGAAATAGAATTGTGCAACCTCTTAATCCACTAATTTCAAATTTCTCTATATCACTCATCTCACTTAATTACATAGATGAAAAGACGAAATATTTTTTTTAAAAAAAAAAATCACTTAAAAATTTCTCATTTAGACTCCCAAAATGATTAAATTTAAGGGATAATCGACGATTAATCCTATTTTTAGGGTCTAATCCGCCGTTAGTACTTTCTTATTATTAAGTTTAGAATTAGTCATTTAATCTGTTTTTTCTCCCTGTTTGAGTCTCGCGCGTGCTCACGTATGATTTTTGGAGCGTAAAGAGCAGTTTCTTCATATCATTAGTCGTTGGATTTGAATTATCCTCTATATATAGTTTGAGTTTCAGAGTTCGCCTTGTGTTTTCGTTGATTTTCTGCATCGGCAAGCTAGGATTTTGGAGATCTTAGATTCTATTGATTTAGGAGGTCAACTAATGATCAATGAATCGAATATAAGTAACATATATAATTTTTTGCTCTGTTTTTATTGATTTATTTATTGATTGTTGCTTTCACGACGCAATTTTTGTTAGATCTTGAATTTTTTAGATAGGAAATGACAGTGTTCTTCATAAATGATCTGATTGATTTATTATTGAATCTTTAAGTCTTTTTGCGTATAGGACGACATGTTTTTACTAACGTGATATATATGTTTGATAAACGTGATAGAATTTGTCTTTCGTTCTTTTTGGTAGTTGATGTGTTTGATCTTTCTGGAATTTTTAGAGTAACTGTTTGGATCTTTAGTTGTTCGTGATTTTTTTAGTGCAAATTTGTTACATTCTAGCAATTTTAGTGTAAGCTTAGTTACATACTAATTGTGTGTCTTTTGTGTTTTGTGTTTTGACCTTAGAAAGTTTTTAGTGCAAAATTTGCTACATTCTATCAGTTTTAGTGTAAGTTTAGTTACATTCTAATTGTATGTGTTTTTGTGTTCTGTGTTTTGATCTTAGAATTTTTTAGTATAAATTTGTTATATTTTACCAGTTTTAGAGTAAGTTTAGTCACATTCTAATTTTGTGTTTTTTTGTGTTTTGTGTTTTGTGTTTTGTGTTTTGTGTTTTGTTTTTTAGTAATAAATGTGTTTCTATCCCTATTTATGTGTTTTTTCATACATGTTCGTGCTCTATTTTTCTTGTAGCAATATCAACATTTAGATATAAGATGTCAAACTTGGCAATTGTTGTGTGTAAATACGAGGACTACAATGGAATTGTGAAAATTGATAGTGAGATGAAGTTTATTAGTTTCATAGAAAATGTTGTCTGTCAATGGAATTACTTGTCATCAATCTCATTTGATATGCATTATTTTCTGTCTGGTCATCCAAACTGTATGTTATGCGATCAAGATAATTATGATGGTATGATTGTGTTGATTAGATCATTGAGGGTTAATTTTGTGGAAGTTGTAATAAAGGGTAATACTATCATTCCTGGACTTGGTTTTAGTGTTACATCTGGTGGGGGTTCAAGTAATGTAGCAGGTACCTAATGGATCAGGGGAATCAAGCTTATGTGTTTATAATGATGAGGATGATAATATGCTGCTTTATTCTCGGCAACATGAGAAGAAATACTTGCAATCTGCCAAGTGGGCAAAAGGTATCAATTGTGTGGGGCAATATTTTAAAGGTGGGGCGAAAGAATTTTGTATTGTTCTGATGAAGTATTCAATTGAAATTGGAGTTAGTTACAAGTATAAGAAAAATGATAAAGTCTGTATTACTGCACATTGTTCATTCAGAGATACAAGAAGTTGTAAGTGGTTTGTACACAGGCGCATTGATCTTTTGAATGGATTTTTTTAACATAAGGGAGTTGGTGAATGAATATACATGTGGTGCAGCATATAGAACTATGAAAAAAAAGATGATGAGTTATAATGTTGTTGCTAGTTGTTTGTTGGAAGTTGTGAAGGATAAACCTGAAACATGACCTATTGATGTTCTTCATGAGTTCAAAAAAACTTATGGTCTTGGGATTATATGCAATCATGTTTGGCTTGCAGTTGAAAAGGCGAGGTAGGGATCATATATCTGCATGTGATCAATTGAGATGGTATATAGAAGCATGAAACATAACAAATCCAAATAGTTACCTGTTGTTGGAGTAAGAAGGCGACACAAATCGCTTTAAACGTTTTTTTTTTTTTTGTTGCTTTCCCTGGGTGTATTTATGGATTGCAGTTTATACGCCCAATGTTATTCCTAGATGAGACATTTTTTACTGATAGATACAAAGAAATTCTTCTTGCTACTTGCAGTAAAAATGGTAATCAAGGTACTTACATTAACACATTTTTGTTCACTCACAGTTACATGTATCTAATTTTTTACATTTTAGTTTTGATTTTGTAGACACGGCATTTTGACCGCCTCGCAAAAAATTATACTTTATTTTATAGTTACCTTTATTTTATTTTATTTTATTTATTTTGTTTTGATTGTACCGTATTTATGCGGTTTAATACTGCTAAATTAAGTTTTATTAATCTCTTAAGTAAATTAAATATTAGTAATTGATTTTTATTTTTTTTGATTTTGTAGATTTTTCGAAGTGGAATAAAAACGCGTTAATTCGGAACAAAATGGACAAGAAACAGACGAGAAAGAGAGAGGCCTGGACCGAATGGGGGTGGGGGGGGTGCACAAAGGTCGCACGTGCGACCAGCTGGCCACATGTGCGGCCAGCTTAAAGCTGGCCGCACATGCGGCCAGCAAAGGGGGGGCAGAGAGCTTTAGCTCTCTGCCCAACCCCCCCCTTTCGGGTGCACCAAATTTCGGTGCACCCACCTCCTTTTCCTTACCTTTTCCCTGCGTTTTGTCGGAGGTTTGCGATCGAAAATTTCCTATAAATAGAAGAAGCCTCACAACACAATGGAGGGAGGAATTTTTTTCGCCAGAAGAAATTTTTTTTTGAGAGGAATTTTTTGGGAAGGGAGAGGTGAAATCTGTAGAGAAATTTTGAAGAAAATAATATTATTTTCGTTTTATTATAATTTTGAAGAAGAAAAATCTCCAAGAAGGTGATAAATTTTCATCTGTTGTAAATCTTACTCTTATTTTTTAAAATAAATTGTTATTATACTAATTTTTTTTTTGTAAATTAGATTTTTTTTTTCTTTTATTATTTATTTATTTATTTATTTCGTTTTTTTAAATTTTTTTTTTTTTTTTTTTAATAATACGAGGTGGAAAACTTCTAACCTTCCATTGAAACGGTTTAAGTTTAGAATGAAATTACTCCCCTTGAGAAGTGTGTGTGTGTGTGTGTGTGTGTGCGGGTGTTTTATTTAATTTGTATTAAATATAATGTGCTAACAAGATAAGGTGGAAAATTCCCAACCTTCCATTTGAACGGTTTAAATTTAGAAGGGAATTACTCCCCTCGATGCGTGTGTGCGTGTGTTTTATTTAATTTGTATTAAATATAATGTGCTAACAAGATAAGGTAAAAAATTCTCAACCTTCAATTTGAACGGTTTAAATTTATAAGGGAATTACTCCCCTCGATGCGGGTGTGCGTGTGTTTTATTTAATTTGTATTAAATATAATGTGCTAACAAAATAAGGTGGAAAATTCCCAACCTTCAATTTGAACGGTTTAAATTTAGAAGGGAATTACTCCCCTCGATGCGTGTGTGCGGGTGTGCGTGTGTTTTATTTAATTTGTATTAAATATAATGTGTTAACAGGATAAGGTGGAAAATTCTCAACCTTCAATTTGAACGGTTTAAATTTAGAAGGGAATTACTCCCCTCGATGCGGGTGTACGTGTGTTTTATTTAATTTGTATTAAATATAATGTGCTAACAAGATAAGGTGAAAAATTCCCAACCTTCAATTTGAACGGTTTAAATTTAGAAGGGAATTACTCCCCTCGATGCGTGTGTGCGGGTGTGCGTGTGTTTTATTTAATTTGTATTAAATATAATGTGCTAACAGGATAAGGTGAAAAATTCTCAACCTTCCATTTGAACGGTTTAAATTTAGAAAGGAATTACTCCCCTCGATGTGTGCGTGCGTGTGTGGACGTGTGTTTTCTTTAACTCATATTAAATATAATGTGCTGACAAGATAAGGTGGAAAATTCCCAACCTTCAATTTGAATGGTTTAAATTTAGAAGGGAATTACTCCCCTCGATGTGTGCGTGCGTGTGTGAGCGTGTGTTTCTTTAACTCGTATTAAATATAATGTGCTGACAAGATGAGGTGGAAAAATTCCCAACCTTCCATCAGAACGGTCTAGGTTTAAAAGGGAAATCACTTCCCTCAAATGTGTGTATGTGTATGTGTGTATATGAGGAGGATTTCAAAATAAAATAAAAACATTCGGATTTAAATTTTAATTGGACTTAATCGGATAAGGTACCGTCTTTGGATGGGCGTCTTGGGGTGCTTGACACCTTCCCCGAGTGTAACTGACCCCCGAACCCTTTAAACGAATCTCTGATCAGACCATGTTATTTTAGGAGTCAAATTTTTACTTAAGCCAGTTTTTAAATTGTTTTCAAAAAAGAAAAATATGGTGACCTAGCACATCATTTAAAACCAATGCTAGGTGCGCGACTCCTTTTTTCTAAAACAGGCTTAAGTATATTTTAATGAGAAAATCGACGTTTTTAAAAACCCTTCTCATTTTACCAGCGTCAAGCATATATCTATATTTTTTTTGTTTTCTCTGGAAAATCGGGGCGCGTTCAGCTGGCGACTCCACTGGGGAACGGCTGAGGGTTGAGCCCAATATGTCTGAATAAGTCCAACTAATCTAAAGTCCGAATGTTAAATTTTATTTTATTTTTTCCCTCAATTCAGTAAATAAGTTGTGATTTTTTTATTTTTTTTTATTTTTATTTTTTATTATATATATATATATATATATATATATATTTTTTCCTTATTTCCTCTCAGGCCCTTATATCGTTGTAAATCCTCTGACAAAAACAAAACTGTCTTGTATCCATATTATCCCCTCAGGATTCTATGATACAAGACGAGAAAGGGGTTTTTTGTACTTGATGGATTTATGACGTCTTGGGAAGTCCTAAAAAAAAAACAAAACAAAAAAAAATGGAGCACACCAAACAAGTTCAAAGTTTTCAATATCGGTAGGGAACGATAAAAAAAATAAAAAAATAAAAAAGAAGATTTTTTCATGTACCATAATTTGTTTTAATTAGTCGTTATCGAAATTGAAATCTTCGAATTAGAATGGGCTTTAAGGCCACCTAAGACCCACGTGAACTAAAAAAATGATTTTTTTTTTTGTAGGTGAAAAAAAAAAGGACAAGACAAATAAAATTGGTCCCAAAAAAGCAAATCCAGTTCTCCCCTTTCGAAGTCCGATCTTTACACGCAGTCGAGCACAGACTCATTCCAGGATGACATCAGAAAGCAATCCCGAATCTCCCCGAACGACCCAGATAGCTCAGATGCAGGAAACTATTGACAGGTTGATGGAAAGGATCAACGAACTTAGCCGACCTCAAGAGGTGCCTATTCCTCCGTCCAACGGGACTCTTGTGACTGAATCCCCAAATGGAAACCCTGCAAGTATTGGGATGGAGAACTCAGGGCCGAATCCGAACCACGTCGGCCCGAACTTTGCAGTACCGGTCTACTATGGACCTCAGATGGGCCCTCATCCTTTCGCCTATGGAGCTCCGACATATCCCATCCAGGGGCATGTCTATCAGGCCTCGCCAGAGGGCTCGGCCCCCGCCGCCCCGCAGATCCTCATTCACCCGGAAAGGGTCGTTGCTCCACCAAACAATTCAAATGATAGCCAACCGGCCCCGGCCATTGAAACTGAAAACAAAGAAGAGAATGGCCCTCCACCGGCTTGGCTTCTGAAAATGGAGAAATTGGAGAAAACTATGGAAGAATGGCAAAAGGAGAAGCCGTCCAGGAAAGCGACGTACAAGGAGTTGTCAGCACCACCCGGGATTGTGTACCCAGAAAATTTCGTGGTTCCAGAGTTCACAAAATATGATGGCACTGGCCCTCCAGAATGGCATGTCAGTATTTACAAAGAGGAGTTAGGAATTCATGCTCGGAACGAAGACCTTTGCCTAAAGATGTTTCGGAGATCGTTGAAAGGACCGACTCTCAACTGGTACATGACCCTGGAGCTATCACAGATTAAAACATTTGAAGATCTGGTAGAGGCCTTCTGTGAGCAATATGTGTACAATAGGGATGCCGCGCCAGATCGCAATACCCTCTACCAGATACTGAAAAATAAAGACGAAAGTTTCCGGAGGTATACTGCTCGTTGGAGGGAAGAGGCTGCCAAAGTTGTCCCTAAGCTGAGCGAGGAGGCTCAGTTAGAGATATTCAAGTCAATTCAGTCACCGCCGTTCTATCGAGATCTCTCAAGCGTAGCAGTGGTTTCTTTTCAGCCCCGCCAAAGATGAAAGAAAATGAAGTAGCTGTTGTCGTTTCCCCTCGGCAAACCCATTACCAGAACTACCCCCAAGCTTCCTGTCCCCAGAACTACCCGAACCAGAACAACCAATATCACAACTACCCTCCTCAAAATCGCCAAAACTAAAATTATCCTCAAAACCAACCCTATTCCCAAAGCCGCCCCCGCTATTACCAAAATGTACCTCCCCCTTATCAAAACCACATTCCTCAATATTACCCTCAAGTCTACCCAACTCCCTCTTACCATACCTATCAACCACGCCCGAACACCTCACCTCAAATTCCTAACCGCACTCCAAGGTCAGGAACCCAATACCACCAAGACCTTCTACCTCATGCTACTGGGGGAAATTTCCAGAACGACAACAGAGAACTACAAGACCTTCCGGTCTCGATCACCGAATTGTACCGGAATTGTTTGAAGCAGGGGATGCTGACGCCCCTTCCATTCTACGAAGTTAAACTAGGGAGTAAAACAGCTTCTTCAAATGCTTTCTGTGAATACCACTCGGGAACCAGTGGACATGCGACTGAGCAATGCTTTCAGCTAAAAGACAAAATCCGGGAGTTTATACGGACCGGAGCCATCACGTTTCTTAAAAAACCTGAGGCCGGTACGCCAAATTGTCAGCAAAATCTGTTGCCTGAACACACCTCCTCAGGAAGTGGCGTTAATCTAATTTTCACAGAGGAGGTCGAAGAAGAAGTTGATGTGATCGATATCAGTGGTGTTTATTTACACCCGGAGGTTCTCTACAGAGGGTTCGAATTACATCTAGAAAGGGTAGCCCAAAAACTGGAGAAATCTCTAGTTTTGTCTTTCCCAATCCAAAAGATGGTGGAAAATCTCAATAAGGTTCCATGGAATTATGAGATCATCGCTAAAACAGGAGAAGGAGAAGAATTGCCAATCTTAGTAGGAGAAACCAGTGGAATCACTCGGTCTGGAAGGGTGTATACGCCACAAGATTTGATCAGGATTCCTGTGAGGGAACCAAGCGGGGCTCTGAAAAAGCCGGTGTCAGAACCGAAGGCTCATGACTTCCTAAAGGCAATGAAGAATTCAGAATACAAGATAGTGAAGCAACTCAGCAAAGCAACGGCGCAAATCTCGATGCTCTCACTACTCCTATCCTCAGAAGTACATAGACAGGCACTGCTGAAAGTCCTAAATGAAGCCCACTTGCCTAGCACGATCTCACAGGAGAAGTTTGTCACTCTGGTCGAGCAGGTCCTAGGATCTAACACCATCACTTTCACAGATGACGAGATGGACGATGATGGAATAGGTCACAACAAGCCTTTGAATATCACGGTCGAAAGCCATGGAATGCTCATAGCTCGGGTGCTGATTGACAATGGATCGGTACTAAATATCTGTCCTTTGTCGACCCTGGAAGAAATGGGGATAGATCTATCACAGGTTCGATCGTCTAAGACGGTTATCCGAGCATTCGATGGGGCTAGGAGAGATAGCGTTGGAGAGATTGACCTGCCAATTGAAATTGGTTTAATACAGTTCAATGCGAAGTTCCAAGTGCTCGACATACCTGCTTCGTACAACCTGTTGTTGGGGAGGCCGTGGATCCATAACGCTGGGGCAGTGCCTTTATCTCTACATCAGAAGATCAAGTTTATTATTAATGACACACTGTACGTGATCAGGGCTGATTCAGATATCATACCTTTCCATCAAGCGATAAGTCGGCATGTCCCGTTAACAGATGACGGAAAGGAGAAGGAGAAGATTGAAGCCTCCTATCACGTGTTCGACGTTGCGAATGCTACCTTTGTGAAGGAAGGAGGACACGAGATGACACCATCACTGTCTAACACTGTGGCCTTCGTTGCTAAAGAAATGAAGTCTCGGGGTTGCATTCCCGGGAAAGGTTTGGGCAAGAATCTAGACGGAATTACAGAACCGATAGAAGTCAAGGAGAAGAGGGGGAGATTCGGATTGGGATACGAGCCGACAAAAGCAGACAGGGCGAAGTTCTTCCGGAAGAAGAGGGATGGATCCCTAGACAACCAGCCAATGAAAATTCCGCATATCCGGGTCACTTTCCCCTATCCAGCAGAAACTATCAACAAAGGAAAAGAGACCGCAGGATTCAAGTTGCACCCTGAGAGAGTAATGATCAAGGAAGTTGTGAATGTAATCATGAGAGACGAGGCAGGGCCAAGTCATGGGTCTGGTATTCGAACCAAGGGAAAAGAAAAGCTGCAGAATTGGGATTCTTATTCTCTCCCAATTCGCCAGGCGTTTCGGTAAACTTAGGGAGATTTTCTGTTGGTCATCCCTCCATCCACCTTGCCTTCTAGATGGAAAGGGATTTTGCTCTGTAATGGTTTTTTATATTTAATTAATGCAATTCTGTTTTATCCGACATATGGTTTAAATGTTTAAATCTTATGCTTTCAGGATGTCTAAAACACCAGTGTATGATGCATGCGATATAACTGAGCCAGAGTGCGATAAGTATGATTTCAATGCAGAACCAGACCATAACCCGATGGGAGTGGAAGCAGAAGATGACTCTTGCCAGCCAGACGATGGTGAGATCCGAAAAGCTTTCACGGAGTTCGAGAACAAGCCGATTCCCAGTAACGATGAGACCGAGTTGATAAACTTGAGGACCTCGAAAGAGTTGAAGGAAGTAAAGATTGGATCAGCCCTCATGACTCTGGAAAAGAAAGAGTTGACAACGCTCTTAATTTCCTACCAAGATATCTTTGCCTGGTCCTACGATGACATGGTAGGACTGGACAAGAGTATCGTGGCCTATAAGCTGCCGCTAAAGCCGGGGAGTGTACTAGTTAAACAAAAGTTGAGAAAACTAAGGCCCGCTGTTAGCCTCGAGGTCAAGGAGGAGATCGTGAAGCAATTCAATGCCCGAATTATTGAAGTCTGTAACTACAGTGAATGGCTCTCAAATGTCGTTCCCGTGCCAAAGTCCTCAGGAAAAATCAGAGTTTGCGTGGACTATCGTGATCTCAACCGGGCGAGTCCAAAAGATGATTTTCCACTGCCAAACATTCACATCATCATCGACAATACTGCGAGGCGAAAGCTCTATTCTTTCGCCGATGGGTTCTCTGGCTATAATCAGATTCTGATGGATGAGAAAGATCGAGAAAAGACAGCCTTCACTACACCATAGAGAGTTTTTTGCTATAGGGCGATGCCTTTCGGTCTCAAAAACGCCAGGGCAATATACCAAAGAGCAATGACGACCCTCTTTCATGAGATGATGCACAAGGAGATGGAGGTATATGTAGATGACATGATCGTTAAATCACAGGAGAACGAGGATCATCTCTGCCATTTGAAAAAGGTGTTCGACAGACTTCGAAAGTACCAGCTCAAGCTCAATCCAGCAAAATACGCGTTTGGGGTGGCTTCCGGAAAACTTCTTGGTTTCATGGTAAATCGCCATGGAATCGAGATTGATCCTGCAAAGACGAAGACCATTCGTGAGATGCTGCCACCGAGAAATGAGAAAGAAATCCGAGTTTTCTGGGGCGATTAAATTTCATAGCCCGATTCATCTTCCAACTCACTGCCACTTGTGAGCCAATCTTCAAGCTCCTTCGAAAAGAAAGTGACGGGCGATGGAATGTAGATTTCCAGAATGCCTTGGAGAAAATTAAAGTCTATCTAATGAACACTCCCGTTCTAGTGCCGCCTCGGGAGAAGGTTCCGTTATTACTATATTTGTCGATTCTCGACTCCTCCATGGGAGCTATTCTTGGGAAACTCGATAAATCTGGAAAGAAGGAGCAAGCCATCTACTACCTCAGCAAGCGCTTCACGAAGTATGAGGAAAATTATACCTTGCTGGAGAGGACCTGTTGTGCATTAGCTTGGTCTGCTCAAAGACTGCGCCATTATATGCTCCCACTGACTACCTACTTGATAGCCAGGATGGATCCCTTAAAATACATCTTCGAGAAGTCGATTCTGTCAGGAAAAGTTGCAAAATGGCAGATGCTGCTGACGGAGTTCGATATCATCTACAAGACCCAAAAGTCAGTAAAGGGTCAGGCGATAGTGGATCAGTTGGCTAGTTGTCCAGCTCAAACGGATAACCAGCCTCTTGAGACGCTATTCCCTGACGAGTCGATTCATGCGGTGGATGAAGAAAATGAGGAAACAGTTTGGAAAATGTATTTTGATGGAGCAGTGAACTCTCGAGGGGCTGGAATCGGAGCCATTCTGGTTTCTTCAGGCAAACAGCATTATCCAGTGGCTTCCAAGTTGAAGTTCCAGAGCACAAATAATCGAGCTGAGTACGAAGCTTGTATTCTGGGACTCCAGCTAGCTGTCGATATGAAAATCAAAGAATTGCTAGTGTTCGGAGATTCTGAGCTGATAATCAATCAGGTGACGGATAAATATGCCACGAGAGATCCGACCTTGATAGCCTATAACAATCACCTCCTGGAGTTGTGCGAGCAATTTACAATGATAGAATTTGAGAGCATACCGAGGCTAAAAAATGACTTCGCCGATGCCTTAGCTACCTTGGCATCTATGATATCTATCACTCGAGAGGATGCTGATATCATTCCGGTGGTAATCCGAGTTCAACGCCGACCGGCCCACTGCTGCCAGCTTGAATCTGAGCCAGCCAAAGACCCGTGGTACCATGACATAAAGAACTTTTTGAAAAATCAGGAGTATCCGGAAGGGGCATCAAGTGTTGATCGGAAAACTCTCCGAAGGTTAGCAGGCCAATTCTTCCTAAGCGGGGAGACACTGTACAAACGCTCCCCTGACATGGGCCTGTTGAGATGTGTTGGAGTCGAAGAGGCCATCCAGTTGATGAAAGAGGTCCATGGTGGCATATGTGGACCTCACATGAGCGGCTTCATGCTTGCCAAGAAGATCCTGAGGACCGGTCATTTTTGGCTAACGATGGAAAGCGACTGCGTGCAGTTTGTTCGAAGATGCCATAAGTGTCAGATTCATGGTGATCAAATCCATGTCCCATCTTTGCACCTTCATTGCTTGGCGGCCCCATGGCCCTTCTCAATGTGGGGTATGGACGTTATTGGAGAAGTTACCCCTAAGGCGCTGAGTGGTCATCGCTTTATCCTGGTGGCAATTAATTATTTTTCCAAGTGGGTAGAAGCTGTTTCCTTAACCCGAGTGACTCAAAAAATAGTAGCTCGATTCATCAAAGAAAATATTGTGTCAAGATACGGTTTGCCGCAAATATTGATAACCGACAATGCTAAAAACCTGAAGGGTTCGGAAATATAGAAAATATGTCAGCAGTTCAAGATCGAGCACAAAAACTCAGCGCCTTACCGTCCAAAAATGAATGGAGCAGTGGAAGCCGTCAACAAAAATATAAAGAAAATTCTCCGGAAGATGATTGACAATTATAAAGAGTGGGATGATATGCTGCCATATGCTTTGATGGCTTACCAAACCTCGGTTCGGACCTCGACAGGGGCAACCCCCTATTCTCTGGTCTATGGCACAGAAGTGGTGATACCAGCCGAGTTGGAAATTCCATCTCTACGAGTGCTCATAGAGGCCGAGCTTGATGAAACTGAATGGGTACAACAACGGTTGGACCAACTTTGTTTAATCGATGAAAAGCGGCTAACAGCGATATGCCACGGACAGTGTTACAGACAGAGGATTACTAGAGCTCATGATAAACGGGTATACCCTAGAGTCTCCAAGGTCGGTGAGTTAGTATTGAAGAAAATCTTTCATTTCCAAGATGAAGCTAAGGGTAAGTTCGCGCCAAATTGGGAAAGTCCTTTTGTTGTTCATAAGGCTTTGAGCGGTGGAGCGTTGATTCTCCAGGAAATTGATGGTGATGTATTTCCCGAGCCCCTAAACTCGGATTCTGTAAAGAAATACTTTGCCTAATAAATGTCCTTATTTTCTAAGTAAGTTTATTTCAATTTGTGATTATCTGTTGCTTAAAAAAAAAAAAAAAAAAAAAAAAAAAAAAAAAAAAATACGGCTCGAACATGGTGAAAACTCGAAAGAGCGCTATGAGAAAAATGTAGAGACCGTGTCGCAAAAAAAAAAAAAAAAAAAAAAAAAATGAAGAACAGTTAGATCACTCCTAGGGGCATTTTTGGAATTCCCACTATGGCTGACTTCCATTGACCGTAAGACTTTTCTGTGTTCGGAACTTGATGGATTTGAGCAAGAGTTGGAATCTGTGAAAAGGAACATCGAATATGGCTCAAATTTGCATTGAAATCATACTTGTCAGACAATCCGGCTTGAAATCTCGCAGTCAACATATATGGTGATAAAGATACCTGTTTGGGGTAAGGTTTTACACGTTTTTCCCATATTTGGTTAAATCAGTTTTGCAGGATTTGAAAAATACAAAGCAATCAGGAGTATGTGATTCTCCTAAGCACTGAGGATGCCTAGTAGAAAAGAGAAAGTGAGAATCGGCGGGTGCAGAGAAATAAAGGCTGATAGGGATGTTGTCCAAAAAAAAAAAAACAGACCCCGCCAACAACCCAGAGAAAACCTCCAGAAAGTACATCTCTAAGATTGACGGAAGGACGAGACGGAAAAATCTCCCGATACTGTCCCGTGACCCGAGAAAGTCAAGCGCCATCAAATGAGGGATTGCGACGGAAAAGGGGGGACGGAATTGCGAGTCGTAAAGAGTGACAAGTTTTTCAAACTAAATTTTCGTGTTACATGTGTTTTTTGTTCAATTACAGGGTTTTCAAAGGACATGGAAGCATGGATTTCTCTCTCACAAAGACTTCTTACCTTCCGGTTCAAATTAGAAACTTTTATTGCTGAAAGTTCGAAAGCTCTAAATGAGCGTCCAGGTATGCGTTTTGCCCTGAAAAGGGCGAAAAGTGAACTACGCTAAACTTGATCCTTGGCATAATACTAAGGTACGCAAGCAATCTATAAATGTTCGGTCATCTGAGAGTTCGGCTGGGGCACATTTATATCTTTGCTCTCTCATTCTGGCTCAATCACAAGTTGGGGCATATTTTATACTCTTGAACTTTCTTTAGGCCCTTGGTCAAGATGGCTGGGGCACGAATAATTTTTATTACTCTAAACAATCCTCTAAACGGACACGTGTTCGTCATGAGTATCGTCATGAGTCATTTTTTTACTCTAAACAATCCTCTAAACAGACACGTGTTTGTCATGAGTATCGTTAGGAGTCATTTTTTTTTATTACTCTAAACAATCCTCTAAACAGACACGTGTTCGTCATGAGTATCGTCAAGAGTCATTTTTTTATTACTCTAAACGATCCTCTAAACGGACATTTGTTTATCATGAACATCGTCATGAGTCATTCTTTTATTTTTCTAAATGGACACTTGTTCGTCATGAGTCTTCTTTTATTACTCTAAACGTACGCTTGTTCGTCATGAGTCATTTTATTTTATTTGTTCTATTATTAGAAAATAAACTAAAAAAATAAATAAAATAAAAAATGGGACGATCAAAATGACGTGGTCTTTTATCTTTGTCAAGCAAGTGGAACTTGCATGACAAAGAGGGGCAGCTGTAGACACGGCATTTTGACCGCCTCGCAAAAAATTATACTTTATTTTATAGTTATCTTTATTTTATTTTATTTTTTTTATTTTGTTTTGATTGTACCGTATTTATGCGGTTTAATACTGCTAAATTAAGTTTTATTAATCTCTTAAGTAAATTAAATATTAGTAATTGATTTTTATTTTTTTTGATTTTGTAGATTTTTCGAAGTGGAATAAAAACGCGTTAATTCGGAACAAAATGGACAAGAAACAGACGAGAACGAGAGAGGCCTAGACCGAACGGGGGTGGGGGAGTGCACAAAGGTCGCACGTGCGACCAGCTGGCCGCATGTGCGGCCAGCTTTAAGCTAGCCGCACATGCGGCCAGCAAGGGGAAGCTCTCTGCCCAACCCCCCCTTTTGGGTGCACCAAATTTTGGTGCACCTAAAAGGGGGTGGGTGCACCAAATTTCGGTGCACCCACCCCCTTTTCCTTACCTTTTCCCTGCGTTTTGTCGGAGGTTTGCGATCGAAAATTTCCTATAAATAGAAGAAGCCTCACAACACAATGGAGGGAGGAATTTTTTTTGCCAGAAGAAATTTTTTTTTTAGAGGAATTTTTTGGGAAGGGAGAGGTGAAATCTGTAGAGAAATTTTGAAGAAAATAATATTATTTTCGTTTTATTATAATTTTGAAGAAGAAAAATCTCCAAGAAGGTGATAAATTTTCATCTGTTGTAAATCTTACTCTTATTTTTTAAAATAAATTTTTATTATACTAATTTTTTTTTTTGTAAATTAGATTTTTTTTTCTTTTATTATTTATTTATTTATTTCGTTTTTTTAATTTTTTTTTTTTTTTTTAATAATACGAGGTGGAAAACTTCTAACCTTCCATTGGAACGGTTTAAGTTTAGAATGAAATTACTCCCCTTGAGAAGTGTGTGTGTGTGTGTGTGTGTGTGTGCGGGTGTTTTATTTAATTTGTATTAAATATAATGTGCTAACAAGATAAGGTGGAAAATTCCCAACCTTCCATTTGAACGGTTTAAATTTAGAAGGGAATTACTCCTCTCGATGCGTGTGTGCGTGTGTTTTATTTAATTTGTATTAAATATAATGTGTTAACAAGATAAGGTGAAAAATTCCCAACCTTCAATTTGAACGGTTTAAATTTATAAGGGAATTACTCCCCTCGATGCGGGTGTGCGTGTGTTTTATTTAATTTGTATTAAATATAATGTGCTAACAAAATAAGGTGGAAAATTCCCAACCTTCAATTTGAACGGTTTAAATTTAGAAGGAAATTACTCCCCTCGATGCGTGTGTGCGGGTGTGCGTGTGTTTTATTTAATTTGTATTAAATATAATGTGTTAACAGGATAAGGTGGAAAATTCTCAACCTTCAATTTGAACGGTTTAAATTTAGAAGGGAATTACTCCCCTCGATGCGGGTGTGCGTGTGTTTTATTTAATTTGTATTAAATATAATGTGCTAACAAGATAAGGTGGAAAATTCCCAACCTTCCATTTGAACGGTTTAAATTTAGAAGGGAATTACTCCCCTCGATGCGTGTGTGCGGGTGTGCGGGTGTTTTATTTAATTTGTATTAAATATAATGTGCTAACAGGATAAGGTGGAAAATTCTCAACCTTCCATTTGAACGGTTTAAATTTAGAAGGGAATTACTCCCCTCGATGTGTGCGTGCGTGTGTGGACGTGTGTTTTCTTTAACTCGTATTAAATATAATGTGCTGACAAGATAAGGTGGAAAATTCCCAACCTTCAATTTGAATGGTTTAAATTTAGAAGGGAATTACTTCCCTCGATGTGTGCGTGCGTGTGTGAGCGTGTGTTTCTTTAACTCGTATTAAATATAATGTGCTGACAAGATGAGGTGGAAAAATTTTCAACCTTCCATCAGAACGGTCTAGGTTTAAAAGGGAAATCACTTCCCTCAAATGTGTGTATGTGTATGTGTGTATATGAGGAGGATTTCAAAATAAAATAAAAACATTCGAATTTAAATTTTAATTGGACTTAATCGGATAAGGTACCGTCTTTGGACGGGCGTCTTGGGGTGCTTAACACCTTCCCCGAGTGTAACTGACCCCCGAACCCTTTAAACGAATCTCTGATCAGACCATGTTATTTTAGGAGTCAAATTTTTACTTAAGCCATTTTTTAAATTGTTTTCAAAAAAGAAAAATATGGTGACCTAGCACATCATTTAAAACCAATGCTAGGTGGCGACTCCTTTTTTCTAAAACAGGCTTAAGTATATTTTAATGAGAAAATCGACGTTTTTAAAAACCCTTCTCATTTTACCAGCGTCAAGCATATATCTATATTTTTTTGGTTTTCTCTGGAAAATCGGGGCGCGTTCAGATTTTGACTCATTTTTTAGTAACATGTCACTTTTATTTTACAGTCATTTGTAATATTAGTGACATGTAATTAGTCTTTAGTAACATGTCAGTTTATATTACATTTTTAACATGTAATATTAGTGACATGTCAATCATATATTTTGATATATTTTTATTTTATATTATTTATTTGTTATAAAAATACAATATAAGTTTTTTTAATACCATTTTAATCACATTATATTTTTTTTTTCTTATTTCTATCTAATTTTTTGTATACTTTTTAGTGCCATTTGTTTTTAATTCGTTGATTTTACTGTTATTTGTGTTCATTTTTTAGGTTTGTTTCCAGTTACATTTGCAATTGTTGATGCCAAAAAGGATAATTGGTTCTGGTTTTTGACACAATTGTCTCTCATGTTACCTCTGGAACGCGTCATAACATTCATTTCTGATTGACACAAGAGTATTATTTAAGGAGGCCGAAATGTTTTTCCACATTGTTATCATGCATTTTGTTTACAACATCTCAAAATGAACTTCAAAGCTGTATTGAGTGGACAGACCACTAGAACAAATGAATTTTTTGTTGTAAAATTGTCTGAGTGCGCCTATGCAGTAACTCTGGAAATATACCATGTTGCATATGACGACATGATTGTTCAAGGGGGAGTACAGATGAAAAAGTTTATAGAAGAGTTGTCAAAAGAAAGGTATGGTCGAGTGTTTTTTCAAGGCACAAGGTATGGCGAGATGTCTTCGAATTTGGTTGAGTCTTTTAACGCTTGGATTAGGAAATACAGGCGTATACCTATTATTATGATGGTTGACAAGATAAGTATTTCATTAATAAAACAAATGTCTCAACGGAGGAATGAGTCATTACGTTTAAGTGGAGTTATATGTCCCCATTGGGATGCGAAATTGTCATGGCATATAAGTGAGTGTCGAACATGGTTGGACAGTGAGGGTACAGAAGGAGTCTATTGATGCGATAAATTATGCGCTAGGAATATTCGCAAATGCATGAGGTTGAACAAGTAATAAAGTGATCCAAAGATCAAGTATCGATGATTTGAATAGTGTCCGAAATATTAAAACAAGTCAAATTAGAAGGATTGGAATGAATTCAATGAGAATAGATTATTTAGAGATTAACTTCGTTCACTCGCACGTTTGCTTGATTTATTCTAGTTTACAATAATGGTTATCAACCTATTTAACAATCAAGACTTTTAATGGTCTCTCACTACCTCTACCGAATGTCAAATGAGTGAATATGTAATCACTTCAAAACCGATATTCCTATCTAGAATTTAGGTAATTACATTCGTCATGTCCCAATCTTATGGATTGCACAAGTTTTAATAGTTTTAATAATCTCCCAGCCTATTAAAACTTGTATTGTGTTTAATCTAAGTCCGAATCTGGGATTATCTCTCCCGAGTTTCAAATCTCGTATTCTCAAATCAACCACAATATCATATACAAGCATATAATGGAAGCAATAAAACGATTAACACAATTGAATAGAAATGAATACCCATTAGCAAAATGTAGATTCAATCAAATATAGTACGGGTGAACTACATTAATCCCTAGACAAGAGAAGTTTAACTACACATTGTCATTTCTAGAACTATATTAATAGCTGAAAAAGACATAATCAAAACAACAAACCAAGATCTAAAAATAAGAGATAGATTAAGGGAATAGAGATCCAAATCTGAGTTGTGGAGTGAATCCACTTCTTCAAGAGCCGCTCTAATCCCATCAAGCTAGCCTCTCTTTCTCTAAAAATTGCCTCCTTGCTTTTTGTCTGCATAATGAGCTCTCCAAAAAGTCCTCCTCAAAAGTAATATCTCTTTCTATTTAAAGCCCACACCCAAAAACCCTAAAATGGGCTGAAAATGCCCTAGTTGCGATGAAACGACGCTGCAGTGGTAGAAAATGTGTTGCAACGCATTAGAAATAGAAGAAGAAGCGGGAAAAGGGAGCGCACTACAGCGAGAAAAGACCGCCCTGCAACGCGGTTTGGTTAGAGGATCAAAAAGAAGCGCGTTGCAGCGCCGTCTAGGCAAAATTCTACTTCTCGTCGTTTCATCACCGAATTTTCACCAATTATCTTGATTCTCGATCGATTTCGCTCAAATCAACTTACCTAAAAAAGTACATTGAAAAATAATTAAAAACATGAATGAAATGCTAAAAAACTATAAAATTCATAAGAAAATTAATTGATAAATATCAATTTATCATCTATGAAGTACACTACCACCCTTCCGTTTATGTTGACCTAAATAGAAGAAGATGTTCATGTCAAATGTGGCAATTGAATTGCTTCCCATGTCCGCATGCCTATGCAGCAATTATGAAAATAGGGTCATTGGTATATGGTTTTGTGGAAGAGTACTTTCATTGTAGTTTCTATCGTGAGAGTTACTTGAAATGCATATATCCAATGCCAACAATGGAAAGACCTATTCTCGAACAGACAGAACCTGTAATATTGTCATTTTTATCAAGAAGGCAACATGGACGCCCGAAAAAGCAAAGAATCCCTTTAAGGAGTGAGGTGAAGGAGTGTAAATGTGGGCGATGTAGTCGAATAGGTAGACACAATAGAAAATCGTGCAAACTTGCGCTTAATTGAACAACGTTTTTAAATTTTTTTATTTCTTTTTTCAGTTTTTTGATTTTTTAGCCAAGTGTTAGTTGATTCTTTCAGATGGTTTCAAAATTGATTCAAATAAATTTTAGTTACATATCACTAAAATGTGTGATGTTTTTGTGCATTTTTTAACATGCAACATTTTTTTTACATGTAACTAAATGACGTATGTGTGGAAAACTAGTTGCATGTATGTGATTAGATATGAAATTTTTAGGGTTTTTAGGCATATGTGGTTACATTACAAAAATTCAAAATATATATAACAAAAATATCCACACATATATATACACAAAAAATATGCACACACATAAACAAAAGTAGTTTTTTTCACAAAACAAAATATATATAAAAACTTAAAAATATAAAAACACAGATCGTACTACTTTTTTCGAATTTGTCTTGTGAGAAGGCCCTTGTAAAACTCAAACATCATCTTTGAGCAGTTTAATCTCTATCTCAATCCAGCGTGTTTCTCGTCATGTTTCATCTCGCTCATCCTTCATCCATCGACACTTTGTTTGGGTTGCGCCTAGTTTCCACAACATCTCTTCTATCGCTATCACTTGATCTTGCTCTTCCTTCATTTAGCAATATTTTGTCTACGTTTCGCCCAATTTCCACATGAGTTTTTCTATTGTCTTCCTAAAATGGTCGCACTTCCATAAACATGTCTTCGTGTAAGTCTCAAACTTGTTTTCCATTGTTTTTCGCTCTGGACATTTTTTGTGTAGAAGATATGCATACGAACGACAATGGTTTTGTTTTTATATTTGAAATTTAGATAGAAAAATTATTACATGTTTAGCATACGAATCGTTTTCTTGCATGGATAAACGAAAATGTTTTTTTAGACTTCTCTGTGCATATAACATCAATCACGTCATTTTGTACTAATAAATACATTTATTATGTTACATGTAACTAGAATGCATGCAGTTTACAGATTTTAGGTACATGTAACTAGACATAGTACTTTGTATTTTATTATTTAAATTATTATTTTTATTTTACATAAGAGTATATTATCGTTATAAAAATATATTGAAAAATATTGTAGTAATTATTAAATTTTAATTAATTTATATTTAAATTAATTTTTATGATGATTACATGTAACTAGAATGCATGCAGTTACATATTCTAGATACATGTAATTAGACATAGTGTTTTGTATTTTATTATTTAAAATAAAATTATTTTTTCATTTTACATATGAGTATATTATTGTTTTTGCTAAACAACTGGTGAAAGGGACTACTAGAGGGAGAAGTAAACTTAAGAAGACGTTGGATGAAACTATTAGAAATGATTTAGTGACATTAAACCTGTCGGAGGGATGGCCCTTGATAGATCTTTATGACATAAATGGATTTATGTAGCCGACCCTACATAAGTGGGACAAAAACTTAATTGTTGTTGTTATTGTTGTTGTTGCTAAACAAATGTTGAAAACTATAGGGGTAATTATTAAATTTTAATTAATTTCTATTTAAATAATTTTTTAATATAAACTACAAGTAATGCTAGTTGGAGATTCTTGTTACTTGTAACTAGGAAAACGTGATTTCTCACATAAATAAACGATTTTTTTTTCAAACTATTCAGTGCATATAACATCAATCACGTCATTAGCCCTAGGTATTAACTTTTTAGTATGATTACATGTAACTGGATTTAATTTTAATTTTGAAATTCTAGGTACATGTAATTAGACACAGTGTTTTGTATTAAATTATTTAAAATATATTTTTTATTAATTAAATCTAAGTAAAAAAAAATATGGAAGTAATTATTACGTTTAATTATTATATTTTAATTAAAAAATTATTTTATTTTTAATTATACAAATATATAAGTAATCATAGTTAGAGATTTTTTGTTATTTGTAATATGAGTTGTTTCAAAAAAAAATTTAAAATTATATAAATATGAAGAGACGTTTTTGAGTATTTCAGTGCATTAAACACCCATCACGTCGTTTTTACAGTGATGACGTATGCTATTTTTTAGTGTCTTCTCATTTCACAAGAAATATACAAGGACACGTGTCATTTACTTACATTTAAGAATTTATATTATATTAAATAAACAAGACGTGCAGGTAGGAATATGTGTAATTTTTTTATTTAATTATATATGAGTGATTAATTAAAAAAAAAAAAAAAAGTGCATATAATTATTATAGTTAATGGGAGTACATGTAACTAGAAGAAATGATAGTTAGGGAGTCTAGTTACTTGTAAATATTTTTTATTTAAATACTTTCAAGACGTGTGTATTGTTTTTAGTGATATGTAACTAGATTAGTGTTATTTTAGTTATAATCATCTAGAAACAAGGAAACATCAAGTATATTAATACAAAAATTGTTAGACATGCATCTAAAATATGATAATTCCAAAAAGAAATTCATAGCAAAAATTGCATGAAAAGAAACCATAAAAAAAACATTATGGAAATGAAACGAAATTGTTCAAAGCATGAAAATAAAATTGTTCGAAATAATTTGTCTAAGTTGGGTTCTTCATTCAGTTTTGCTGATAATTTCCTTGCCAAGTAATCATTCATAGTCCAAGATTTTGTTGGATCATACAACAGAGCTTCAATAAACAATGCCCTCTCTCTTCTTATCTCATCCCTCGTGAAGTCTGGATCAATTTCCACTACTAGTGATATTTGCTTCATGAAGTACATTACAAATACTTCACAATCTTTGCTGTATTTTTTAGAGAAAAAATTAGTATTACCACACTAAGAAGTCTAGCATAAAGAAAAAATAAAAGTTTTTTTAGCCTTCTGGGGTGTTGTTGTGGAGTTTCTTTGACCCAGATCATCCTAGAATCAGACTTCGATTCTAATGTATGTTGTTTTCAATGTTTTTTAATAAATGCTTCAACAAACAATTTCTAAAAAAAAAAAAAAAACATAAATGAAACTATGTAAAAAATATAAAAATAAATTTTAAACAAATATGTACTGGTTCTATCTTTTTAACTTATTCCTTTCTGAAATAGTAATCAATATCTTGTCTTCCGCCTCTAGGGTGCAACGAGTTATAAAATCTCCTTGTGTTTTCATGCATATACAAAACGAGTAATGTCCAATGGTTCTCCATTGTACATCGCCCCAGAGAATTCATTGGAAAATGAATGTATCTATATTCTTTGTTAAAAACTTTTACCAACTGCGAATAGAAATGATCTTCAAGATATTTTGTTGATTATCATTCATTATTTTCTACATATTTTGATCAGATGTTAGATATTATTTTACTAAAAGATAACAAAATTATAATAATATACACAGACTGACGTGTTTTTTTTTTTTTACCCATGCTGAGCTAATTGTGAAGAACGATTTGCTCATCAAAGTTTGTTGCGTTAGACTAAACTCTGTAACTTTTTGTTCTTACATTTTCAACAAAATTTCAGCATATGCATTTATAATCTACAAAAGTAGTAAATATTTTTTGTAACTTAAATATGAGTCATATAATAAATTTTGAATTTAATGACATTTTAGTAACTTACAAAATTCGAAACCTCTGTTTCGACAAGCATGCCAAACAAATCACGCAATGACACCTGGGATTTTACTTCTTCACCACCAAACACGAAACACCTGTAGGATTTTCAAAATTTTCTGTAATTAGTATATGTAGTATAATTTGAAGAACGAGTTAGTAAAAAAAAAAACATATGTTACATATAAATTAGTACCCTTCTTTTTCAAGATCATAAATCTTCTCCATGAGTTGCCAGTCCTCGTCATGCAAGAATGGTGCAACTAAACTCCTCTGCTTCGATGGCTTTTTTTAGTATCTTCATCAGGGACTATATAATTATCGACTTCCATAGGTTCATCCACTCTTGCATCATCATTTCTCATCTTTATATTTTTTTCATAGGATTATTATATACGTATTCTTCTTTCTCCGGTTTTTGTTTCCAGGATCTTGATTTTACACGTTTTACGAGAAAGTTGAGGTCACAAGTTTTTTTCTCTTTAGATTTCACCTTCTGTTTAGGTTCTGAAGGCCCGAAAACATCACTTTCTCGCTGAATAATCATCATTTTTCCATCCTCACTTGAATCGACATACAATCTAATTGTCTCTTCCATTTCTACAGCAACATCAATTTGGTTGTGACCTGAATCTGTAGTTTTTGTTCAACCGACCCCACTATAGGAATGTGTTTCAACTCACAAGTTGCACCCAAATGTGCTATTGGGATGTACGATTCTTCATCGTCAAATGACTTTTTCATTTTTACACTTGGTTCTTCGCCACCAAGTCCAGTAAGTTGGTCTTTTAAGCTCTTAATTTCTTCATCATTTCTTGCCACCAATTGCATGTAATAACAATCGAGGAGTTAGATGTGCTCTCTCAACGAATTTGCAATGTGATATTGTTATGTCACAAGCTGGACACTTAACTCTGTAATATCTTTCTCCAACTTCTCTTGTTTTTCAATAAAAACCTCAATCACTCCATTCAATTCCTCAATTCTTTCAGAAGATAGAGCACATTGGATTTTTTGCTCCTAATTCTCTTTTTGTGAGATGCAGGACTTTTTGATGGAGTTATTCTTTCTCTCGATCTACCCTCCGCGCTCTATGGTCAGATTCAGAAATCCCCAAATCAAAGTTGGGTATGTCTGGTAGATGAACTGATTTCCTTAAAAAAAATTTCTCGTTTTTCCGACATGATTTTTATCAACTACTTTTTTCTTGGCACTAGGATCTTCTATTATCTCAATGTCCGAATCATGCTCAACTATCTTTCTCTCGACTAGTTTGCAGATTCCTTGTTGACTTCACATAATTTCTTAAATATGTCAATTGACAAAACCTGTAATTAAATGATAAATATAAGTGTTATTGTTTTTTATGTGTTATGAAATATGGTTAACAATTTTGATATATATATTTACGATTAGAAAGATGGAGATAAGCCTTAGAGTTTAAAGGCTTGAAGGTTAGCATAAATAAAACGGAATACATGCATTGCAATTTTAATAATGCCTGAAGAGATGATGGTGCGATCAATAATTGGAGATGATGAGATTCCAAAAGTGGATCATTTTAGATATTTAGGTTCAATGATTTAGAGTGTGGTAAAATTGAGGAGGATATTACTCATAGAATCAAGACATGATTGTTGAAGTGGAAAAGTGCAGTTGGGGTGATATGCAATCATAGGATATCATTGAAACTCAAAGAAAAATTTTACAAAACTAACATAAGATTGGCGCTTCTATATGGTTCAGAATGTTGGGCAGTAAAAACAAAGCATGTCCAGAAAATTGGTGTAACATAAATGAGAATGTTACGGTAGATGAATGGGAAGACGAGAATAGATAAAATTAAGAATGAGACTATTAGAGAGATTTTTGGAATAGCACCAGACTCATAGAAGACCCAGTGAGAAAATGTAATTTAGTTCAAGTACGGGGGCCACTAAAGAGTGAGGTAGGCCTAAGAAGATTTGGGACGAAACTATTAGATTTGATTTGATGACATTAAACCTGACTGATAGGATGACCCTTGATCATTCATTATGGCATAAACAGATTCATGTAACCGACCCTACTTAAGTGAGACAAATAATTTGTTGTTGTTGTTGTTGTTGTTGTTGTTGTTGTTGTTGTATATTGATATTTATTTATTTTTTTGAAAAATTTTAGTTACTTGTCCCTAATAAGTTACGCATTTATTTAGTAAACATTGGTTACATTTATGTGTAGATACAGTCTAGTAATCATATGCATGTTTTTCAAACTTGTTTAATTACATGTCTGCAGTATTTTTACATACAATTTTTTCAACTAAATATACTGATATTTTATTTTGAAAATTTTAGTTACTTACCTATAATAAGATACATATTTTTTTTAGTAAACATTGGTTACATTTATGTGTAGATACGGTCTAGTAATCGTATGCATGTTTTTCAAACTTTTTAGTTACATGTTTGCAGTATTTTTACATACAAAATTTTCAATTAAATATACTGATTTTTTTTTTTGGGAAAATTTTAGTTACTTGTCTCTAATAAGTTACATATTTTTTAGTAAACATTGGTTACATTTATGTGTAGATACGGTCTAGTAATCGTATGCATATTTTTCAAACTTTTTAGTTACATGTCTGCAGTATTTTTACATACACTTTTTCAACTAAATATACTGATTTAAAAAAAAAAAAAATAGTTACTTGTCTATAATAAGTTACATATTTTTTTACTAAACATTTATTACATTTATGTGTAGATAAATCTAGTAATCGTATGCATGTTTTGAAACTTTTTAGGTACATTTTCTAGTAATTGTATGAAATATGAGAAAATATATAACCGGTACCTGATTTGGTTTCACAAAGAGCAATCCACATTTCTTTAGCTTATTGCTTAAGCTCCTTAGATTCCACTTTGTGAACCGTGGAATTGCCCTTAACCTTCCCGAAATTGGGTTTTGGATTGTAGTATGCTCACATAACCAATACTATTTCTTCAAAAAATTGCATTTATATCAAAATACAATAATATTTGTAGTACAACTCGACAATTTAAGTATTTTTAGAACATATACTTACTGGGAGAGCAATGGCACATCCTTTAACCACTACTAGATTATTGTTATCTAAACAAATAGACTCCATGAGATTTTCATGTATTGACTCAGCCCAAGCATACGTCGTCATCTTGTCAATGTCTTCTACGTATTTCACCAAACCATAGGGAATGAATTGTCCTTTGTTTGCATAAAAACATGTTGCAAATAAATGCATACATAGAAGGCGAACAACATCACTAATCCCAAGTGATATGGTACCCGTCACTTTCGCTTTCGCAAGCTCCTTTATCATGCGGACAATAAATTTGGGTATTCCTTCCAATCTATTTCTGATGACAAAGTTTGATGACACTCGTGTCCCATAATTGCTATTGATCACTTCAATTCCAGACTTAATCCCAAAGATTAAGCATACATCACAAGGCTTAAACCTAGTGTATTTTCCAGTAATTTTGAACGCATTCTTATAGGGATGTATCGAGCAATTATGACCGTAATTAGATGATCATTCTTCCGACATTGTTGCGCAGTCACTTCTTCATTCATCAAGCTTTAAACATGTGCCAAAATGGTGTTTTGGCCGAACAATCCTTGTGTTCTTGTCTTAGGTTTAACTGATTCAATAGATTTATAATTTGACTGAATGATTATCTAAATGATGGTAAGATCTCGATTTTTCTAGTCCTAGAGGTGAGACGACCACATTTTCTGTATCTCCTGCTTCATCTATATGAGCCTTTCCTTTTTGTGGATCTATAACAATATAAGTTACTTGCATTAGTACAAAGTACAAATTAATAGGTGATAATATAAGCTAATCTACTAGAAGTTCACAAAAAAACATGTTAAACAAAATCGATTTAGAATTTTTATTTTTTATTTTTTATTATGTATTTTTAGAATTGAGTTGATGACATTGAACCTGAATGAAGGGATGGCCCTTGATCGTTTATTATGCCGTAAACGGATTCATGTAGTCGACCCTACTTAAGTAAGATAAAGGCTTAATTGTTATTATTGTTGTTGTTGTTGTTGTTCTCCAATATTTAGATATGATAAATATTATAAACATTTTAATTACAGGTCTCCAATATAAAAATACATTTTCTTACGAAATATATTGTTGTATTTAGTTACATGTCTCGAATATATTAAATATTGCAATCTTTTTTATTTACATATCTTGAATATGCAACTAGATTTTTATTTTATTTTTTGAAAAATATTTGAAGTATTTTCAGTTACATGTTTCCAATATGTTATATATTGCGAACTTTTTAGTTAACATGCCTCTGATATGTAGATATATTTCTATGAAATATATTGATATATTTTCAGTTACACGTCTCGAAATGTTAAATATTATAAAAAATTTAGTTACATATTCCGAGATGCATGTTACTAAATGTATTTATGTTTTCATATATTCATAATATGTCTCGAATACGTTTTGCATGTGCATAATGACATGTATTTTTGTAATATTAGTTACACGTAGTTATTTTGATGCAAAAAAAAAAAGAAGATAAAATTGGACATATAAGTCGAAAATAGTACCAAAATAGGTGATATTTTAGTTATATGTATATAATTTTACGTAAAAAAATGAGAGAACATTATATATAGGGGAGTTTTAGAAAGAAATCGTTGAATATTGTTACATCTAACAATTATTTAAGAAAAATAGGAAACGCTTCAATAATCGCTACATGTAACAAATATTACATTTTTTTTCTTACTAAATCGTGTAGTAGTAGATACATGTACTAGTAGTCTCAAAAACAGAATAAAATAATGAAGAAATTGACACAAAATGTTTGTAATGGATTATTTTGCATTAACGGATTTTTATCTATTTTCATACCAGAATGTGAGTTGTCACCGAAGTCTTTGCTAGACATTTTTTGAAGAAAGCACAAAAGTTTTCGGCATATGTGCATGTAAGTTTAAAGCGTAGAAGAAGACAGGGGATTGAGGACGAGACTGAGATTTTTTCGGTTGCATTGAGTGGAACAATTTTTTGCGTCAAGTAGCACATCGCCATGATGGTCTGACATTCTGAGCAGTACGGCATGGGCGCGTGCATTGGCAGTCGTGAGCACGTGTGTTTTCCTTTTCGCCTTTTTCACATGGATGGAACTAAAACGCAAGTCGCTTTTAGGGACGGGACTTTTTTAAAATCATGGCTGAATTTGGAGACCAACGACCAAATGCCCCTAAATTAAATCATATTTTATACTCTTACATATGTACTTTATTAAATAAATTTTTATTATTTATATTTGCATATTTTAATTTAAAAATCAATATAATGAATTTAGACATCAGAATATGTACATTGAACTTTGAATCTACGTTTAGCGAAGTTCAAAGTTTGGTTGCCCTTAAATTGTGAGGAGCAAGCTGATAAAGACAACAGAAGCCAAACTAAATTTTCGTCTTTGGGAAAAGAAAATGCAAATTTTGCTAAGGGCTCATTTGGTAAAATGCCAATATTCATTACACCTAAATCGACATTGAATTGCTTAGGTAGTGTTTGGTTGTAAGGAAATAGAACCTTTAAAATTACAAATGAACACGAGTAAAAATAAATAAAAATAATTTTTTTTTTTTTTAAAAAAAGTGACATTATAATGAAACTATACAATATTACACTCTTGCGTCAATGATACAATTTCTGAATAAAGAGAGCGTTAATTCAGGAATCGTCAGTCAAACAAATTGAATTTAAACAAAAAAAAAAAAAAAAAACATTTCCATAACTCGTTTTAATCTCGATTTCAACATACCTGATGGGCTATAAGCTGTACTCTTATTATGAGTACAAGCTGACAGCTGGCAAAGGGAGCTTAATTTATCACACAACATTTAACCAGATGAGCTGAAGACCTGGATCTGCAGTCATATACAGTCATAAATCAGTAATATGATACAGGAAATGACATTTAGGGGCCGTCTGGGGATGAGAGAAAAGCAGAAAAAAGTTTTTTTCAGATTAAACTCGCCGGTAATTATCAGATGACACGGGGAATGACATTTATGGTCCGTTTGGCTTGTAATCTCAAAACAAGTTTTTGAAAGGTTGAGTTTTAGGGTTAAAGAATAGCATAAAAATGTTTTTATTCAGATTATAAAACAAAAACACAAGTAATTATAAGAAACCAAGATATGATACAAGGAAATAAAATATTAGGTCTGTTTGGTTCGTAATCTTAAAACAAGATTTTTTAAAATGGAGTATCAGATTTTAGAGAAAAAGCTGACAATAGTTTTTCATATTACAAACCAAACACGCCAGCAATTACCGTTATCCGGAAGTAGTAAAGAATAAATACCTTATTGACAAGCAAGTTAACTTGTTCTCTATACATCTCTTTTAAGTCCACGATATCAGCACGAAGCTCTTCCAGCTACAAAAAAGAAAACATAGACTTCAGCATCTTAACATGATAATTTTCTCTTTAAAGACAATACGAGAATGTATTGTCTGAACTTTTAAGTTGCTGTTTTGTGAAAATGTGGGTGTTTGAATATATGCATTTAAAGTGATTTTGAAATTATGTCTCGTCAATTATACCCATATGTACATGTTATTTATGTTATATATAACATCTACATAGTTGAAATATTAAAGAAAAAAATTATAAGACATCTTTACCTTATGTTATTTGACATAATTATGTTAACTTTAAAGTTCGAATTGATTAGTTTGTTAATTTAATACTAATAATTATATAAAAGTGAAGAATTAATTGTACAAAATTAAAATTTATCGAGTTAGTTATCTAACATTTACATTAGTATAATCAACGTTGACACATTATAATAAGAGCTTTTTGCACTTTGCACCCCTAACATTTCAGAGAAATCCCACTTTAGCCCCCTGTACTTTCAATTTGAACACATTAAACCCTACAATATCCAAATTGTGTCAAATCAGTTCAAATCGATAACTACAACCTTTTTTTTTATAATAGAAATCAACCACGTGTCAAACACAGAATCACTCACATGGATGGAAGGATTGACTTGACACGATTTGAATATTTCAAGGTTTAATGTATCCAAATTGAAAGGACAGAAGCTAAACTGAGATTTTTGTAAAACTTTAGGGGTGCAAAGTGGAAAAGGCTCTTATAATAATTTTGGAGTTTATTTGATTATTAGTTAGTAGTAGTGACAAAGTATAATGTTGATTT
Organism: Eucommia ulmoides; assembly: GCA_016647705.1. Taxonomy (NCBI): domain Eukaryota; kingdom Viridiplantae; phylum Streptophyta; class Magnoliopsida; order Garryales; family Eucommiaceae; genus Eucommia; species Eucommia ulmoides. The sequence goes on along the minus strand of CM028338.1, from coordinate 43,750,605 downwards.
GGCATTTATTTAGTGGACATGATACTATGATAGTATCATTAAAAAGTAAAGGGTATAAGTGTGGTCGGTCGCAAGTTTGAAGCCAACAGCACTCTCAAACTAATCCTAAACAAAAAAAGGCAGGGAATGAAAATCTATTATGTACCTCTTCATCTCTTTCACCCATTAATTCGAGCGCTGCCGAATGTCTCCTTCTTAGTGCTTCTAGTTCTGCACGAATGCCAGGCAGCACAGCAGCCTCTACCCGGAGCTTCTCACACTATACAACCATATAGTAAAACAATTAATAACATGATACTAGAAGAGTAGAACTGCATTGAATATTGATAGAAACGCACCAGTTCAGTCATTTTAACCAACTCTTCAGCAAGAGAATCACGGATAGATTCTAAAGATGCCTGAAATGAATAACGAATCAGTTAAGGCTTCATCAACTCACAGAAGAATATGATAAGAAAATAATGTATCCCAAAGGCACTTGGTATCACTTTTTTAAGTACTTATATTAAAAAAGAGAAGATTTTTTTTTTTCCACGTAAACCCCATTTTGAAGTAGTTAATTAACACCAACACCCCATGTGCCCAAGCCCAATTAAAAGAACAGATTTTTTTTTTGTTTGTTTTACAAAATGTGGAGTTTTATGAAGCGTGCTTTTAGAACTAACTTTAATTTTTTAATTGCTAAAACATGATTTTAAAAATTAATCTATGAAGCACGGACACTCGGACACCAACACGCGACACGGACATTACAATTTCTCAAAAATACCGACACGGACACGGCAAAAACACGTCAATAAATAAATAAATATTTTATATATGTAAGCCTAATTAAGAAAGACATGTATCATTAAGCAAATTCTTTCAACAAAAACCATTGAGCTAATAATCATAAATCTTCAAAGTTCAAACTAACATTCACATTTAAAAAATTCCTACAAATAAAAGCAAGAAGACACAAGAAAATGCCTGAGGTTGATTATTATATTCACACCCTTCATCAGTTAATAAGACGGTTGACTTTTTGTCTTTCTCATTCTCTTTCTCCAATTATTAAAGGCCTGTTTAATAGGGTTATTTAATATTAAATTACAAGATATACCCCTTAAATAATAATGTAATTGAAGTTAATAAAAAAATTACAAAACTGACCCCCCCTAAAAAATTCACGACACAGCCTTCCAAAGTGTCCGACACGTTTATTTTGCATGTCAAAGCCGTGTCAAAATATAAAATAAAAAATTTGGACACGCCACGACACATGTCGGAGGGGTGTCAGTCGCGTGTCGAACACTGACACTCAGCCTCTGGCAGAGTGTCAGTGCTTTCTAGAAATTAATTAATGAAGTTTTTCGTAACAAAAAATTACAATTTTTAAGTACTTTCATTAAAAAAGAGAAGATTTTTTTTCCAGGTAAACCCCATTTTGTAGTTAATTAACACCAACCCCCCATGTGCCCAAGCCCAATTAAAAGAATAGATTTATTTATTTATTTTTAACGAAATGTGGAGTTTTGTGAGGCGTGATTTTAAAATTAACTTTAATTTTTTAATTGCTAAAACATGATTTTAAAAATTAATTAATGAAGTTTTTCTTAACAAAAAATTACAAATGGGGTTAGTGTAATAAACTATTGGGCTTATAAGGTCACACAAAATTGCCTTAAAAAAATTAATATGTCAAAAAGCTACTTTTGTAAAATCAAAATATCAAAACAATGTTTAACCGTGTAGAGAGAATATCCTTTTGTTATCCCTATATGATCTCTCTTTGCAAAGGAATTTCATATATGCTTGAAATAACTTGAGTAGAAACATCATAATAGATCGATCTATTAAAATATAAAAATCAAAGAAAAAAATAGCAACTATTTTAGTTTTTAAAAAACAAAATAAATCATATCTTTTACTTTTTTAAATGCAAAACAAAAGCTACTATAAATTTATTTATATTTAAAAAAAAAAAACTATTGACCAAACAGGGCCCAAGCTTAAACAAGATAAACTGCAGATACATACCAATCGAGACATATAAGAAGCGAGTTCACCCTCCTTCTGTCTAAGGGTAGCCTCAAAAGCACTAGGTGGCATGCTTTTCATGTAATATGGGCTAATGCCCATTTCTCCAGCATTTACCCGTTCTGATAACACATCTGACGAGTCCAAAGATGCTTGTAGAAAATAGCTTTCCTCCATACTGCTCAAGCTGCTAGCACTAGAGAGTCTGCGGGATAAGTTACCTGTAAAAGGTAATAATTGCATCAATGAATAAAAATGAGTAATGGCTTTGCCTGGCATGATCATACTATGCATTAACAATACCATTATCAAATAAAGACTTCTGCTTTGTTAACGGATCAGATACAGCAGAAGATTGAACACGAGCAGCTGTCCTTTCCATTTCCAAACGAGCAGCCTTTTCCCGTTCTACCTCCTGTCAATTGTTAGCAGCATATTAATGTTATGGGGTTCTTATTTATATAGTCCTCTAATTTTGGTTTTAAATTTTTTTTCATCCTGTTTATAGAGCAAGTTACTTTTTAACCCTTATCCATCTTTTAGTTAACTTTAACTACGATATCAAATACAAATCTAAAATCTAGTTGATATCAATTCGATAGATTCACTCTAATTAATGTTAACTCAAGAAGAAAAAATTTATTTTAAGGAAAAAGAAAAAGAACAAAGAAAAAAAAAAAGGAGGATAAAAAGTTGTAAGGGACTTATTTCAAGGACAATCTAATAATTTCCACTTACATCAACTCGGAAAAGCTGCATGTTCTAACTGCACGTCCCCAAAAAAAACTTATTATAAAGTCCTCGATTTTTTCTTTTTAAGGTTTTTATCATATTTATAGAGAATTTATTTTTTAGTCCTTATCAACTTATTATTTTTAGTCTTTATAAATATTTAAGTTAACCTAAACTACAATATCAAAGACAAATTCAACACTAGTTAATGTCAATTATATAGTTTCAAGCTAGTTGATGTTAACTAAAGGGCTAAAAAGCAAAGAGAAAAAAAAATGACAAAAAATTATAAGTGAATTACTGCAAAGACAATTTGACAATTTTCCCCAAAAAAATAAAATGAAATCATAAGCACACCTTTTGACAGACATAGGGATTAGAAATAACACCTGCTGGAGAAGTTCCCGGTGTGTCAATGCTTCATGTAACTCTTGTTTGTGTTTCCTCCTGAGTTCCCTAATTTCTTCTTCAAGCTGATTCACACGACCTTCATGAGTGTCTGCTTCCTCTTTCAATGCAAGGTACTCCTGCCTACTTTCAGCTGCTCTTTGCCTCTCCTTTTCTAGGGACCTGGTTAACTGTGTCTGCTCAGCTCTAAGACACGATATCTGCAATATATTTCACCACTATTAGCTGATGATTAGAGTGGACTTTATACTTGGCATTAAAATTGTGACCGGAAGGGAAAGAACCTGAGCTTCAAGAACATTGACTCGAGAGAGGGTTTGAGATAGGCGTTCATTTATGGATCGCTCTCTTTCCTCTGCAGATGCAGCTTTACCCTCAGCTTCCTGCAGATTGAAATAAATACCACATTGTTTAGTTTAATGCTGTGTTTGATTGGATGGAAAAGTGGGAGGAGAGAAAGAAGTTGATGGAAAATGAAAACTGATATTGATTTTCATTTGTTTGGTATCAAGGGAAAACATAAAGGATGGAAAGATAGAACGGAAGAGTGGAAGGAAAATTCATCCGTTCAAAAATTGGAGGAAAAGTGAGTGGAAAGTGTCGATTTGACATTTGCCTCACAATTAATATTAGCTATTTCGTCCCATCATTTTTTTAATACAGAATAATAAATTAGTGAAACAATCATTATCTTACTTTTTGTCATTCACAATTATTGTATAATAAAGAAATTACCAGTCCCACAATCCATCCCTCGTACGAAACAGGTAGGAGAGAACCATTTTCTATTCATTAAGGAAGAATAGCGTATCTGTTTATTTTTCTTTCTTCCAATTTTACATCCTTCCTACCAAACGGAGCATAAGACACAAAAAGTTGCATCTATAGAAACGGAGGGACAGTTTCTGTAAACCTGAAGCCGTGAATTTAAGGACCTCTCCACAGCAGCCCAGGCTTCCGCCCTTCTGGAAGTTGTTTCCTGTTACCAGTAAAAAAATGGTGAAGCAAGCGTAAGCAGATATATCTATAGAAAAATACATGTAATATGATAAACAGACAAACCTGCATAGCTTCAATCTGCCTCAAAAGAGGCCTCGTAGATTCAGGAACTTGGGTTACCAACTCTTCACACCGACGCTCACTCGCCTGGACGATGATTAGATAACAAGCAGTAAGAAACTGTAAACTGTGACAAAGCATGAAACTAATTCCTAAGCAAAGGAAACTCAAACATACTTGATATCGTTTTTGAAGATCCTCAATGTCTCTGCGCAGCATATCTTCCCGAAAAACAGCCTGCAACAATAAAGAAAATATCATAGAGCTCACGGGTGTGTTTAGGAGAAGGATTTTGGGTTAGGATTTGATGTTGATAAGGAATTTCTGAAATTCATAAGTTAGAACTCCTTGTGTGGCTACTTCATAAACGAATTTGTCATATCCTTTGGAATTTCGAAAAGGAATTTATGGGGGTAAAAATGGAAAATGCAAATACAGGTGATTTTTTTAAATCCTTCCGAGTGAGGTACACCTCTCTATCTCGAGGTCAAATTACATCAATAAAATTTCAATTTCTAAAATATATTCAGACAAGGAATTTGCAAATGATGGAAATTTAAAATTTGAAATTTCAAAATCCCATCATTTCTAAATTTCATGAATTCATCAAATTCCTTATCCAAATGCACCCTAAGAGTCCACTAAGGCAGACCCAAAATTTCAATGCTCCGAAAATAACCTGCTGCTCATTTCTGGTCAAAGTTTGCCTCAATTCTTCTAGTGTTTGAACTAGCATAGCTTCACGTTCCTCAGCCTCCCTCAAGCGGCTCTCTATTTCAGTCCTTGCTTCATTGTTGGCCCGTGCCTCTGCCAGTGATTCTGCTTCCTTTGCTGCATTTAGAGCATTTGTATAATATTCCTTCTGAGTTGCAAGTTCAGCCTGGTGTCTTTCAATTGTTTCTTGCAGCAAGTTCTCTGTTGCTGCCTTATCCCTCTTTATACTTTCCACTTTATTTTCTTCTACCTGAAATAGAAAAAATACGAATTGCCACTGACAATACGGAGAAGGGAAAATACTAATGAAAACATAACAAAAACAGAACTCTTTTGTTCCGGATTTTATGTTGCGGTCCAAGTTTTATGGGAAAGAGAAAATGCTAACTATACGCCACCAAAGAAACTAATACTGAACTAATGGAAGGATGATACATAAATGAATTATATGAGCCCCTTATGCATGGCATGTTTGCTAGTATATATGGGTAAGTGCTCAAGAGAGTACTTTGGCATCTGATTCCCATAGACAAAAATGGAAGCAAGGCCCTTTTGAGATCAGAGAATCAAGGAGTTTATTCTGCCCTTAACTTAAGAGAGACAAGACCAACAAATGAAAGAAAAGGATACTTCCACATTATATGTTTCTTTTTATTTTTATTTTTTTGGGATGGAAAGAACAATTAGATAGAGAACGCATACTGTTGGAAGGCTAGGGTTTCACATCATATACCAAGGAACACAATCCAAATTCTATAAGTTGCCCAAAAACCCAAAAAATAGTACCACGAGACAATAAGAAAACATATCATCAACATTTTCTCTTGATTCTTCCGCTTTCATTTTACCCCTTCAAATTTGGTGTTTCTGTTTAAGATTTTGAAGAAATTTAAGTCTAACTTTTAAATTTCGAGTGCGTACAAAGATCATAATGGGGAAAATAAGCACTCCGGCACAAGAGCTTCCTCTGAAAGGCAAGACATTAATTTAAAAGCATATAAAGCACTTGAAACAGTCTTGCCATAAGTGAATCACTAAATAGTATACAATTGTTAAATGGTGGGAATTCTGAGACACATTACACACGCCTTCCCCCTCTCACTTTCCCACGTAATCAGAGTGGGACGGTTAAAGATTGAATATTGCATGACTTAACAAGACATATACAGCAGTCCGAGAAATTACACTAATTTTATAAAATGAAGGAACTTCAGGTGGACTCATTCTCAATAATTTCCATGTGAACATTGGACAGGAAAAAGAACTGACAGGCATTAGGGAAAATTAAGGGGCATTAGAAAAATGATCCACGGCATTTATTTGATGAGGAAAATTTGAAGAATTGAGTTATCTTTAAAATCAACAATGGGAACCAAAAATATAAAATTTAAACACTATTTAGATATATAAACCACAGGATAGTGAGAATTATTACCTGTAGCTTGGAAACTAATCCTTTCTTCTCTTCTTCAAACTCTCTAATCTAGCTTTCACATAGAAGGCATAACTTTTCAGTGATAAGTGTCATGGAAACAGTAATAGTTTTTCAATGACAACACATGGAGCAGCTGGATGCTTACCTGCGCTCTAAGCTTCCTGATTGTAGCCTCTTGAGCAGCTTGCTTCTTTGAAAGCTCCTCACCTGGAATGCAAATAGGCAGAACATGAGTAACAAGAGGTCATATTTATAGGAAGATTCCATGGTTTATGTTTGCAGAATGCTAGAATGATAAGCCTGCCAACAAGTTATTTAATATTCTTTATGGGAAGACGCAACTTCTCTAAAGGTAGGCCGGACTAGATAAGACAGTTGAATTCCATGGTTTATGTTTGCAGAACGCTAGAATGATAAGCCTGCCAACAAGTTATTTAATATTCTTTATCTAGACCACATCTTCCAACTGCTTCCCTAGCTTCTTGCTATATCAAGACTCTATGGCCAAATTGTCAACAGTACTTGGGCTGATCAAACCCATAGTCTACCTAAAAGTGCTGCACCTATCGTGAATATTAAAACTACATTTTGATAGGAGCCTTGTCAACAATCAATTTTATAACCTAACCTACTAATTTTTTATCTTAAATACACACGCATTACTCATTAACCCTCACCCCCTTCCCCTCAACCACCATCCCACCCAAACCCCCAAAATAGAGAGAAAGAAATAGAAAATGAATAAAAGAACAAAGGTCCATCTACTTACGTAGATAACGATATTTTGTATCACAGTAAATGCCACACATAAAATAAACATAAAAAACAGTTATAAAACCTGTACTTAAGAAGTTTCACACCTTCAGCCATAACCTGATTGATTATTTCATCTTTTTCCTTCAAAAGCGCAGCAGCATCACTTTTCTTATTCTGTTCTCTGCGTAGTGTATCCCTTTCCTTGGTAAGAGCATAAACCTATTATGCATGCCAAAACACAAATCAATGTTAGGAGGAAAAATTGACGCAGATATAGTAGTAATCAAATCTATCCTTTCAACCACTTTATATATATACACATTAAAACCATGCAGCCACAATGGTCCTACAGTCTTCAGTGTTCCCCAGAACTACAAACAACACCACATGCATATGCATATATAATGATGCATATGTGCATGTGCATATATACATATTTATCAATATATATCTGTGTGTGCACTCTACTGTCCAAATATTTGACCGCATATGGATTAAAGTAGTGAACTACCTAGTTGCCTAGAAAAAAAATAGATAAATAAAATCTTAAAATGATCGATGTACCTTTCTCTCAAGACCTGCCACCCTTTGATGGTATTCTTCTCGGAGAGACTCAATTTCAGCTTCATTGGATTTTCTCTGTTGAATTATTGTCATTGGTTAATAAAGTGATTACTGTAAGACAGAGTGTGAAACCCAATTTTCCATAGCAAGGTAGAATCATCACATAATGAAGCTACACAAAGATATAACATGGGAGTTGAAAGACTAGTCTGTTTAAAGAAGAAAAGGAAAAATAACTACAAATAGCTCCTCCATAGGTGTTCAAAGTTCAATAGGTTCATCAACAAGTTAAAGGTAGAGCAACAGACAACGAACAGATCCAAGCAGATGCTGAACCACAGAACCTCCCTTTGGCTCTTGGCCTCCCACTCCAATTATGTTCTTCCAGCATCTAAACATGGTTCTTTTTTGTCCCTTTTACTTCTATACCTTTTTAAAAAAATTGGTAGCCAACGAGCGCCACAAGAACAATAACCATAGAAGTAAGCACAAAACTTTTTTTAGGGTAAATGGTATTTTACCCCTTTGTGGTTTAAGCGAATTGCACTTGACTCCCGGCATTGTTTTCATAAGGCCAAGAGGTTATGTGATTACGGAAATAGCACAGGGGTAAGTGCAATTTGCAAAAACCACAAGGAGGAAAAGTGCTATTTACTCTTTTTCATATCGAAAGCAATCACATTGAAGGTAAAATACACATACTACCAACACTCTACCGACTAAATGCTAGTCTGAAAGGAATAATACAAAAAAATATTTAGATTGCCTATAAATTTTAAGGGTTGGGATTGTTCTGCAGCGGAAGGTGACTTGAAGATGAAATTTTAAGGAAATGAATTCCGCCCAAAGCCAACAGCCCCAGTGATTCCTCTTTCCTCCCCCAAGCCCCACCCCCATATTTATTTCTCTTTCCCTTTTTCAATTTTTTTATATTTTTAAAATACTTAGATTACATGCCCGTATGCACGGAAATATCCACTAGTGTTCAATAAGAAGAAAATGTCAGAAAAATACTTACCCTCAGTTCTTCAATTACACCTTTCAAGTGTTCATTTTCATTCATCAACTTCGCAATTTCATCAGCTTTTGCCTGAATATGTATAAAATGATTTAAACTTCAAATTAAAAAATAAAAATAAAAAATAAAAAAAATACTTTTTACTGTACATCGACAGATATACTTCAAGCTATTAAAAGCAAATATATGTGTGTGTGTGTGTTGGGGGTGCCGGGGGGGGATGCGTGGGATAAAAAGATGCAGATGTAAAACGCTATTAGGATATAATGCGAACATCTGGAGGATACTGCTAGAAGCTTATAACAAAGGTGGTCATGATCATACTTCATCTATATTTTAGTGATGTGGTTGCTCTCAGTCACGATCGTATTTTCTAGGCCTAGGCCACATCTCAAGTTTGGATAGGTGCATCTTCTTTAAGCTCATAATATCATTTCATATGCCTAAAGATCAGACTAGTTTCCTTAGCTATAACAACTCCATGACTCTTAAGTCCGGTTTCATGGCTTAGTCTTCGGTTATTACTTCTGCCCTCATTGATGTACTGCATTATGAGATCAACTGTTAGCCAAATCAATACTAGATGGAATCGCAGAAAAATTCAAAATCAAGTACGAAATGTCAAGGAAACATCCAATTAAATTAAGGATAATCCGTAGTCCTTCCCACTTCCGTAATTTGTATAAGCTTTAGTCCCATCAATTTTCAAACATAATTTCTAGTCCTATAACTCTATCATATTAAAACTATGTCATTAAAATATGATAACTAATCATTGATAACTATTAACTTATCAGTCAAAAGAGGACATAAACTTAATTACTAAAGTCAACGAAATACTATTTTACACTTAAGAGTATAAAATGGAATGCAAAATTCATTCCCTAAAATTAATATACAACTTCCTACAATATGGGTGACACATAAAATTCAACAATATCCTAAATATTGTCTGATCTGAAATATCTTGGATGGACAAACTTATCCAACAAAAGGAGAGGAGATTACGAAAAAATCAAAAATCAGTTTCATCTACAGTAGTACAACAAAAATGGTGCAAGGGAAAGGCAATATGCATTGGGCATTAGGTGTCAAGCATACCTGTGCTTGTCTAGCGGCTCCTTGTAGTGCTGTTTCCATCATCTTCATCTCTCTCTTCAGCTTCTCTAATTCAGCCATTGAATCCGCAGTGTCGGATGAGTTGATTGCTGAACTCAAATGTTGCTCTTTCAGGTCTGTTTCATTGCCACTTGATTGTTGGTTCACTATAACAGCTTGTACCATTGCATCAGTTTCATTTGACATCAATGCAGGAACCATCTCAGAAACCTCATCTGCATGTTGGATAGCAGAATCGTGTGTTTTGTAACTATCATCCGAACTTTCAGTTTCAGCAGCAATAGCAGAAATCGAAGACGTGGTTTCAGCAGCAATAGCCTCATCTGCATGTTGGATAGAGGAATCGTGTGTTTTGTAACTATCATCCGAATTTTCAGTTTCAGCAGCTATAGCAGAAATCGAAGACGTGGGCTCTGTCCCAATCCTTTCTTGGTTATCAGGTGATGCATCCAGAGATTGAATTGGCGATACTTCTTCATGTTCTGTCTTCCTTTCGTTTGAGCTCTCCCGGCTTACAGTCTCAATATCTGATTCATGTTTTGCTTGGTCAACAGCCTCAACTTCATCTGGAATTAAATTGATGGCCACCATCTCCGCACTTCCGGAAGATCCACTTTCTGAGATCTCCTTCTGTTGAACTAGGTTTGAGGAATCTGATTCCTCAAGAGGCTCGACATTGGGTTCAGAAGATTCAACATGCACAACTTCTGCAACAACTTTAGCATCAATATGATCCACAGCAGGCTCTGCAGTGTTAGACCACTCTGGAGGTTCTGAATGCATATCATGATATATTTTTTCTTCACTTGATTCTTCCAATGCGGATTGTTGAGTCAGAGGTTTAGCTGGGCTATCAGTCTCAGACTCAACTTTTTCCTCAATAGAATTTGAAGGACTAGAGATATCAGATTTTTTAGATGACTCAATAGTTTGCCCCATAAAAGCCCTAACAGGTTCAAAAAGAACATTCCTTTCTGTAGCCGAAGGCCATAATCCTGAAGCTGGTATTCACATTAAAGAAGCAGGTGAGAAATCAAATAATTCCGAAATCAATCCTTCCTTGAGAGAAAGGAGGAAAAGCAGATAGAGAAAAATTAGGGAGATCAGTTTGATATTATAAGTGTGGTGTTGTTCATGGAACAGCGTACGGAAAATAGGATACCAAAATGGAAGTGATTCCAAACACTTGCCTCACCCCCATGCCATTATCAATCAGAAATGCACAGCAGGGAACCACGCTGCTCAGAAAACTAAAATAAATAACGAATTCAGAAGAAAAAAAAAATGGGTTGGGATATGCAACTTGACCAATCTGTACAGCTGTGGACACACAACTAGGGCCATGGGCAGGAATTGATTTAAATTTTCAAGAGACACGTGTTTTACCCATTTCCTCTTTCTTATCTTTATTGCAGAAATTCAAAAAGAAAAAGAAAATATTCACTCCCATTGAGATAGTAAAGAAAGCTTTAAATTTTATGCACAAAAACCAGAATCCCAGTGATTGATAATCATGTTGGACTTTTTCGCATTTTTTTTCAATGTGTTTATGGTTGTACTATATGATTTATAAATGAATTTCTAAAACCTAGTGTCAAATTTCAAATAATTCAATAGTTGTGTTGCGACTTGCGAGACTATTGGATAACCCGTCATATTGACCTTTTCCCAAGTTGGTTCGATTGTGCATGTAGGAACATATATTTTGTGTCGCAAACTTGCTAGAACTACACTGTCAACACCACTGAAAATGTCCAATAAATTCTTGAAGTACTAATACTATACAAAGAAGCAAGTCAGACTGTCAAACAGAAGTATTCCTGAAATAGGTTCATAGGAAAAGAGTATTTGAGTTTTCACAATTTCATTTCGCTTGGGATCTGGGAAAGAAAATCCAACACTAAGAAACATTGTCTGACCAGCAATGGCACCAAAAATGCTTGATCAGTAGAAGCGAACAGCAGCACATAAGAATGTACTCCTACATTACTGCTGGGGAGAAAATTGCTCCACCAAGAACAACAATTTATATGACAAGATATGATGAGACTCGAGACAATTCCAAACTCAAAGCAACCTCATCCATATAATTTCTATTTTATTACAATTGCAGTCAACGTCTAAAATTACAAAAATACCTTCATTGCTACTAGCATCAGACTTCTCCTCAAAACCAAGAGCACTGTCGAAATTCTTCTCAATGTTCTTCACGCTCTCGCTAAGCTTATTCACAGCTCCAGCTAAATCTGGAAAGTTCCCTAAAGATACTTTGCCACTGAACCACGCCATCTCCTAAGGCAATCCGATCTAGTTCTCAAACTTGTCGGATCACCCGCATCAAGAACCCTACAAATGAAGTATATTAACAGAAACCAAACAATTAGCTGATAACGTGCAAATATTAAAAAATGAATAAAACATGTGATGAAAACTCGTTTCTCAAATATCAAGGAGTAAACATCCATCAATTTTCAAGAAACAATCGGCAATGTGAAAGAAGTGAAACGGCATGGCAAGATCTAAATTGCAACTGAACAAACGAGATGGAAAGATTTAACGTGTTCCTGTGCGCATTAATTTGTGAATACACATGAACATGCGCACGGAATCAATAAACAGCGGCGTAAATTTTTGCAGAGTTTAACCTTGATGAGGATCCAAATCCTCGTAATCAAACTGAGTATGCGTTCAGTGGTGCAGCAATTGAGAACGCGGAGATCCGGAGGATAGAATTTAAGGCGGAAGGAGGACGGAATCGATCGAGCCGGAGCTCCGGCACGGCGTGGAGTACTCGAGGAAATCAAAACGCCGGGATCGGCCTGGTTAATAGGCTCCACCGCTGTGTTCTGTAACTTCTGTTTGTTCTCTCTGTAATATGCGAACCATTTCAAGTGTTGCCTTCCTGAAATTTTATTTGGACAACCCGCACGTAAGCGACGTCGTTTTAAAGTGGTTGTGTAAGAAATTTATATTTATAATTATTTAATTCCTTTATTTTTGGATTAGGAATATCAACCCTAGCATCCGCCGTTAATTCTAAAGCCCTTAAAATCTTAGTTGATTTTTAATTGATTTAAGAATAAAAATAATTTATTTTTTTTCAGGTTATATACTAGGCATTTTATGGAGATGTAGTTTAGTATTTATTCTTATAACTAAAATTACTAAAATATCCTTCAAAATTTTAATAATAAAATCAACTTTTCCTAGCACACATTTTCGAAATTTTAAACAAAAATCATTGAACATATCTATATATTATAAATAATTAAACATACGCATCAACAACTTTTTGTTTAGTATTTTTATTAAAAAAGATAAACTTTTAAAATAGACAGTTTCATTTCGGGTAAAAAATACTCCAAATATGTAGAAAAACATAGCAAGTATAAGAATTATGAAATAATGTAACATCATAAAATCAAAATACTTTATACTTAAATATAAATAATTTGTCTTTCTAATTTTCACAAAATATATTGGACATAAAAGATCATAGGCATGTACAAAACACGTGTTATCCATTGAGTGTTATATATATATAAATGTTTGCTTATTTGAAAAGCTTAACAAAAAAAAAACCATGAACTAGATTTAGGTCTCATTTATTTAATTTTTAATAGAAGATATATTATCAATTAGTTTAAAAAGAATTTTTTAGCATATTCCATATTATCAAGATCCACAAGTAGAACTAACCAAGAGATTTTGAAAATGACAAATCAGCTAAAGATAAATTTGACATGTTACATTTAGATGTGACTGTACATCAACATTTTGTCACCTCTTTTATCCCTTGGATTTTCCTATTTAGTGAATACAGTTGAAAAATATTTTATAACAAGAGTTAATATTACTGATGTGAAGAACACTAAAAATTTAAATCTTGAATTTAATCATGAATGAACCATATCGATACGAGTAATGTGTCATTAAAATCGCTCGGAAAAATAATTAGTTAAGGTACGCGTAAGTTGATCCGGATATTGACTCATAATAGGAGTCGATATTGACCATTGGAATAAACTATACAACATCATATTGTTACAAACATTAAAAATGAGAACCAAATGAAATTCAGACAGTATTCTAAAATTAGAAACTCCCGGTTTACATTGGGGAGGTACTAACATTGGCTGCACATTACTGGCCCAAGATGTCTGATATTGACTTGTTGATGGCTCCGAACAGCTCCTCCCTGTGGATCAAATATTGAGGAAAAAACATATCCATAATCACATGCATTGAGTTAGCGTCTGGGAGCAGGGAATTGAATCCCTGGAATTCTAAATGAATGCATGTAAAATTCATTCCAATTGCGAGGTTCCAATTCCATGCAATCAAACACTACCTAAGAAAAAAAATAACTCTTTTTATTGTGTTTGGAAAACCCATTAAAAAAAAAAAAAAAAAGGTGTTTCTAAAGAGAGAAATTCATATTATATTCAAAAAAATATAAAATAAATTAATATTCTTTATTTTTTAATCTAAATTTAATATTTAAAGGTAATAAATATAAATACAACTTCGTACCTGTCAGGTTTGAATAAGAGATACCGATATGTGAACCACTGGAACAAAGAGAACCAAAGTCAATATTTTCATAACAGAGAACTGGGAGTGCATGAGTAACATACTTCTTAGGTAGTGTTTAGTTGCGTCGAATTGAAGTATCAGAATCAGAATTGGAAAATGAACCCACGTATAAATGTCCAAATTTCTATGCAACTCATTTCCGAGATTTCAATTTTGTGCTTTCAAACTATAGGGGTAAAAATCACAATAAAATCGTACATTAAGGCCCAATGGATCAGTGTTGGAATAAGCATAAAATATGAATAACTCATATCGTATAAAGTGTGGTGAATAAATAATCATTAATTCAGGCCAAGAAACTAAGACCCATAATGATGTAATATTTGAACTAGTCAATTATCATAATCATATTCGCTTTGATTCACATAAGATTTTATCCTCCCCAAATCAAGGAGAATCAAGTATTAATTTCACTTATACATATATGCAAGCTAGTAACATTTCTAATATCATTCAATTCCAAAAACTTATTCTCACGCCAGAAGGTATTTGGCTGATACCACACCGGTATCTTAAGTATTTTTCCTAAGTTTTACAAATTTTGATCAGTGAGTTGAAAGTTAGGAGCATTGTCAATTTTCCAGCAATATCACAAACAATACCTTAAAGAACTTGTTAGAGTCTTAGAGATCGAGTAATGTGTTGCAACCCGATTTTATAAATATATTTGTTTATCCTTTTATATACAAAAGAAATGCATTTTTTGTGAAAATAATATGGCTGCTGAGATGATAAAGTAGGAAAATACAAAATTACAATGAGAATAAAGAAGCTATGCTATAAAACATGATTAATTTACTTACAGAAGAAAACAATATCCCGACAAATTCAAGCACACTTGGGATGACTGGAAGTCGGTCGATCGCCTATTTACGGGAAAAAAAAATAAAAATTGAGTAATGAATAAATGTTTCTTGCTACAAAAAATAAAATAAAATAAAATAAAAGGACGGTTTGTCTGTCAATTGACTGCTAATTAGAGCTTCTCTTGTCTGATCAAAAGCTAGGGCAGCGTTTGGTTTCATGGAAGTGGAGTTAGAAATGAATGCATATAAAAGTCTAAAACTTTAAAGGCCTTCATTTCTAATTCACATTCTTTGGATTGAATTTCATTCAACGAAACATATTCTAATAGCAAATGATGGAGAATTCACCGGAGATGGAGCAAACATATATTGGAAGAAATAATTTAAGAAAAACTATAGCTGTTCAATACATGCAGGGATTTGTAGTTTTAGGTACTGTTTGGTTACACAGAAAATGAACGCATGTTTTTATCCACAGATTTACATCATTTTTCCACAGATTTACATCATTTCCAATTCCAATTATGAGGGTTCAGTTCCGTGCTTCCAAACGCTACCTTATAGGAATCACTTTCTAGCATCGTGAATCACTTTCATTAAGCAGATTCCACAGAGAGATAATCGTTCAAAAAGACACATAAAAAAAGATAGGAGTAATTACGGTAACAAGATTTGAAGAAGCCCAAAGAGCGACAACAGCCGCAAATCCCAAACCAAAAAGAGCTAATCGATCTTCAGATTTATCCCACTGTTCATAGACATAAAAGGCAAATAAAGCAAGTAAAATCCACATAGCAAAACAGAAACAAGATGAGAGAGAGGACTCACAACATTTTTGAAAGATTTGACAACGCTGAGAGAGGTTGAAGATTCAGAGGTTTCGCCAGTAGCCTTTGCCACAACAGAAACAAGATGCAGTCTCTCTGTGAAGATTGAAGAAGACATATGATAGCAGAGATACATATAGAAGCTGAAGCATGACAGGTTATAATCAACTAGATTGAACATGCTTCATTTCATCTTTATAACATTGTTTGTCAACCCAACTGCAGAAGGGGACAAATATATTAACTAGCATTTAGAAGAATCCAAAACTCCTCATACTGAGTTCCGTTGAAAAGCCCATGCACATATCAGCGGATTTACCTAGTAGGCTAGTAATGACAGGGGACTTCATGATTAAAAATGGTTCATATCATATTGTCCTTTATTTTTCTCTCTTTTTTCCCTGGTTTTAGAGTTATTTATTTTTTAGTCGTTACCAACATTTTACTTGACTTTGGCATCTAATAAATACCAAACGAGATGGATTCATCTGGCTGAAATTAACCAAAGAACTTTTTTTTTTAATTTTTTTTTTTGGGTAAGGCATATCTAGGCCAACTTACGAGTACCTTGACTAATTACCTCCCCGAGCAATCTTAAGGGTGCACTACCCTACATCTGTCTGGTGCATCCAGAATTGAATTGAAGATTTAATCCCTGGAGTGCTCCCCGTGAGAGTTGAACCTCATTGACAAGGAAAAAGGCCCCTCCCCTTGCCAACCGGACTAATACCTATAGGGTAAATTAACCGAAGAACTAAAAAGCCTATTCAAACGAAAAAGATAGAGGCAAAAAAGGGATAAAAAATTATAAGTGAATTATTTCAAGGGTAGTGTAATATTTTTTTGTTAAAAAAATTAACATTTTCACTCATATTTTTTTGAGAAAAATCAATTAGGTCCGTAAAACCTTCTTACATGCCCCTTTCATACTCTTCACCATTTTTATTTTTTTTTTTTCTTTTCCATGACATCAAAAGTCTTCCCTCTCATTACTTTTATGTGACCGCCCCAATCAGCTGAAATAAAAATGGCCAAAAAAACTCAAGCAAATATATTTGGTGTTTTCATCTTATTACTCATTTTCCTCGCGATTTCTCAAAACTTTCTCATTTCGGTTAAATTCAATTCAAATGACTTCGTTTAATTTAATAATCAGATATCATAAACCATCCTCACATTGTGCTACATACTTCACTGGCGTTGCAATTGAGCAAATTAATTTCACTTATGGAATAACAAAAAGCATCTTGCAAATTGTAAAAATGATTAAATAACACATGTATGATGTATATAGAATCCGAAATCGATATGAAGAAGAGGCTTACCACCAGTAGAAAGGACTGTAGGGTTCCGGAGTGTTCTCAATAGGGGCTGTCTTCCGTTGACGAGCAGTGACGGAGCAGGAAGCTTTGCAATTATTGAAGCCATCGGAACCTGAAATGCGATGAAGTACTGTGTCAAAACGAAGCAAGGAAGAGAGAGGGAGAGCGCTCTAAACACCACAGAAACGACGATATCAACCAGTATCTAGTATCATTGAACGACTTCTCTTCTCTCTCTTTTTACATTTCTTTTGGGGATAGTGGCTAATTAGAAAAAGGCCAAAAAAGCATCCCTGCTCTCTTTTTCAATTTTTTTTTTTTTTAACTTTTACTTTTAAATTTTTTTTATTCAATTGGAGAGTAATCTATTCTTAATACTTGCCAACTTATTTTTCTTTAATTATGATATTTAATTATTTTTCTTCAATTTTGTTGGTATTAAGTAAAGGACTAAAAATTTATTCCAAGAATTAGAAAAAGAAAATAAAAAAAATTGGGAATAAGAAAATTATAAGTGCTTTTTCAAGGATAATGTACCAATATCAATATATCTATTTATAAATCACAACATATTTACATTTTGAGACATTTTTAACCGTCGGATCGAATATCGTACGGTTGAGATTACACTTGGAGACATTTTATATTTGAGATTTCTTAGACCCTTGGATCGAATATCTAACGATTGAGATTCACTATTATTAAGAGATATTTTCAGCCCTTAGATCATATTAGATCAAGGGTTGAGATTAATTTTATAGATTAATTATTCAATTGGTTGGGTTAGGGTTAGTACATTCTCCTCCATACCTTCATCTTTCCCTCTGCCATATCTCTGTTCCATCACCACCACTACCACCACCTCCTTCATCGCCATCGCTAGACCATTACCATCGCCGAAAATCAGCTTCTATCTCCGTCGAGGTCATATGCAGCGGTCGCTCCTGCGCCTTTCTTCCATCCCGATTCTCTCTCTCCCTCGCCATCTTTGCCACGCCATCACCGCCCTCTCAGCGCTCCTCTTACTCACTTCCGCTGCCTCTCAAGTTGTCGCGCCGCCACCATCGATAATGTCACTTCCCCCATGTCCACCACTGTAGTCCGTTCCCGTCCAACTGCCCTTCTAGCTGGACCACTTCGATTCGAAAGAGTTGGCGCTGGATCGCGATCGACCTGACCTCGAAGCTGGCAGCGAAAGATTAGTGACAAATAGTAACACCAAATAAACAGCTTCCGGCAGTTCTAACGCTGAACGAATATCAGATCCGGTACTCACTCACTATCCCTTTTTCTCTGACTGCGATTTCGGATTGAGAAATCTTGTAAGACCTCAATCGTAGCATGTACGTCATTTTAGTTGCATTTTAGGGTAACTGAAAAAATTCCGGGTGAAATTGGGTCAATAAAAATTCAAATTAAAAATCTAGGGGTCAATTTGTAAATTTAGAAACATTAAATCCAAAATTTTGGGAGGTAAATTGACATTTAACTTTTAATTAAAACTTTTAGGGGTGCAATTGCAATTTAAGAAAAATCTTAAAAGGGGACTTGAACAAAAATGAAGATTTCACAAAAGTTTAATTATATATATATGTGTGTGTATGTGATCGTGAGAAGCCGGCCGAAAGGAGAGAGAGGAGCAGCGACGTGGCAGGAGGAGCTCAATGCTTAAACCACTAGTTACATGCATATAAATGTTGTTCATGCATGTAATGATCACCGAAACTCTCAAAATAAGAAACGCAAAAATAGATAAGAAAGAAAGAGAAAGCGAAGAGAGAGAGAGAGGTTCGCCGGCGGTGGGGTGCAGTCCGGCGTGGGTGGTGGCTGTCCGTTCGGTCTGATTTGTGTGTGTTTGTATGTTCTGGGTGTGCGTGGGTGTTCAATTGTGCGAATATGTGTGTGCGTTGTTGTTCATCGACAGGTGTGTGCGTGTGTTCCTCCGTTAGTTGGCGATTTCATATGTATGTGGGTGTGTTTCTCCGGCAGTGGTTGTTGCTCCGGTAGTGATCCGTTGAATGTATGGGTGTGTGGGTGTATGATTAGTGTATGTGGCTTAGCGTGTGTGTGTGCTCTGTTTTTCCGACGGTGTATGTGGGTATATGTGTTTTGGTGTGGGTCATCGGCGGGGATGGTGATCGGTTGGTATGGCGTTGCCGTGTGTATGTGTTGTGTGTGAGCCGTGTATGTTACTGCTCGTTGTCTGGTGCCGGTGCATGTATGTGTTTGTGTTGCCGGCAGTGTTTGGAGCGGGCGTGTATGTGTTCTGCTCATCCGGAGTGTATGTGTGTGTCGTCGTGTGTACCTGTGTGTACGTGTGTTGTTCGGCCGGTGGTGTTGTCGTTCGGCGAGGTGTGTGTGTGTAAGATCGTCGAAGTTGGGAGGAGAATGAGAGAGACGTTGGCCGGGAGTGCAAACAAGAAAAGAAAAACGGGAAAGAAAAAGAAAGAAAAAAAAAAAAAAAAAAAAAAAAAAAAAAAGAAGAAGAAGAAGGGGAAAAAGAAAAAAAAAAGATAATTACACAAACCACCCCACTGAAAATCAAAAACACATCTCGTGGTCGCCAAACGATTCAAAAACAGGTGAAATTTCAATCGATTATTAATTTTTGTTAAATTAAATTTTATTTAGCGTTACAAATTCTAAAATCGTAATAATTTCGTAATGATTAATTAATTTTAATTACGTGGTACATAAAATAATAACGATTCGGAATATAGGCTCTGTCACTATGAGGCTCGTAGGCACCGGTGTCCCGATAGAGTGTGGTCAGTGAAGGTTTTGGAGAGCGGTTAACGAGGTGAGTGTATTGTCTTCTTACCAAACTCTTTTCTATATATATATGATGACATATGTGCTTACTTACACTATACGATTTCATAAATGATATGAATTAAGCAGATTTTTGGGGTGAGTTGGTAAAATAAATTTCCAAGGAATTGTGTTGGTTTCTAAAAAGAAGGATACAAAAAATAATTTTCGTTGGATATGGCTGGTTTTGAAAAGGGAGTGGAAAATATATGGTTTTCTAAAAATGCTTGGTTTTCTAAAAATAAAGGTGGAAAAATAGTTTTTACTGAAATCGGTGGTACAAAGGTGGAAAACTGGTTCTTTTACTGAAATTGGTGGTACTTTTAAAAAGGAGAGAGAAAAACGCGATTTTGGAAATTTTCCCCGAAAAGGAGGGTGGTTTATATTCTCCCCATAAGGGGTATGAATTTTTGACAATGTGGTGTGAAAATGTATTTCTTTCCGTACGGGATGTAGATTTTTAACTATATTGATGATTTTGACGATGCCATAGTTGGTCTCCCCGAAAGGGGTGTGGTTTCTCCCCAAAAGGAGTGTGGCTTATATTTTTCCCGTAAGGGGTGTGGATTCTTTCCATGGGATATGGATGTTTCTTCCCGTAATGGGTGTGGATTATATTTCTCCCCAAAAAGGGGTGTGGATATTTCGTAGGAAGGCATTCCTACGAATGTTACGGTACCATTGCAATTCCCGATCGTGAGGTTAAAACGATCACTATGGCTAGCCAATGTGTGTTGTGGTGAAGTGATGGTTTGAGATGTAATGTTTTTATTTATATTGGGTAATTTATTATTTATTATGATGATTGGTATTATTTTACTAAATGGGTTAGAATGGAACTTATATTTATCGCTTTATTTTCACTGCTTATATTATGGAGAATTTTACTAGTTATGTGCTGGTTCTATACTCAACGCTTGATCTATTTAGATGTTGTAGAATGATTTATTATTACAAAATATTTTTACTAAGAAGACAGTACACTCGCAGGTAAAATAGCTAGGAGTCGATCGGTCTCCTACTAGCGCTAGATAGAGTTATGCGAGTCACGCAAAGGAGTCATTTGAGGAAAATTTCGGAGACGAGATATCAAAAATAAAATCTAAGTGAGGTTCAGGGAATTTGTTTGATTGTATTTATGCTCGGGACGGTGTATCCCTATCAGTGGGAACTATTATATGTGTTGTATAGATTTATAATTTTGTTATTGACGTATTGAGGTTGGCTAGTCAGTTTGGCGGTGTCATGTCTACGTCGCGCCGACCTCACATGATGGGTGTCCGGGGTAGGATGTGACAAATCTGAACTCCGATTAGCAATTATTTTTTTCGATTTTTTATTCCGATTTCAGGTTTGGCCATGTCTATTTTTTGGTCGATTTCTTATCTCCTTACAAGTTTGTTTGATTTGGGGAGACTTTATCCAGGTTTTAATTATATTTCTACAAATCTGATGTTGATTTTGGTCGGTGGCTTTTGCTGCACTTTTTGGAGTTTATGCGTTTCTTTGCTGGATATAAGCGGTGGTTTGGCTTCACTCTAATTTTAATTAATTTTTGAATGTGAAATGTTTTTGTTCTTTTGTTTTTGTTCGTTTTGTTTCGAATTTTGGCGCTAGCCATTCTTCAGGAAGATTAGAAGAAATTCTTCAGGAAGGCATTTCATACGTATTACGATGTTGCCGTAGAACTATTCCAATCTGAGCATTCAGTAAGCTTACCTACCTTCAAAAATATTGGAGTTCTATTTACGTGTCATCTTATGATTTAAATCCTGTAGTTTCACTGTTCTTTTTTAGATGTTTGATCTATTTTTGTGCATATAAAGCTATGTGCATGGTTGTGGCTTATAAGTTTCTATTTTCTTTATAAATTGAAGGCACTACGCTAAATGGAGGCAGAAAATGCTAAGACTCTAAATGCTAAAGGTGAGTTGAGCGAGAAAAGTGCTTTGTCATACGAAAGACTGCGAAAATCTTACGATCGTCTTTATTGCGGCATTTTGGGCATTTTGGCGTAAGTGGATATATGATTCTGTTAACTTATCTATTGTGGTAGTGTTAAAAGTTGTAATTTTTTTTTCCTTTGCCAATATTAGAGGGTTGAATCTCACTATTTTTATCCTCTTCATCTCTCTAATGTTGATTGAAAACTGTTTAAAGTTTCCATCCATAATTAATTTTTACTTTTATCATTTTGTTAGGTGTTATGTTTTGTCTGATGCTAGCAGTTATTGGAAGTATGTTGCAGAAATATGCTCTCGGTGATTAAGGTAAGTTCCAGTAGTTCTAGGTGGTGGACTTACATTACTAAGTTTGTAGTGTATATAATTAATTGGCTTTATTATTTTCGTATTGTTAAAGTTTATTGTGTTAGTTATTGTTGTGCCTGATTTTTATTGGTCATGTTTGATAATATTGTGTTGTTGAAACATATGAGTTGAAAATTTGGAATGTAAAATAAATAAAGGGGATTATGTTCAAAATTTAAATCATATTGGAGTGTGGCATAACAAAAAGGTATTATACCCAAATTTAAAATTTCATATTGGTCGAGTTAATAGTTTGGTATCGTTATAAAAATAAAAGGGATTGTGTTAAAACCCGTTATCAAGCACGGGTTATACATTAGAAGTTTTTTATTTTGTTGAGTTGATTATTGATTTGGCTAAATCTGTCTTCGATTTATCCAGATCTAAAATGAATTTTTGTTTTTATTATAGTTTTGTTCGACTTAAAATTGTATTTTTTTTTATGAAGTTTCAATCATACTCATGTTTTAATGATGAACTTGAATATAAACGTTTTGTAGGTTTGGAATGTTGTTTAAACTTTGTTTTTTTTTTTTTTACACCTGTGCCTTCGAAACAGGAACTACCACCAAAATTATTTGTATTGCAATTTATTAAGTTTATTTGTGTTATTTCTTTTCTCTCTTCCGATTTTTTGGTTTGATTTTGCTTTACGTTTTTCAATTATGTTTAGCAATTTTGCCACCAGTTTCAATTTCATTCTATAGTAACTAAACTTTGCCAAGTGTTAAACTATTATTTCAATCCACCAGTTTTTAAAATGGAAAGATTTGGAGAAAAATTAAGCAAGTCGTCATATCTCAAAGGGAGGGTTTTGCATACATTAGTTTTTTTAGAAAAATAATAATATTCCCTAACCTATGAGTAACCAATTTGGAAGATCATTGTTTTGATTTATATCAGTTTATTATCTTTAAGATAGACTTTTGTTTTGGTAAAATTCATGTTTATTTATGCTCAATAAATTGTTTATTATATATCAGTTGTATATCTTTATAAATTTATGTGTTTATGCATTAATTTCTTGCGTTATATATGATAAATAAAAGTCCGACGATTCTACACTGATGTTTCGGTCTCCATATTCGGATCTGACCCGTAAATTAATCGACGACAAGTACGAGGGCATCGAGTTCAGCTTTGAGCCGGTGGATGGAACCGACGACACTGTTCCATTCGAGTTCATGTCATAGAGAACGATGGATCTGGATGGGAGAGTTGAGGTATATGTTGATCGAATTTGGATTTGGACAGCGGGCTGCCGGCGATGGCCGGCGGTGATCGAATTTGGACGAATCAATTTCTATCTATCTATTCCTCTTAAATTTCAGGTATCTTGAACCTCAACCCTAAATCATGTTTAAAGTTTTGTTCATTAGTTTTCATTTATGCAATTATTTTAAAAAGTAAAATTGTTAATTTTGGTTAACATGATTGGTTGTGTCTATTAAATTCATTATTTATTACGGTACATTTTTTCCCCTGTTCTATGAAATATGTTTTTGTTCCTTGGTATTTCCGAACAATAAAATAGGCTTTTCTATTTCTGTTCTTGATTTGGTCATAATTGAAAGGGAGTGGGCCGTATCTTTGAAAGTTGTGTCTTTTTTAGTTCTCAGAATTTTGCTTCTCGATCAATATATTTTATTAGCCTTTTGTTTCAATTAATTTTGGTTCTCAGATTTCTGTTTCTTCTTTTGGAATAGAAATGATTTATTTTTTGTTCTCAAATATGTGTGTGTGTGTTCGTGTTTATTGTTATCATATTATTGTTTTTCTTTCAAGAAGAGATTTATATTTTTTTTTCCTCATATTTTTATTTCTGTTCGGGAAAGAAAAACATATATTTTTACTCTCAGATTTCTATTTGGGATCAAAAATATATTTTTTGTTTTTATATTTTCCATTTATACTTCCTGAATATCATGCATTAACCAATGAAATAGAAACTATTTTTTTTGTCAGATTTTTGTTCAGAGGTTTATATTTTTCTCTGTTCTAATTTTTTCTATATTAGCCTCGGGAACAGAAACAAATTTTGTATTCCAAGATTTCTGTTTAGCAAGCAAAAACGAATTTGTTAACTCATATTTTATTTTTGTTTCGGAAATAGAAACAATTTTTTTTTCTCAAATTAATACTGATGTTCTGAATTTATAAAAATGACGTCACTTATCAAACTGAAAAATGGCACTAAATGAGTATAATTGATATTTCACTAGAAAATAAAAAGACAAAAGGTGAAGAACAATTATGTTCCATTCCAAAAAAAAATTGTTCAAAAAATCATGGAACAAAAAAAAAGTTTTTTGGGGGTTTCAGTGGCCCTGTTTGTTTGTTGTTTCTGTTCCTTGATTTCTAAATTCAATTTTTAGACAATTAAGAACAAAAAACTATGGAAACAAACAAAAGAAAAATCTAGGAACAACACTATTTTTTTTTGCATAAATTTGTTCCAACTTCCAAGGAGTAGAACAAATAGCAGAAACTTAAATATGGGAACAGAAACACAAAGCAAACTTCTAATATGTGCTTGATTTGACTAATGAGTTTGTTTAGTTATGAATTACCTCAATTTCTCTATATTTGCATGTGTTTGTGTACAATAGAGAGACAACATAGTATGAATGTAAGTAACCTGGGCGTCTTCATCTAATTATCACCAACTTCGTTCTTGCTCTGGGAATCATGACAGGTATGTTGCTTGGTCTGGATCTGCCTCTACTCCATTCGCCATAAAGGTAGTTCATACTCTCATTAGAGTTTAAGTTTGACTCATCAATTTTTTGTATAAGGGGAGTTATTTTTCTCTTTCAAGTTTGAGTTAATGAAATTTTTATTCATGAAACTGAGAAAATTTGCAGATCTATTTTGTCATTTATTCCAATTTCAGGTACAGTGACTATCAACTGATGATGGTTCGTAAATTCAATTACTTGAGATCTCTCTTTTTCTCTTAAAATTTTGACGAATTGTGTTTTTTTTTTTTTTTAAGATTTCGATATCATAATCGCTTATTTGACTTCTGTCAAACTTAATTTTTATGCATGTTATAGTGTATTACTTTGTTTGATTTGTTGAAAAAATTAAGAATTCCAATAATTGATTTTTTATGCGTGTTATATTAAGAATTATAATAATGTAATTTATATTCACAATTTCTTTGTATTTTTTTGTGCTATAGTTGGTGTTTCTTCTCTCAAAATTTTCTCTCTCATCCTAGATTATTCGGAGCAAAAAGACAACGGTGGAGAACAATTGTGTACCATTCAAAAAAAAATTGTTCCAAAGCATGGAACAAAAAAATATTTTTTTGGGGGTTCCAGTGGTCCTATTTGTTTGTTGTTTTTGTTTCTGATTTCTATTTTTTTTTTTTAGAAAATAAAGAACAAAAAAATATGGAAACAAAAAGTAAAAAAAAAAAAAAATCTTGGAACAACACTATTTTGTTCGCAGAAATTTGTTTCAAATTTCAAGGAGCAGAACAAAATGCAAAAACATAAATATAGAAACAAAAGCAATAAACAAACGCCACCTGTATCTTTTATTTCTGTTCCTAGAAACACTAAGCAAATGTCACCTGTGTTTTTTATTTTTGTTCCCAGAAACACTAAACAAACTTTACGTACGTCCTTTAATCAATTAAATGTCCTACTCCATGACTAGGGATCTCTGTCAATAACAAATAATTTTTCTTCATTTTCTATTTATATGAACAAAATATTGATCTGAATTTTACTATACAGAATTGGGATCTACTGGATTGAGCGATTGTACAATTAATTAAGAGGACTACAAATTGTGGTATTATTTTAATAGACAAATATCTAGGTTATTAGATGGTGATATCTAAATATTAATTATTGTTGATTTTTAATAAAACATGTGTAGAACGTTGTATAAATAAAGGAGTTTATATCGGTTTCTTTTAGGTTCAATTTTTTTTTTCGCCCGTGCCTTCAAGCACGGATTATGCCATAGTATATATATAAATCATAACATATTTACATTTTCAGATATTTTGAACCGTTGAATCGGATATCTGATGGCTGGGACTGAATCTGAACACTTCTATATTTGAGACATTTTGGATCGTAAGATTGAATATCCAATGGTTGAGATTGAATAATATCAAACGACATTTTTAGCCTTTGATTAGATTTGAAGGCTGAAATGTTATAGATATTTTTTTACCGTTGGATCAATTTTGATCAATGGTTGAGATTAAATTCATAATATATTGAAACTTTATAATTGATTTTATATATATATTTCCTATTAACTCCAGAATATCTCAAAATCCCTTGAATATCTCAACAAATTAACCCATTTCCTCCCTTAAATCTCTGTAACAAATCGCTCATTTCTTTCTCGATCAATAACCATCTCAGGGGATGCCTCCATCTCTATCTCAGTCGAGCTCTCTCTATCTCTCTCTATCCGAGTGATCGACTGAGCAAATCCAGCCGAGCTATTTCTTTTGATTAATCTTCTTCGGTTTCGCCTTCTTCCTCATCTCCCTTCTCTCTCTCTTCCTTTTGTCGCCTTCAATTTGAACACTATCGACCATCACCTAAATCCCATGTGATCATCACCATCTTCTCACCATCGCCATCGCCGTTGGCCATCGTCATCAGCCATTACCTAAGTCTTATTGCTCCAATGATGCAGAACAGTCGTATCTCCTTACCATCACCATCGTCATCATCCTTTCATTGCCTCACCGCTTTTGAAGGCAGGGGTCGTGAATTACCTCCTCCGTCCCGGAGAGAACCAACCCCTAGTTGATGTTGATCGGAGAACTAACTTTAGGAATTTCTTAACATTTACAATTCTCATATGTTCTTATAGATTTATGTTCCGTTTTTAGGTATTTTAATGAATCAACAACTTTAAATTCCGAATCGCTAACTAGATGATAGATCAATAACCCTATTCTATTCATAATTAAATTATGTTGTTGAATTGAATCTTTACTTTTTTGTGTATTAGAATGTATCAGCAAGGGTTTTTAAAGTTTAAATTTGGATCCTAGATTTGAAGAACGGATTGCAATGACTAAAGATTTGTCTGATATTTTGATTTGATTTCTTCATTTTAGGTATTTTGATTTGATATCTTCATTTTGGGTATTTTGATTTTTTAAATGTGTAGAGATTTATGTTGCATGTATTGCATTGAATAGATTCTTTGCACCAAAATTGGTTATATTCAATTTCTACGCAGGCCATATGAAGCTTAAATTTTGGATCCCAAATTTGAATAAACTTTTCTGATATTTGAAGAACAACGGATTACAATGGCTTAAGATTTGTCTAATATTTGAATAAATTTCTTTGATATTGGTGGTTTAAATCCCTTGATTTCACACTTTTTTTTTCATCTAATTGGTGCAACAAGATTGTTCTCTTCTTGATTTGATTTGTTTTAGGTATTTTGATTTGATTTTTTTCGTTTTAAGTATTTGGATTTGATTTCTTTATTTTAGGTATTTTGATTTGATTTATTCTTTTTTGGTATTTTGATTTGATTTCTTCATTTTGAGTATTTTGATTTCATAAGGGTATGTTTGGTTAGAATGATAGAAAAAGAAAAGGAAAAAGAAAATAGGAGAATAATATTTTTACCTATTGTGAAAGTTATCTTCCCTAGTGTTTGGTTGGAAAATAAAATAAAAATGAGGAAAAATAATTCATTTTAATGTAATTTAATATTTTTGCCCTCATATATTACAAAAATAAATTAAAAAATCTATTATTAAGGGTATAATTGTAATTTTGATACCTTTAACTATTTTCCTTCCATTTTTCTCCCAAATTTGTGTTTTATTTATCCTTTTTTTTTTCCTTCCATTTTCCATCCAACGAAACATAATTTTTTTGTCATTCTCAATTTCATTTTCTTTTCTATTCATTTTCCTTCTAACCAAACACACCCTAAATGTCTAGATATTATGTTGTATGTGTTTCATTGAATAGATTTTTTTCCTCAAAATTGGTTATATTCAGTTTTTACACAAATTATTTGAAGCTTAAATTTGGATCCCAGATTTGAATATGTTTTTTGGTGGACCTCATAGGACTTGCTCTTTCTTTCTTCTTTTTTTTTTTTTTTTTTTTTTTTTTTTTTTTTTTTACGTTTTTCCTTCATTGTCAAATTAATTTTACAATTTTTAGAAATTGATTTTTTTTTTTAATGTTTTCTTCTATTTTCATTTTTTTTTCTTTTTCTGTTTTCCTATGATAATATTTTTTCTTTCTTCTATTTTTTGTTGTCTTTTCCTGTTATCTTCAATTTCTCTTTCGTGCTTTTTATCTATCCTTCCTGTTTTCACTGTTTTTTCAGTAATTTTCTCCTCTTTTTTTTTTTTTTTTTTTTTTTTTTCATTTTTTTCTTGGGAAGAAAGGTCCAAAAACAAGAAGCTTATTTTTTTTTTTTTTTATTTTTTCCTTTCTTTCCCCTTTTTTTCTTTTATCCTGTTTTGTTTTTCCTTTTTTTCTTGTTTTTTGATTTCCTGGGAACAAAGTTGCAAAACATGGTTTTAATTTTACATATTATTTGTTAGAGAAAAGAAACATACATTTGTTTTAGTTATGCTAATATTTAGTTTAATTTTACTATTTTTAGAGGTTTAATTTTTTTTAATCTATTTTTACCCTTTTTTCACTATTTTTGTCACACCGTACCCTGGGCCCCGACGCCCAAGGCCGGGTGTGACGTCAACTGACGTCACCCTACTAACCAACAATTATATATATAAATATGTACTAATGTAGATTTTTTTTTCTTCCTAAAATATTTATTTACCAACTTCAAGATTTAGGAATACACGTGTCCCAAATATCCACAACAAAACTACAAACACTAAACCTTTCATGGTTCATACCTGTCCCACAAATCCTATAAAAATGACACCATCCTCTGACTCTACCTAGTGCCAGTAGTGAACATGTCTCTAACTGCGGTACCTGAGATCAAATATTTTATTGTTGTACTGTCTTCATAATATAAAAATAATTTATGGATAAAGTATAATTATCAAATACTACTTATTAAAACATAATATAAAGATAACCGAACATTGAACTGAATAGAACTCCACATCTATTATCACAATAAAAGGATGCATTTAAATTAACTAATCAGATTATTTTGATCCTAAGATTTTGATTAACAATTAAATGTTGATATTTTTTGTGGGACTAACGATTTTATTGAGTGTTTCAGTACTAAAGTTCCATTAATGATTTATCATGAAGAATTGAGTAAAGAGAGTTATGGATGCTAAAGAGACTGACAAAGACGATAGACATTAAGAGACCGAAGATTTTGAAGAATTTAGGAAAAATAACTCAGGCTAATTTTTACTCTTAATATATCCCGGTTAGGATCACACATGATACAAAAATAAAATAAAATTATGTGTGTTTTGATAGGATCCTAATTAGTAAAATTATTTGCTCCTATGTGTAATTGAAAGTGAAATATTGATAATTGATTAAAATTGAATTTAAGTATTTAGTGGAGCCAACCGAGAAAAGAAATCGGTTAAAGGGGCGAAAACGTCGATGAGAATGAATTCAGAACGAATTAAGGGGAGGATTCTAGCATTGGTAAGTCGATAGGTAAGTTAACCGATGCATAGAATATGAAGTCTTTGAATCTAGGTCGACAAATAGGTCAACTTATGAAACTCTCTGTATTGTCTAATCGACAAGTGATGGATGAGCGGTTGATTGATGGGCGAAGGAATTTTGACTTGGCTAGTATCCTGAATTGAGTGATCGACTTATGGGCGTTGGTCGATCGACTGATGAGTCTATTTCAAGTTTAGAGGATTTCGAGAATTCTGATCAAACAGTAGCCATTACTAGATGTTTATGGTTGAGATATGAGAGAAATTTTAGGGATATGATATTATTAAAGATATATCATTGATATATTGTCATCCCTATAGATATGGTTAATATATTTTGGTTATTTCTCAAATTGGTTCATATAATTCTTTCTATCCTATTGATTTGAGTTTGTGAAATATTTCAGGGACTAATTGGAATGTTTTGAAGGCTATAATTAAGTCAAATATACCTAAAATGAAAGATAATGATATATGGAATCTATAGATGCTTTTTAGATACTTATCATTTAAAAACTAGTAATTGGATGGCTTGTTTTAATTCCCTATATAGAAACTTGCGGATTTCATATAAAATAGACACAATATAAAAAAACTATTTAGTTCATAAGCTTTTATGAGAGTAATAATTCTGATATTATTTTGAGAGATCAAATTGTGAGATAAATTATTGAGGAGTTCTTGAGTTAAAGCGCTGATTGTGTAAACGTCACCGAGTTGAGCTGTCTAGCGTTCCAATCTATAATTCTTCGGTGTTATCCGGGTGAGATTTTTCCAAACTATTAATCTTTACTGCATATTTATTTTTCTATATTTGCTTGGTTGATAAGATCTTGATGAAATCGTTTTTGAACTTTAAGAGCATAAAAATATTTTAAAACGATTTGTGAAATAATCTGATTACGTGCTCAATTTTGTGCTACCCACATTATTTTTATAATCAAATTTTTATTTCATCACTTAATTCTATCACTAGTAATTATCGGAACATTAATCGAGTTTAAATTGATTTGAGGTGGTAGAAGTTTTGAGTGGGAAGAACTTATCAATTTCTTATAATTGGTGAGTTGTGTGTGGATTAGGTACTATCGGGAGTATCTAATCAGAGGTAGTTTGGTTTCAATCTCTTCCGGTAAAGAGATTGAGGTGTTAATTCTTTATTTATAGAATTAATTGTGAGTGATTTGTAAAGGTTCCATCCTTACTTGAGAAAATGATAGTTGGAGCGTTTCTGTGAGGTTTTGATTCTTTAACCTAAGGTACAAAAAGAAATAGGTTATTCTTGAATTTGTAAAAAGTGGAGGTTATTCTTGAGTCAGGAAAAAAGATGAGGTTATTCTTGAGTCTGGAAAAAGGAATTTGTAAAAGTTGATTTTGAGCCTGTGAAAAGAATTTTTGTGAGGGTTTGGTTCCTACCTTTAAAAGGATCTTAAGTTTAGTGGGTGCGAATCTCCGTGGGGCTCAGAAGAGTGGATTAGCCAAGAATAGCTTGGTGAATTAGGATATATCGTGGTGTGCTGCTTTGTTTATTTTACTTATATTGTTGTTTGGTGTATACCTAGTTGATAACACATATCCACTGCTATAAAGATAATAATTAATTTTAGGATAAAATTAATTGTTTAATTTTTTGAAGTGTTATAAACTCTGATATTTTTAATACTACCCAATTTACCCCCTCTTGAGTAGCTCACTGGATCAACAATTGGCATCAGAGCTGATTTAGCTCGACATACTTACTTAACAAAGATCACATAGCGCATATAATAGACACACTAGTTGAGGGACTGTCTATGCACCAACCACCATTGTTTGCAGGTGAAAATTATTCGTTCTGGAAAGACAGAATGCCAGTCTTTCTTCAGGTTACAAATTACGATGTGTGGCTAACAATTGAGGATGGTCCGTTTGTTCCAATGGAAAACGGAGTCAAGAAGAAGAAGGAACAACTAACTACTTCTAATAAGCAGAAACTCTCCATAAATTCTCAAGCTATTAATATTCTATTTTGCTCGTTAGATGTTAATGAATATTCTAGAGTTTCAAGTTGTAAATTTGTAAAGGAGATGTGGGACAAGTTACAAGTTACTCACGAAGGGACAAGTCAACTGAAGCAATCGAAAATCAACGCTCTTATTAGAAAATTTAAATTGTTCAGAAGAAACTGAATCAATTCAAAAGATGTATACTCGCTTCAACAACATTTGCAATCACTTGAATCAACTTGGAAAACCATACTCCATGGAGGATAGAGTTCGAAAGGTCCTAAGACCTTTAACAAAAGTATGGGAGTCAAAGGTGATGACAATTGAGGAAGCTAAGGATCTTAGCAAATACGAAATTGATGATCTCATAGGCAACTTGATGACTCATGAAGCAGCGATTAAAAGATATGAGGATGACACCGAAAATAGCAAGAGGAAATCCTTGGCGCTAAAAGCTCAGAAAATTGAAGAAGATGATGACAGTGATGATGAAAGTCTTGACATTGAGCAAGAGAAAGATGTAACGCTTCCCACAAAGAATTTTAGAAGAATGACTCGGTGCATATTCTGTAGGAGAAGAAACCTCAACATGACTAAAGTGAAATGTTACATCTGTCATAAGACCGGTCACTTTTAAAATGAATGCCCCGAGCTGAAGAAAGACAAAGAAAAAAAGAAGATAAGAAATGAGAAGAAGAAAGTGAAGAAGAGTACGGAAAAGTCAACAAAAGTCACATGGGATGACTCGGAGTCAAGTAGCTCAGAAAAATTGAGCAGTAATGACTCGTCCATGCTTGCTTTGATGGCCATTGAATTTGAGGTACCAAAATGTTCAAGTTCTTGCCCTTTAGATTTTGATGAATTATTTGATATTTATCAAGAACTTTCGCGTGATTATAAAATTCAATGTTAAAAAATTAATGCCCTTCAAAGTTCAATTAACACATTAAACAAGTAAGTGATGGATTATGAATCTAAAAACGTTGAATTAAAATCCAAGATGTTGGATTTACATTCAATAGTTCTCAAATTCATCGGCGGTGAGAATAATTTGAAAATACTTTTGGAAAGTTCATGCGGTATCTTTGATAAATCTGGTATTGGATTTCAAAAAAATCTTAAACAAAAATGTTTTCATAAATTATTTTCTGAAATCAAGGATCTTGTTAAACGTTTTAAATGTAATGTTGTGGGGCATACTATTCATACATGTTTTTCAAGAATATCTAATTGCAGGCAAGTTTGGGTTCCCAAGAGAACTAAAATTGTCCTGACTAATAAGATCAGACCCACTTAAATTGGGTACCACCTAGGAACTCTTTGAGATTGCTTCTTGCAGGTTATCAAATAAACATCTATTTGCAAGGACAAATTGTTCCTAGGAAGTGATTGTTCTCAACACATGAGAGGGAATAAAAGTAAAAATTTACGTCTTTAACACCTAAAAATGAAAGTCATGTGATTTCTAGAGACCATGCCATGAGTAAGAAATTAAACTTAAATGAGTTGGTAAGAAATTTTCAGACCTGTGTTGGTTTACATATTCTCTTGCTATTTTAGAATTATTGTATGTTTATCAGAAAAGTTTACATATTTATATATGATATCTTTATGTTATATAAGATCTACTAGAAGTCATATTTAAAAGACGATATTGACGATTTTGATAGTTTCAATTAGCTTGTTGGCATACTCACTAAATCTCTAGCGAAAAATTAAAGTTCATGTCATTTTCTTAGAGTAGTGATATTTTTGGTTCCCCTTCCCAATTTTTTTTTTAATATGACAAAGGGGGAGAATTAGTTGATATTTTAATAAATGTCTAAAGGGAGAGCTTAAATTATCTTATTGAATATCTTAAGGGGGAGTTCATTATATATAGAAATTTGTTCTTTGTTAAAAATCTTATGATTATCTTCATTACTTTGTTTTAATGAGTTAAAGAACCCGTCCTCGGATTTAGGGGGAGTGTGGTTACATTATTGTTTTGAAGAAAATATCAAAATTAATTGTCATCATAAAAAAAGGAGGAGATTATTGATCTTAAGATTTTGATGAACAATTAAATGTTGATATTTTTTGTAGGACTAATGATTTAATTGAGTGTTTCAGTACTAAAGTTCCATTAATGGTTTATCATAAAGAATTGAGTAAAGAGAGTTATGGATGCTAAAGAGACTGACAAAGACGATAGACATTAAGAGACCGAAGATTTTGAAGAATCTAGGAGAAAACAACTCAGGTTAATTTTTACTCTTAATATATTCTGATTAGGATTACACATAACACAATTTTTTTAAAAATATTATGTGTGTTTTGATAGGATCCTAATTTGTGAAATTATCTGCTCCTATGTGTAATTGAAAGAGAAATAATGATAATTGATTAAAATTAAATTTAAGTATTTAGTGGAGTTAATCGAGAAAAGAAATCGGTTAAAGGGGTAAAAATGTTGATGAGAATGAATTCAAAATGAATTAAGGAGAGGCTTACAGTATTAGTAAGTCGACAGGTAAGTCGACCGATGCATAAAATATGAAGTCTATGAATCTCTAGGTCGATAGATAGGTTAACTTATGAAACTCTATGTATCGTCCAGTCGATAGGTGATAGATGGGCGGTCGACCGATGGGCGAAAGAATTTTGACTTGGCTAGTATCCTGAATTGAGCGATCAACTTATGGGCGTTGGTCGATCGACTGATGAGTCTGTTTCAGGTTTAGAGGATTTCGAGGATTCTGATCAAACAGTAGCTGTTATTAACCATTTATGGTTGAGATATGAGAGAAATTTTAGGGATATGATATTATTAAAGATATATCATTGATATTTTGTCATCCCTATAGATATGGTCAATATATTTTGGTTATTTCTCAAATTGGTTCATATAATTCTTTCTATCCTATTGATTTGACTTTATGAAATATTTCAGGGACTAATTGGAATGTTTTGAAGGCTATAATTAAGTCAAATATACCTAAAATGAAAGATAATGATATATATGGGATTCATAGGTATTTTTTAGATATTTATCATTTAAAAACTAGCCATTGGAAGACTTGTTTTAATTCCCTATATAGAAACTTGTGGATTTCATATAAAATAGACACCATATAAAAAACTATTCAGTTCATAAACTTTTATAAGAGTAATAATTCTGATATTATTTTGAGAGATCAAATTGTGAAATAAAATATTGAGGAGTTCTTGAGTTAAAACGCTAATTGTGGAAACATCACCGAGTTGAGTTGTCCAACGTTCCAATCTATAATTCTTCAGTGTTATCCAGGTGAGATCTTTCCAAGCTATTAATCTTTACTGCATATTTATTTTTCTATATTTTCTTGGTTGATAAGATCGTGATAAAATCGTTTTTGAACTTTAAAAGTATAAAAATCGTTTAAAACGATTTGTGAAATAATCTGATTACGTGCTCAATTTTGTGTTACCCACATTATTTTTATAATAAGATGTTTGTTTCCTCACTTAATTATATCACTAGTAATTATCGGGACATTAATTGAGTTTAAATTGATTTGAGGTGGTAGAAACTCTGAGTGGGAATAACTTATTAATTTCTTGTAATTGGTGAGTTGTGTGCAGATTAAGTACTATTGGGAGGATCTAATCAGGGGTACTTTGATTTCAATCTCTTCCGATAAAGAGATTGAGGTGTTAATTATTTCTTTATAGAATTAATTGTGAGTGATTTGTAAATGTTCCATCCTTATCTGGGAAAAGGATAGTTGAAGCGTTTATGTGAGGTTTTGATTCTTTAGCCTAAGGTAAAAAAAGAATTAGATTATTCTTGAGCTTGTAAAAAGTAGAGGTTATTCTTGAGCTTGGAAAAAAGAAGAGGTTATTCTTGAGTCTGGAAAAAGGAATTTGTAAAAGTTGATTCTCAGCCTGTGAAAAGAATCTTTGTGAAGGTTTGGTTCCTACCTTTAAAGAGATTTTGAGTTTAGTGAGTGCGAATCTCCATGGGGCTCGGATGACTAGATTAGTCAAGAGTAACTTAGTGAACCAGGATATATTGTGGTGTACTGCTTTATTCATTTTACTTATATTATTGTTTGGTGTGCACCTAGTTGATAACACGTATCCGTTGCTATAAAGATAATAATTAATTTTAGAATAAAATTAATTGTTTAATTTTTTTGAAGTG
Organism: Eucommia ulmoides; assembly: GCA_016647705.1. Taxonomy (NCBI): domain Eukaryota; kingdom Viridiplantae; phylum Streptophyta; class Magnoliopsida; order Garryales; family Eucommiaceae; genus Eucommia; species Eucommia ulmoides. The sequence goes on along the minus strand of CM028338.1, from coordinate 43,714,324 downwards.
TTATAAACTCTGATATTTTTAATATTACCCAATTTACCCCCCTCTTGGGTAGCTCATTGGGCCAACATGATATATAATAAAATACCGCACACATATTTTCCTACTAACCATATGATCGTTTCACCACACGATCGGGAGTTATGACGGTATCGTAATTTATACAACTATGCAATCTAAGGTTTCCATCAGTATTAGTGTCATTTAATATTTCCAATGGTAGGAGCCAACACGTGGTATAAACTACCATATCATGATAATAAACATCATCGTCAACAATAACAACAACAACAGCAGCAACAACAACAAATATCAACCACCTGTAGGACTTTTGATCCTATCAAGTTATAATACAATGTCCTACAAAATATGCCCTTCTGTTAGGATTACACTATGGCACAGTCGGATAATAAAATTACTTTCCGCATTTAAAAATTTACTTGATCCGCATCACGTTATAAAATAATCTATTCTAATAAACCATTTTTTTTTCCGTACGAAAATATAATTTGATAATTTACATAAAAGACAATACATTCACCTCGATATTCGCGTTACTGAAAACACTATCGTCAAAATGCTAACGTGGTCGACATCGCCTGTGAACCTAATAACGACAGGGCCTAAACTAAGAATTTTATTTAAATAAATCTAATATGCAATGCGTGACCCTAAAATGCAAACTTTCTCATTCCCAATTTTTTTTTATTATACGAAATTACTAAACGCCTTATATTCACTTCAAACCCTATTTAAGCAGCTCTCTCTCTTTCTCTTTGTAACCTTCTCTATCTCACCCGATCTCACTCTCTCTCCGAGTTATCTCCGAGCCGTCACTATCCCCGCCCCATCTCGATCTGCTGCTTCGCCTTTCTCGCTGTTCTCCACCACCACAACTCAGAGGGAGAAGAGAGCGGTGATGGCGTTGTAGTGGCGGGCCGATGTAGAAGGTGAAGATGATGGTAATAGCGTTGGTGATGGACGACCTATCTCATTCTCTCCCTTCTTTCACAATCTTTCTCCCTCTCCGATCTCGCGAGAACAACAACTTCGGTAAGGACTGCAAAGATCTATTGGACCCTCGGCAACCATCGCATCACCTTTCCAGATCCGCCGAATGTAAGACAACCTTTGCAATCGCCGCTCAATCGCCATCGTCGGTGGTCGTTGAATAGATGTATGTCTCTCCGATCTGCCGCAGTAGCCGTAACCGTCGATTCGGCCAGATCTGAGTTTGGATTGGCCAAATCTAAGTTTGATTTGGCCATATCTGAGTTCAACTTGGTTGAATCTGGATGGCAATGGCCGGCGTACGACGGCATGTGGTCGGATATGGACATCGAACGGTGGTGGTCGGATCTGGATAAAGGTGGCCAGTGGGATTCAGATTCAAAGACGTTTATATTATCAATTCATTATTGCATTTTTTGGAGGATTGCAAAATTTTTACGGTCAAGTGTCATGAATTTCTCGAATTGTTGAAGTGACTTATGTTAGCTCACCAAAAAATTACCTCCTCATTGCTCTCATTTAATTGATTTTTTTTTTATTTCTTTTTTCTTTTTCTTTTTTTAAATTGTGGAGGTCCATGTCATGGCACTATCCCAAACAATGTTTTAAGTACCTTTTAGATATTTTTTTCTTTCTTTAATGTAAAGTATTTTATTTGTCATGGAGATTTTATTTTTATTTTTTATTTCTTACCAATTCATGAAAATGAATGATTACTTTAAAAAATTGTATTGTGTCATTGTGTGCTATATTTGTGAATTGTGACATAATGTAATACTTACAGGGCTGCAAAATTTTAAGGTTGGTCAGTAGTTGATTAAAATTGGGTGTCAATTTGCAATTTTTTAAAAGAGCGGAGTCAATTTGTATTTTTTCCTTTGAACTCCTTTTTTAGTTGAATGTTGGTGCATATATTTTTTTTTCTTTTCAAGTGATTGAACTCCAATTCATCATTGTGTCTAAACACATGATTTAGGTGGGGCAATGAGATATTTTCAGTTTTTGGATATTTTTTTGGTTTTTTTTTTTTTTTTGGAAGAGGTGTTTTTTAGAGTTGTTTTTTTTTTTTTTGAGTTTTTTTTTTTTTTTTTTTTTTTTTTTTTTTAATATATTTATTAAGAACCTAGAAGTAACAATTAAATTCAACTATTAAAAAAAGTGTTTGTTTCCTTTCTTAGAGTATAGGAAAAAATACCATTTAGATTTTTTTTTTCTCTTTATTGTGAAGTATTTTGTATATCATGGAGATTTTATTTTGATTCATGTTTAATTGTGATTATATTAATACCTGAGTATTAATGCTATTGATATATATTGTATTGTATTTGTAATAAACTATTAGTTTCAAACATGTGTACAATATTGTATAAACGGATGATATGTAAAATAAATAAATAAAATCTTTTTGAGATTTTTTTTTTTTTTTTACACCTGTGACTTTAGGTACGGGTTATACGCTAGTATATATATATATAAATGAAAGAATACATGTAATTGCCGAAATTTTCGGCTCCAATTCTTTTTCTTTTTTTTTTCTTTTGGTAGGAACACATATACAATTTTATTTTATTTTTGGTAGGAACACATATACATATTTACTACTATATAATATATATATATATACGCCTACCCATATTCAACAACTTTTTTTTTTTTTTTTCTTGCCATGTGTAAACCATATATAATAGAAAAAAATACATTTTAAACCCTCTAACTATTAGCACATTTTTAAGTAGTCCATCTCCATTTGAACATTTCATTTTAAATCCTCTATATATCAACACGTTTTTATTTGGTATTTTTGTTGAAAAATCCATCCAAATCAATAGAATTTTGAAGGTAAAATTCTCATTTTATATTTTATATTTTATATATATATATTTTTTTTTCTTTTTCTTCTTTGACTTCCTCTCTCTCCTGCTCAACTCTCTCTCTTCCTCCTATCTATCTCCCTCTCCCTCCCTTCCTCTCTCTCCTCGCCGGCAGGAACCACCCCCGGCAGGTGAGTATCACATTGGCCTATATCAATAAACACCACATTGGCAGGCATCGTTCTTGCAAATTCCATAGCCAAGAGCGGTAGCAGTACCATCGTGCATTAATCTCAACGGCTTTAACCCGGAAATCTCTGCAGCGTATAAATAAGAACGTATCTGCAAATCTGTGAAGTACGACGGAATTCCCAATACACAATCAGAAACAGGGATTCCAAGATTTTTCTTTGTAATTTATTTCAGATGAGCAATGAGCATGGCCATGATTTGTACGAGACTGAAACTATGTTTCTCGTTCATGTACTGTAAATCAATCGAAATTCCACCGTCTGGTCCTTCGGAGGTCTCGAATGGAAACAATTTCAGGTCGTTTTGAATGCGGGGCTCTTCGTATTTCCTGCCGATTAATCTCTTGACCTGTGAGATTGTCGATTTTTGGTTCGTGGTTCCGATGTAGCTCCGGCAAATTCCAGGAATCTCTGTTTCTCTCCGAACGAAACAATCGCTGGAGTTTCGCGTTTAGATTCATCGTTCAGCAGAACGTCGACGCCGCGTTGCTTGACGACGGCAATTACACAGTTCTCATTCCCAATATCGAAACCAAACACACACATTTCCAACGGGTTTATGGTTAAGGAATTGGAAGTTGCTAGAAACAGAGCAAATACTATGCCACTACACATATATTTGCCCATACCTCACCACCATCCTCGTTACCCCCATCCCCCCTCTCTCTTATCTTTCTCTCTCTACATTCCCCTTTTATATATCTCACCCCTCTTGAAGTGAAAGTGATTTTAGAGAGATCGAGATTAGAAATAGAGATTTTAGAGAGAGAGAGAGGAGAGAGAGAGAGAGAGATGTTTGTGTGTATTGTCTGGGCTTGGGCGGTGAGAAACGCAGCGGTGGCGGTGTAAACTAGGTCTGGGTGGGAGGTGTAATCTGTGTCCTCTGCTTGTTCAGCGATGGAGAAAAGAATGAATGAGAGGGGTAGAGCTAGAGTACAGATGATTAAACGATGGTGGTGGTATTTGGACATGGTGAGTGACGTGATACCGAGAAGACTGCGCTGAGAAAAGGACAGAGAGAGAGAACTGAAAAATAGAAAACAAAAAACAAAAAGAGAAAATAATTAAAAAATGAAAAGAAATGTAAAATTACTATTTTATTTCTCTATTTTGTTATTTTATCTCTCTATTTTGTTAATTTTGACAGAAAAATTGTTTAAAAACGTACTGGTAAATAAAAAGTTTAAAATAAAACGCTTAAACGGAGATGGACCACTTAAAAATATGACAATAGTTAGAAGGTCTAAAATATATTTTTCTCTACTAGGGAAACTTTTTGAGAGATCTCAAGATTCAAAAAATTATTTTCTAAGAACTATCTCATGTGTTAAAAATTCACTATTAAAGAACTCCACAAAGTGATGACTTTATGGAATGTGACCTTTCAAAGAATTTTCCTATAATATATATGGTTTTGATGGTTTCCTTCCAAAGAAGGAAACCGTTTCAATCATCTATTAATATTTATTTTTAATTATTATTTACATTAATTATATCCATTCAAATAAAGAAATATTAATTATATCCCAAAAATTTTAAATTATATTTTAAATAATTTAATAATCCTTAAACTTTTTAAAAGTCAAAATTAAAATTAACATATTAACCCTTAAAGTTTTTAAAATCAAGTTTTTAAATATCACGATAACCCCTAAAATTTTTAAAGTAAAATTTAAATAACACAATGATCCCATTATTTTCTAAATACTCTAAAATACAATTAGAAATAATGTGCAAAAATTAAGTTTTACAATTTTTTTTGTATTCTTTTTTTCACCGACTCTCTCCTCCTTTCCTATTAATACATTTTTTTCTTTCTATTTTTTCCCTATTTTCCTATATTTTCTATTTCTTTTTTTCTCGATTTTCTTCTATTTTTCCTATTATACTTTCCCCCCCCTTTTTTTATACGGATTTTTTACTTTTATTTTTCTTGGGAAGGAAGATGGAAAAAAAATAGTCTCTCCTTTATTTCTTTTTTCTATTTTTTGGGTATTTTTTCCCCTTTTTTTATATATATTTTTTTGTTTTTTTAAAATATTTTTTGTTTGCTTATTTGGATTAGGATGTATGTAGATTTTGAGTTTTTGTAGAATCTCACATGTTTTTAAAAAGAATTACAATATATTGGTTGTAAAATTTAATTGAGTTTGATGTTTTAATTTTAATTTTTGCGCATTGCTTTAACTATGGATGTTGTATCACCAATATAAAAATAAAGAATTGTGAATGATTTATCATTATGGTTTGTTCCTAGATAATTTTCTTTGTTTTGGTGTGGTTAAATTTTATGGTTTATAGTGATGTGTATTTGTGTTGAATTTATTTCCCAGATATTTGTCCTTTTTTTTTTTTTTTTATATATATATATATATATTTTTTTTTTTTGCATTTTTTCCTAGGATCAAAACTACACAAGATGATTTTACTTTTACATATTATTTGTTTGAAAAAATAAATATACATTTAATGATGTCTGAAAGTGGATTACCGAATACGTTGGCTTCTGAGTAAAGATGCCACTGGTTCGATTTTGGTCCGATTTCATATAAAACTAAAACCAAAACCACTAGAAATATATCAAACTAAAATCATAACCAAAACCGCCGGTTTTTTAGACGGTTTTAAAATCAAACTATTTAAATTTACACAAAACCAAAACCAAAACTAAAACCAAAACCAAAATCGCGAACCGTGAAACCATTTATGATTTTTCAATTTTATAAAAACCAAAAATAAAATGTTAAAAGTGTAGGACTTAATTTCGTTATGTGAAAATCATCACATAAACATGAACATTTATATTAAATCATCAAGAATAAAAATACTGAATTTGCGGATGCGTACCTGAATCCATAATATGAAAGTTGAAATATCCGATTCTGAGTCTTTATGATCTTCCAGATCTACACTTATTTTCTGTATAAATTTTTCTCTGACAATGAGAATCAGAAGAATAGAAACATTGTGTGATCTGGGGACCATGACCCCTATTTATAAAACAATTGTGTCTATTTGTAAATAGTCACGTCTGTTCGTAAACAGTCACGTTTGTTCATATTTTCGTATTTTCTATTTTAACCCATCATAAAAATAGAAATTACACTTGTCTCTACACATTAATGCCCACACTTTATAATACATTAATTAAGCCCCCAAAACTTAAATTGATCACTTTAATTGGCCTACTTTTATTTGATAGCTTATAATTTACATTTATTTAATATATAAACCCATATATTTAATTTTATTCTAACAATCTCCCACTTGGGCTATACGTAACTTTATAAACGTGAATTATACTTAATGAGCTCATGAGATTTGTTATCAAAATTTTATGCATTTTTTTAACAATCTTGTCTATTAACCACACTAATACAAAATCAAAGCGATCGTTGTTACATCTTTTTCGTAACTAGACCCATAAATGATTACATATATCAATGCAACTAATGACAAAGATCAAGTGTACATGTGTAGCATGAAAATTTCATACAATGTGATCTTAACATGCCAATTTCCAACTGGTCCTCCTTAAACCTTAGTGAGATCAAACCACATAAAATTAAAGTGAATGAAAACTGAATACTTTACTACAGTAAATAATAATAAAATCCATAATATCTATAACAAATATATCTATAGATAAACGTATCTAAAATACAAACTCCCACTAAAACGACATATCTTGAAAAGAAACCACACCCATATAAGCAGTGTGCTCATGAAAGACCTTGGGTGGTAATCCCTTAGTCAGCGGATCTGCAATCATGGAGTTTGTCCCAATGTGCTCTATAGATATAAGTCCACTCTGAAATCTTTCTTTCATAACTAGGAATTTGATGTCTATAAACTTTGACTTCGTAGAACTCCTGTTGTTGTTGGAATACAGTACTGCTAATTTATTGTCACAATATAATTTAAGTGGCCTTTCAATGCCACCAGAATACGTAGCCCTGTGATAAAATTTTGCAATCATATTCCATGATTGGACGCCTCATAACAAGTTACAAACTCAGCTGTCATGGTAGAAGAGACTATAATAGACTGTTTAACACTCTTCCAAGATATAACACCTCCAACAAGTAAGTAGATATAGCATGAAGTAGATTTCATACTATCTCGGCATCCAGCAAAATCGGAGTCAGAATATCCGATGATCTCTAACTGATCTGATTTTCGATAAGTGAGCATGTAGTCTTTTGTTCTCTGTAAGTACCTCATGACTCGTTTGGCTGCTATCCAGTGATCCTTTCCAGGATTGCTTAAGTATCTGCCCAACATACCAATAATGTACGAAATATCTGGACGTGTACACACTTGAGCATACATCAGACTTCCTACTGCTGACGCATAAGGAATCTTTTGCATCTCCTGAATCTCAAAATTATTTTTGGGGTGTCACTTGATTTACAATCATGCATACCAAACCTTTTAAGAACTTTCTCGATATAGCTCTTTTGTGATAAACCAAGCATACCCCGAGAGTGATCCTGGTGTATCTGTATACCTAACACAAAAGAAGAGTCACCAAGATCTTTCATCTCAAATTTCTTTGATAGAAATCTTTTGGTTTCGTGCAACATGCCTATATCGTTGGTGGCAAGCAATATGTCATCAACATATAAAACCAAGTAAATATGCTTACTCCCACTAAACTTGTGGTATATACAATCATCAACCAAATTCATCTCAAAACCAAACGAGATAATAACTTGATGAAATTTGTAATACCATTGACAATAAGCTTGCTTAAGCCCATAGATGGATTTCTTTAACTTGCAAACCATCTTCTTTGCATCTTCCGACACAAAATTTTCTGGTTGCACCATATAGATTGTTTCATCAATGTCACTATTGAGAAACGCAGTCTTAACATCCATCTGATGAAGCTCAAGGTTAAAGTGTGACACAAGTGCCATTATTGTCCTAAAAGAGTCTTTTGACGAAACCGGAGAAAAAGTCTCTTTATAATCGATACCTTCTTTCTGTGTAAAGCCTTTAGCAACAAGATGGGCTTTGTATCTCTCCACATCACTTTTTGAATCCCTATTGGTTTTAAATATCCATTTACAACCAATGGGTTTCGCACCTTTAGGCAATGGGACAATATCCCAAACGTCATTGTCTTTCATGGACTTTATCTCCTCATTCATGGCATCAATCCACTTTTGAGATTTAGAACTTTCTATGACTTGACGGAAGTTGATTGGATCATCTTCCACCGCACCAATATCAAACTCATGTTCTTGAAGAAATACAATGTAATCATCTGGTACTGGACTACTCCTTTCTCTAGTAGATCTCCTTAATGGCATAGGTTCTAGAGGTGGTAGAGTTTGTTCTTCTGGAATGAGAGATTCTTGGATATTCTTTTGATTTGAATCTGTTTCTTGAACAATGTCAGGAATAGGAGCCTGATCAATGCCAATAACAGCTGTGAGAATATCAACATATTCCTCTTCAAAAACAAAATCCCTAAACTTATCTCCCCCCTCAAACTCAACATCCTCAAAGAACCGGGCATTTCCTGTCTAAAAAACTGATCTAGTAGTAGGATCATAGAATTTGTAATCCCTGAATCTTTCAGAGTATCCAATAAAATAGCAACTAACCGTTCTTGAATCCAGTTTCTTTTCATATAGCCTGTACGGCCTTGCTTCAGCTGGACATCCCCAAATGTGTAGGTGCTTCACACTAGGCTTCTTGTCTATCCAAAGTTCATAAGGGGTTTTGACAGTTACTTTAGTTGGTACTCTGTTAAGGATATACGCTGCAGTCTTTAATGCTTCACCCCATAGTGATTCTGGCAAGTTAAAATAACTAATCATACTCCTTACCATGTCTTTCAACGTTCTATTTCGCCTTTCAGCAACACCATTCATGCTAGGAGAACCTGTCATGATGTACTGTGGGACGATACCTCACTCCTCTAGAAATTTAGCAAATGGGCCCGGACGTTGTTAACCTGAACTGTCATACCTACCATAGTATTCACCACCATGGTCAAATCTGATGCTTTTAATCCTTTTGCTGAGTTGATTTTCAACTTCAACTTTGAACGATTTGAACACATCCAGTGCTTGGGACTTTTAATGAATGAGATAAAGGTGGCCATAACGTGAAAAATCAGCTATGAACGTGATAAAATATTGTTGACCATTCCATGAACTCGTAGGAAATGGCCCACAAATATCTGCATGTATCAGTTCTAAGATATCTGTAGCCATGTTGGTACCAAATCTCCTTATGTTTGTTTGTTTTCCCTTTATGCAATTTGTGCAAATTTCAAAATCTACAAAATCAAGGGAATCTAGAGTCCCATCTGACACAAGTCTTTCAATTCTCCTTTTGGAGATATGACCTAATCTTTTATGCCATAAAGATACGGAATTCTCATTGGTTAGTTTCCTTTTAACACCTCGAGTACTTAATTGCAAGGTTTCATGATATGAAGCAACCGTATCAAACATATAAAGGTTATCAATATAAGATAAAGAACCAGTACCAACCAAATTTGAATTCTGAAAAAAACTAAATTTATTATTTCCAAAAGAACAAGAATAACCAAATTTGTCCAATACAGAAATAGAAACCAAATTCCGTCTAAATGATGGTACAACAAATGTCTCATTCAAATCCAAATAAGTACCAGACTTTAATAATAACCTAAACATCCCGATTGCCTCAACTTCGACTTTCTTGCCATCGCCTACAAAAATGTATCTTTCACCATTATTTGGCTTTCGACAGCTCAGGCAGCCCTACATAGACACACTGATATGAGTGGTTGCACCAGAATCTATCCACCAAGTGTCTTTAGGTACTAAAGTTAAATTAACCTCAGAACAAACCAGATTAAGAAGAGTACCTTTCTTTGCACGCCAAGCATGATAGTTAGTACATTGCTTCTTCTTATGTCCTGCAGCTCTACAGAAGAAACAACCTTCAATATTTTTTTCTTTATGTTGTTTCTTTTGATATGGAGCCTCTGCAGCTTCCTTATCCTTCTTTATTTTTTTTTCCTTTATCTTTGGAAGTATCAGCCAAATGAGCACTTTCTATATTTTCTTGCTTCAATCTGTCATCTTCTTGCATACAATGTGAGATGAGCTCATTAAGAGATCAAGTCTCCTTTTGACAGTTGTAGCTCACCTTAAATTGACTAAATTGTGTGGGAAGAGATATCATAACCAAATGCACAAGTAAATCCTCAGAGAGAGTAAGCTTATGTGCTTTTAACTTTGAAGCAAGATGAGACATTTCCATAATGTACTTCCTAATGTTTCCATTACCTTTATATCTCATTGAGATGAGATTTACCAAAAGTGTACTTGTCTCAGTCTTTTCATTCTTGGCAAATCTGTTATTAATTTCTTCTAAGAACTCTTTGGCTGTCTCTATCATTTCCGATATTGTGCCCTTAAATGCTTCTGGAATGGCCTTCTTAATGATCATCAGACATATGCGATTTGACTTCTCCCACCTTTCAATGTCCCTTTTTTTATCAGAGGAACTTTTATCAGTAAGAGGTGTAAGAGAAAGAACCCTTAACGCAAGGTCTAGATCTATGACACCGAGAACTATTTGGAGGTTATCGTGCCATGCTTTGAAGTTTGTGCCATTTAGTATAGGAATAGAATTAATGCTGGCAGTAATATTAGAAGTAGAACTAATAGTTGAATCTAGAGAACAATAAACAAGAAAAACAAGCTCACATAAGTCTTTAAAATAAAAATAAATTCAAATAAAAGACAAATCCCATTTCAAGATATCTGACACTCTATTAATATTTTATCTTTGGATAAAAATATTAACTTGTAAGTGATATCTCGGTGTAGTGATCAAACATTGATAATAAGAACATATCGAATAATAAATCTTCCTTTGGGTTGATTTATTATTCATATGTAAAACCAAATAATCATCATGCGTTTATTACCACAAGTGTGCATGCAATTCTGTTAAATATTAATTTTTCTTTGTGCTAACTAATATTCACATAAATTGTATACACATAATCTTTTTATATTTCAAAATAAAATTAATTTCCACAAGAGAGGTCACTTTGGTGACATGTTGTTTCAATTAATTTATCTCAAAATATATATATTTAAACACCAATATTTGAATTTAAAATTGTATAACTGTAACTAAAACATACTGATATATAAATATTAGCAACTTAATCAGCTAATAGGCCTTGCTTATGTGGTGGTTGGGTGCTTTATTCCCACCAAAGGTCCAGATACTCATTAAGCAAGTTTATATATACATATTTATTTTTTTATATGTATATAGAAACAAAATATGGGTTCCAAAATTCGAACACTGGACACCAACGGGCCAAATGGCACATAGTTCTACAAGAGGTGCCACCGAACTGGTGCACCACTTGTGAACGGACGCGACAGAATAAATATAAAACTATATGCGCCGTTTGAATCAGTGAAACTAAAACGATGTCAATTAGATCGTCTTCTTCATTAATTCCCAGAAAACCAGAACTCAACCAGTGGCCTGAATTCTACGATTTTCTAAAACTTTTGAAAAATCGTATAAATTCAAGCACAAGTCCAAATTTTATAAAATTTATATCGTTGAAGCCGTAATGAAATTTACAATTTTTCTATAATAATTTTTTCCGTAAATATTAAATTTTCGGAAAAAATATTTTTGACCCTAATATGTAAAATTCATTGCAAACTTATTCTCAATAATTCAAGATGAGATGGCTCTGATACCACATGTAGGACTTAATTTCGTTATGTAAAATCTATCACACAAATAGGAACATTCATATTGAATTATCAAGAATAAAAATACTGAATTTGCGGAAGCGTACCTTAATCCATAATATGAAAGTTGAAATATCCGATTCTGAGTCTTTATGATCTTCCAGATCTACACTTATTTTCTGTATAAATTTCTCTCTGACAATGGGAATCAGAAGAATAGAAAACGTTGTGTGATCAAGGGACCATGACCTCTATTTATAAAACAATCGTGTCTATTCGCAAATATTCACGTCTATTCATAAATAATCACGTCTGTTCGTATTTTCATATTTTCTATTTTAACCCATCATGAAAATAGAATTTATGTTTGTCTCTACACATTAATGCCCACACTTTATAATACATTAATTAAGGCTCCAAAACTTAAATTAATCATTTTAATTGGCATACTTTTATTTGATGGCTTCTAATTCATATTTATTTAATATATAAATCCACATATTTAATTTTACTCTAACATTAAGTCCAGCTATATAACTATCAGCAAGAAAATGTATTAGGCCAAAAAGGATTTATTTCTAACAAGTAACAACAGAAAATTTTCAACTGATAACCATCTAGGCATCAACTAAAACTCAGCATAGCGAGTGCTTATAAGATTCAAAGATAGAAAGTAACCACTAACTTGTTATCTACTTCTACGCAAACAGATAAGTCGAACGGTGGTAAGGTAAAGATCTGGTGGCTGATTTCCAGATCTGGTCAGTGTGGTTCCAACGCTGAGTCATCGATGACGGTGGTGGGCTAGTGGCGGCTGAGCTCCAGATCTAGTGGTTGGCTGGTTGCGAGCCTGTGACGCTGATTAGAGAAAGAGAAGACTCAGAAAAAAGGGACTGAGAGAGGAAATGAATGGAATAATAAGACTCTGAAAGAACAAAGTCGAATGGCTGCGACGATTTGTGAAATGAAAATGATGATACCCTAAGACCCTTTACCTACATATATAAGAGGGGCTAAAAGTATATATATATATATATTAAGGTTAAAATGTAAATATATATAAAAAAATAAGGGTATATATGTAATAAAAATATTTTTAAAATATTGGTTTCACAGTTTCGCGGTTTGGTTCGTGATTTGGTTTTGCAGTTTCTATCCTAAAATTAAAACCAAAACTAAAACTGTAAGACCCCGATATTTGATATACGTATAATTTTAGTCGTGTTTTAAAATATTTTGGATATAACGAGGGTTAATCGTGTCAATTATTATATAATTTAAAATTTAGGGGTCAAATTGTAATTTCAAAAACATTAAAATTGAGAAGTGGGTTAAAATAAAAACTTAATTAAAAGAGAAGGGGGATTGGTGCAATTATGGATATTATATATATAGAGAGAGAGACAGTGAAAATTTGAAAGGAGGAAAAATGGCCCGGCCGTTTGATCACACACACGTGTATATATATATATATATATATACAGAGAGGAAGAAGAAGAATCCAAAAACAAAACAGAAAATAGAAAAAGAAAACGGGGAAGAGCGAAGAAGAATCGAGAAGAGGAGAGAGAGAGAGGGATTTGCCGGTGGGTTTTGTTGCCAATTGTGTGGGGTTCGTCGGCGGTGAGTTGTGGGTTTCGTTTGTGTGTATGTGCTGCGTGTATGTATGTGTGTTTTTTTGTGTGTGTTCTACATGTGTGTGTGTGTTTAACTGTGTTCCGGTGTGTGTGTTGCCATCGGTTAGATTAGCCCGCGGTAAGTGGAAGTTAGAGAGTGAGCTGTGGTTGTGTGTGTGCCTGTTGTGTGTGTGTGTGTTGCTGGGTATGTGTGTGTTTGTTGTTTCTGTTTGGTGTGCTTTGTGTGTGTATGTGTTCCGGCGATTGGTGGTGGTCCGTTGAAGGTGGGTGTCGAGTTGTGTGTTCAACGGTTGCGGTGGTTCGGATGTGCGTGTGTGTGGTTGTTCTTCGGTCTTGACGGTGTGTGTGTGCGCTCTTCCGAGGAGTGTGTGTGTGTGTATCGTCGTTGGTTGTGTGCGTCGGTCATTGGACAATGTGTGTGTGTGTGTTGTGGGTGCCGCGTGTGTGTTGCGAATCAGATGACAGTGATGGTGAGTGCGGGTGTTTGGCGTTTGGGGGTGTGTAGGTATGTGTGATTGATTGTGGATGGCCGGCCGACAAAGGCGGTAAATGAAGATAGCGTGATCGGAGGTTCGTCGGAGGTAGCTGAAGCAGAACAACAAACAGAAGCGGGAGAAGAAGAAGCAAGAAAAAAAAAAAAAAAAAAAGGGAAAAAGGAAAAATGGCACAAACCACCCCTCTAAAAAACCTAAAACTCATCTCGCGGACCGGTGGAAAATCCAGGAGAGATAGAATTCCAAACTCTCTTAATATATGTATTCAATTGTCTCGTGGGTGATTATGAAACTAATTACTAGTATCGAAAATGTCGAAATGGCGATAATAAATATTAAGACCATTCACATGAATAAATTCGATATCATAAACTACAACGAAGCCAATATCAGTTGAATAGTAATATTTCATAATAAAATGCGGAGAATAGAAAATTACGAAAATTAGGGCCTACGTTTTATGGTTGGGTTATTTTATATAAAATATTAATTTAGGCCTTATCATTAATAGGTTCGCAGGCACCGGAGTACCGGTAAAGAGTATGCGGTCAAGGTCTTCGAAAACGGATAATCAGGTGAGTGTACTGTCTTCTTGCCAAACTACTTTTTTTTATATATATATGTGTGTGTGTGTAAAATGGATTTTACTTGACTTGGATGATTTTAAAATCACGTGGATCAAGTCGGTTTTGGGTGCGTTGGGGAAAAATGAATTTTTGATAAATTGTGTTGGTTTTGTTTTAAAGAAAGAAAATTGGAAAAAAATGGTTTTTACTAAATAAGTGGTACTTTTAAAAAGAGAGAGGAAAAATGTGGTTTGGAAATTCTCCCTGTCAGTGGTGTGGTTTTAGTAAATGTGATTTTGGAAATTCTCCTCGAAAGGGGTATGGTTTATATTCTTCCTATAAGGGGTGTGGATTTTTTAGACGAAATTGTTGATTTGGACGATACCATAGTTTTCTCCCCGTAAGGGGTGTGGATTATTTCTCCCTGGAAGGGATGTGGATTTCTTCCCATAGGATATGGATAGTTCTCCCCGTAAGGGGTATGGATTATATTTCTCCCCAAAAGGGGTGTGGATATTTCATAAGAAGACATTCCTATGGATGTTATGGTACCATTGCAACTCCCGATCGTGAGATTAAAACGATCACTATGGCTAGCCAGAGAGAGAGGTGTGGTGTTTGAGGTATGGTGTTTTGTCGTATTTGGTATTTTATCATATTATTTTATGCTGATGGTTTGGATGGATTTCATATATTTGATATATTTATTGATGATGATTCTGAATGGTAGGAAGAAGGAGTTTTCTCGTGGTATATGATTTTTATACTACTGTTCAAAATGTGTTTGTTTATATGCGTTAAACTTGATCCATTTAAATGTTATATTATTTAGAATTTATTATTATTTTAAAATATTTTTATTAAGAAGGCAATACACTCGCAAGTGAACCAGTTAGGAGTCGGTCCCCTACTGGCACTAGGTAGAGTCCGGTGAGACTGTAGTGAGGGAGTAGTTTGGAGAAGCTGTTGAAAGTGAACCTATAAGGGGTTCTTAGTTGTTTTATTTTTATTGTTATTATAAGTTTGTAGGGACGAGTGTATCCCTAAATGAGAGTGTGTATGTATATACATTTCGGCTTTAGTGATTGCATATTTAAAATGTATTTTTTCTCGTATTCTAGATTGGTTGGGTGTTCAGGTGATATCGTGTCAATGTCACGCCAGTCCCAGGATGATGGGTGTCCGGGGTGGGGTGGGACAAAAATCGTTTCGGTTGGTAATTTCATAACCAAAACTGCAATCAAACTATTTAATTGGTTTTAAAACCGAACCACTTGGTGTAGTTTTTCTCAGTTACACATCAGTTTAGTTTTTTGTGGTATCCCTACTTCTGAGAACGAAGGAGGTGATCGATGTGAGAATCAGTACAAGTTTTTGAGAAAAAATGTAGTATAGTATGGTAAAGAGCATAAGACATTTTATGTAGTGTGTAATACGACATACCTTAGACTTCTAGGGTTCTGACCTTTATATAGGAAGTGGATGAAGACTCATTTGGTAAACCTTCCTTAATTCTCTAAATACCGATATGGCAAGTAGCACAGATCTTGGCTCCCTTTTCCATTGAGATGGTAGGATGGTAATCGGAGATCGCGGGGCCATTATGGCAACGACACTTTCCTTTGTGGGAGATATAACTCTCACCACCTTCAGGAGCATGAGCATGATAGGTTTAGCGAACCGGAGTGCATATATTGAGGGGCCTATGCAACTGGCCGATTTTAGGGATCTCAGCCAAATGGCGTATTAGAGGACACGTGGCGCCCTGATGTCTTATGGCTGAATATTTCCTTATCAGATGCCCTATATTCTTGTGGGTATAATGATTTCATGCCATGGGATTATTTGGACTTCTTCATGATGATTCGATGTTCTGTCATTTTTTTTTTCATGGGGTACATCGTGTCAATGCTCTGGTGGCCGCATAACATTGTAGTTTTTTGTCTTTCGAGAGTCTTGGACATTAACTACCACATGACTCGTAACTACGGCTGATCGATTCAACTTTCTAGATGGCGGTTGACAGGGAGTTGTGTTTAACCCATTTAAATGGAGGAGTCTATTAACTCTCCAGTCGTGTCCCTTGGAGTGTTGCTTTTGTTTCTGAGCAGTCATTGCATCTATCTTTCGCAATTTGTAATGGTAAGATATTTTGGGTCTTTTTTCTTCCCTTCAGGAAGTGGGGGTGATAACGAGGTTGGGTCGTCATCCAGAGTATCCAGCGGCAATGGCAATATTAAGCTATCATTGAGGATATATGGCGACAATGCTGGCGGTACTGGGGTAACCAACTTGGTGGTAACCCTAATCGAGGGGACGAAACCAGTAGAAAGCGCATTGCCTTCCTACTCCTTAGGTTATTTCTCTTGAGGCTGCGATGGTTGGGGAGCGAGGATGGATAACGGCCCGTCACGTGGTGAGTCACTTGAGGGACTTCTATGCTTATGAAATGTATTGGGAGTTATGCGTCCCTTTATCTGTGAACAGGATTGCTCCTGAGCCTTTATGGAACATGGTGCAGTGTCTGACTGGGTATACTGCTTTCTACGATAAAGCTTTTTACAGCGGAGTTCGCTTTCCGCTTCACCCCTTTCTTCGTGAAGTCCTCCATGTTGCCCAATTAGTGCCTTCATAGTTGGTGCTCAGGGCATGAAGACTGTGGGGTTCACCATTCTGTGTTTGAGGAATGGTTTTCTTCATTTGTCATCGAAAATAATGAACTCGAGAGAGTATTTGAGGATGAGAGAGAGAGTTTTTGATCTTGTGCCCTTTAGGGGAGAAGACTGCTCCCCCATTTATACTACAGGAGGACTGCATACTCGTGAGTGTGCAAACCCTCCTGATGGGCCTTGAAACGGATTGATGGGGG
This sequence comes from Eucommia ulmoides, assembly GCA_016647705.1. Classification (NCBI taxonomy): domain Eukaryota; kingdom Viridiplantae; phylum Streptophyta; class Magnoliopsida; order Garryales; family Eucommiaceae; genus Eucommia; species Eucommia ulmoides. The sequence continues at coordinate 43,696,950 of CM028338.1, read as the reverse complement.
CTACCCCTACTCCGTGAAAAATGCATTTTAGACCATTAAAAGTGGTATGGCGTGGTTGACCTTCCAAAATCACTAGATTAAGTCTTTCCTATTACGAAAATGACCTAGGGAGTGTAACAACCCGGCTTCTCAGGGTCATTACGCGGTTTCTCCTCTTTGGAGAATTAATGCTAAAATTGATTGACCGAATTTTTATTCTATAAAAATTCGATAAATTTCACAATGTGATGGTGATCAGTAATTAATAATTCGTTTTATAAAAATATTTTAATTTACCATGCGACGACAAAAATGGTAATTATCGAGAACACTGATATCGATTTATCGAATCAATTTACAACGTAAAAAAAATAATCAATACAATTATTTCGAATTCAATTATAAATACTATTGGGATACAAGTAATTAACCCCATTAAAATTTGGGATCAAATGTGTAAAAAGGGGTTAAAAAAATGAAGTTATGTCATTCAACTTACTTTTGACATCATTCAATTATCTCTTATTTCAAATGGTAGGTTGAAAAGGGCTAATTCCTTTTATTTCAAACAGTAGGTTGATTGAAAATGGCTAATTCATCTTTATTTCCATGTTTAAGATAGGAAAAATGAAAGATTGATTCACTGTTGTTACATTACGCCATGGCCATAGTTGGCAAACCATCCAAGTAAAATCAAATCTTAAATAGAAAACTAACGAAAATGGCTAATGTTTTATTTTATAAATCTATGAATTTTTACAGCGCGACGACGACAATTATAATTTATTGATTTAATTTTTACACTGGTAAATAATAAATTTAACTATTACGAATTAAATAGAAATTCAGCTGAAATTCTTGTCGTCGTATTATTTTCAAATACATTCAAATAAATTTCTGGCGCCGGTAAATTTAATACTAAAGTTTAAATTTGAAATTTAATATATAATTACGGTGACCATTATAATTATCGAATTTATAATTTATCAATTTATCAAATCGATTCTACAATGGTGATTAGTAAATACAATTATTGCAATTCTAAATAAAAATTCAAATGATATTCTTGGCATATTCCCGTTCTCACTGGTCCTGCAATCAAAATTGTGAGGTTGTGAGCCAACGCTCAATAGAACTCAAACCTCTCTAATACGTGCATTTAATTAATATGACACATAAAACACATTGATATGATTTCCACGTAATTTTCACATAGTCAAAATTATTTTATAAAATTTAACAGTTAACATTCAACAACTGCACTAACATAAATCATACAATAGAAAAATTAAATACATATATTAAAAGAGTTAGAAATTGTACCTGAAATCCGAAGCCGAAATCTGAACCGAAATTGATATTATTTTCTCGCTAAAAAAATTATCCACTTAATTATATATATATCTTGACAAGTTCCCCTATATATTCCTTCTTAATGTTAATATCTATTCTTCTGATAACCTTTACATATGTAGATATTATTATTATTATTATTATTATTATTATTATTATTATTATTATTATTATTATTATATTACGTGTCAATCATATGTTTATATATATAAACATAAATGTGTTTCTTACGCATTATTATAATTTTTTTTTTATTATTATTATTAACACTTAAATCCCTCTTAAAATAAAGAAAATATTAATTATATCCCAAAACTCTTAATATTATATTTTAAATAACATATTAGTTCCAAAATTTCTAAAATCAATTTAAAATAAACATTTAACTCAAAAAAATTATCAAATATTATTCATATTATAAATTTGCAAAAACAATCACCAAAATATTAAACTCATCTAAAATAATATTTTCAAAAATATAAATTTTTTGGGTATTACAATCTACTCCCTTAAATAAATTTCGTCCTCGAAATTTTATTCAAATAATAATAATTCAAAATCACATCAAACAGTCATGTTAGTCACCCTTGATTCTAGAACAATTGTTTTCTATATAGGGTTCCATAACCGAAAGTCACTCATAATTTATAACCGTCAAAATTCATTCCACCCATCGCTATATCAATATTTGCAGTGGCCTAGGTTATATCCAACAGCCTACGAATATGGTGCACTTTGGTTGGTAACACCTAGCATATATAATCAATAGCTAAAGAATCTTATATTTTCAAATACTTTCGCTGCGCTAATCTAATAAAAATAGTAATAAATAATAATATATCTTTAAAATATCACGGTAGTCTCACTGAATTGGATCTATCTTAATTTTAACAAGTCTACGATTTTGAAATTTTTTTCACTTGGCATGACTTTTCAAGTTCACTGTCATATCCCATAACTAACATTTACCAATTCCGTCCGACATTTCAAGCCAACATATCGTAGTCAACATCTTATCCAACAGATAGCCCAATTCCTTGTGGACTGTCCCGTGAGACTAAAAATGATTACCTTTAATATTCAAATTAAACTTCCAATAATTTCATAAACTTTTTCATAAAATCAAACAATTCAGATTTCAAGTAATAAACACATAAATATTTCTCATGCACATAAATACGTCTCAAAACACCTAAACACGTCAAGATTATATAAATACCCCTTAAAACACATAAATATCACCGAATCACATAAATACGTATCAGATTACAAAAATACGTCTCCACTACACAAATATGTATCGAAACATATGAATACATATGAATCACATAAATACATGTCAATCTCGTAAATATATCTCGAATCACATAATTACGTCTCCAAAGCCACGTAACATAACGAGTTCAATATTAAATTCAATACTTACGTGAAATGTATATAAAAAATATTACATAAAACCCCAACTCGCATTTCTACAACACCAATTAAGCTCAAAAATTTAAATTAACATTTCAAAATAATAATTGGCTCCCGATAGTTCCACAATGACCCAACGCTCCGCTTCTACCAATCATTAGTAATAGATCAATATCTATCCCAATTATTTTTATCGGCGTACTGTCTTCGTAGTATAAAAGTATTTTATGGATCAAGTATTTTTTTTTTATCAAAATTCAATTTCCAATAAAATATAACCACACTGGGCAATATCCAAATCTCAACAAAATATCATCGTAATAGAACAAGGAAATTTAAATCAATTGGTCAACTCACTTGTATATAATAAAATAACATACTTCTTTACTAGCCATATGATTGTTTACCTCACGATCGGGAGTTATTATATCTATCCTGTACAATTTTCCTAACATGTAACAACATATATAATATATCCACCTTACAGATCTTGCTTGACAGGTAACAACATATATAATATATATATAATTACCTGTCAGGCAAGTCTTGTAAGGTGAATATCTATTATATAAAACATAACGATTTTTTGGCTGATTAGGACAAACTTATGACTAGGGCAAAAAAATATGTCTGGGACAAACAAAATTGCTGACGAAACCAAATAATTTTGCTGACTAGGACATTTTGACAACAATAATTAAGGACATAAAAAGAAAATAGGTTTGCCAAAAAGGAAATAAAATTAAATATATTTGGACATTTTAGCTTTAAAGAAATAAAAAAATAATTTTTAAATATTCCCTAAACATTCAATTTTATTTCAGACAAAATTTACCATAATTATTCTTGATAATCAATTTCTTTCCTATTTTACAATAATTATTTAGTTCTTATTTGTCATCCCTTTAATTTTTTCCTTATTTTCTGGCTTGCACACTCTCTCTCCCAAATTGATTTATTATTTCCTAATTAAAAAATTAATTCAGTTAATTAGTCATTCTTTAATTAATCATTTCTTTCCCAAACACACTCTCCATCGCTCTCAATTTGGGGTTAGGGTTGATTTAGTGCTACAAAACTCTCTTCCTCGCGGTCGATTTCTTTGATATTTTCTCGCTCCTCTGACATCCCCTAGCCACTGTTATGTAGCGTTGCTATCACCTGAGTCTTTGGCTCGCATATTCCCTTCTCAGCTTCGCTTCCTCTCGAAGGCCGCCATAACCACCGCCGAACTGATTCCCTCTCTCTGCACATATTGATCACACCTTTCATCACCTTCTCTATCTCCAGGTACGTTTCTTCCCCCCTTTCTCTCTTTCTTTTGATTTTGGGTTTGATTGTCTCTGTTTTTCTATTTCGAAACCCCTAAAATTGAAACATTTCATCACTTTCTATTTCGAAACCATTCTCCCTCCCTTTATGACGACAGTGCACAAGTGGTCGTCGGTGTTTAGCGAGGACGGTAAAGGTCGCCAATGGTCAGATTTGGATGGTCGTCAGCTGCCCAAAGCTTTATCATCGCCATTCCTCTGTTCACCCCTAAGCATAGGTGCTCGCCTCTCTCTCGCTCTTGCTCATTTGATTTAGAATTCTGATTTTTTATGGGATTAATTTTAGGATCTGAAAATTAGATAACCAATGACATGTCTTTATGCTCATGGCCATCGTCTCTCCATCTCTCTCAATTTGGGGTTAGGGTTGATTTATTGCTAAAAGAAGCACGTGTAGGTATGCCTCAACTCCTATCTTTCTATTCATGTATCTCTGTTATCTGTTCCTGTTCCTGTTTCCGTTTCTTTTTCTATTCATGCTTTTGTTTCTGTTCATGTTTTTGTTTATGTTCCTGTTTTTGTTCTATGTTTCGGTTTCTGTTTATGTTCTGATTTTAAATTTTTTTTGGGGATTATTTAAATAAAATGGCTATTTAATCATTCTTCCATTTGGTGTTGAAATTTCTGCACCTTTGAAAGGCAAGTTGTGGTTGACTTTAAAGCTTCAAAGGGTTCAATTTTGACCGGTATTCTGAAATCAAGGTCTGATTTTTTTTTCTTTTCTGATTTTATTTGAATTTAATCGACTTTGGTTGTTGAATTTGACTCATTATGGTTTTTATCGATTTTTCTTATCTTTTATTGGGTTTAATTTATTTTTTTGGAAAAAATATAGGTTTGTCACCTTTTGGATGTAGCGATATTACCATTGCCATGAAAAATTTAAAGAAATTGCATTGGCTTGCTCATGAGGAACATCTTCCATATGTAATTCGATCTAAAACCCACTGTTGATGGTCGCGCCGACCTCAAAACCTTTAAGTATGCTCTTTGCCTTACGATTTTTTAAAAAAAAAAAAATTCAAATTCGGGTTTTAGATCTTGAAATTGAAATGAACAGGTCTCGCAGTCTCATTACCACTGCCATCGAATTGGGTTTTAGATATTGAATTTGTTCATATTTGCCACATGAATTTGTTCATATTTAAACCAAACTCTAACCTCTTCATCATTCGTTTTTCATTTTTTTATGTGATTAATTTTTTCTTTGGGTTTGGAATTTTAGGATGCAAGCAAGTTAATGATGGTTGCCATCCCTGTTGCTGATTCCGGTGGAGCTTTGGCGGAAGTTGCCGCCAAGTACTTGGGTCAGTCTACTCGATTAGTGTTTTTATTTGTTCCCAAATTTTGGTTTTTGTTCTGTTCTTAAAAATTGGGTAAAAAATAGGAACATATTTTTCGTTCCCATATTTCTGTTTTTGTTCTTACCTTTTTTGGGAATAGAAACACTAAACAAATGCTACCTTACTGTTTCTACTTCCCTTTTTTTGTTTGTGTTTCCAACAAAATAAAAATAAAAAATTGAGGCAAAAAATAAAAATTCAGGAAGAAAATTAAAATATGTTTCAATTCTTTTCCATAATTTTCCAATTATTCAATTTCTGGGGGACAAAGAAGAAAATGCCATCTCCATCTTATGTACTGTGGTGCAAAGATCAATTCAGTCGCTCTTCCATGGTCAACGACAGCTTGCAGTATCTTCATACGCAATGGTAAATTAGAGTACTTTTATTTATTAGTTTTTCATTTCCATTAATCTCTCATTTTTTTCTTTGATTTTCCTAACAAATAGATTCATAAATTTGATTTCATTTCTCCGTTTTTTGATCTATTAAGAAATTGAATATTAATGTTTTCATAAATTCTAATAAACAAGATTAAAAATAAAATAATAATTTAATTTTGAATTTTTTATTGATTGGACAAATTATATATTTTTTATCCTCCTATTTGCTATTTGTTTTTTATGTGGCCCTGCAATTTTATTTTATTTTCAACGTTATCCTCTTTTTTGTTGCCAATTTTTAACGTAACCCTTTTATCAAATAGTAGTGTTAATTTGGACGGATTTTAGCATGTGAGATGCACGTGCTATATTATATGAGTAAAATTTTTTTTTTTTCTTTATTATGGGTTCTTTGAAAGTATTTTGAGGATAAAAATGGAGATGAAGGTAAAGATGATTTACTTTAGTAGTAGTAGCAGGAGGAGTGTGTCAATGAAGCAATTCAATGTAATCTTTTATGGCCATTGAGTGCTTGACTGGAGGAAAAAAGACAAACAAATAGGGCACTGGTGAATCTTCTCTTCCATCGCTGACTCCGCATTTGTCATTGTTGGACCTCCTAGCTCCTTTGTTTCTTTTGCCATTAGAATGTTGTGTAAACATAGGAGATTATATCAAAAAAAAAAATAAAAAAATAGGTTTAATTTCTTTTACACCCGTGCCTTCAGGCACGAGTTATATGCTAGTATTATATATGTTATATCTCTGTTGTTACCTGTCAAGCAAGTTCTGCAGGGTGGATATATTATATATATTGTTATCTGTCAAATAAGACCTACAGGGTACCACCTGTAACGGCCCGGCTTCCCAGGGCCATTACGCGGTTTCTCATCTTTGGAGAATTAATGCTAAAATTGATTGACTGAATTTTCATTCTATAAAAATTCGATAAATTTGACAATGTGACGGCGACCAGTAATTAATAATTCATTTTATAAAAATATTTTAATTTACCATATGATGGCAAAAATGGTAATTATCGTGAACATCGATATCAATTTATCGAATCAATTTACAACGTAAAAAAAATAATCAATAAAATTATTTCGAATTCAATTATAAATACTATTGGGATATATATAATTGACCCCATTAAAATTGGGGATTAAATGTGTAAAAAGGGGATAAAAAAATGAAGTCATGTTATTCAACTTACTTTTGACATCATTAAACTATCTCTTATTTCAAATGGTAGGTTGAAAAGGGCTAATTCCTTTTATTTCAAACAGTAGGTTGATTGAAAATGGCTAATTCATCTTTATTCCGATGTTTAAGATAGGAAAAGAAAAGATTGATTCATTGTTGTTACATTATACCATGGCCACAGTTAGCAAACCATCCAAGTAAAATCAATTCTTAAATAGAAAACTAACAGAAACGGCCAATGTTTTATTTTATAGATCTGTGAATTTTTACAGCGTGACGATGAAAATTATAATTAATTAATTTTGTTGGCCCAGTAGAATACCCAAGAAGGGGGGGTGAGTTGGGTAATTAAATAAATAATCAGAATAAATAACAATAAATCAAATAATTAATTTTATACCTAAATTAATTATTATTTTTATAATACAACGGAATTAATCAATCAACTAGGTGCACACATAAACAGCAAAAATAAACAAATTAAGAAAGCAGCATACACAAGATTTATACTAGTTCACCAAACTACTCTTGGGTAATCCAGTCCTCCGAGCTCCATGGAAGTCACACCCATTAAAACTAAGATTCCTTTAAAGGCAGGAACCAAACTCGCACACTGATTCTTTTACGGGCTCAGAATTAACCTTTACAATTTTCTTTTCAAAGACTAAGGAATAACTTCTACTTTTTACATGTTAAAGATTAACCTAATTCATTTTAACACTTAGACTCAAGAATCAAAACCTCATAAAAATACTCCAAATATCCTTTTACCCAGTAAGTATTGAACCGTTATAAAATCACTCACAAACACGCAATTCTTATCTAGAAAGAATCACTATCTCAATCTTTTTACAGGAAGAGACTGAAATTCAGCTACCCATGATTAAATATCTCCAATGATATTTAACCCGTCACAATTTACCAATACAAAAATTGATAAGTAAATTTCACTCGGAGCTTCTACCACCCCAGATACATATAAACTCAATTAATATCCCAACTAGTGATAGAATTATGTAAAATGCAGAAATCTGACTTTAAGAATATATGAGTAGCAAATTGGAGCACGTAATTAGATTCAAGAAATTATTTGAAAGAATATTTTCTTTAAAAATCAAAAAGAATTTCTAAGATCAATTTCCAAAATACAATAATAAACAAGTAATAATCAATATGGAAAGATCTCACCTGGAATACACAGAATTAATGATGAAAATAATGTAACTTCAATTCTGGTATCAACACAAATTAATCGCAGTTGATTATCAGAATCACTCTTAGAACAACTTACAGTATCGTTGAATGATAACTTTTATAAACGCTCTCTCAAAATATAAATTGATTTTTTCTCTTAGAATGATTAGAAAATAATTTGCTCTCTTAGAAAATTCGCAGATTTATATAAGAGCACATGTAATCAGTCTCCTAAAGGGTAGTTTACAAGTATCATGATAATAAAATACTCTTATAGACCTTTCATAACATGAGGACTTAATTTAGATTCAATTTCACTTAGTAACAACTTTTAAAACTCTCAATTAAATCCCCAAAGTATTTCTCAATCAAAACAAATAAGTATAGAATCCATTTAAAGTACCAAATTGAGAAACTTTAATAATTAATGAACCATATTGAAATGATTTAATTAGTATATGAACCATATCTCAAATGTTAAGAATATCCCCGAAATCTCTCTCAAATCTTAACAAAAAATGGCTACTTTTGGATTTAAAATCGGATCAACCAATATCCTGAAACTGCGCGTTCAGTCAACTGCCCAATTGACTGAAGGATACCGAAAATAGCCCATGCACTTAATTGGTCGACTCCTCAGTCGACTCGCAGATTTAGAGAGTTTGCCAAGCTTCCACCGGTCGACCACTCTATCGACTCGCAGATTCAGAGAGTTTGCCAAGCTTATATCGGTTGACCGCTCTGTCAACTCGCAGATTCAGAGAGTTCATCTTCTTTCTCTAGTCGACTCCTCAGTCGACTGTCGTCTCTTGAATCTTTTCTCTGATCTCGTTTTTAACTTACTTTCTTTTATAATTTTGCCCTTTATCCATATTTATATTCAAATGAACTCCACTAATAATCTTATATTCTATTTTAGTCATTCAAAAATATTTATTTTTAATTTACCTAGGAGCAAATAAATATACTCAACAAAAACACACATAAATGATAAAATTCATTTTGTGCCGTGTATGTGGTCCTAAATGGGATATTAAGAGTGTATATTTACCTGGGTTATTTTTCCTAATGTCTTCAAACTTTTAATACTTCTTCATCATCTTGATATCTTCATTTAGCATCCATTCACTTTGACATCTTAATTATTGGAACTTTAAATCACTGAAACACTTGATCAGATATTAGTTCCACCAAAACATCAGTACTTAATTGTTCATCAAAATCTTGGGATCAACAATCTCCCCCTTTTTGATGATGACAACTAATTTTGATGTTTTCTTTAAAAATAAAATATAACCACACTTTCTTTGAATCCGAGGACGGATTCTTTAACTCATTTAAACATCATAATGAAGATTTCAATAATTCACAATTTAAAAATACTCAATAAAGCATAATTTTTAAATTTCTCTCCCTTTTGATTAAAACACAATATTAGAATTCTCCCTCTATGATTAAAACACAGTATTTGAATTCTCCCCTAAATAAAACATCACTCATTTCTCTCCCTTTATCATCTTTAAAAAGACAATATAGGTAGGAAAGAAGAAAACAACAAATATGTAGGTCACTTTAGGTAAACTTCATTATGCCTAATCATTCCCAAACCACAAATAATTTTCACAAACTGATCTTCCGTTAGTGGTTTGGTAAAAACATTAGCAAACTAGTCGGAGGTATCAATACACTCAATAGTAATATCCCTTTTCTGAATGTGATCACGAATAAAGTGATATCTAATCTCTATGTGCTTAGTTCGTGAGTGCTGTGTAGGATTCTTACTTAGACATATAACACTTTTATTATCAGAAAAGACCGGGACCTCCTCCATACAAACTCCAAAATCATTTTGTTAATATATGTGTTTTATTGATGTCAATATTAGTGATATTATGATATTATATTAGACACAGATTATATGTTCCAATATGTTTTGATTGAATCATACCTTGAGTGAATTGACCAATGTGATATCTTAAGTGCATATATTAAGATTCAATTATACATTGCGTGTGCTAATCACAACGGAATTTTAAGCGTGAAATACAGGTATAATCATGATATCAAGAGCTCAAGACTTAGGTAAGATTAAATTCATTAGATTAATCTATAAGATATTACTCTTGAAAAAATTATAGATTTTGGCTCATTTGGATGCACGCACACACTGAGAGTGCATATATTCATGATATTATAATTTAAATATATACATTATTTGATTATATCATGATACATGTGATTGGATTGTCCAACACATGATTATTTGTTAAATTCACATCTTGATCACAATATGTTTAATATGAGAAAACTTATTTTCAATGTGATCAAAAGATACGTTGCATGCATTACTTGATACAACATCCTAAGAATAGTTATTATACAATAACAACATGATATATTTGATCTAATATACTCAACTTATATTTATATCATGATATGATGTGTTCAAGGTATACCTTGCATGCATTACATGATCAATATATGTTTACAATGATGATATGATTAATATATGTATACAATTGTGATATATTGATTCTAACATGTCCAATATATTTATATATCACAATACGTGTAATTGATTTGATCAATACATGCATATATGAGAAATTGACTATTTGATCACAAATATTCTTAAATTACTTAAACTTGAATTCTATGTGATCATATGGTACATTATATCATCGCAATATGAAAACACTTCAAATATCATTAAAACAATATTCTAAAAGTGTTTTGAATAATAAATGATCATGGACTGAGATAAAAAATCAAGAACATACGAAAATGACACCTGCGCTGAAGTTGCAGCACAAGTAGTCGACTACATTTAGGTGAAGTAGTCGACTACCTTCAAACAGAAGGTTTCAGCAGAAAAATCTGCACATACCTTTATTCACTCAAATGGCCATATCTCACTCATTTGGAGTCCAAATTAGGTGATTCCTTTTTTTATGGATATCTAACTCAATTGTCTTTAATTATATGTCTATTAGGAATTATTTAGATATATCTGCATTTTCAAAGTAGATTTTTGATCAACAAGTCAGTAGGCTTTCTCTTTCCTACTCTGTTTTCGGTTTAATCTTTGATCCATCTTAACTTATTTTTGATAAGCCTTCAATGTTTGAATACCTTATCTAAGATGTCTAATATCATGAAAAATATTCAATTTGATCAAATCATCATTGGATTAAATCAATTAGATTAAAACCATTTCAAAGGTTTAAGAACACATTTCACAGCTTTTTGGTCATGAACTCAAATTTGGATTTGCATATCATATTTTGTTTAGAACGTTCAAATCATGTTATGTGATGTTAGTTTAACATGTCTACATAATATATGCATAATCAATTGATATGTTCATCATTACATCTATGATTAATTGACAAATTGGCTCAAAGGGTATGAAAATTATATTTTCTTCATACTAAATGAATTATAAGTGTTCAAATGCTTTAAATGCTTGTATGTGCTTAATTGAATTGTATAAATGTATAATATATATTATACATTATTTATATTATTGATTAAATTCATAATCATATAAATATACAAGTATAAAAATCTTAAATTTGTCAAGACAACCAAGTGAGAATACAAAGATATTATCTTGACTTAGTGGTAGGGTAACTCAATTAATGTAAGCCCATACCTTGTCTTCCACAAATGTGAATGACATCTTATCTTGAATAAACTTGCTGTATATTTCAAAGTTGAGAAGCCTAACATTCAATAATTCTTATCCAACTTTGAATAATTATATCATGTTTTGTCTATTATCATTATTACCACTCATACTCAATTATCTATATTATATATGTGATATATGGCTGTAATTTTTCACTACCTCAAAGACATAAATGGACCATGGGTCCTTTACATTTAATTATACTATCTAAATATTAAATGAGGTTTGAAAAAGAAAAAAGAATCTTGACAAATTTGCAGAGATAATAGAGAAAAGCCTATACAATTTGAATGTTGAAATTTGAAGAGGATTTCCAAACGGTCACTTGCTCTTAAGTTTTTCAAGTATGATATCCTCCTACATTATCTATATCTATATAACGAGAGAATATTGCTGGAGAAAATCAACCATCTATCCAAGCATCAATCAAGTAATCTAAAAATATCAATCATACAAAAAGTGGTTCAAAGAGCTATACTACAAAGTGATATTCTTCTACACGATATCTTTGATTCTTATACTTCTTGATCACTCTTGTACTTAAAGTTTATCTATCTTTTCTTGAGTGATATTTGTAAGAAGCAATAAACACTAGTGAGTCAAAGTGTTGTAATCTTTATAGAGAATGTTTAGAGCTCCAAGGTCAGTTTTGTAAGTTAGATTACAAAACCATTTCGAGTGTTGTATTGAGAGATTGTACTTCATATAAACATCTAAGCAAGAAAGATCCTCAACATCACTACATCAACATCAACTAGTAAAGAAGTTGAATAAGACCAAATGAGGCATTTTTGGTGGTGACGAACTGATCTCGTCGGAAAGAAGATCACGTGGAACGATTTGAACTTCACCTGTAAGAAGATTGTGAAAGGTCTCTCTTCACCCGTAAGAAGAGTGAAAGGTTGTAAACGGTTTGATCTTCACCCGTAAGAAGATTGTAAATGGTTTAATCTTCACCCGTAAGAAGATTAAAGATTAGTGAACTAGAACTCTCCGTCAGGAGCGCTGAGGAGTAGATTAGGCAAGTAGGTCTTGCCGAACTACTATAAATCTCTTGTGCCTTGTAGTTTGATTGTCTTTATCCCTTACTCTTTACTTTGATTATTTTCATTTGATTGATTATTCCACTGCACACACAAACACAAGAATTAACAAGTTTGATTTAAGATTTTAGTAGAAATATTGCACGAAAAGTTTTATATATCCAATTCACCCCCTCTCTTGGATCAATCTCTGGGCCAACACATTTAATTGTTGCTTAATATATAAAATTTGAGTATAACAGTTACCAACTGCCATGTATTCAGCCTCAGTAGTGGATAAGGCTATCGAATTCTGTTTCTTACTTGACCAAGAAACCAAAGCATGTCCTAACAAATGACATGATCCGCTTGTGCTTTTTCGCTCAACTTTGCAACCGACAAAATTAGCGTCGGAGTAACTTATCAATTTAAAATCACTCCCCATAGGATACCATAATCCTAGGTCAGTTGTCCCTTTTAAATAACAAAAAAATCACTTAACCGCAGTCAAGTGCGATTCTTTAGGACAAGACTGAAATCTAGCACAAAGATAAACACTATACATAATGTCAGGTCTACTAGCAGTTAAATACAATAAGTTACTAATCATACCTCGATACATCTTTTCATTAACACTTTTACCTGTATCGTCTTTTTCAATTTGTAGCCGTTGCCATGGGAGTTTTGTACTCTTTAGCTCCTTCCAAGCCATATTTCTTTAACAATTCCTTGGTGTATTTAGCTTAGTTTACAAATATCCTTTCTTTGGTTTGCTTAATTTACAATCCAAGAAAGAAATTCAGCTCTCCCATCATACTCATTTCAAATTCAACCTGCATTATCTTAGCAAACTCTTAGCGAAAATCATCATTAGCAGATCCAAAAATGATATCATCAACATATACTTGCACTAATAGAATGTTAGAATCAGTTTGCTTTACAAATAGTATTATATCACAAATACCACTTCGAAAACTATTTTCGATCTAATATCGGCTAAGTCTCTTATACCAAGCTCTCGGAGCTTGTTTGAGCCCGTACAAAACCTTTCGAAGTTTAAATACATGATCAGGAAATTTGTCAGCTTCAAATCCCGGGGGTTGTTCCACATAAACTTCTTCAGCTAGAAAGCCATTTAGAAATGCACTCTTTATATTCATTTGATATAACTTAAAATTACGTGGATATGCAAAGGCGAGTAACATTCTAATTGCTTCTAGTCTAGCAACATGAGTATAAGTTTCATCATAATCAATTCATTCCTCTTGATTATAGCCCTGTGCCACTAATCTTGCTTTATTTCTAATTACCATACTAGATTCATCCTTTTTGTTTCTAAATACCCATTTAGTACCAATAACTAGAAGAAAATCAGGTATCGGAACAAGACACCATATTTTATTCCGCTTAGATTGAACTAATTTATCTTGTATTGTGGAAATTCAAGATTTATCAATTAGTGCCTCATTTATATTTTTAGGCTCAATTTGAGATAAGAAAGTAATATTAATTATATCCCTAAGAGAAGATCGAGTACTTACACCTTTTTCGAAATTACTGATGATTTCTTTAATTGAATGCCCTGGTACTTTCTTTATAGCTCTTGGTAAAGTCAAATCCTTCTCCTTAGGTTCCTCCTCTTGTTGAGACTTCTTTGTTGCATCATTACCTTGGTTTTGATTATTTAAGATACCTGTATCATCACCATCCAAAACTTTTCTCGACAAGTATGGATCAGTTTCCTCAAAAACGACATGCATAATTTATTCTACTACTAAAGTATGTTTATTACAGACTCTATAAGTCTTATTGTTAGTAGCATATCCAATGAAAATCTCATAATCAGATTTATCATCAAATTTACCAAGATTATCCTTGTCATTCAAAATAAAACATTTGCATCCAAAGACTTTAAAATATGAGATATTAAAAGTCTTACAATTCTAGATTTCATATGGGGTTTTGTTAAACCCTCTACGAATTGATACCTGATTTACCATGTGACAAGCGGTACTTATTGCTTCGACCCAGAAGTAGGTTGGTAAACAATTTTTATTTAGTATTGTTTTGGTCATCTCTTGAAGCATTCTGTTCTTTCTCTCCACTACACCATTTTGTTGCGGTGATCTTGGTGTAGAAAAGTTGTGAGCATAACCATGCTCATCACAGTAACTTATCACTTCATCATTCTTAAATTCTCTTCCTCTGTCATTACGAATGTTAATAATAGAACATTGTTCCTCATTTTGAACACGTTTACAAAATTTAGCAAGAACGGAAGTAACTTCACTTTTCTTAGCAAGAAAGTATACCCAGGTAAGTCTAGAATAATCATCAACAATAACAAATGCATATAACTTACCACCAAAATTAGCAACAGAGTTAGGCCCAAATAAATCAAGATGCAATAATTCAAGACATCTAGACGTGGACGTGTGCATCCTTTTCTTAAATGATGATCTAACTTGCTTGCCTAATTGACATGAATCACATACTTTATCCTTCACATATTTTAAATCAGGTAGGCCACGTATAAGACTCTTCTTAGATAAGTTAGAAATTAACTCCATACTAGCATGTCCAAGTCTTCTATGCCATAACCAACTATTCTCAAATAAAGCATTCAAACAAGATAAATTTTGAGAATTAAAATCATCAAAAGAGCAAGTATAAACATTCTCAAAACGTGATGCAACTAACAAAATACTACTATCATGACTATTCTTAATGATGTATCTATCATGATCAAATATAACATTGTATCCCTTGTCACACAGTTGACTAATACTAAGCAAATTATATTTAAGTTCATCAACTAGTAACACATCTTTAATCATAGTAGTACCATTACCGATATTATTTATATCGATAATTTTACCCTTTGCGTTGTCTGCGAAAGTCACATGACCTCCATCTTTAGGTGTCAAAGATGTAAATTTTCTTTTATCTCCCGTCATGTGTCGAGAACAATCACTATCCAGGAACCATTTGTCCTTACTTATTGATACTTTTAGAATAAGCTACAATGAGCACCTCAAATAGTTTCTAAGTGGTACCCAGCCTACGTGGGTCCGATCTTGTTAGTCGGGATAATTTTTGTTTCTTTCGGAACCCAAATTTGTCTACAGTTAGATAGTTTTGCAAAACATCTTCGAATAGTATGCCCCCACAATATTACATTTAAAACATCTAACAAGATCATTGGTTTCGAAAAAGAATTTATGAAAGCGTTTTTGTTTAAGATTTTTCTGAAATCCAACAGTGGCCTTATCAAAAACTCCACGTGAACTTTCCAAAAGCATTTTTAAATTATTTTCACCGCCAGTAAATTTGAGAACAATTGATTGCAAATCCATCAATTTAAATTTTAACTCATTGTTTTCAAATTCATAATCCACCACTTGCTTGTTCAATATGTTAATTGTACTTTGAAGGGTATTTATTTTTTAACACTGATTTTTATAATCATGTGAAAGTTCTTGATAAATATCAAATAATTCATCAAAATTTAAAAGACAAGAACTTGAACAATCGGTTACCTCACCACCAGTAGCCATTAAAGCAAGCATGGATGTATCCTCACTATCTAATTCTTCCAAGCTACTTGAATCGGTATCATCCCAAGTAGCCTTCATCGATTTCTTCTTACTATTCTTTGTTTTCTTCTTTTCTTTCTTTCTTCTTCTTCTTCTTCTTTTCTTTATCCTTCTTCGGTTCGGGACAATCATTTTGAAAATGACCGGTTCCATGACAGTTGTAGCATTCCACTTTGGACATGTTGAGATTTCTTTTTCCACGGAATGTGCGCCGTGTCATTCTTCTAAAGTTGTTTGTGAGAAGTGATACATTCTTCTCTTGCTCACTATCAAGGCTTTCATCATCATTGTCATCCATTTATTCAATTTTTTGAACTTTTAGTGCCAAGAATTTCTTCTTGCTATTTCTGGTATCATCCTCGTAGCCTTTGATTGTCGATTCATGAGTCATCAAATTACCGATTAGATCATCGATGTCGTATTTGCCCAGATCCTTAGCTTCCTCGATTACCGTCACTTTTGACTCCCATATTTTCGTTAAGAACCTTAGGACCTTTCGTACTCTATCCTCTATAGAGTACGGCTTTCTGAGTTGGTTCATACTATTATATATATTGTTGAAGGGAGTGTATATCTCATGAATCGATTCATTCTCCTCCATCCTGAACATCTCAAATTTTCTCATGAGTACATTGATCTTTGACTGCTTCACTTGACTTGCCCCTTCATTGGTAACTTGTAGCTTATGTCCTTTGCAGATTTACAACCTAAAACTCTAGAATACTCATTAGCATCTAAAGAATAAAAAAGAATATTTATAACTTGAGAATTAATAGAAAGTTTCTACTTATTGGAAGCAGTGAGTTGCTCCTTCTTCTTCTCAACTCCGTTTTCCATTGGAATAAATAGACCATCCTCAATTGTTAGCCACATGTCATAATTTGTAGCCTGAAGAACGACTATCATCCTGTCTTTCCAAAATAAGTAACTTTTACCTGCAAATAAGGGTGGTCGGTGCATAGATTGCCCTTCACCAAGTGTGTCTACTATGTGTGCCATGTGATATTTGTTAGCAAATAGATTCGAGCTAAACCAACTTTGATGCCAATTGTTGACCCGGTAGAATACCCAAGAGGGGGGGTGAATTGGATAATTAAATAAATAATCAGAATAAATAACAATAAATCAAATAATTAATTTTATACCTAAATTAATTATTATCTTTATAACATAACGGAATTAATCAATCAACTAGATCCACACACAAACAGCAAACCCGCAAACTGATTATTTTATAGGCTCAGAATCAACCTTTATAATTTCCTTTTCAAAAATTAAGGAATAACTTCTACTTTTTACAGGTTAAAGAATAACCTAATTTTTTTTTAACACTTAGGCTTAAGAATAAAAATCTCACCAAAACAATCCAAATATCTTTTTACCCGATAAAGATTGAACCGTTACAAAATCACTCACAAACACGCAATTCTTATCCAGGAAGAATCACTACCTCAATCTCTTTACAGGAAGAGACTAAAACCCAGCTACCCTTGATTAAATATCCCTAATGATATTTTACCCGTCACAACTCACCAATACAAAAATTGATAAGTAAATCTCACTCGGAGCTTCTACCATCCCAGATATATATAAACTCAATTAATATCTCAACTAGTGATAGAATTATGTGAGATGCAAAAATCTTATTTTAACAATATATGGGTAGCAAATTGGAGCACATAACCAAATTCAAGAAATTGTTTGAAAGAATATTTTCTTTAAAAATCAAAAATAATTACTAAGATCAATTTCTAAAATACAATAATAAACAAATAATAATCAATATGGAAAGATCTCACTTGGAATACACAGAATTAATGATGAAAATAATGTAGTTTCGATTCTGGTATCAGCACAAATTAATCGCAGTTGATTATCAGAATCACTCTTAGAACATCTCACAGTATCGTTGAATGATAACTCTTATAAACGCTCTCTCAAAATATAAACTGATTTTTTCTCTTAGAATGATTAGAAAATAATTTGTTCTCTTAGAAAATTTACAGGTCTATATAAGAGCACATGTAATCAGCCTCTTAACGGTTAGTTTACAAGTGTCATGATAATAAAATACTCTTATAGACCCTTCATAACATGCGGACTTCATTTAGGTTCAATTTAACTTAATAATAACTTTTAAAACTCTCAATCAAATCCCCAAAGTATTTCTCAATTAAAAAAAATAAGTATAGAATCCATTTTAAGTACCAAATTGAGAAACTTTAATAATTAATGAACCATATTGAAAAGATTTAATTAGTATATGAACCATATCTTAAATGTTAGAAATATCTCCGAAACACTTGATCAAACATTAGTTCCACCAAAACATCAATACTTAAT
This sequence comes from Eucommia ulmoides, assembly GCA_016647705.1. Taxonomy (NCBI): domain Eukaryota; kingdom Viridiplantae; phylum Streptophyta; class Magnoliopsida; order Garryales; family Eucommiaceae; genus Eucommia; species Eucommia ulmoides. Next base: position 43,678,093 of record CM028338.1, on the reverse strand, counting down.
TGTTCATTAAAATCTTGGGATCAACAGATTTAATTTTTACACCAGTAAATAATAAATTCAACTATGACGAATTAAATAAAAATTCAATTGAAATTCCTGCCGTCGCATTATTTTCAAATACATTCAAATAAATTTTTGGCGCCAGTCAATTTAATACTAAAGTTTAAATTTGTAATTCAATATACAATTACGGCGACCGTTATAATTATCGAATTTATAGTTTATCGATTTATCAAATTAATTCTACAATGGTGATTAATAAATACAACTATTACAATTTTAAATAAAAATTCAAATAAGATTCTTGGCACGTTCTCGTTCTCACCAGCTTGGGGTCAACAGATTTAATTTTTACACCGGTAAATAATAAATTCAACTATTACGAATTAAATAGAAATTCAGCTGAAATTCCTGCCGTCGCATTATTTTCAAATACATTCAAATAAATTTTTGGCGCCAGTTAATTTAATACTAAAGTTTAAATTTGTAATTCAATATACAATTACGGAGACCGTTATAATTGTCTTAAAATGAAGACAATGCATTATAATAATTTATTATTATTATTATTATTATTATTATTATTATTATTTACACTTAATTCTCTCTTAAAATAAAAAAAAATATTAATTATACCCATAAACTCTTAACATTATATTTTAAATAATACATTAGTCCCAAAACTTCTAAAATCAATTTAAAATATGCATTTAACTCTAAAAAATTATCAAATATTATTTATATCATAAATTTGCAAAACAATCCCAAAAATATTAAACTCATCTAAAATAATATTTCAAAAAATATAAATTTTTGGGGTATTATAGGGGAACTCAAATTTGTCTATCGCAACTCCCAAAGAAGCATCCAATGCTCTATCTCATTCAAGGGGTATGCGAAGTGAAATTGATATTTTGGGCACCCTATATCAAATAAATATGATTTTTTTTTTTGGTTTTACTTAAAATGGAAATAAAAATAATAAAATTAAAATATTCCTTGAGTTTTTGGAATGTTCAATTTTGAAAAATGAAATAAATTTGGCTGTCAATTTGATGAAATCAGTAAAAACTACAGTTTTTGGGGTTAGAATGAAAAGTATGTGCAAAAGGTGAATTTGTTTAAATAATTATTAGGTGGAAACTGAAATTAGTTATTAAAAGTGATATCCATTTGAAAACTATTTTCAATTTAATCAATTTGGTCCCAGAATAACTTTTATAAATCTCAATTTTGACCTAAAACTTTTATTTTCGTCGAAATTCCTTCGCATTGCCAATATTTTTTTTAAACATTACGTAAAATTTAAACAAGGAATCTAAGGTGAAAATTCGTCCATTTAATCATTGGTTTGAAGTTTTTGTTAATTTTGCAATTCTATTTAGTTTTTGTTAGGCCCTTATCTGTAATTTCCTGTGTTAACCTTAGCTCTACACTAATGTCTCAACGTTTCAAACCAACGTTTCAATCTAAGGCCCCATTTTGTTTACACTTTACCGACGGTTGTCCCCTACATCTTCTCACCGGAGGTTAAAAAAGAGAACGAGGTGACGAAGACAATTTTCTATCTCACCTACCGTCTCTGAAAGAGAGAAACAGAAAGAGAGCGACGAAGACGAAGAGAGAGTTCGAGGAAGAGACAAGCCTCTACTGCCATTCATCGCAGCCTTGCATGTTCGATTTTTCTCTCTTCTTCTTTCTTTCTCCTTACTTGGTCATCGACACTCCACATCACAACCACACAGACTGGAGTTTTTTTTTTTTTTTGGGGGGGGGGGGGGGAGAGGGGGGGCGGTTTATGCTTAAAAAATAAGAAAAGACCAAAACTGGTTGGTTGGGAGCGAGCTGCTCCGGTTTATCGATTTTGCGGTTGAACCAGTTGGTTCAAGCGTTTTGAACGGTTTTCTACTCGAAACGGATTTTACTAGTTAACTGGATGAGAAACTAGATCCGTCGCCTGTTCAATAGGTCGGACTGATCGGTCTAGTCTGGTTTTTAAAACATTCTCTCGGGCAACCAGCTCCAATTGGCACACTTCGTAGCGTACTGCCGCGGGTCTAGTACTTCTAGCAGGTCTTACAAAAGTGGTGGGGCTGAGACAAATTGTACTTTTTAAACTAACAAAATTTAGTGTTAGTGGATTTGTACATCGAGCGCTTTTAGGCCGGGTGGGATCAGTATGCTAGTCATACTTGCCCGGTCAACCATTGAATTGAACCTAATCAAGCTCGAACCACCATTGACATGAGGATGCCTAGGCAGCGGCAAAGGCTATGGTTGTAACGATAATGTCGGTAGTGGCGGAATGTGAGGATTCGAATTCAACCCACTGTTTCTTCTTGGTTGCTACAAAAACCACCCAAAAAAGAAGAAGGGATAATTAAGAAATGAAATTGTTGGTGTCAGAAAAGGGTCCGACCAACAGTATGGTCTGGCCACTCCTTGGGGAGGATTAAAGTCGATCTTCGAGATAATCCTGGTCCTCGCTGGAATCTTGGGTCCGGGCTCGACGAGAGTTGTTCGGGCTCTGGCACGAGCTAGTGTCTTCTTATTCGAGCCGTTGTCCGGGCTGAGCTGCGATCAGGATGGGCCGAGATGTTCTCGGCGTGTCCTCTCCGGCGTGAGAGTAAGAGCTTGGGGAAAGAAATTAGATTATTTAGGAATGATTACCTTGACTTATCTGAGAGATCTGCGGTGGATTTTTCTCCCTCAAATGTGTTTGAGAAGCCTCCTATTTATAGGCAGATGAGTGATTAGCGCTCCGCAAGATTAGGGCCTTAAGCTCGGATTAACACTAAGTAGTCAGGCGCGTGGGAGACACGACGGATTAGAGCTATGGACCTGGGCCTTCACACTGTAGATGGAGAAGCCCATGGGCCAATCCTGCTAAGATAGATAGGTTGGCTCGGGCATGAGAAGTAGGTTGGCGACAATCACCGACCTGTCTACTGCAGCGATATTCTGAGAAGATTGTCACTTGACGACTCGTGCACCCCATGTTCACCTACCTGAGCAGTCATCCCGGGTTGTCTGTTCACCGAGCTATTTCGATCACTGCTGATGTGGAACTAGTGACATGTTAGATCTGGTCCAGGTGGCGAACATGGGAAGATGGTTCAATTTTACCTACATCAGTTGCCTCCCAAGCCTTAGCATGGAAATGGGACATGAGACGCTGAGGGTTTTGACGCCGACAGGCCTAAGGCGGTCAGCCGAGTTGATAGAAAGCAGGGACTCAAGGGTCGGAGATGACGTATACTGGAAGCATAGGTTGGCTCGGTAGGAGAAATTCTTTTGATCTCGTGCCCTTTGGCTTCCTCAGGAAGCTTGATTGTCACCCTGACCGAATGCGCGACACGTGGCAGAAGGCATGTGAATCGATGCTCTGCGAACCGTCTGATCATCGTGACGGTTCAAATTTTTGGCTCTTCTATAAATATACACTTCATTCTTCCGTATTTATTTACCTGATTAGTGTGAAATCTCCACCTGACCTCCAAGCACGGTATTTCTCTTTTTCTTCTTTTCATCTATTTTTTTTATGTCTTCTGTGTCTGAGTCCAGCTCATCGGGGTACAGCCCGTCCTGATCTGAAGAGATGGTGGCTGAACCCCAGGTCGTACAGATTAAGCTCAGCTCATCCAAGACTGAGGTCGATGAGCAAGAGGTGCATTTGATAACCGAGCCGGCGGGAAAGCCAGAAGTCGTTGTCAAGTAGACGTCTTCTTCTTCTGAAGAGACCTAGGAGAGGCTAGAGTGGGGACCTTCCAGCCTTCTGGTGTACCTAGTGGGCCTCAAAAGAGAAGAACAACGAGCGAGGTGGGTTCTATTGGGGGAACCGAGGTTGAGCTCAGCACGGGTCCATTCGTGGAGTTTGGCACCGACGCTATGTCCTCTGAGGAGACGGTAGCCCAGCCATCGATGTCTGGTCATCCCCCTAGGGTGAGTTCAACCTTCCACCGATTGATCTGTAAGGTTCCCCCGGAAGCCTGCGTCTGGCAGGTAAAATCTAACCTAACAAAAAAGGTCATCCAGAACTTGCGTTCTAGGTATGCGATTCCTGGCTCAATGGTTACACGCGTTCCCGGGAAAGATGACCGGGCTTGCGCCCCACTCAAGGGGTTTATAATAGTCTACGACTAGCAGTTGTAGCGCGGCCTGCGATTTTTCATCCATCCTTGGGTGAGGGAAGTTTGTTGGGATCTCGGGTTGTGCCCATCACAGCTCGTGCCTAATAGCATGCGCATGGTCGTGGATTTCCATGTGATCTGCCTAGCCGAGGGTATTACCCCGACGCTCGAACTATTTCATGTCGTCTTACTGGTGAAGTCCATGCCATATGAGAAAGGTTGGTGTTACATCTTGGCCTGAATGAATTTTCGTAAGGGCTATACCGACTCCATCAAGGACTGGAAGTTGGGCTTCTTTTTTTTGGGCGGGACCGAATGGGAGGCCGATGAGGTGGCACAGTATAAGTTCCCCGTCCAAAGGCATTGGGGGACCTTGGGTAAGCTTTTTAGCTCGGAGCACATTATTTTTCCTCTCGGTCTATTTTTTTGAGTTGCTTTTATTTTCGTTTTTTAGCCACAAAGAAGCACGAGCCAAGCACAGATATCCTCACATAGAGAAACCAAATTCTTGACAGCCCGTTCCTTGACGACGGCGCCTTGCTCACGTCGTGCCTCTACGACTTATATTTTTGGAGCGACCCATTTTTGCCGGAGCCGACCTTAAAAGAGGATTCATAGAACAATAAGTTTCTTTACCCCTGCCCGTCAGATTATTTAGACTTTGGAGATTTTCCAGCGTCGATTGATATTTCTCGGTTTCTTCTTTGCTATTATAGACATTGCTGCTTTATCCCGATTGGCAGCCTAGGGCGTAAAGAAGGGGAGCTAGCCTACCTCAGATACTCAAATAACCAGTCCGGCATAATAAGAAATTCAGGCCAGGCCGACAACGACGGGAAGAGCGGCGATTCCACAGAGGCCCGGGACCCCGGTAACGGCCAAACCGATGATGATAGCGATTGACGTAGAGGCCCCGACCCCTGCTGAGAGGATGGACAAAGGAAAACAGAAGGTTGGGGGTACCTGATGCCATAATTGGGCATAAAAAAAAGAGCCAGGCTGAGGCCCCAGCCAGGTGCGAGGAGCTCCAATCGGAGGAAGGCGAGGTGGAGCGATTTGTCGCGACGACCGGGTTTTGCATTGACAAGGGCATTCTCCAGACCTCGGCCATCCTCCCGACCTTCATCCACCAGATCATTCCTCTAGTGGATAGGGCAAGGTTCGCTAAGAAGTCCAACGATTGGCTCGCTTTCGACCTATATTGGTACCAACTCGCAGTAAGTTTTCACCTTGGAGAGGTTCTTGAACTTGGTCCTTGGAGGTTTAAATTTTTTAACGTCTCTTTTGCCGACTTCACAGGCCCTTTCTTCCTATATAGAAATGGGGCTTCGGTTACACACATCTAACCAAGCATGTGAGGGGCTGGAGAAAGAGAAGAACGAGCACGTTGATCTCATGGGGTAGTACCAGAGAGAACTGGACAGGCTGCGGTCCGAGAATGAGCGTCTGGACCAGAGTGACGACGATCTAAGGTGGGCCGAGGGGGCGTTGGCCAGAGCAAGGACTATTGAACAGACCACCCTCGACCAGCTCGAAACGATCACCAGAGGCCAGGCAACCAAGCTAGAGCGTGCCCGGGCCAAAGCAATTGCGAACTTCAAGAACAGTGCAGAGTTCACCGGGTTATGGGACCGAATTGGGGTGAGCATGATTAAGGTCAGTTTCAAGGGAGCCATCAACTCGCTTCGACGCTAGTTCCTGGAAGTTGACTATATGAAAATCGAGCTTGAACCCTCTCAGGCAGACATTGATGAGCCACAGGCCGAATAGGACAAAGTGTTAAGCAGACAAGAGGCTGAGCCACACATCTATGATGCTAAGTCGAGCAGGCCCTCTGGGAGCTATGGCGGCTCGCATAGGTCATCGGGTGGCTAGGGAGTGGCGAGAGGATGATCTGGTGGCCAGGACGATAGCGCCATGGTGGGTAAGGTCCAGACCGACCTGAACCCATTCCAAAGGTAGGTCCCTCCTTAGCCCAGACAATCAACAAAACTTGTAACTTTTTTGCTTTTCTTTTTTGTTGTTTTTTCTTTTTGTTTGTCCCGACGAGGAGCGGACTTGTTGTCATGACCCGTCCCGGACACCCGTCATCCCGAGGCGGGCGTGACTACACCATGACATCACTAATACCCAAATAACCAACCAAATGACAATATATACCTACTGTTTAATACAAACATCTACTATGGGGGACACACCTGTCCTGAAATTTCATTAGCTCAAAATATTTATCCATGAACTTTTTTTTTTTTTTTTTTTTTTTTTTTTTTTTTTAGGTTCGCCCTTGACAGCTTCTCTCGAACGCCTATATGACTTCATCACGTAGCTCTACCTAGTGCCAGTAGGGGACCGACTCCTAGCTGTTGTACCTACGAGTGTACTGCTTTCTTTGTAAAATATTTTTTAAAATATTAATACGTTCTAACTATTCCCACAATTTAGTATGGATCAAGCACAGATATATAAGCAATGAAAATAAAGTGATATAGATAAGTTCCATCTAGTATAAAATCATACCAATCATCATAATAAATAATATCAAATCAACCAATATACGTAAAACACCATCTCATGCACTAATCTCAAACACACACCTCCAACACACACACACTGGCCAATCCTAGTGATCGTTTTAACCTCACGATCAGGAGTTGCAACGGTACCGTAACATCCGTAGGAATGCCTTCCTACGAAATATCCACACCCCTTTTGGGGAGAAATATAATCCACACCCCTTATGGGGAGAAACATCCATGCCCATGGGAAGAATCCACACCCCTTTCGGGGAGAACAATCATGGCATCGTTAATTCAAATATAGCATCATCGAATCATAACTCTATAAATATCATTTAAGTACCACGTCTATCTCTTTTATCTCAAAACTAACTTTTAAATTTAAAAATTATATTTCGCATATTCTTTTAAAGAAACGTCTGATTTCCATCAAAACCACTTTTCCATCCTTTATTTTTAGAAACCAGGCATTTTTCGAAAATCATATGTTTTTATTCTCTTTTTAAAACACTGTCTGATTTCACCAATTCCAACAAAAATTCATTTTCCACTTCATTTCGAAAACCACCGAAGTCTTTCGAAAATTCAGTTTACCAACTCACCCAAATTCTGCTTGATCCATATCAGTTATAAATTCATACAGTCTAAGTAAATGCATATTCCATCGTATATATACATAGAAAATAGTTTGGCAAGAAGGCAGTACACTCACCTCGATATCTGTTTTTTGCAGAACCGACACTGACCACACTCTATCTGGACGTCGGTGCCTGCGAACCTAATAGTGACAGAGCCTAAATTAATATCTTATCTAAAACATCCTAATCATGCAATACAGACCCTATATTTCGAATCGTTCCTATTTTATATACCATGTAATAAAAATTAATTAATCGTTACGAAATTATTACGATTTCAGGATTTGTAATGCTAAATAAAATTTAATTTAATGAACGTTAATAATTGATTGAAATTTCACCTGTTCCGAACCTTTTGACGATTACGAAATGGGTTTTGAATTTTCCTGGGGTGTTTTCTGCAAATTTCCAATTTTTTTCCCTTTTTCTCTTTTTTTTTTTTTTTTTTTTCCTCTTTCTTCTTGTTTGTTCTTTTTTTTTTCCGGTTCCGTCTGGTTCCAGCTGCCGGTCGCCGGAGACCTTCAGTCGCCGCCGATACACACTGTAGCCACCACCGTTTTGATTTTCTGCTCGGCTTCATCCAGCATGGCGACGCACACCCACGCCGGAAAATATCCTCACCAACCCGAACCCACCTTCTCTCTCTAACTTTCCGATCACCCTACTTCAAACACTTTCTCCATAGCATCCACGACGGCGAACGGCATGAATCTACTCACCGAACGACGGCGATCACGTACCCATAATTTGATCAGGGCCACCACCCACACCAAACGGCACCCCCTTGCCGGCGGACATCTCTATCTCTCTTCTCTGTTTTGGTTGGGATCTACCGGCACACACACACACCCCCTTAGCTAATTACCCACGCACAACGAACCACCCTCCTACACACTGTTGGCCTCCGATTGATCGACGGCGACGACACACACACACTCATGCCGGAGCAACGACGACGATCCGAACCTACCGTCCCAAACCTTCTCCTCTCCATCTCGGTTTTTTGATCTCCCCTTTTGAGGTCCCCCCTTCAAGAATTACATATATATATATATATATATATGTATGTATATATATATATATATGCATGGTTGGGTTTGATCATCTCACGCCACGTCGCCCACTCCCGATCTCCCTGTTTCCGGCAGCTTCCACGGCACGCACACGGTAGGTATGTGTATATATATATATATGTATTCTTATAAAAAAACTTTAATCAAAATATCCTTTCCTCCCCCAATTTTTCTTAAAATCTCATTTTTGATTCAATTTTACATTTAATATTTTTTTTAAATTGCAATTCCACCCCTAACAAAATTTTAATTCAAAAACTAAGTGCCAATTTTGGATTGAATGTTGTTTAAATTTACAAATTGACCCCAAAACTTTTTAAATCAAATAATAAATTACGCCACCTACCCCGATATTTTTTGAAACATTTAAGATACGACTTTTTTTTAAAAAAATCCGAGTCTTACACTTGTAATCACGGGCAAAAGTCCCGATTTTTTGTAATCGTCATTTTTTGAACAATTAATAGAACTCTTTTTCTTTGCCAATCGTGTGTTACGCCTTTTATTTTTCTGGTTTTGCTTGCTCTGTCTTTCCTGGTCGGTCGTCATGAACTTCTCGTTTTTACTAGTCGTGCATCATGAACCTTACTAACCTTGAACATTCGGGCTGGGAAGTCATCGGTTTAATGATAGAGGTGAACCTCAGTAACCCGGCAAAGGCTTTACCTACCAGGGCAATGCGGACTGGAGCCTGTCTTTACCCCCGTGGTTCTTGGCCACTTGCACATTATTTCGAGAAATCTCTTATCCCAGAAAACAAAGAAAAGTCTCTTAACCTAGATTAAACCAGAGTTGTTGTCATCTTGCCCCCAGGTGACCATAAGAGATTGTCTTGCTGAGCTGTTGTGGTCGTCTTTTGGAGGCAGGCCGACCAAAGATTAGGTCTTGTCCCTCGAAAGCCTGGCGGTTTATTGCAACTTGGGCTATTTACGCTAGGGAGCTGACCCTAATCATTTGGTAACACGTCAGCCCCTTTGGTCTCCTATGCAACGCAATTAACTTGACTAAGACACATAACAACCCAATTTTCGAACTCGAAACATAGGAGCTCGGCATGCACAGGTCGGTCGTCTTGCCCCCAGGCGACATAAGGAGCTCTGTTGCCGAGATTTGTGACTGTTTTACAAGGGGTCCGACCTGAAGTGAGATTGTTTCGTCCCCATCTTCGGCACGACACTAGTCTTTTTCCGGATTATCTCTTCGACGGGAGGGTTACCTCCACATGGAGGAATGGCAGGAGGACGGCTCACCCCGACATCTTCGGAGCGATGGGCTACTTGCTTCTACCTTAGCAGAGAGAAGGGCTGGAGGACGGCTCACCCTGCTTCTCGGCACAAAGGGCTTCTCATTATCGCTTTTACAGGGAGAACGGTTGGAGGACGGCTTACCCTAGCCTCTCGGCACGACAAGCTGCTTGTCTCTGCCACTAGTCCTCTTCTTCGACGCGACGTAGTCTTTTGCTGAGCTTCCTCGTTGGGAGGGCTACCTCCACATGAGGATCTGGAGAAGGGTTGGAGGATGGCTGACCCGGCCTCTCGGCATGAAGAGTTTCTCGTCTCCACTTTTCCATTTGGAGAATTCAGGAGACTGGAAGTTTCTCGAGCCAAAACACCATTTTTCATTTATTTCGAATTTTTCCATTGCAACCCTTCAAGGTCAAAATAAAAAATCTTTTAACAAGCCTAAGAGGTTGGCTCCTCTCTCGGATAGTAGCATTTCAGGTGTTTGGCATTCCAGGGGTGTCTCAACGGTACCCCTTCCTCATTTTCCAAATTGTAGGTGCCGAGCTGGCCTACTCGAGTAACGTAGTAAGGCCCTTCCTAGCTCGATGCTAGCTTTCCAGTATTTTGGTCCTTGGTGTCCAGTGTGACCTTTCTCAGGATGAGATTGCCGATCTCAAAGGATCGAGGCCACACCTAGTGGTTGTAGTATCGGGCTTTTCTTTGTTGATAAGCGACTTAGTGAATCCGAGCCCTTTCCCTCATCTCTTAGAGCAGGTCAAGGTTGAGAGTTAGGCCTGCCTTATTCTCAACTCGGTTGACCGGTTGTGCAGTACGGGGTGAAGGCATGCTGATCTTGATTGAGATGACGGCCTCCGAACTGAACGTCATCGCCAAAGGCGTCCCACCGATTGGTGTCCAGGCTATTGTATGGTAAGCCCACAACACGGGGTACAAGTATTCCACTCATAACCCTTTGGATTTGTCCAACCTAGTTTTCAGGTTTTGCAAAATAGTTTGGATGGTGATTTCGACCTGGCCGTTAGCTTGCGGGTGACCAGGGGAGGAGAAGTGCATTCTGATCCCCAGCCCAGAGCACAGCTCGACGAATAGGTGGTTGTCGAACTGCTTTTTGTTATCTGAGACGATGGTCTTTGGAATGCCAAACTGGAAAATCATGTGGTTCCAAACAAAGTCCCGAATCCGTTGCTTGGTGATTTTTGGCGAGAGGCTTAGCTTTTATCCATTTGGTAAAATAGTCAATGGTGATGACTAGAAACTTTCTCTGGCCGGTCCCCTAAGAGAACGGGCTAATCAGGTCGATTCCCCATTGGGCGAATGGCCACGGGTTAGACATCTGCACTAGCTCGATCGGCGGGGCGCGTGGGTGAGCGACGAATCGCTGGCACTTGTCACATTTCTTGACGAATTCCCCCGTATCCTTGACCATATATCTTGGGCTAGTAGTACCCGTTCAGGAGCAATTTCCGAGCTAACGACCTGCCCCCCCCCCCCCCCCCCCCGATTGATTTCCACAAATACCTTCATGGACCTCTCTCATAATATACTCAGCCTCCTTAGGCCGGAGGCACTTGGAGTATGGACTCGAGAAGGACTTGCGGTATAAAACACCGTTGATGAGGGTGTACCGTGCCGCTTGGTATCGTATTCTTTAGGAATGAGCTTGATCTTTCAAGAGAGTCTCATCGGTGAGATAACTTACTATGGGATCCATCCAGGTCAGTTTGAAGTTAAGGGCGCAGATCATGGCAATCTTGTCTGAGGAGGCGATACTCAGCTTGACCAAAAATTCCACGGGCACTGTCATTTTCAGCGTGTACTCCACTGCCGAGGCAAGGTTGGCCAACACATTAGCATGCCTGTTCTCCTTCCGTGATATTTACGTGACTTGCACTTTCTCGAAGAGTTTAGTCAGGTTATTTACTCTCTCCAGGTAAGCCACCATGCTCGGGTCCTTTGCTAGGTATTCATCATTAACTTGGTTAACCACGAGTTGAGAATCGCATATTACCAGAAGGGTTTTTACATTGAATTCCCGGGCCAGTTATAGCCCGACCAACAAGGCTTCGTACTCAGCCTCATTGTTTGTTGCCCCAAATCTGAGCCTGAGGGTGTATTCAATCTCTTCTTTGTCTGGGGTGACAAGGACCATCTTAGAGCCCGAGCCACTTTGATTAGAGGACTCGTCGATAAAGAGCTACCAAGAAACGAGGTCCAGATTAGAGTATATTCTGGTCAACTGTCAGAGAGGTCTCCTCGGCACCTTCGTGGTCGGCAACGGGCTTTTTATCTGGGAAGGTCATCTCGGCTATGAAGTCTACTAGGACCTGTCCCTTTATCGCCATCCTAGGGCGATATTCAATATGGAATTGGCCAAACTCGAGGCTATATTTCATTAATCGCCCAGAGACATCAAAGGAGTGGAGAATTTGCCTTAACGGTTGGTCGGTCAATACCACTATGGTATGAGCCTGAAAATATTGCTTGAGCTTCCTTGAGGCAATCAGCAGAGCGTAGGTCATTTTCTCGAACTTTGTATACCTCGTCTCCGTGTCGGTGAAGGCCCTACTCGAGTAATAGACTGGGCTCTGTACGTCAGCATCTTCCTTGACCAGGGTGGCACTTATTACCGTGGTGGAGTCCATAATATACAGGAATAGGTTCTCCCCTTCTTGAGGTGTGGTGAGCAAGAGAGTTGATGAGAGGTACTTCTTTAGATATTCAAAGGCACGATCATATTCCTTGGTCTACTCGAATGCCTTACTCCCCCGAAGGATTTTGAAAAATGGGAGGCATTTTTCGGAGGACTTGGAGATGAACAGTTCAGGGTAGCCAATCGACCTGTCAACATTTGGACCTCTTTCTTGTTTCAAGGAGAAGCCATCTCAAGCACTGCACTGATCTGGTCGGGATTGGCATCAATGTCTCGCTGGGAGACCGTAAAACCAAGAAATTTACCAACGGACACGCCAAAGGTGTACTTGCTCAGGTTCAGCATCATGCAATGAGCTCGGAGATTATCGAAGCAGGCCTGGCGATAACCAAGGTGGTATTTAGCCTAGTTGCTCTTCATGTGCATGTCGTCAACGTATACCTCCCTCGTGATCCCGATTTCTTCTTTGAACATTTTGTTGACAAGTCTCTGATAGGTTGTCTCTGTATTGTGGAGGTCGAAAGACATGACCTTATAGCAGTAGGTGCCATTGTCAGTGATGAATGAGGTTTTACTCTTATCCAGGGGATACATGGGAATCTGATTGTAGTTGGCGTAAGCATCGAGAAAGTTGAGCCGCTCGTTCCCCACCGTGGCATCGATCACTACATCAATCATTGGGAGCGAGAAGAAGTCCTTAGGCCAGGACAACGTTGGTGAGCCAATCCGGGAATTTGACCTCTTTCGCGGCATCCGACCTGATGAGTTTATCCATTTCTTCTTCGATTATCCTCTGCCAGAGTTTATCCATTTCTTCTTCGATTATCCTCTGCCGGTCTGGATGGAACTTCCTTCTCTTCTGGCGAACAGATAGGTAGTACACATCAGCGTAAAGCTGGTACATCGAAATATTGGGATCAATCCCGAGAAGTTCGTTGTGCGACCAGACAAAAATATCGTAGTTCTCCCTCAGCCACTGAGTAAGGTCGGCTCGTTCGTCTGGGGTGAGCTGAGCCCCAATCCTCACCATCATGTCGACTATGGTGGGATAAATGGGGACATCAATAAGGTCTTCATGAGGTCGGGGGATGGGCTTGCCATCCCAATGATCATCGATCGGGACGGGCTCACTTCCACCCATCAAGGCCACGAGCTCTTCATGAGCTCGACAAGGGGTACTCAGCTCGGGCTCTAATTGTAATTGTTATTTCCTCTCTATGGCCCTTCTTACACAGGACATACAGCTTCTTGGTCTCCTTGGACTTCTTCCACCCTGGAACCTATGGGGAGCTTCATTTTCTAGCGATACGGGGAGCATACAACATTTAGCGTAGCCACGATAGGTCGTCCTATTATTGCGTTGTAGGGTGATGGCCTGTCTACTATGAAGAACTTGGACCAGACTGTGGCAATTTTGGGCCTGCAACCAACCGTAATGGGCAGCGAGATCCATCTGACCGAGATGACCACATCCCCACCAAATTCAACGAGGGGGGATTTTACAGGCTACACGGCACTGGGATCTACATCCATCTTATTAAATACCAATTTGAGGATGATATCTATTGAGTTTCCACCATCGACAAGTATCCTCACCATCTTGAAATGGTTAACCAGGGCCGAGATGACCAGGGCGTCATCGTGCTGAATGTGCACCCCTACAAGGTCAGCCTTACTGAAGGAAAAGACGTTATGTGAGGTAGTGTCTATCGTACTGACCTCATATACGTTCTGCTCAGCCTTTCTCTTACCCTTACTTTCATACTTCTTTCGAGAGGAAGATGTTTCGCCACGGAGACCAAGGCCTTCACGAATGACGTTAATCTCGCCATCGACTCTTAGGTTAGTATCATTACCAGTGCGATCTTCTCGGGAAGGAGCTCAGTTGTTATTCCGTCTTTGGCGCTGTCCATGGTGCTCGTCGCGACGATCGCTTCTAGTGACTCGGTCTTCATCCGGCCGATAAACATAATTGCCGAGGTAACATTGTTGGATGAGGACCTCTATCTCTTATTTCAATTAGAAATAGTCCTCGATAGCATGACTGCGACTACTATGGAAGTTGCAGTATTTATCGGTAGACCTTCCTAGAGACTACTTCCCCCTCAAGGGAGGTGCAGGTAGGAAGATTCTCTTCCCAATGTTTTTGACGAAGATGGTGGTAACTGACGTGGTGAGGGGTATGAAACCGTGCTAGCAGGGGCCTGGGGTCGGCCTCCTATCGTCCGGCAGGGGTCCTAGTTGTCTTTCTGCTTGGAGCCTTCTAGAGACTTGAGATTAGCTCGTCCCTTCATCGAACCAGCCCTTCTTGCTGAGGAGATCTTCTTTCTCCTTCTTCACTCTGTCGAGGAGATCAATTTTGTAGTAATTGGTGCTGAGATCCAGAGATTCACGCAGGCTGGTAGCTGGCCTTGAACTCAAGTCGTAGGAGAGTCTTTGATGGTTTAACCCGTCAATAAAGGCATTGAGGGCCACGGCGTTGGACACCCCTTCACAGGTGAGAGATTCCATCCAGAACCTGTGTACATAGTCGCCCAAATTCTCGTTCTTTTCTTGGCTAATGGTGAGGATGTGAGTGGCGGTCTTGGGCTTTCGCCATGATCGACTGAACCTCTCTAAGAACTACTACTCGAGCTGGAGAAAAATGGAGATTGAGGATGGCGAGAGGTTGTTGAATCACGTCCTAGTAGGACTAGTCAGCCCAAGAGAGAATAACTTGTACCTCACTGTCTTTGAGGCAGCATGCACATCTATATGAGAAATGTAAATCGAGAGATGATCCAGGGGGTCGGTTGTCCCATCGTATTGTGCCATCGACGGATTGGGGAACCGATATGGGACTATTTCGTCGGTAATCTTCGCAATAAAAGTGGACTTGACCCTGGTGTGCAGCCCAGTTGTCCGATTCGGTATTGCGCATCTGACTAAGGATGACCTCTATCTCGGCCATGCGTCGCTCCATAGCTGCCTCCACCCTTGTAGGGGCGACGACTTGACTGGAAACAGGTATGGCTTCGCATCTCCGGGCCGGAGGTAGGGAGTGGGAGTCTACTTCCCGAACTTGGTAAGTCCAGCATTCAGAGTGATCTTGGCAGCTGTAATCCCAGGCCAGCGGTGACCCTGGTTTGTCTTCAGATCGTCGCCCGCGAGTTGATCGCGAAACGGATGACGAGGCAACAGGGGGGTCGAGATCCCTTTCCCTGGGTGCTTAATTTGCGGCCTGAGGCTGAACCGACGACATCTGTCCATGAGAGGCGGCCACTCGATCATCGGACTCCTATGGACAGACCCTCTCCTCTGCGATATAGAGATTCACCCCCCTAATCCGGGGCCGGTGGCATGCAGGAGAGAAGGATATCGAAGAGGCATGAGATGAGGATATCAAAGTAGTCTTGGAACTTATCGAGTTGACATTCCACGTATCGAGCCGGGCAGCGTTAGTGGTCTTGGAAGCTTGGCCCGGGTATACCCCCAAGGCTGGGATTGGAGGACAGGATTGTCCCTCAATATTGATATTTCGTCTCTCGATTTTTACATTTTCTCCTTCGACCGTCTTACAAGCTGTAGCCCTGGTTTTCGGTCTCGGTGCTCATGACATTTCTTCAGTGGGGTTGCTATTCACCGCGGCGTTCTGGTTTCCTGATCGTAAAGAGTGTTTAGACCTTGTGTTCATTAAACCCTAGTAAAGCAGGTAACTGATGATTTGGAAAAATCTTTTAGCGTGATTCCCATAGACGGCGCCAAACTGTTGGTGTCGGAAAAGGGTCCGACCAGCAGTATGGTCCAGGCATTTCTCGAGGAAGATTGAAGTCGATCTTCGAGATGATTTTGGTCATCGCTAGAATCCTGGGTCTAAGCTGGATGGACATTGTCGGGGCTCTGGCACTAGCCGATGTCTTCTTATCTGAGCTGCTGTCCGGGCTGAGCTGTGATCTGTCACCTGCACACAGGACGGGCTGGGGTGTTCTCGGCGTGTCCCCTCCAGCGTGAGAGTAAGAGCTCAGGGAAAGAAATCAGATCGTTTAGGAATGATAACCTCAACCTGTCTAAGCGATTTGTGGTGGATTTTTCTCCCTCAAATGTGTTGGAGAAGCCTTCTATTTATAGGTAGATGAGTGATTAGTGCTCCGCAAGATTAGGGTCTTAAGCTCGGATTAACACTAAGTAGTCAGGCGCGTGGGAGACACGACGAATTAGAGCTATGAGCCTAGGTCTTCACACTGTAGATGGAGAAGCCCATGGGCCAAGTCTGCTAAGACAGACAGGTCGGCCTGAGCACGAGAAGCAGGTTGGGCGGCATTCACCGACCTGCTCGCTGCGGCGATATTCCGTGGAGACTGCCGCTTGACGACCCATGTGCCCCATGTTCACTGACTTGAGTAGTCGTCCCGGGTTGTCTATTCACCGGGCTATTTAGATCATTGGTGATGTGACAGATTTGGTCCAGGTGGGGGACATGGGGAGAGGGTCCGATTTTACCCACATCAGAAATATATGGTATATTCAACAACAACAAAAGAAGATGTGAAATAAAGATAAAGAAGAAGAATTAAGAAGAGAGAGAAAGAGAGAGAAAAAGAAGAAAGAAGGAGGAAGAGCTGGGATGTGGTGGGTTTTCCGGCAAGGGTGGTGGAGAGGAGAGAGAGAAGGGGGAAAATAAGCAGAAGACACATGATTTTTTTTTCTTTATATAGTTAAAAAATAATAAGATTTAAAAAAGGGAAGTTAGTGTAAAAAGATAAAAGGAGAAAAAAATATAAAAAACACTTAAGGGAATATTTACATCTTTTAATTTTTATTTGTTTAATTATTCTTCAATGACCGAGGATAAAGTTATCAATACAATAAAAAATTTAGTAACGTTTTTTAGCGAGTTCTTTACCCTTTTAGGGTTTTTAAGTTGCGAAAATACCTGACTAGTGCCTTTTAATTTTTTTATAATTAACTGGCCGTTTTAGGACGGATTTCATTTTGTTTATTTTTTCTACCCCCTCCTCCTGTCTTTTAATCTCCCCCCCCCCCCCCCCAAAAAAAAAAAAAAAGAAAAAAAAAACAGAAAAGAAAAAAAAAACATCCCTACCCATTAATTTCTCCAACACCCCCTCATGTTAAAAAAAAATCTTATTGAATAATAAAAAATTAAAATCTAATATATTTATTTCTTATAAAAACTATTTTTTATTATTTTTTTTGAAAATAGAATATTTATATTTATTTTTTTAAAATTTGACTATTTTTCAATTTTGTAATTTAGAATTTTTTTAAGAATTAATATATTTATCATATTTAATCATTTTAATAATATATTTAAAGAAATATTTTTTCATTAATTTTTAAATAATATGGTTCACATTAATTTTTGTTTTAAAATCCGAAGGTATTCAAATTTTAACGTGTATCCTATCCATGTTCCAAAATTGATCGATTTTTTTTTTTTTTTTAACATAAATTATGTTCATAACACTCTGTAACGCAACTTACGAAACTAAAAACGAATTAGTGAATGATTTTTAAAAAATCGTCAAATTTGTCCAGATGGATTGTTTTATTTTTCAACACAGTTTTTTTTCCCTGCATCTTTTAAAGCACATAATATTATGAACATACCGTATTCTATGTGCATTAAAAAAAATTGTGGTAGTAGAGGTGATTAACATTAACATTACGTGCGTTAAAAAAATTGTGGTAGTAAACAGTGTTATAAAAAGTTGGTGGTTGTACTTGTAACTACTCTCAAAAATGATCAACTCCTGGAGTTGCTCTCAATGGTGAGCCCCAATGTCATAATGTCCATTAAAGTTGCCACCAACCAGACGGCCCCAGCCCTATTATATACACTTCAATTGAGCAAAATCAAAAGACCAAAAAGAGAGAATAATTCTTGAGGCAAGGCAAATATGTCTCCAACAATCATGGTGTCGGTGCTGGAGCAGTCTCGCGTCTCGACGCCGGCCGGCGAAAACCTCCCCCTCAATTTCTTTGACCTTGAATGGCTATATTTTCCTCCTGTTCAACGGCTTCTCCTCTATGAATTCCCACACTCCAAGACCCATTTCACCGAAACCACCATCCCCAAGCTCAAACAGTCACTGCCCATCGTCCTCAAACACTTCTTCCCGATGGCCGGGAAACTGGTGATCCCCACAAACTCCTGCATGCCCCATATTCGATACTCAAACGGGGACTCCGTTCTTCTAATCTTCGCCGAGTCGAGCGCCGATTTCAGTGATCTAGTCGGCAATCACTCACGCAGTGCCGGGGATCTTCAATCTCTCGTTCCTTCTTTGCCGGACGTTACTTGTACACCGGAATCATGGGAACTCCAAGTTCTTGCTGTTCAGGTGACGCTGTTTCCGAATTCCGGCGTGTCCATCGGAATCACGACGCACCACGCCGTCGGAGACGCAAGATCTGTCTACAATTTTGTAAGTGCGTGGGCTTTGATCACGAAAACGGGTGGAGATTCGGAGTTTCTGGCAAATGGGTCTCTCCCATTTTACGACAAGACAGTGATTAAAGACCAGTATGGCCTCGATACGACCATGTTGAACCAAGTAGGGAGAAAACCCCCCGTAACTTACCATCCTCAAAACGTTCAAAACGACGAGGTTCGTTCCACTTTCGTCATGGATCGATCCGATATCCAAAAGCTCAAGAAATTCGCATTGACCCGACGACCCAAACCCGTACGCTTATCATCTTTCACCGTAGTGTGTGGTTACGTATGGTCTTGCCTGATCCAAGCACGGCAGCCGGACCGGGGGGAGTTGCAGCACATCATTTGCCCGGCGGATCTTCGAACCCGTTTAATTCCGCCGGTACCGGAAACATACTTCGGCAACTGCTTGGGGCCTTGCATTGCCACAACGAACATCGAGCAACTGAAAGGCGGAGACGGCTTCGTTACAGCGACGGAGAAGATCGGAGAGGCGATCCAGAAAAGGGTTTTCAACGAGGAAGGGGTGGTGAAAGGGGCGGAGAAGTGGATGTCGGAGATACATGCGGCGGTTATGTCTGGTCGGTTGGTCGGGGTTACTGGGTCACCCAAGTTTAACTACTATACAATGGATTTCGGGTGGGGAAAGCCCAAGAAATTCGAATATCCTTCGGTGAAAAGCAATGCCATCTCTTTATGTGGATGCAGGGATGAAGAAGGAGGTATTGAGGTTGGTTTGTGTCTAAATAAGGCCGAAATGAATATTTTTGCTGCTGTTTTCATCGATGGACTGAAGCTTATTGACTAGGATTAGTAATTGACAATTGCAACACCCTTGCTAGCCTTCTTCACAAGGTTATTTCAAAATGGAACAGTTTACTCAATGGACGTTTTGACCTATTTTATTCAATAAATGGACATCTGAATTGCATTCTTGCATAGTAAAACAATTTCAATGAGATGTGGGCGTATTGGTCGCCACAACACCAATATGTGTAAGGCACTACTCAAATCATTCCGACTTTTAGATTCAAATTTTATTAAGTTTGAATTATTATCTAAAATATAGATTTTTCTGAGTTTATTTGTTTTTTCATCTGTTCTGCAATTTCGTTATGCATTGTCATATAAGTTATGTTCATCGTTTCTCCATTTAATTTAAATGAATTTGTGTTTTTAATTTTTGTGTTGATATCATTGTTAACAAACATGTTGAATTTAACACGACAAGTGTAAAATCTACACACGATTCATTAGTCCTTTGTTCAATTTTATCACATTGAACGTGTTGTTATCAATATTTTATAAACTGTATTGATGTTAACATATTCTTATGACATAATATGACAATTGCAGAACATATCCATAATTTGTCAACATAATATTTTATTCTTCAATTATAGTAAACATGTTAAAATTAACATGTTATAAGTTGTGTTGAAATCAACACAACATCATTATTTAAGAAGACAACAGAAAAACATGAATCATTATAAGTGATAAAAGTAAAACAAAAACTCAATGTCAAACTCAAAACATACCTTGTTCATTGGATCCGTGATCAAGCATTCTTGAATTAACATTAATAATCGTCAATAACAATACCTTGTCATGCCAAAACGATTTTCAAAAAGTGACGGTTCTGAACAGAAGCGAAGATCCTCTATAATGCAAGCAAAAATACTATTATATAATAACATGTTGAAATCAACACACCTCTAAAATTTTAAAACACAAAAATAATACAAAATAGATATATTTTTATCATTTTTAATGAAGATCACTGCTTCGTGTATAAAAATTACAAATTTCATAATATAACTATTCACAAATTACTTTATTCGAAAATCACTCTTGTATTAAACTGTTTCCTAAAATAAAGAAAGTCAAAATCAGTTATTTTTAGGAACACCATTTAAGGAATTCAGAATAGAATAATCAAGGTACTAAGGTCCAATCATGAGAAAAGGATTGCGCCAAAACTGATTTCAAGAGTGGGACAATTCATGAATTTAATCCGTAAGACGAAATTGTGCACTAAATTCCCCAAATTTATGTCACACCCCACCCTGGGCATCTGTCACTTGAGACAGGGCGTAACGTCAACCTGGCGTGACCTGACCCATCGACGCATATCTATCCATATATATATACCTACCTATTCGCACTACTGTAAATATATGTAAATACCCGTCTCAAAATTTGGGAATATACCAGTCTCAAATATTCACAACCAAAAACACAAAAAATACCTGAACCTTTCATGGTTCACATCCGTCCGGCTCACCTCCAGAACGACACTATCTCCGAACTCAACCTAGTGCCAGTAGTGGACCAACTCCTAGCAGAGGTACCTGAAACCAAATATTTTTTATCGGTGTACTATTTTCATAATAAAAAAAAATTTAATGGATCAAGCACAAATGTTAAATATTACATTTCAAAATATAATATTTTATAGTCACATACCCGGTTGAAAATCCAGTTCCACTGCCACCAATGGAATGAAATACTATAAAGATAATACCGTACATCGCATACCATATTTGAAACCAATTTTCAACTGCCACCCAAGTAAAGAAATAATGCATTTAAAACACCCAATACAAATATTTTAAGTTAACCAATCCAAATATTTTAAATCAACCCGTCCAAGTATTTTAAAGCAATCAGTCCAAACATTTCAATATAACATAAAATACTCCCCATATCCTCTCCCACTAGTTATAGGATCGTTTTTACCTCACGATCGGGAGTTGCAACGGTACCGTACCACCCACAGGATTTGCACTCCTGACGGGTCAAACCACCCTGCAGGACTTTACCTAGCAAGTAATCTACATCTCGCAGGACATATCCTTCTGACGAGAAGAAAAATTCACATCTCGTAGGTCATACCTGCCTCACGAGAAGAAAATCCACATCTCATAAGTCATACCCGCCTGATGAGAAGAAAATTCACATCTCGTAGGTCATACCTGCCTCACGAGAAGAAAATCCACATCTCATAGGTCATACTCGCCTAAAGAGAAGAAAACTATGGCATAGTTAGATAAAAAATCACCTTTTAAAACCCACTTGGTCCAAAAATCATTTTCCACATTTAAAACCAATACTCATTTGATCCATATAAGTAGAAAATTCGTCCGTTTTTAAATAAACACATTTTTCACAATTTATACGAAAATAAATTTTGTAGATTTACATAGAAGACAGTACATTCACCTCGATTTTTGCACTGCAAAGCTATCACCGTCCAAAACCTACTGAGATGTTGGCGCCTACGAGCCTAGCAGCGATAGGCCTAAATTAATATTTTACTTAAAATAACCTAATATGCAACGCCGACCCTAAATTACATATTTTCATTTCCCCAAATTTTTATCATGAAAAATTATTGTTTTATCCGTTTCGCTATGTTAATATTTACTGTACAAAATTATTAAATTTAACGGTTACCAACAATTATAACCATGATTATGAAAATTTTAATGCAAATAATTTAATTTAACGAAATAATTAATTGACTAAAATTTTACTTGTTTCTGAATCGCTCGCAGTCCGAGAAATTGGATTTTCGAATTTTGATTTTTATCTGATTTTTTTTTGTTTCTCTTCTGCTGTCTTTGCGCCGCTGGATCCCCACCGTCGCGGCGACAGATCCCACCGCCACAATGACAATTTTTTTTTTTTCTAGTTCTATTGTAACTCAGACGACTCTCTCTCTCTCTCTCTCTCTCTCTCTCTCTCTCTTTCTCCTGTTTTGGGTTCAGCCGCCGACCACTCTCCCCACGCCCACCATCGGCAATCACACCCTGATCACACGCACACATGTCGGAGATCAACCCCACACGCACCATGCTGAATTATCACACATATACACATAGAAACTCATACACACACCGTCCAAAACACACACACACATACACCGTCGGTTGAACACATGAACCACACACACACCCCCATAACTGATTAGAACAGAGCACACATACACAAACATAACACATGCACAACACACGATTGTCGTTGACGACACATCCACAGCACACGACGACAAACGACGACGATCATACATGCAATCTACACATCCCCAATCACTGCTCATACACACACCGCTGACGACTCATTTCTCACTATTTTCTTCTTCGTTTTCCTGTTTTGTTCTGCTGGGTTTGGCCGACACAACCCACACACACTCACTTAACCCACCGGCGACACCCCCATGCAATGGCGATCACCCACACACACAGATGGAAGTACACACACACACACACTCACGACTGTTCGACGATCGATACCCACAATAGAGCACACCCAACCACCCTCGTCGGACAGACAGCGACGACACCCACACATGATCACTGGAGAAACGATGACGACGATGTGCACTCTCAAATTACCTTAATCTCCCCCTGATTTTCTTTAAGTTATCATTTTAACCCAATTCAAAATTTAATATTTCTTAAAATTATAAATTCACCCCTAAAATTTTAATTTAAATTAAAAATGACACATTCTACCCTGTTATTTTTAAATGTTCTAAAATGCGGTTAAAATTATGCACGTGCTAAAATTAGAGTCTTACAACCCTTCCCTCCTAAAAGAAATTTCGTCCCGAAATTTTAGTTACTTCAACCGAGCACGTGCAGATATTTATCTCTCATCTCATCTTCTCGCTCCTCCGTCGCTTTCTCTATGGAATGATTGCGACATAACACTTTTACTAATGGAATCGTTTTCGTCCGCAATACCTGATCTTTACGACTCAAAATCTGGACTGTCTCCTTAACGTATATCAAATCTTCTTCCAACGCGATTAGTTGGGAAGTTAACACATGCGAAAAATCTGACACATATTTCCTAAGCATCGATACGTGGAAAACATCGTGTAATCTGGACAATTCTGGTGGTAAGGCGAGTTGATAGGCAGTCGTACCGACCTGTTCTAAAATCTCGTATGGCCCGGTATATCTCAGACTTAACTTTCCTTTCTTCTCGAATCCCATTATGCCTTTCCACGGGGATATACTATACGATCACCCACTTCAAATTCCAACTCCCGCCTACGCTTACTGGGATAACTCTTTTGCCGACCCTGAACAGTTCTTAATCTTTCCTGAATCCCTTTCACCTTGTCTGCCGTCATTTGGCCTATATCCAACATTAGTAATTTCTTTTCTCCCACCTCAGTTCAGTCTGTTAGACTGGAGTCCTGCACCTCCTGCTATACAACGCTTCATACGGTGCCATCTCGATTACCGAATGGTAGCTGTTATTATAGGCAAATTTTATCATCGTTAAATGATCATCCTAGCTACTAGGAAATTCCTGAACATAACCCCTTAACATATCCTCCAACGTCCGAATCGTACACTCTAATTAATTGTCAATCTGCGGATGAAAAGCGGTACTAAATTTTAGCTTGGTACCTAAAGCGGTTTGGAGACTCGGCCAGAACTACGAAGTAAATCTTGGATTTCTGTCCGACACTATGAAAACCGGTGCACCATGTAGTCTAATAATCTCGTTAATATACAATTGGGCCTATTTATATAGAGAGTACGTCGTCTTTACGGCCAGAAAATGAGATTTAGTAAGCCTATCAACGATCACCTAGATGAAATTATGTCCCTTTTGAGTACGGGGTAATCCCGAAACAAAGTCCATCGTGATATGCTCCCATTTCTACTCTAGAATAGGTAGAGATTGTAATAACCCACCTGAACGTTGGTGCTCGATCTTGACTTGCTGGCAAACGAGACACTTGGAAATAAATTCAACAATTTTCCGTTTCATCCCATTCCACCAATAGTGTTCTCACAGATCCCGATACATTTTGGTACCGCCTGGGTACATTGCGTATGCTGAGCTGTGCGCTTCCTCCAAGATATCCTTCTTGAGATTGACGTCATCAGGCACACACAGTCTATTCCCCACCATCAAAGCCTCATCGTTATCCTTGACACGATAGTCAGCTCTGTGACCACTCCTTACTTCATTTCTGATCTTCCCTAATTGGGCATCCGACTTTCGCGCTTCTATGATACAGTTGATCAATGTCGGCCTCAAAGTTAAAGTCGCAAGCAACGCTGCCGTCTGACTAACCGCCAACTGAACTTGCAAAAATCTCAATTCGGCATACAGATTGGTATGAACAACTTGAATGTGTGTGACCGAACCTGCCGATTTTTGACTTAACGCATCCGCTACAACATTGACCTTTTCAGGATGATAGTGAATAGTACAATCATAGTCCTTGATCAATTCTATCCAACGTTTCTGCCTCAGATTTAGTTCTTTTTAAGTAAACAAGTATTTCAAACTCTGGTGGTCGGTGTATATCTCACACGTCTCGCCATACAGGTAATGTCTCCAGATCTTCAAGGCATATCCAATCGCCACCAATTCTAAATCATGCATCGAGTAATCACGCTCATGATTCTTTAAAAGCTGGGTGACGTATGCAATCACGTGCCTATGTTGCATCAGTACATAACCTAGCCCTTGGTGTAAAGCATCCTTGCACAAACCGACAATAATAATCTGCTAATCCCAAGAACACGACTTTATCCAACCAAAACTCACATTTACTGAATTTCGCATACAACTGCTTCTCTCACAAAGTCTGCAACACAATCTTGAGATGTTCTGCATGCTCTTCTTTATTTTGAGAATAGATTAGTATATTATCAATGAACACGATGATAAACTGATCTAGATAGGGTTGGAAGATCCGATTCATTAAACCTATAAAGGCAGCAGGGGCATTCGTCAACCCGAATGCATAACTAAGAATTCGTAATGCCCATACCTTGTCTGGAACGCCGTCTTCGCCACGTCACTGTCTTTGACTTTTAACTGGTGATATCTTGATCGAAGATCTATTTTGGAAAAAACACCCTGGCTTTCTACAGTTGGTCGAACAAATCATCAATTCCAGGCAACAGGTACTTATTATGAACCGTCACCTTATTCAATTGTCGGTAATCAATACACATCCTTGGCATGTTGTCCTTTTTATTTACGAATAACACTGGGGCTCCCCACGGAGAAACAATAGGTCTGATAAACTCGCGGTCTAACAGATCTTGCAACTGAGTCTTCAATTTATTCAACTCGGTAGGTACCATACGATAGAGTGGAATTGATATAGGAGCAGTTCATGTAAGTAACTCAGTAGTGGATTCCATTTCCCTATCCACTGGTAACCTTGGTAATTCTTCTGGAAAAACATCAGGAAAATCCCTGACCACTGGAATATCCACCACCTGAACTCCATTCTGACTGGTGTCAAACACATGCGCGAGGTATCCTTGACATCCCTTCTTTTGTAACTTCCTAGCCTTCAGGACTAAAATCAACCTGACTGGAGTAATGATCCTGTTCCCCCGAAAATACCAACTCTGGCTCGCCTGAGACCCGAAAGATAACTTCCTTTTTAAAACAATCTACCGTGGCATAATACCCGGATAGCAAATCTATACCCAGTATCACATCAAAATTGTGAATACTCAGGGGTAATAGATCTACCAATAATTCTCTATCACCGATCCAAAGCAGACTGTCCTTATACGCACTATCTACCAATACAGACTCACAGTTCTCGGTTGCTTCCCGCACAACATTCTCCATTAATTTCGTTGTGTTTATTAATTCCGCATAACTTTTCGATCTGCCTGCTTGTCAACCCAAAACGTACTACTAAATTAAATCTTTTCTAGAATCGTCTATATCTTGTCTCATCTGTTTTTACCAAATTAGGAGCAAATCGGAACTAAACATTGAATTTAATTTCATACTATAGAACGACCATCTTTTCCTGTTTCATTAGTATGAATTCCCCATCCAATAAAATTACAAGGTTTCCCCTTAGTATTGCCTAAAAGGCAGTTCTATGCACACCCTTGAATGTTGTACACAAGGATAGAATCCAGGTATATCAAATAGTAGCACCAAGTGTTGTGTAATCCCATACTATAGGTAAGGTGTTGTCTAATAATCCAACTTAAGTGTGTTTTGTCACACTATTGGTTTAACAACTAAAACATTAAGTGCTACCGACAGTAAATTCCATTGTCAAGTAATACGAATATGATTACTTAGTAGTTATAATTTAACATTTAAAACCACTAGCACCCCCGCAATCGTAATATATCAATTAACACTACCAACAATGTCACACCCCACCCCGGACACCCGTCATGTGGGGCCGGCGTGATGTAGACATGACACCACCCAACTAAATAGCCAACCCCAATACGTAATAACAAAATTATAAATCTATACAACCCATATAATAATCTCATCTGATAGGGATACACCGTCCCGAATATAAATACAATCAAACAAATCCCCTGAACCTCACTTAGATTTCATTTCTGGTATTTCGCCTCCAAAATTTTCCTCAAATGACTCCTTTGCGTGACCCGCATAACTCTATCTAGCGCCAGTAGGGGATCGACCGACTCCTAGCTATTTTACCTGCGAGTGTACAGCCTTCTTAGTAAAAATATTTTATAATAATAATTCATTCTACAACATCTAAATGGATCAAGCGTGAGTATAGAAACAACTCGTAACTAGTAAAATTCTCCATAATATAAGCAGTGAAAATAAATCAATAAATATAAGTTCCACTCCAACCCGTTTAGTAAAATAATACCAATCACCATAATAAATAATAAATCATACAATATAAGCGAAACATCACATCTCAAACACCCACTCCACCACAACACACACTAACTAGCCATAGTGATCGTTTTAACCTTGCGATCGGGAGTTGCAACGGTACCGTACCATCCGTAGGATATGCTTTCCTACGAACACCCATCACTCCGCCGAAGTGGATAACATCACTTCGCCGAAGCGGATAACCTCACTCTACCGAAACAGATAAATACTATGGCATCGTCAAATCAAATACAGCATCATCGAATCACAACTCAATAAATTTCGTCTACTCAACATCGTCAAATCATCACATCTATCTCTTTTCCTCAAAATCAACTTTTAAATTCAAAAATCATATTTCACACTTTCTTTTAAAGAAACGTCCGATTTTTATCAAAACTACTTTTTCACCTTTTATTTTTAGAAAACCAAGCATTTTTAGTAAAACATATGTTTTCTATTCTCCTTTTAAAAATACCGTCTGATTTCACCAAATCGTGTAAAAATTCATTTTCAGCTTCATTTCGAAAACCATCGAAATCTTTCGAAAATCCAGTTTACCAACTCACCCAAATCCTACTTGATCCATATCGTTTATAAATTCATCTAGTTTAAGTAAACACATATTTCATCATATATATACATAAAAAAAAATATAGTTTGGTAAGAAGACAGTACACTCACCTCGTTAACCGCTCTCCAAAACCTTCACTAACCACCCTCTATCGGGACACTGGTGCCTGCAAGCCTAATAGTGACAAATCCTAAATTAATATCTTATCTAAAACATCCGAATCATGCAATGTAGACCCGATATTTCGAATCGTTACTATTTTATGTACCACGTAATTAAAATTAATTAATCGTTATGAAATTATTACGATTTTAGGATTTGTAACGCTAAATAAAATTTAATTTAACAAAAATTAATAATTGATTGAAATTTTACCTGTTTCCGAATCGTTTGGCGACCACGAGATAGGTTTTTGATTTTCAGTGGGGTGGTTTGTGTAAATTCCCCATTTTTTTAATTTTTTTATTTATTTTATTTTTTTCTGAATTCCTCCAACGCTCTCTCTCTCTCTCTCTTCCGCTTCTGTCGCCGATCTCCGGCGACCTCACACCCACACACCCACGCCATTTCCGGCCGAACTGCAACAGGACACACACGACCCATACCGCCGGAGGAACACACACACGCCGAACACACACTCACTTTTCCCGCCATAATCGACTGACGCTCTCTCTCTCTCTCTAACTCTTACCCACCACCGGCCACCCTGCACCGATCATGAACATACACACAGCGGCACACACAAACACCCAGACTGGACAACGAACAAAGCATCACACCTCCGACAACAGCGACGATCGACAACCCACATACGCTGGCAACACCCCCACGCCACCAGACGAGCAGCGATATACACAGAGGCATGCGATCACCGGCCGGACAGAATAGAGCACCCACGACGGATGAACGACGCACTGCCGGTGAACAGAACGCACTTGCATACTCCGGTTGAACAACGGGCTAAACGACAGACAAAACCCATGCACGCCCGACGAACGGACAACCCCCACACACACACGATCATCGGCGATCAAAACAGCACACCCACGTGAGACACACACACACACACCCGTCCGATCATATACATACTGAAGAATCCACATACCCACGACAGCCGCAACACACACACCACCGGCCCGAACGTTGACACCCCCTCCGGCAACGATCGGAGCACCGACCGAACCCTCTCTCTCTCTAGATTTTCGATTTTTTTTTTCTTCCAGATCACTGCGGCATGAATATACATATATATGCATGTAATTAGTGGACGGGGATGCTCCCTCTTCAAGCCACGTTGTCCACTTCCTAAATTGTCTGCCGACCGGTTGATCTCACGGCTGAGAAATTGGACTGCTAATTGTTTCTAGAACCACATTTGCCTAAATTACTCTTCCTTCCCCCTAATTTCTGAAAATCATATTTTGAGTTCACTTCACAGTTTATTATGGTAATTTTACCCTTAACATTTTCTAAATTGCCCTCTCACTCCCAAAAGTTTTAATTCAAAAGTTAAATGTAAATTTTTGGATAGATTGTTGTCTAAATTTGCAAATCGACTCCTAAATTTTTAATTTAAATTTTAATTGACCCAATTTGACCCCGAATTTTTCCAGTTACTCTAAAATGCAACTAAAATGACGTACATGCTACGATTGAGATCTTACAAACAACACCACCCAATCTACTAGCTAGCAGTATCATAATTTCATCGCACCCTTGATCGCCAACTTTACAGTTCTTCGAGACTAGGAAAAGAATGCAACAACTTTAACTAGGGGTCAAGCTCTCCCATTTTACTAAATGTTAAGGGAGGGCCAACCAGATAACAACAATGTACGACGCCAATGTACTATCTAACGCAATGTAATAACTATCGCTCACGTGCCGAACCCACCTATCGACACCCTATTTCATAGTCCACCACTGGCTCGACAAACTGATATGTCTATAGAACCTATAACCGAAGCTCTGATACCACAAATGTTACACCTTATCCCGGGCACCCGTCACCCGAAGCTAGGTGTGACGTCAACTTGACGTGACCTGACCTATCGACGCATATCCATCCATACATATATACCTATTTACTAACACTACTGTAATTTGTTTTCCAAGAAAATATATGTAAACACCCGTCCCAAAATTTGGGAACATATCGGTCCCAAATATTCACAACTAAAAACACAAAATACCTGAACCTTCCACGGTTCACATCCGCCCGGCTTACCTCCAGAACGACATTACCTCTGGACTCTACTTAGTGTCAGTAGTGGACCAACTCCTAACCGCGGTATCTGAAACCAAATATTTTTTATTGGTGTATTGTTTTCATAATAAAAAAAATATTTAATGGATCAAGCATAAATGTTAAATATCATCTTTCAAAATATAATATTTTATAGTCACATACCCGGTTGAAAATCCAGTTCCACTGCCACCAATAGAATGAAATACTATAAAGATAATACTGTATATCACATACCATATTTGAAACCAATTTCCAACTGCCACCCATGTAAAGAAATAATGCATTTAAAGCACCCAATACAAATAATTTAAGTTAACCAATCCAAATATTTTAAATCAACCCGTCCAAGTATTTTAAACCAATCAGTCCAAATATTTCAACATAATATAAAATACTCCCCACATTCTCTCCTACTAGCCATATGATCGTTTCTACCTCACGATCGAGAGTTGTAACGGTACTGTACCACTCACATGATTTGCACTTCAGACGGGTCAAACCACCCTGCAGGACTTTGCCTAGCAGGTAATCCACATCTCGCAGGACATAGCCTCTTGACGAGAAAAAAAATTCACATCTCGTAGGTCATACTTGCCTGACGAGAAAAAAATCCACATCTCGTAAGTCATATCCATCTGACGAGAAGAAAATTCACATCTTGTAGGTCATACTCGCCTGACGATAAGAAAATTCACATCTCGTAGATCATACCCACCTGATGAGAAAAAAATCCACATCTCGTAGGTCATACCCGCCTAACGAGAAGAAAACTATGGCATAGTTGGACAAAAATCACCTTTTAAAACCCACTTGGTCCAAAAATCATTTTCCACCTTTAAAACCAATACTCATTTGATCCATATAAGTTGAAAATTCGTCCGTTTTTAAATAAACACATTTTCCACAATTTATACGAAAAATAAATTTTGTAGATTTACATAGAAGACAGTACACTCACCTCGATTTCCGTACTGTGAAGCTATCACCGTCCAAAACTTACTAGGATGCTGGCGCCTACGAGCCTAACAGCGATAGGCCTAAATTAATATTTTACTTAAAATAACCTAATATGCAATGCCGGCCCTAAATTACATATTTTCCATTCCCCAAATTTTATCATGAAAAATTACTATTTTGTCTGTTTCGCTATATTAATATTTACTGTACCAAATTATTAAATTTAATGGTTACCAACAATTATAACCATGATTATGAAAATTTTAATGCTAATAATTTAATTTAACGAAATAATTAATTGATTAAAATTTTTACTTGTTTCCGAATCGCTCGTGGCCCGAGAAATTGGATTTTCGGATTTTGATTCTTATCTGATTTTTTTTTTTCGTTTCTCTTTTATTGTCTTTGCGCTGCTAGATCCCCACCGCAGCGGCGACAATCCTTTTTTTTTTTTTTGTTTCGATTCTATTGGAGCTCAGAAGACTCTCTCTCTCTCTCTCTCTCTCTCTTTCTCTCTCTCTCTCTCTCCTGTTTTGGGTTCAGCCGCCGACCACTCTCCCTACGCCCACCATCGGCGATCATACCCTGATCACACACACATACGCCGGAGATCAACCCTACACGCACCCTGCTAAATTATCATACATATACACATAGAAACTCTCACACACACCGTCCAAAACACACACACATATACACCGTCGGTTGAACACACGAACCACACACACACCCCTATAACTGATCAGAACAGAGCACACATACACAAATAGAACACATGCACAACACACAATCGTCGTGGACGACACACCCACAACACACGACGACGATCACACATGTAATCCACATACCCCCAATCACTGCTCACATATACACACACCGCCGGTGACTCATTTCTTTCTCTATCTCTCTCTCTCTTCTTTTTCTTCTCCTTGTTTTGTTCTGCTGGGTTTGGCTGACACAACCCACACACACTCACTTAACCCATCGACGACACCCCCATGCAATGGCGATTACTCGCACACACTAACGAAGGTACACACACACACACTTACGACGATCCGACGACTGATACCCACAACAGAGCACACCCAAACACCCTCGTCGGACAGACGGCGACGACACCCACACACGATCACCGGAGAAATGACAACGAGACGCACACACCCACGCCGGAGAAACGACGACGATCTGAACCCACCACCGCCGATCCTCTCTTTCTCCTCTGTTTTTCTGATTTTTATTTTTTTTAGGTGTAGACACGACATTTTAACTGTCCAACAAAATTTTTATACTTTATTTTATTTTTATTTTCAAAAAATTAAAAAAATAGAGAAAATGAATAAAAGAAAAAATGAAAAAAAAAAGATAAAAAAAGAAATAGAAAAGAAAATGTTTCCTTGTTAAAATGGGATTAGGTTTCTTTTTCCCTTTCCTTTTAGGTTTTATTTCCTTTTCCTCGTCGAATTGGGACTAGGGTTTCCTAAGATTTTTAGGATTTTTCACTCCCCATCCTTATTATAAATAGGACCCCCCTCCTCATAATTTAGAAAAAAAAAAAATCAGAAAGAAACCATTTGGGGAGATTCAAAAATTGAGAGGAGTCACCCTTTTTAGAAAAGTGATTCTCAAAGCTCTTTCAGGAAGCCATCTGCGAGAGAGGAAAATACGGGTATCGAGATTCTTGACCTAGAACAAGTATGTTATTTTAATTTTTAATTATTCTTTCAGTTTATTTTATTCTTTTCTCAATTTAAATTTCTACAAGTTTTATTTATTTATTTATGTATGTATTGTCGTCCGATGATCCGATGAAAACGTCGGGGTAGGTTTTTCATGCTTAAACTTAACCTCCGATCATTAGGTGAAGGACTTTTTCATTATTTATTTTATTTTGTTTTGTTTATAAATTCATAAAACACAAAAAAATAAAGTCGTCCTATAATTCGATGAAAACGTCGGCGTGAGTTTCTCATGCTTAAACCTAACCCCCGATCGTTAGGTAAATGATGTTTTCGTTGTTTATTTTTCTGTATTTTCTTTATTTATTTTCATTCTTGTTATCAAAACCCTAAAAAATAAAAAATAAAAATAAAAATAAAAAAAATAAATTAAAATAATAAAATCTTTTATTTGTGGAAATTAATCCTTGCGAACCTTAAAGCGAATCCGACGATTCGATAAATCATGGGAGAGTTTTCCGTGACCTCGTTTTCATTCCCTGATTCGAGTGAAATTTAGAAACGAATGGTTTTAGGAAATCTCTTCTCTCGGTAAATTTTTCATGGGATTTCTTTTAAAGTATTGAAAAGATTAATTTTAACTAAATTGTTTCCATGAACCTCCCTTGATTCTCTTATCCATAGAATTTGAGGGAATTTCAAAATAGAATTTCTTTAAATTAATCAGGTAAACTCAAAGTAGATTTTTTTGCATCTGCTTAGCATATTTATTTCTTATATCATTTAGACGGCATATTTAGGACACTTTCATCACTTACACTTTTCATACATATATTTTTTTTTACTAATCCACGCTACTTTTTCACATCTAGTCATGACACGTGTACCACTTTTTTTTTTTTTAATTAAATCATTATCATGCATAATCACATTAATTCACGTAGTGTTCCTTATTCGATTTCCGTATTCATATTAGTTTGCATTGACATATTTAAATTAAATCGTTTAGTTTTTTTAGTCACTTTTGCATAAAAAATAAAACTTATTTAGATGTTAGTTTTGCATTCTTATTTTTAAATCTCATTCATCTATTTTAGTTTGCCTATTTAAATTAAAGAAGTCTCTTGAAAACATACATAAACCCCCCCGGGGACCATCCTTGTCGAATCCTTAATATTCGATAAGAGGTTATACCGGGAGAACATTCCCAAAAGTCCAAAAATTTATCTCACTTTATTTGTGAAAAATACCAAAAAGATTTTATAAGAATGGAATGATTTCAAAATAAAATAAAACACTCGGACTAAACTAATTGGACTTAATTGTATATAAAGTACCATTTTCAGACGGGCATCTTGGGATGCCTAACACCTTTTCCGAGCGTAACCGACCCTTGAGCCTTTAAATGAATCTTTGGTTTGACCATGTTTTTTGGAGTCAATTTTTTACTTAGGTCTTTTAAATTGTTTTCTAAAAATTCGGTGACCTAGCACACTATTTAAACCCAATGCTAGGTGCCGACTCCTTATTTTTTAAAAACGGTCTAAGTATATCTTTTGAGAAAACCGGCGCTTTAAAAACCCCTCTCTCCTTAAGCTTAATTATTATTTATTATTTAATATTCTTTTCCTCTTCGGAAAATCGGGGCGCATCATTAGGTTTTGTGATCTCAGTTGTGCATGGATGTATATATATGCATGAAGTAAGTGGATCAATTTTGATCCTCTTCATGCCACATCGTGATTGCTCTTCTTCTTCTTCTTCTTTTTTTTTTTTTTTTTTTTTTTTTTTTTTTTTTTTTTTTTTTGATCTCATCCGAATGAGCATATATATATATATATGTATATATGTATATATATTAATTTTTTTTTCTCAAATTACCTTAATCTCTCCCTGATTTTCTTTAAATTATCATTTTAACCCAATTCAAAATTTAATATTTCTTAAAATTATAAATTCACCCCTAAAATTTTAATTTAAATTAAAAATGATACATTCCCCGTTATTTTTAAATGTTCTAAAAATGCGGCTAAAATTATGCAAGTGCTAAAATTAGGGTCTTACAATTTATATCAATTGGTCACGATCCAATTAATTTAGATATATTAGTGGAGTTACCTAACAAATTTAATGTATACAATTATGTAAAGGCCAAATTATAGATTAAATAATCTAAAAATATTAACCCACATACACACTTTCAGCCATAGCATAACAAAAGTGCTAAAAATGTAGAAGACTTGATACGTGGTTGACTCATTCTTGTAACTGTTGTGATTCAAATCTTGTAGTTCTACTTTTCAAACTTCTCCTTGTATTTAGGCAGATGCTTGTGCAAATAAACTTATTGAATTTAGGCAGATCAAATTGTATTTTTGCTGTATATATTTGCTTGATATCATTCAATAAAAGACACGTAAAAATTTCATCTTCTCATCTTGTTATGGTATCAGAGCTATTAGCCTTATTTTTATTTTCTCTTTCTCTCTTATTCTCCTTTCATTCCAATGAATACCACCACCACCACCACCATCCATAACATAAATAATTCTCATAGCACATTAATTAACATCAATTTTGCAGCCCAAACACTAGTAAAGCTAACCTCAAGCGACTATATATCATGGAAACTACAATTTCAGACTTTATCCATCTGATATGATCTCTTAGGATACATCGACGGATCAAAAACTTGTCCAGAAACAACTATCAACGGAACTATTACACCAAATCCAGCAGCGTGTACAATCTGGATCAGGCAAGATCAACTCATTCTTAATGCAATTCTTGGTTCTTTGTCCCCCACAATAATTTCGTTCATTGCTCGAGCAAAAACATTACGAAAAGCTTGGACAATATTGGCCAACACATATGCCAAACCATCTCGTGGAAGAATTAAGTAGGTGAAAAACCAATTAAAGCAACTCACTAAGGGATCCATGGGTATTTCAGAGTTCCTCTAGGCCATCAAAGCTAGAGCTGATGAACTTGTAATCTTTGGTGCACCGGTAGATGATGGAGACCTCTCAAAAAGAATTCTTGAGGGACTTGGTGACGACTACAAAGCATTGGTTTGTGCAGTTCAAGCTCGAGATAATCCAATCTCATTTGATGAATTACATGAAAAGCTTATAAAATTTGAAGTATCTCTACAAAGGTACCAACAAAACCGAACCATCCTATTTTCTTGACTTTGCCAATTCGACGAGTCACACCAACAATGGATCTTGCTACTCGTCAAATTCTGGTATTCTGGTTGTAACTCAGGTAACAACAATGGCTGGCATCCACCTTCATTACTCATGCCACTATCTAAAGTTAAAACTCAAAGGCAACTCCAATGTGAAGCTCCAACACAATTGAATAGTATAACCCAACAATCTATCAATTCCAACCTCATCCCAATAACCAAACCTAACCACATCGGATGACCTTCACACACATCTTACCAACTACCACCCAACCAGATCAGCCTACCACAAGATCAAATCATTCCATGAGAACAAGAGCCAAAAATAACATTCGTAAACCAATTCAAAAGCTGAATCTTCAAACCCAACTAGCCAAATCTCGCGACCTTGAACCCAGAACACCAACACAAGCCCTCAAAGATCCATGCGAAAAGTGAGAGTGAAGAACCTATTGCCCCTAACATGCTAATACACACATATATGAGGCTAAACTCGTTCAAACTTCTCTTCCAATAGGTTCTTCACTCTCACTTTTCTCGGGGGTTAATTTGTTCGATCCTACAGAATTTCAAGCAGTTTTGGGTAGTCTCCAGTAGCTTCTTCTCACTCGACTTGACATAGCCTTCGCTGTTAATAAGTTATCTCAGTTTATGCACAAGCTCACAACTGAGCATTGGACTCTTGTCTAGCATTTACTTGGTACTCTTGATCATGGTCTCTAGCTTTACTGTAAATCTCTTATTTCCTTGCATGCATACTTTGATGCCAATTGGGCAAGGGACCCAGATAACTTTTCCTCAACCAGTGCTTATATTGTCTATCTCAGTCGCCGTACTATCTCTTGGAGTTCCAAAATCATCGCCCATTCCTCTATTGAGCGGTCTGTTGCTAATACAACTACTAAAATCAATTGGGTGTCCTTTTTGCTAATTGATCTTGACCTTCAACTTCCTACTTGCCCAGTCATTTACTGTGATAATGTTGGGCAACTCAATTATGTTCTAACCCTGTTTTTCATTCCAGAATGAAACATGCTGCTATTGACTTCCATTTTATCCAAAGTACGATTCTATGTGTTGCTCATGTATCCTCTACTGATCAACTTGTTGATATTCTAACAAAGCCACTTACCCTAGCTCCCTTTCTTTTTTCAAGAGACAAGATCGGACTCCCATGTCGAGCTCCATCTTGAGGGGCCATAACAGAAGTGCTGAAAACGTGGAAGATTTTGATATGTGGTTGACTCTTTCTTATAGGTGTTGTGACTCAAATCTTGTAGTTTTATTTTTCAAAATTTTCCATCTATTTAGGCTGATTAGATTGTGCAGATCAACTCCTAGTATTTAGGCATATCAGAAAGTATTTTTGTTGTATATATTTGGTTGATATCATTCAATAATTTGTTGTATATATTTGGTTGATATCATTCAATAAAAGACCCCAGAAATTTCCATCTTCTCATCTTGCTACCCCCCCCCCCAACCAACACATATATAAGCCAATTAAGCCTTGAAATTGAAACTAGTAATAAACCCATAATTTTCTTTTAGAAATTTAGATACACTCAATTCTAATTGCAGCAATTTTAGTTCCAATTCGAAGCCCCTAATTCGGTAAAACCAAACAATACCTTAATTCTAATGCTTAACGGTCCCATTTTCCTCACAGGCAATTTATCAAACAGGTTCAAGTCATTATACAAAGAACACTTGTAAAAACATAAACTAAATTCGCATCGATTGAATCAAATTTAGTCACAAATTCTTATATTATCAGATAGAAAAATTACCACAAAAGGTAACAACAAATAGAAATTTTTCAACGACCATCGCCGGCGGTTCCTCTCACCCTAACTCTGCTGAGACTCCAACGGAAGCCCAAGCTCCTCCGGGGCGGCGGCCTCCTTCGGCTTCCTTACATTCCTCGGCGGCACCGGAACGGCGATGAACATCTTGGTCTTGCTTATGGGCCTGCTCCTCTCCAGCAGAACGAGGTCTCCGACTTTGAACCGGTTCTCCGGGTCGTGAGCCTGGAACTTCTTAATCTTCTTGACCCGCCGCTTGTACTTGGGGTGCGGCGCCAGGCGGACGACCTCGACGTTCACCGTCTTGTCGTTGGTGGCGCAGACCACGCGGCCCTGCATCAGCTTCATGGCTCGGATCTGCGGCCTGAAATTGGCCGGAGGCCGGTCCACCGGGGAGAGAGAGGAAGAGCTTTTGCGGAGAAGGGGGATTTGCGAGGAGCCATGGAAGAATGAGGAGGTGAGGTTGAGGGATTTGAATTGGGAGACGGGGATTTGGAAGAGAGAAGAAGTGAGAGCCATTTCTGGATAGAAGAGAGTGTGGCTAAATCCTAAGGACTCTACAGATGAAAGGTGGATTTGGGTATTTGGAGGGCTTCGTTCCTGTGTTGCTCTTCCTACCGAATGAGTCAACATATATTGAATATGAGCTGTTGTCTTTTGTTTGATATATTTATTATTTTTTACATTATTTAATCAATAAAATTTGTAATAGAAATATGTATACTAAAAAATCAATGAAGAAATATACTATAAGAAAATTATTTATAATCTTAAATGTTAAAACTTGTCTAAAACAATTAATAAAAGTTATTCCTTTTAAAGAAATGTCATAGTTATAGTTGACTTAAAATTTTGAAATTGAGTAGAATACAAATACTATGTTCTAGATCAAATGGTGATTAAAAAAAAAAAATAGTTTAAGTGGAATTATAATGTCTACTAATAATAAACATGTGCACATAACATGATCAAAATATTAAGCATACTTCCATACACAAAGCACGCGAGTTCGAAGTTGTTTATAACACATGTCCTTGCATCTATACAAGGCTAGAACGTATTCAAAACATAAGGTTGAAGTAAGGATTACAATTCCATTTGCTCACCACCTCCACAAAAAAGCAAAAGACGAAAAGTCCAAAATATTAGATTGAAGAATCAATTATCATCAACGGATACTTCTTCTCTAAACAAGTTGGCATTGGTACTAGTCGTGGTGGAAATAGAGATGACATTGGTATTTGCAGGTGGCATTATTGAACCTTGATTGCTTGTTTTTTCAATGGAAGCTTTAGGGGCATCTTTTTCCATACACTGTGTTGGTTGTTCATGAGAGGGATATATAGAGGACAAATTATAAAGGTACTTCAGTTCTCCACGAATTTGGTATCGGTACGAGTGAACACATGCCAAGTGGTCAATTTCTATTGATGTGTTTACAATGCGACAAAGGTCTGTTGGATTTTCCAACCAAAACAAAAAGAATAACAGAGTTTGTAAATGGCAACAAAATTTTGGATTTAGTTTTTCTTTGTTGTTAAACATAAAAGAAATAAAATATGTTTATTTTGTGTATCAGAAAAGAATTATATGTATTTATTTATTTGTACTGTTTTTCTGTTTTTGTTATAAAGTTCCAAGGAATAAAACTAAATGCGCTCACCAATGCTATGTAACTAACCTGA
This sequence comes from Eucommia ulmoides, assembly GCA_016647705.1. Classification (NCBI taxonomy): domain Eukaryota; kingdom Viridiplantae; phylum Streptophyta; class Magnoliopsida; order Garryales; family Eucommiaceae; genus Eucommia; species Eucommia ulmoides. The sequence goes on along the minus strand of CM028338.1, from coordinate 43,638,595 downwards.
GGTAGTGTTTTTTTTTTTTTTTTTTTTGTTGTTGGGACTTGTTTAGAAGGTTTTGGGCACATGACTCAATTGTTCTCATGCCTCTACTATGTTCTTTCTTGTATGACTTTGTGTTTGAGGACAAGGTTGAGTTCATAAAGACATCAGCGGTAGATGGTGATAATGTATGTTGAACCACTATTATCAAAGTGTTGTGCATTGCTAAGTATTATATTTCTCGGTCATATACGACTCAAGCTGAACTGCAAAGTTATAAGGAAAAATAGTGTTCCAAAATAATATTTGATAGGCATGGAAAAGTTCAAAGTCTTTAAGAGAAAAATTCACAAGAATGATATACAAATTGTTAATTTAAAGTTAAATAATGCATAATTAGATCAATTATAAGCGAAGTAAAAACACAAATATAACTTAAATTTTCAATGGAGTAATTTCTTATAAACAAAATGGACTAAGAAGATATATAACCTTGGTAGTATTTTCCATGAGTTCTTTAATGGTGTAACCAAGGAAGCTCTCGGCATTAGGTTCAAAAAAAGAATCAATTATGGTTCCCTTTTTATTGCGAACTTCAACATCAATACGACATCTGCATTTTAATTTTCAACATTTAATGGCCACAAGTAAATGTAAGTGGCATTTCTTCATTGTTTGTCTTCTTAATTTGTTTTTATTGTCCAAAATTTAGAGCCAGAAAGGAAAGCTAGAAATGATCGTGGGAGTTCGACATAGACTTGTTATAAAGTTTCTAGGTTTCTAATATTTTCATCTATTTAGAATAGAAATATAATGTTTCATTTGTTTTATTGTTTTTTGTTACTAAATTAGCATTTGTGTCACTTTTTTATTTCCTAGGAAAAAAAATTATGTAAGGGCATGTCTGATAACCACTTAAAATTTAAGTACTGAAAATATAAGAAGATTATTTGATAAAATTATTCTGAAAATTTAAGTGCCGATTTTTTTTTTTATAAGTAGAAAATTTGTATACTAAAAATTGTTTAATTTACATAATTACCTTTGACTCAAGATAATATAGAGAAAAAAAAAATTAAGACCAAAATAATAAAATCAAGGTGCCATTTTTTTAAAAAAAAATTATATTAAAATTAAAAGTAAAAATTAACCCAAAAATATATAATATTATGTATTTTTTATGCAGTTTGATTGCTTAAATTAAATTATAACAATAATTTAAATATAAAATAAAATTAAAACCCTAAAATAATCTAAAGTTAATCAAATTCTCATTAAACCTAACCCTAATTAAACCCTCATAGGGGATCAATGGTAAAATGGTCAAAACATATTTTTTTTTAAGTAGAAAATAATGGAGTGCATTAAATAAAATGAAATAAGTGAAGGGACCTTGACTTAATTTTTTACTCACATTTTGACTTAATTTTTAAATTAACTTAATTAATTAAGTGATACTAATTGCATTTATCAAACAAACTTAATTAATTAAGTACTTAATATAATCAGTTTTAAGCACTTATTTTTTTATTTTTTATTTTTATCAAACATGCCCTAAGTAACAAAGTTGTTCTAAGATTTTTGTTTTTGTACCCATTTTGGGGTACGAAACAATAATTTAAAAAAAAAAAAATGTAACCAAATGTAGTCTATACAAAAGTAGTTGTAACGATAAAAAAGTTCTTTTCAATATTATCTAGGGCTACCACGTGTGTTCTCTTTCTGGCAATGGAAACAGGTAAATACTCGATCATACAAGGTAGTAGTTGCCCGGTGACAATGGCTACATCTCATGTATCGTAAGGACTTCTCCAAGTTAACAAAAAATAATCTACATCTAACCCAAACGAAGTGCTACGAAAAAAAATTTGTATTTGAGGAACAATGTCAAATTAACGAGATACATATTGAATACAAATTTTGAGATACACAATTGTAGGAGAGAGACATTATCAGGAATTCCAGGTAAAGTTGCAAGTTGAACTATAAGACACTTGTGAGGTTCATCACGAAAGATTTTGGCTTTTGGATCGGTTGCAAGTGCAATATGACACTTTATTGAAGATATATTATGATTGACTATTGGAAAAGTAGACAAAGAAAAAGTAAATAAAGTTTAGTCTTAGTTAATGGATAAAAAAAATTAACATTGTGAATCAAGTGTATAGAATGATAAGGAGACATGTAAATGAAGTTTGAAAAGTGAACACAATACTAAATTGTTTGTAGTAAAAGAGGTAGAAGAGAAGAAATTTAACTAAAAAATAATAATAGTATAATGGTGGAAATCATATACCAAGTGCGCAACTGATCAACTTCTCAAATGTATGGATTAATGATAAAAGCGTTTGAAGATCGTGTAGATAATGAAATACCCGAAATACACAGCAAGATACAAGTAACAAATGGTTGGAAAAATAAACCACTCTATTAGGGGGAGAAGGCAAACCATGATAGGTAGAGGTACGAAGGCGCATAACAACAATTATAGGTTTTGTCTCAATCATCCGTTTGATGGTCATCTCCTTATTTTTAGTAAATTGGTTCCACATTGTCAGAATTAGAGGTTTGTTCCGATAATCCAAAGTAAAAACAATTTACTATAACCTTAAAAAAAGTATTGTCAATAAAAATATTAATTAAAAAAAACTATGGCTCTAACGATTCAATGATGAGAAGGAACTCTTGAACCCTAGACGGACCATTTTTGGTGGGTTGAGTTTTGGCTGGAAAAGCATGCAAAATAAGGGCAATAATATTTGTACAATAAATGAAAATATAGTTACATAAAAAATAAATGATTGTTTTTTTACAATATTTTATAGCAACAAAAATAAATAAGATGTATACTTTTTTTTACAGTAAAAGATGGATAAAATGCACATACTGACTTCCTTGTTCGTTCTTGTACTCTAAAATCTCAGTAAACATAGTGAAGTGGAATAGAGGACTTATAATGGGTGAAATATTTTTAGGAACATGTTCAATGACTATTCGAGAGTTGATTAGCCACTAAAAATCATGCACAACAAGATGGTGTTTAGGAGAAACAAATTGTACAATGGCATTTGAGATATCATACGTTTCAAGCTCGGCAAGAGTGTTTTGAAGTAGCTTGATTCCATTTCCAAAGACAATTGCCCAAACTCGGGTTCCCTAATGAGAAGGTTTAAGACGAAAGGAAAAACGATGTAAACTGATAATCTTGTGGTGAAATGACATGATGAATATTGACATAAAACCAAATTCAAAGGAATGGAAACAGGGGTAAGTACCTAAATGACCATATTATAAACTACAATATTTAAATTGTTAGAATACGTCTTTAGCAAAACTTTAATAACTAAACTTTCTTGCATGGTTAAATATCCAACAATAAGTTGAAGTAATAGTATCCAAACCTTAGAGTCAGAATGATTATCCTTTGCTACTTTTTGGAACTAGAAATCGACTGTCTTGGACATGTTTTTTTAGCATCCACAACTTTGACAGTCCAAAAGCTGCCTACTTTGTGGAGTAATTTCTTTTATTAAATTTACTTCTCTATGTATTTTTGAATCTGTTAAGTGAGAAGAAAAATGAGGGAAAGGTAAAAATAAACCTGATAAATAAAAATCGATAATGGGAAGAAGTATGGGTGCAATACACACACACACACAATATATATATATATAAATTAAACTTGTACATGCGAACAATAGAATAAAAATACATTCGTTAAAGTGATAACCTAAGGCAAGGAGAAATATACAAAAAAAAGAAGAAGAAATGCATGAACAATTAATGATTGTCACCAAATTTTTCTTGTAATTGTGTAAATAAAAGTGTTTAAAAAAAAAAATACAGGCTAAACAAAAAGTAAAGAAAACAACAATATTACAAGTAATTCTAGTTGATGAAACAATATGCATATATAGAATGTTATTGTAGGCTTTAACATGTAGACAACATAAAAGATACTATAAAATCTCTAAGACTAAGAAAAATAATGACAACACTAATTGGACTGGATTTCATTCCATTAATATAAATCGAGAAAGTAAAATTCCATTTTAACTTTGAGTTATGACCATTTATGGATGGGGCTCAAGTTACCTCATGATTTATCATCATCATGCATGCATGCAAGATAATGAATCATTATTATGCTAGTTAAAAAATACATAAATAACACATCGGATGTAAATTTTGCTATGATATCAGTTGTCATGGAATTATACCGCTAAGCTTGTGATACAAGTTGTAATATTTCTTGGTACACCACGTTTCTTGTACAATCAGTGCTGATTTCAGGAAACATATTTGGGTCGATGAGAATTTTGACACTTATGATAAATAAATGCCAACGATCCAACATTTGACTCAGTGCTTTGTTAATAGTCATTACAAAACTTAGTGAAATAGAAAATTGTGTTCTAAATGGATAAACTTTGCTTTCATTATCTGGAGGTAGTAGTGGAATCCTGGAAGAAAAACTCTATGACCTTTATGTATTCCAATGGCTATTTTAGTATTAATCATATTTGGGTAAAATTTTTTACATACCAAACGGGTACCGTTGTACATTCATTTGGATGCATCAATGTTACGTAGGAGAATGACAGGGCAATTTGGTTTAAGGCATAATATATGCTGTGGGAAACCAATAGGGTTTAGTGTATTGACAAAATCATCTTGGAATCTATGATCTAAAATGTTTAAAGGTTCATCATAACGAACATACTCTTTCAAAATTCCTGGAAACGGATCTATTAGGAAATAATTAATGTCATCAACCATGTCATCTTTTTGGGCTAAAATTGCACGATTAATAAAGGCATCAACATTGCTAACATGGTTGGACAAGTTTGGAAATGTGGCATCAATAAGTGCATTTAAAGGGCGATGAATATTACTAATTAATAACATTGAAGAAGGAATTTTTATATTATCATTGGTAATAGTCTCTTCTTTTCCATCACCGACCTGCAATAAAAAATTAAAAAACTCTGGGTCTAGTCTTGCACGCATATTTTGAGTTAAATTATTTTTTTTAAGTGTATTCCACAGATGCAATTTAGCCAAATTCGCATCAATGGTTTGCTCGATACTTGAATGGGGAAGTATAGGCAAGATTTGTCTTAAATCAGTACCAAATACAACTACTTTTCCACCAAATAGAATATCCGAGGTACAAACATCACGTAACATACGCTCTAATGCCTTTATTGCTTGCCTTTTTACCATTGGTGCTTCGTCCCATATGATAAGTTTGGCTTGTTGGATCAAATTTGCTAATCTGCTTTGTTTTCTAACATGGCATGCGGTGTCATGATTTACATAAGTGGAATTTTAAATCTTGAATGTGCACTACGACCACCTGGTAATATAGATGCAACTACTCCTAAACTTGCAATAGCAAGAGTAATATTACCCTTGGATCTTATGAAAGCGAGCAATACACGGTACAAAAATATTTTCCCAATGCCTCCCAACCCATCAAAGAAGAAAGCGCATGCTTTGTTAGAAAGGGCATGATGAACAATTGAATTGAAGGCGTCTTCTTGTTCACTGTTGAGTGCATTAATACATTTAATGTCAAATTGTGAAACTTCAATACTCATTTCATCTTCACTTTCTTTAAATCGCCCGCATACATATTCATTATTAACATTTTATTCAATAATAAAGTAATCATTGATATTCTTCTCCATTGATTCGTGTTGCGATCCTATTGTTTAAAGTGTGTTTTTGCGGCTGGTGCAAGAGCTCATTCCCAGAAGGCGCAAATAGTCCTCACATAAATGTTATTCAAATTAAGCCAAAGAGAACGTGCATTTATAGGTTTACAATAGATAAGGACGGTAGCAAAAAGGCGTCTCAATGCATCAAGCATCTGATATGATGATGACTCTCGTAAGCACAATTGAAGGCTATTATTAGCATGCAACAAACCACATAGTAAAGAAGCTTCCCCAAACGAATTTTCTCAAACTCTATCAACAATTTTCAATGCTTCAAAAGAAGTTGAGCCCTTTACATGGTTTAACAATAAGAGTAAATAATATCTACCTCTTTCATTCGGGTTGACAATAACAATACGACCAATGGAGAGGCCTTGCTTTCTTGGGGTCCATATTTTGTCCTTTTTATTCCAAACATAATGCTCGAGAAATTTACAATATAATTAATTCTGTGCATTGACATCAATTGCGTTAATGTGAAAGAATTCAATGAGTATTGTTTTTGTCAAAGGGGCGAAGCTAACAAGATTTAACAAATTAGTTGAGGGAGGAAATACTGATTGTTGTTGGTCCTCTAGATGAAGCTGCAAATTTATAACATGAAATATTTCATTCAGCAAAAACTTGTAAATTTTTCACGTAGCCTCAGGAGGTGATACCCATCTGGCAGATTGATACAAATCAATCTCATCGAAGATTGTGTCAGCAGTTGCTACTACTTGAAATGCTATTCGATCATGACCTTTGTAAATATATTTGTATAAGTACTTGATTTCTTTTATCGTGGAGAAAATTTCTACATTACTATGACAATCATATTTAGCAAGCAAGTAAGGATTATAAGGTACGACCCAACGATTATCAAAGATATATTTTCACACTTTTATTGTTCTTCCATTATTGCGATACCTATAAATTGAAAATGAGTCTTTAGTTTGGGTAGTAATATCATTAAAGACTTTATGGTAATGATTTTTACGAAATCCATATTTTTCATGCAAACATTTTTAGTATTAAGCGTACCATATGGCCAATGCATCATGTGTTTCCATACAACATGATATAAATGGGGATTAATATCTTTATCTGGTACTTCAGCACAAATGTACTTGTCAAATATTTATGGATTTTTAATCTTTACGCCTTCTTTTAGAATGATAAGAAAATGTACATTAGGCAGGCCACATTTCAGAAATTCAACGACGTACACATATCTGGAAACCGAGCCAAAAAATTACTTCTTAAACAAATCCTTCTTCAGTTCTTCAACTTTAAGTCTAATTACTCTTGCAAGTACATCTGGATGATTTTGGGCTTCTTCCCCGTGAAGGAGATGTTGTTTAATTTCAGACCAAGATGGATTGCACGTCATAGTTAAAAAGAAGTCTGGTTTCCATAACGATATGCTAATGACATAGCATCAACATACCATCGTCGCATATCTATGGGACCACCTATGAACGATGACAATAGATTAATGCGTTTCCTAACATTAGCATCCCATGTTTCACCACTTAGTATATTGTCAACTATTCCTTGATACAATTCTACTCTAATATGCTTTTGGTTAAAACGAAAGAAGTCCAACCGTGAAATTTCATGTTTGATATACATGTCAACTGCATATTACTGGAACAAGCGGCACGCATGTAGAACAACGGAGTTCTCAAATAGCCTTATTTGAATTTTGTAAAAGTAATATTCACAACATGAAATACAATCGCGTTTTTTTCTCCCACTTTGAAGGACTGAAATAATTACAAATTGGTTAGAGACAAAATGAAGGAAAAAAATAACATATGTAGCAAAGGTATAAGTAATTAGAGATATAGGCGAACTTTGAGTTTATTTTTCAATTAACTCTATTGCTGAGAAAACCCATTTTAGATCAATTGGAGATTTTGTTGATATATCCACACACCTAAATTTATCAATGATATTCTTCTTTATTCCTACATGCCAGCTACTCTCTCCTAAAGTAAATAAAATGGGGTATTGCAAAATATCATAGCACCCAAAGTAGTATTGTACTATATGGTTGTAGCCCAATTTACTATATACAATGATGTATCCCCACAATTATTAGCCTTATCACTTTTTACCCATATTGTTGTAACTTGTGATGTAAAAGAAGCATTGTATACACGTTGATCTAAGTAGGGGTTAGTACGTACTACAAATTCATGGTCAATAAGGTTTGGTAAATCTCTTAAGGTCTAGACCACGTAAGGATTTTTGCTTAAGGGTGACATTAAGATATTCAGGATATCAGAATTTAGACGATCAGATAATTACATTCTATGTTGGATTTCGTGGTCTGTATCGTAGATATATAACTGCAAATAAGTTAGGTTTCTATCAGCAAGAAGTAATAAATTGATGTGATGTTAAACCTGACCTTGTGCTTTGAAAGTGTAAATATCATTACTTCTATGGCAGAGGTCCTTATTGTACTTTACGCCGAATGATGTGAAGGCAAATGTGTTGTTGTAGATGCGTATATATGTGCGAAATTCGTTGGATTGATAGAGTTCGAAGTTATTAATACCCACATGAAAGGGTGCGCATTGTTTAAGGCAAGAGTGATTTTCCTATTTAAACGACAAAACGTGATCCACTCATATTGGAATCGCATTGCGTTGCAAAAAGGGCATGCCGAAATAGGTTGCAATTGAGAAGGCTCTAAAGGTACAACTTCTAATAACGAAACACTCTTGACTATATTTTCTTTTATCTTGAAATGACATAATTAAGATAATTCAAATTGTTGGATATCAATAATACAACAAAAGTTTAAGATGTACGGGTGGGAATTCAACATGCTCAATAGTTTTGCAACTAATTACCTTTATCATGTGGAGAGACTAGTACAGTGAAAGGGGACTGAATTTGAATATGGTCCCTAAAGAGTTGGAACAAAAGTGAGAAAGAAAGAAAAAAAACATGTTGGATGTGAGGTCAGGGAGAAAATATTATTTTTCAAATGCATATTTTTTGTGATTAATGATGCATTTGTCACCCTTCTAAGAATACTATATAAAACAACAATAGATAATAGGAAGAAGAAAATTGGCTCTAACATTTGTTCTCTTGGGAGATGAGTCATCAGTTGTGTGCTTGATGTACACAATAATGTGACTATATCCGACTCATGTTCATACATCAATGGTTTGTCATGTGAATTTGGATAAACTGGTGCAACGAGTGAAGGTGACCCATATTAATTCAAATTGGCGTTTCTATTTTGTTTTCACCAATAGGATTAGTGGTCACCATTTCATATGTTTCCAAGGAAATATACAATGAATTTTTTTTCCAGGCGAGTTGTGTTAAGTGTTAAGAAAATAGTGACAATACCTATTTTGTAACACATCATCCTAGCTTTGTCACAAGACATTTGGCATGTTCTTTTCATCTTTATCACGTTGTAGGCAAATGTGTTTGGATTTACAACATGCTAGGCAAAATAACAAGTTGGTAGGAAAATTTTGACATGCAAAATGTTAGTATATGTATTTTACTGATCAATTCCTAGTTATTGCAAAGAATAATTTATAATTCCAAAAGAAAATTAATAGTGAGTAAAAACTTTCTGCAATTTAGTATTTCCTAGAGTCAGAACACAAAGCACTCATTGTCATTATGTGCGAGAGAAGATGACATAAATTAAAGATATTAAATAAAATAATTGACAAGAAGGTTACATATATTATAACAATTGAAGTATACTAAAATTGTAATTGCTAGGAAAATGAGTGTTAAAAAAATAGATAAATTAAAGGGTTAGTTATAATTTACGCCCTATAGTTAGGTCGTTTTGCACTTTACCCTCATGTGGGATTCGTGTCACCACTTTACCTCCTATGGTTAGACTTTTATTGCATCTTAGCCCCCTCATTAGCACTTTGCCCCTGTAGTTAGGCCTTTATCATGGGGTAAAGTACAACAAAATCTAACTACAGAAAGCAAAGTGTTGACGAAAATACCATAGAAGGGCAAAGTTCAAAATGACCTAACCACATGAGGTAAGTATAATTAACCCTAAATTAAAAGTATATATATCCATACATTACTATGAAAATCATATACCTCCAATGTAGTTATGTCTAGCATCAAATAATTTTGTTTGTATAGTTAACTGTGATAGACAGTTCTACTGTTAATATTGATTTTTTTTAACACAATATCTTTATGAATTATTGGTAAAAAAATATTCCAATTGTTTGAAGTGGTTAAGCAGGAAAACATGACATTGAAGTTGGTTACTATTCATTTATTTAAGTAATTGACATTATTGTCTTATATTATTTCGCCCAATTAGAAGCAAGTCAATGACAAACTTTTATTCACTATCAATTTGCATATGTAAAATTACATACTCGTCCTCAAAATATTTGAAAAGTAAACATTTGCGTTTTCACTTATTTTTTCTATATATATCTCTAAAAGCAACAATTTTATTGTTAATAACTTTTATGAAAATCAATATTTTCAATATTTATCTGTATAAATAAAAGTTGAAATTTATCGTCTTACCTTTATAGCTCATATAAGATAATTCTTGTTACTATTCATTTCTTAAGTGAAATTATGAAGTTGTGCAAAAGTTTTAAAATCAAAGGCCAAAATCTTTTCTTTTTTTTTTGGGTGCTTTAAAAAAAATTCAATGCATCTATATATAGTAAACTTATTACACTGGTATTCTTTTGAAAAATAATATTTTATCTACTATTATCTACATCAAAGTTTACTTTATTATTCATTTGTCCTAAAAATTTGTGAGAATTAAAAGTCAACGTTTTTACCAAATTTATGTATATTTATTATATACATATATATGTATGTGATTATTATGCTATTATTTATATTATCAAAGTTAGTCTTTTTTGTTTTACTCTTCATATGTATAAGTCAAATTGTAAATTAATTCATAGAAAATTTAAAAAAAAAAAAAATTAAAAGAAAGGCATTTAATATTTTTATATATTTTATAACAATAATATATATGTAAACCTAGACGAGTTTTTTGTATAATAATTTTGTACACAAAGTAGATTTATAAATAGCACTTAACAATTTAAAAAAAATAGTCATCCATTTTTGTATTGCGTACTTAAAAAAACTATTATTTAGTATAAAAGAAACTCAAATTGTTTAATAGAAATATAAAATATAAAAATAAGTAAAACAAATATGTAACCACAGACATAAATACCGATATTTATTTAAAATTATTTAAAGTAGTTTTAAGAGATAGTTTAAAATAATAGATGATATTTTTTCACTCTATTTAGAACAAATTTTATATTAATTGATACTTTTAATTATTATAGATTTTATTTTTGTACTTACATAGTAGTTATAGATTTTTTTTTTCTACTTTCATACATTTTGTGGGATTATCATCATCAATCATTTATTTATATTTATTATGACATATAAAAAATATCAATAGTATTACTTAACTAAGATTAAAATTAATTTGACTTTACTACTGTTATATGACTTATTTGGGTTACTACTACTATAAATGACACTTAAGAATTTTAAAAAAATAGTCACCCATATTGTATTGCATACTTAAAAAAGTACTACTATTTGGTAAAAAAAAAACTCAAATTGTTTGATAGAAATATAAAATATAAAAATAACTAAAACAAATATATAACCATAGACAAAAATACCAATATTTATTTTAAAATTATTTTAAGTAATTTTAAGACACAATTTGAAAATAATAGATGATAATTTGTCACTCTATTTTGACCAAATTTATATTAATTGATACATTTAATAGTTATAGATTTTATTTGTGTACTTACATAGTAGTTATAGATTTGATTTTTGTACTTTCATACATTTGGTGGGATTATCATCATCAATCATTTATTTTTTTATTACAACAAATAAAAATTATCAGTAGTTTTACTTGATTGGGATTGAAATTAATTTGGCTCTGTTACTATTATATGACTTATTTGGTCATCTTCATTGTGAAGTTTTCAAATGTATCATTTATTGAAAATTACAATCTCAACACTTCATATAATGAAATGAGAAGGTTATAGTTAGCCAATAAATTGAATTTAACTTGAATACATACATTGTGCTCTAATTTAAGTGATGATAAGAAGAAAAAAAAATATAAATACAATTCAAGTGGAATTTATCATGTCTAGTAATTAGGGGTGTAAATATTACCCGAAAATTCGATTCGCCCAGCCCTAACCGCCCGACCCAATGACGGGTTGGTCAATTATGAGTAATTTTTTTTCTTCTGCCCGAACCCGACTTGTCTAAATCCAGAAACTCTGTAGCTCGGCTGCCTATCTACCCATACCCAATGCACCCGAACCCTAAACACTAATAATATATTTACCAAATACCCCCCTAAAATATGGCATATTACAAAAAGACCCCATATATAAATATAACCCTAATCAGATTCAGATCATTCCATTTTCAAATTCCAATCCTAGCACCACTCTTCTTGTCTTTTCTCTCGCACAATAACCCAGAGTCGTCTACGTCATCTATCGAACCCTAATAGCTAATTCCTCAATGATTCATGCATTGTCTTATTAATCTTGCCGTCTAATAATCATGCATCTATAAAACCCTAATAATCTCATCATTAATGATTCCTACGACGTTGCTATTTGTTGTTGTCGATGACTTCTGCTCCTTTTTTGTCTCTTGCTCTGATACGATGATCTGTAAGTTTTTTAGTGTTTTTTTTTTTTTTTTTAATATGTTTCTTGATTGCTTTTCCATCTCTATCTCAAGTTTATAAAAATTTTCAGCTTTATAAATTTTTTGTATTTCATCTTTGTTTTTTTCATTCTTGTTACCCGACAACCGACCTACCTGACCAACCCCGAATTAGATTGGGACAATGAGGCCACGCGGTAGCCTTAGGTTGGGGGAGCTGTTGGAATTTTTCTTCGTGTTGGCTGATTGAAATCCTTCAACCCCAGCCTAAATGGGAAAAACTTTGTTCCTCTTTGCTCAATTGAACTTAGTCATCATTTCAAAAATTTTATTTTCATTTTAATATGAGATATCGATTTTTATATATTTAATAATCATTTCAATTTTTTTTAGAAAACTAATATACACTTTCAATTGACAAGTACCTCAAGGTAAAGATCTTGAATCTATTTATAATTATATCACATATTTCACGCGTTTAGATTTTCCTTTTAAACATAAAGACATTTAGCAATATTAACCAACCTTTTCTTTCAGGATATGCATCCACTTACCCCTCACTTCTACTCCACTCTCAGGTTTAGTTGTGGGTTTTTTCATCTCCCATAAATCTATTTTTTCACTCTCTTTCCCGAGCTCTGTTAAAACTCTTTCTTTTTTTCTCTTAAAATGATCGTCGTGCCTATAATATTTATTTTGCCTTTGAATTGTGCATTTTTTTTTAATTATATTTTAGTATGTCCTATAATCATATTTTGAATCGATATCATGCATCAGAAATTAAACTTGAAAATTACAATGTTGTACTTTAATTTTTGTTCCTTGTTGTATGTTCTTTTAGGAATTGATGGTTTGGATCCTGACTGGAAATATAAAAATGAACTAAATATCTTTGATTCCTATTTTTTAATTCACATATATGATATTAAAATTGGATTAGTTATATGCTTACGCATTATATTTTTATAATCTTCAAAATTCTTCTACGAAAATATTCTAATGGAACTAAGTTTGTGCTTGTTGAATCCAATATTCATAGTACTAATCAATGCTATTTGGATTTATATTTTCATTGGATTCTCAAATTAATTTGTTGTTTTTTAATTCAAATAGATAATATTTAATATATGTATTTTCAATTAAAAACCCCTACTGAGCTAATTAACTGTCGTTGATCAAAATACATGCTGCCAATAACAAGGTTGTGTTTGGTTAACATGGTTCAGAGGAGACTGATGGATTCTCCTTTTTATTTTCTTTCACTTTTCCATATACATTTTCTAGCCTAAAGGGACCGAATCATTTCAGTCTTTGGGAGCATAGTGATGAATCTGAAATTTCATAACGCCTATACAAGAACCCAAGTAGAAGTAATAAAAAGCATGAAACGTGCACGGATGTCATGAATCTCCTATAACCTTTATTGAAAGAAATTAAGTGCATAGATAAATGATAAGAATGTTTTGTAATTGCATCTATGAAATTCAACTAAATATATATACTGATTAGTAAAATTAAATTGCATATACTCAAGGTTAAAGTTGGGTAGTTGTTTTTAACTCAAAAATCAAAGTAAAGTTTAAAATTTAAGAAACATAATGTGGTGTCAAACAGAGCTTATGAATCAGACTATTACCTTTTTGATAAAAAATAGTCCAAAATACAGGTTTGATCCTCATAAGAGCAATGTTTAGGCATCCCCAATAAGCAATACTTTTTTTGGCCAAGTTAGTAGGAAGTTTCACTAAATGGATGAAAGATGCATCAAAATATATACCAGTTGCCTAGATGACTATGGATAATTGTACAAGTTGGTACCTAGATGACTTCTTTTAAGGCTGTTCAATACCACTGCACAATCTTTTTACTTTATGTGCTTCCTAGAGCTATGAAAACTTAAATTAGATATGGTTTGCTCTACTCCCTGTAATTTAATTTTAAGTTTCTCCAAGCCTGGAACAAATTAGGAGGCAATTCATCTATCAATTACCAAATTAAAGGGCCACCTAAACCTTTCCTGAAAGCTTTGTATAATAGAGCAACAATTCAATCCTAATCCCTAATTTAACAGCTTGAATGAAACATGCATAACAATCAAGAACAACTCAATGTATTTCGGGTAAAACTAAACACCTAAAAAACAAAGAGGTCCATATGCATCCAAATCATACGCATTATACCACCATATAAATTGATTAAGACAAAACATGAAGGGCGAAAGGAAGTAAACTGTTGAATATCGTTAATCCTAAATATCATTTAGCTTGAAGTTTGAGTTAACATATTATACCACCATATAAGTTAATTCTAGGTCTAACTGTCCATGCAAAAAGAAATTATATATATATATATATAATTAAGTGATAGAAGAACTTGGAAGGTATCGTTGATCAAATGTAAAAAGTAGAATCAAACTTCACATATACTTCTGAACCAAAATTAGAAACAATTTAGGGCCCAATTGGCAAAGGCAATATAAGTAGGTGGAATTGAAGAGGAGGAAGCTAAGATTTATTTTTTAAAAAGAAACAAAAATTGAGAACAAATTAGGGTTCTTACAGATCATAAAAGACGATCTAGCATGATAGGAAGCAGGAGCTGAGATTCGGATCTGCCAACGCTTCAAATATAGAAGATGATATGACGTGAAAGCATGGAGTTGATCTTTGTACACGGTATGCCACTATTCTTCTGTAGAGTCCATGAAAACTAAGATGAAAATTGTAGACATCGTATTTTGTCTCATCCAATCAATGTCAGACCAAAAGTATAAGTTCAGATAAACTTTAAACTAGAGTTTAAAAGGAATGAATTTTTACCTCGGATTACACTGGATATTACACTAGATACTTTAAAAAAAAAAAAAAAAAAAAAAAAAAAAAAAAAAAAAAAAAAAAAAAAAACAAAACATAAAACTGTCGAATTTGATTGAATTCAGTTAAGTAAAAGTTTTGGATCAATCTTGAAATTCCTAAAGTTAAAGGGGGACTAAGATGAATTTATTAAACGATGATTTTTATCACCCATAAAAATTAGTTACTACCCTTTAATTATAGGAAATTTCACCAATTTACCTCTGTTACCTACTTTGATCCCAAAACATTTACTATCACCGGTTTCATCTATTCGACACCAAAAATATTTCTTTAATACTTGTTTAAAGTTCTAATATCCATAAATTGAATCCAAAATACCTAAATCAAGTCATAGAATTGTCATGACAAAGTTCAAGTTACCCAAAGTAACTAAGGACAAAGACTCAGTTCAAAATCAACCAAACCGAAATCGTCTTGACTAGCCATCAAAGCCCATTGAATCAATGGCCCTACCAAGAATTTAATGACTCATCAATGAGAATTAAATTCAAAAGATATTCCTAATATATTCTCTGCCAAAATATCTAAGGAAGGAACTAAGTTACTTGAGAAGTAACTAACGGCCATCGAAGCATACATTTAGTGAAGACATTAGATGTCCATACCATCAAGAATTAAATGCTTAGGATGACATGGATGAACCACATTCAAGGTATTAAGATATTTTGATCAAAATATCTTAAGGATAACCGAAATACTTGAAATGTGACTACTAGTTACAAGGCAAACCAAACCGATTCAATCCAAATTGAACCGATTCAATGCCCATAACATAAAGTGTCCCTATCAAGTATTAAATGCCGAATGAAACTTCAAGGCTAAATACATTGAACCTCCAAAGCATTAAAGGAAACCAAACCGAAATAGTGCAAGTAACCGATACTTAGCCACTAAACCGAACCAGATAGGTCACATCATGCCATAAATGATCCCATTTGCAACCAATCATATCCAAGGATTGGTAATAATGACTAATAATTTTCAATCACTACCAATGATTGCAATCATTGCATTTAGATATTTAAAGATTTGGTAATCATTACCAAATCTTTGAGAATCTTTCCATATCTTGCAAATTTGTCCAAAACTATTCAACATCAAGACATGAAGGGATGAACCCTAAGTCAAACAGACCCTAGGGATCATTTTGGGATGGCTTGCACATTGTCCAATGAGCAGACCCCCCCAGCCTATAATAAGTACAGGCTTCACTCATCATAATTCCAAGAGCTTGAACCCACCTTTTCTCTTTCTAGGCTCGAATTCTACTCTCGTGTCTCTAGGGTTTTCAAGATTCCTATTCAATAATCACCTTAAAAATTTGTTAAAATACCATCCTGAAGGAGCTCTTAAGGATCTTGGAAGAAGATCTCAAGAAGTTGACGATAAACGATCGAGAACAACCAAAAAGATCCAAAGAAGGAGAAGAAGGTAATCGTTTAGGGAAATACCACTCCCCTAAACTAGGTACGTTCCTTGAATATTCTTTGATCTTGTCTTAAATATGCTTATTATGTTTGTACATAGCATGTTCATATAGTTTTGATACCTATATTTTATATACATAGCATATATAACATGTAATTAAGCAAAAAAATAAAAAATCATGTCAAAATCATTAAACCATGCAAAAAATAGTTCAAAAACATCAAGAGCGTCTGAGAACAAGTTAAGAACATATGAGGACCAAAAACTTCCAAGAATATGTTAAGAACATGTGAGGATTCTGACAAAACATATATCACACCATGAGTTGAGCATAGTCTCTGTGATTCTCTCATCAACATATCAAAATGAACTCTATTAACTATTAATCTAACCATACACTATCAATAACTAACTTTACTTTACTGCTAAACGTCAAGATCACAGTCTGACATTAAGCCTTCAGGCTCGTGGATTGACTTATATATATACCGTCGAGACCCTTGTGGCTAAAAATTCGGGATAAATGGAGGACCTTTATTCCTTCGGGGATATGTGTGTACCTTCTTTAGAAACGTTCCCGTCTTTCTTATTTGTGAGTAGGATTGGCATATATACTATGTATTTTTTTATTTGTTTTTAACTAACAACCCAAACTGTTGATCCTAAGATTTTGATGAATAATTAAGTGTTAATATTTTAGTGAAACTAACGGTTTAATTGAGTGTCTCAATTAATTAAGTTTCAGTGATAAAGATGCATTGACAAATTATGAATGAATGCTAAATGATGATGACAAAGATGATGAAGAATTAAGAGTTTGAAAAAATTAGGAAAAACAGCTCAAGTGAATTTCAACTCTTAATATCCCAATTAGAAACACACAAGGTACAAAAAGTTTTTATTGTTTATGTGTGTTTTGATAAGGTGAAATTATTTGCTCATTTGTGTTATTGAAAAGTAATATTTGAAAATGGTTAAAATAGAATTTGAGAAAGTTAGTGGAGCTAATTGAGAAAAGAAATTAGTTAAAGGGGCAAAAACGTTAATGAGAATGTATTAAAAATGAATTGGAGAAAAGTGTTCAGCAATGAGGAGTCGACTGATAAGTCGACCGAAGCGTATAAGACAAACTTGCTGAATTGATCAGTCGACAGGTAAGTCGACCGATGCAGAGAAATGGAACTCTCTGAATCTCCAAGTCGACAGATAGGTCGACCGATGGACACAGAATCTTTAGCTTGGCTACATCCTGAATCGAGCGGTCGACTGATGGCGTAGTTTCATGATATTGAGGATTCCGAATTCATATCTAAAAGTAATCGTTTTTGGTTGGGATTTTTGAGATTTTTTAGGGATTTTATGATATTTAAGATATGCTATATCTATTATTTAATTCTTATTGATTTGGTTCATTAAGTTTGAATGTTTCTCAATTTGGTGCTTAAAATTGTTTCTATTCTATTTAATTAAAATTAAGAAATATTTAGGGGACTTAATTGAGAGTTTTTAAATCTGTAATTAAGTGAATTAAACCAAAAAGAAGACATAATGATATAGGGGGTCTAAGAGAGCATTTAAATGTCATGATACATGGGAACTAGCCGTTAGAGAGCTGATTTATTTTCCATATATATAGACCTGCGTTTTTCATATATCATTAACATAGATTAAGAGAGCTTAAAGAGTTGAGATCATATTGAGCTATTATAAGAGATATTATTCTGAGATTTTGTGAGAACTATTCTCAGAGACAATCTTGAGAATCATTGGCTATTAATCTTTGTTGCTACCAGATCTGAAATAACATTGCTTTATTTATTTTTTCTATGAATTCCGGGTGAGATCTTTCCAATTACTTTTTATTGTGCATTGCTTGTTTAATTTTCGAAAATTGATCTTTAGAAACTGTTTCTGATTTTTATTAATAAAATATTTTATAAACAATTTCTTGAATCTGATAACGTGCTCAATTATTTGCTACCCATATTTTGTTTAAAATCATATTTTCAATCTCACATATTTCTATCATTAGATTTGGGATATTAATCCAGTTTTAATTTATCTGGGGTAGTAGAAGCACCGAGTAAGATAATCTGCTTATCAATTTGTATTGGTGAGTAGTGTAATGGATTAAGTACTGTTGGGGGTATTTAATCAAAGGGTAGCCAATTTTCAATATCTTCCTATAAAGAGATTGAGGTAGTAATTATTCCTAGATAGAATTGATTTTGAATGAATTTTGTAAATGTTCCATCCTTACCTGGGAAAAGGATAGGTGAAGTGTTTTTGTGATATTCTGATTCTTGAGCCTAAGGTATAAAAGAATTAGGTTGTGATTCTCCCTGTAATAGAATTATGTTATTTTTGAGCTTGTAAAAAGTAGAGATTATTCCTAAGTCTGTTGATAGGTGTGATCTATCTACATATTTTCAAATCGGTTTTGTTAGTTTTAGAGTAATTTTTATATTTATTTTATTATGTTTTAATTAGTTTTTATACTTTTTGTATAAATCAAGTGTGTGGGGGCAAAGTGATAGGAAACTGAAGCGAAAATGATGAGATCGAACCAAAAACAGTCGAAGAACGGTGGAAAAAAGAGTAAGGTGGCAATATTCTGAAAAAAGCCCACTGCCGCGGCGTCCAGACCTTCGTCGCGGCGGTGAAAATTATCCTTGCTGAACATCCAGCGCCACGGCGCTGGAGATATAGGATGTCAACCTAATCCATCGCCTTCTTCACTGCCGAGGCGATCAGCCAACCGACCTACTCACCGCTGCGACGGTGACCTCTGCACAGACTTAAGATATTTTTAGATATTTTTTGAGATATTTTCCCTTTTTAAGCTCTCATCCTCCCCCATTTTCTTCCTCTCTTCGGCCATTTAAGCCCCTTAGAATATATCTAAGGGTATATTGAGGAGTTTTAGAGGGGGAGCTCATATCCCGAGGTAGAGGAAGATAGCGGAGCAATTGTTGAACGGTTCTTAGTGGCTAAACTTCAGACGAGACTAAGTTCTTCGATTTCTTCCCCTATTTCTTTGACTTAGGATTTTGTGAGCATGTTTAGCTCGTGCTTTATTGTGCCGTTAGTTAAACGTGGATTGTATAGGGATTAACAATATATTTATAAATATGTGTTTTGAATGATTTCGGTGTTGCGTTTATGTTTGTTCTTTGAAGTTTGATTGTGTTTATTGTATTGTTATGTTTATTATGCTTAGAATGATATTCGTAGAATACGGGATTTGACACTCGGGAGAGGTAACCTCGAATTCGGACTAAAGTAAACATAACACCAATCGATGACGTTAGGGCAAGACTCACGTGATTTAGGGTTGTTAAGACATTGAGGGGGACTTCTTCGTTGACTCAAACTCATGTATTCCCCCATCTTACACTCGGGAGAGATAGCGATGAAGTTTTAGATTTGAGATTGTCGATAGGGTAAACACGACGCGATGATCCAATAACCCGGTCGGGAGTTGGATTATGTGCAATCAATGATGTTGGGGCGAGACTCACATGACCTAGGGTCGTTAAGACGTTGAGGGGGACTTCTTCGTTGACATGAAGTCGCATTATATCCCTTGTCTTACACTCGGGAGAGGTGGTGGAAGAGTTTACGAACTGAGATTGTTAAATAGGTCGAGCATCATAAATGTAAGTAAATCGAGATCGAACACGTATTTGTAAACCAAATTAATCCCTAGACAATTCTTTCTCCTAAAACATCTCATTATTTTAGTGTAGTTAATTTAGATTATATTAATATTAGTATTAATTAATTAAATACATTTGTTTTTAGTCTAGATAAAGTTAGGTCATGATAAATACGGTACTCGATAGTAACGAACACCAATCCCTGTGGATACGATACCCGATCTTAACGATCATACAATACTAAAACTTTGACCTCGTACACTTGCGAGTAGTTAATACGCGAGCGCGTAACAAACGTTTCGTCTTACACTTGTAAAAGGGAATTTGTAAAGGTTAATTCTGAACCTACAAAAAGAATCATTGTGAGAGTTTGGTTCCAACCTGTAAAGGAATCTTGAGTTTGGTGGATGCGAATCTCTGTGGGGCTCGGAGAACTGGATTAACCAAGAGTAGCTTGGTGAATCAGGATATATTGGTGTGTACTGCATTTCTTATTTTTTTATTTTATTTCGTGTTGTTTGGGTATGCACTTAGAGCTTATTACACTTATCTGCTGCTATAAAGATAATAATTAATTTTAGAATAAAATTAATTATTTGATTTTTGAAGTGTTATTATTTCTCTGATAATTTTTTAATTTCCCAATTCACCCCTCCTTCTTGGGTATTCCACTGGGCCAATAATTGGTATCAGAGCTGGTTTAAGTTCGTTAGGCTTAACATCCTAACTAAACCGGTCACGTGCACACATCATGGATAATATTTTTTGTGTATCTTCTCTTAATGGTGATAGATCCTTATATGATAATGTGGTATATGATTCTTGTGATTTTAGTGTTAGTGATGGAGATGATGATAATGAAAATGTCCATATTGTTATGGAAAAATTATTTTCTTTCACACTACCTTTTACTAAAGAGAGTTTGAGTTTAAAAAAAATAAAATTGATTCTTTTGAAAATGGTGGAGAAAGTGTTCGAAAATCTAAAGTGCATTTGGATTATTATTGTGATACAAAAGAGTTTTTGGACGTTATTTTTTAAATTAATAATTTTCCCTCTAAAGTGGATTATCTTGAAAATGAAAATAGAGTTTTAAAAAATAATTTTGACATAATTTGAAGGCAAATGTCAGATCTTGTTTCTAAAATCGATTTACTTAAGAAAAATTTTGAAAAATTAAAATCCGACCTTAAAACTATTTCAAGAGATTCTGAAAATAATTTTTTTAGGCAAAGTAGATATGCTTCATCATCTCATCTTTCATCACAAGCCAGTGATAATTATGTGGCTATTGTTAGAAATAATTCTTGTTTTACATCTCATACTTTCTACGATAAATTGGATTCAAGATGTTATTATTTTAATAAGGTTGGGCATTTTAAAGTGGCATGTCCGTTTCGAAACCCTAAGTTTATGTCTAACAAGGACTGATCAAAATGAAATGGATACTGAAGAGAACTATTGAAATGTCTTGTACAGAATTACATAATGTCGGAAGTGGATCTGAAGGAGCAAACAAAGAAGTTATATTAAAGCCAAGACATGAAGTCATCAAGGATCTACAAGTGACTCATACAAAGCAAAAAGATGCACCAAAGACAAAATGTGAAGTTACAAAGAAGCTACAAGAGAAATGTGCAAAGAGAAAAGTTGTACAAAATCCAAAATGGGATATCATTAAGAAGCCACAAGCGATACGTGTAAAGGGAATCATCAATGAATTTGTTTCGAAGAAAACATCAAATTTAATTGTCATCATCAAAAAGGGAAAGATTGTTGATCCTAAGATTTTGATGAACAATTAAGTGTTGATGTTTTGGTGGAACTAACGGTTTAATTGAGTGTTTCAGTTAATTAAGTTCCAGTGATAAAGATGCGATGAAAAATTATGAATGGATGCTAAATGATGATGACAAATATGATGAAGAATTAAGAGTTTGAAGAAATTAGGGAAAACAACTCAGGTGAATTTCAACTCTTAATATCCCAATTAGGAACACACACGACACAAAAAGTTTTTATTGTTTATGTGTGTTTTGATAAGGTGAAATTATTTGCTCCTTTGTGTTATTGAAAAGTAATATTTGAAAATTGTTAAAATGAAATTTGAGAAAGTTAGTGGAGCTAATTGAGAAAATAAATTAGTTAAAGGGGCGAAAACGTAAATGAGAATGTATTAAAAATGAATTGGAGAAAAGTGTTTAGCAATGAGGAGTCGACTGATAAGTCGACCAAAGTGTATAAGACAAACTTACTGAATTGATTAGTCGACAAGTAAGTCGACTGATGCAGAGAAATAGAACTATCTAAATCTCCAAGTCGACAGATTGGTCGACCGATGGACGCAGAATCTTTGGCTTGGCTACATCCTGAATCGAGCGGTTGACTAATGACGCAGTTTCAGGATATTGAGGATTCCGAATTCATATCTAAAAGTAGTCATTTTTTGTTGGGATTTGTGAGAGATTTGAGGGATTTTATGATATTTAAGATATGTTACATCAATTATTTAATTCCTATTGATTTGGTTCATTAAGTTTGAATGTTTCTCAATTTGATGCTTAAAATTGTGTCTATTCTATTTAATTGAGATTGAGAAATATTTAAGGGACTTAATTGAGAGTTTTTGTAAGACCCCGACCTTGGACATACGTATAATTTAAGTCGCATTTAAAAAAATAAAAAAAATAATAATAATAAAATTCGGAAGTAACGGGATTAATGGTGTCAATTATGATTTAATTATAATATGAGGGGTTAATTTGTAATTTTTTTAAACATGAAGGGGATAAATTGCAATCTTCATAAACATTAAGATTTAGAATGAGTTTAAATTAAGATCCTAACAAAAATAGTGGGGTGGATTTCGAAATTTAATTTGTGATGTAAAAGTTTAGGGGGTCAAAGTATAAATCTTCAAAATATTAAAATAAAAACATTAAACTTAACAAAATGAAGGGGGCTTGGTGTAAATTATTTATATATATATATATATATATATATATATATATATATATATATATATATATATATATCTTATAGATTGAGTCGGTGGAAACGGATGGAGTAAGGACCGTCGGTGGATTTTGTCGTCGATCGTATGGGGTTCGCCGGCGGTGGTTTGTGAGTCGTTGTTGGTCGAGTAACAGGAAACTGAAACAGAAAACGAAGAGAGAAAGAATCGGCGTTGGGATTCACCGGTATGTGATTGGTGGTCGGAAATCATGTGGGTTTGTGTGTGTATGAGTGTTCTGTGTATGATTGTGTGTGTGTTCAACTGTGATCAGTGTGTGCATGTGACTTGGTGTGTGTGTGTGTTTGATTTGTTCGATCGTTGTTCGATGATCTGGTGGGGTGGGTTTTGATCACCGGCGGTGAGTTAGAGAGAGAGAATGTGAGTTTGATTTTGTGTGTGTGTGTTAGGTTGTGGTCCAGCAGTACATGGTGGGTGTTCCTGTCAGTTTTTTAGCATGTGTACGTGTATGTGTGTGGGTTCGGCAGTTCATTCGGTGAGTATGTGCGTGAGTTGTTGTCGTCGGTTGTGTGCGTCGATCATCGGGCGGTCATGTACATGTGGGTGTGTCGTTTGGTTGGATGGTGTATGTGCGTGGTGTGTGGGTGATCGTTGGTGTAGGGCGGTCGACGGTGAGTGAGATCGCCGGAGTGGATAGTAGAGAGAGAAAGGGGGATGATCGGCCAGGGCTGTAACAAAAAACAGAAGCCAAAACAGAGAAAAAGAAAATAAAGAAAAGAAAGGAAGAAAAAGAAAAAGAAAAAGAAAAGAAAATGGAGAATTTGCAGAAGCCATCCTGGGAAAATCCAAAACCCATTTCGTGGCCATCAAACGATTCGGAAAAAGGTGAAATTTCAATCGATTATTAATTTTTGTTAGATTAAATTTTATTTAGGGTTACAATTTCTGAAATCGTAATAATTTTGTAGCGATTAATTAATTTTAATAACGTGGTATATAAAATAGTAACGATTCGGAATATAGGGTCTGCATTGCATGATTAGGATATTCTAAATAAGATATTAATTTAGGCTCTGTCACTATTAGGTTTGCAAGCACCGGCGTCCAGATAAAGTGTTTACAGTGTCAGTTTTGCAAAACGGATATCGAGGTGAGTGTACTGTCTTCTTGTCAAACTATTTATGTGTATATATATATATATATATATATATATATATATATGATGAAAAATGGTTGTAGTTAAATTAAATGATTTCAAAATGATATGGATCAAGTAGGTTTCTGGGTGAGTTGAGAAAATGGTTTTTTGCTGAAATTTGGTGGTTTTAAAAGAGAGTGGAAAATACCTATTTTTCTAAAAATAAAGGGTGGAAAAATAATTTTGGTGAAATCAGACGTTTTTTTAAAGAAAAATGAGAAATATGATTTTGAATTAAAAATCAGTTTCGGAAATAGAAGGTGATGTTTGAGATTTGTCGATGTTGATTAGACGATGTTATTAATTTGTGATTTGATGATGACGTTATTGATTTGACGATACTATAATATTTATCTACTTCGGCAGAGTGATGATTATCTGCTTCGGTAGAGTGATGGTATTGATTTGATGATGTTATTGATTGGACGATGCTAAAGTATTTATCTGTTTCGGCAGAGTGAGGTTATCTGTTTCGGCAGAGTAATGTTATCCGCTTCGACGGAGTGATGTTTATTTATTTCGGCAGAGTGATGTTAGATGTTTATACTGCGCAGTGATTATTCACTTCGACGGAGTGATGGATGTTCGCAGGAAGGCATATCCTACGGATGGTACGGTACCGTTTCAAACTCCCGATCATGAAGTTAAAACGATCACTATGGCTAGCTAGTGTGTGTTGTGGTGGAGTGGTGTTTTGAGATGTAGTGTTTTACCTATATTGGGTGACTTATTATTTATTATGATGTTTGATATCATTTTATACTAGATGGGTTTGAATGGAACTTATACTTATTGGTTTTATTTTCACTACTTATATTATGGAGAATTTTACTAGCTACGCGTTGTCTATATACTTGCGCTTGATCCATTTAGATGTTGTAGTTATGAGTTATTATTATAAAATATTTTTACTAAGAAGATAGTACACTCGCAGGTGGAGCGGATAGGAGTTGATCGGTCCCCTACTGGTACTAGATAGAGTTATCCGGGTCATGCGTTGGAGTCGTAGAAGTGAAATTTGAGACGAGCTGTCAGAAGTGAACCTAAGGGAAGTTCATGAGTTTTAGTTTATAGTTCCTATTGTTGAAGCGGGAATATCCTTATAGTTGAAAAATTCTGTATATGTTGTATAGATGACAATTTGGTATATCTGATGTATTTTTGGTTGATATAATTGGATAGGTGATGTCATGTCAACGTCACGCCGGCCTAGGAGTGACAGGTGTCCGGGGTGGGGTGTGACAAAATTGGTATCAGAGCCTAGGTTATAGGTTCTGTAGACTTGTCAGGAGATATGTCGGTAGAAGATCATGAGATAGGAGGACGTGTCAGTCGTCTAGTCAGTAGGGGACATGAGATAGGGTATTAATAGGTGAGCTTGGTATGTGAGTGTTAGGTCTTTTATTTCATTAGTTTGTGCATTGGCATGGTGCATGGAGGGTTGTCTTTTTGGCAAGCAGCGAATGACCACGTGGTGATATTGCTAGGAGGGATGTCTTCCACAAGATAAGAAGGCTAAGCTAGACAAACAACAAATTACGTCGTTATCAATATACTAGATGATATAGCAGAACACACTTAAGTCGAAATAAGAAATAATATTCAAAGGGAATAAATCGCCTTCTTGGCAATCTAAAAGGAAACTATGACGTTACTGGACAAGAATTTAATTTGGTAGCACTTTTTAGATTGATTAATAAACGGAGTAACAGTTGTGGCATGTAGCAATGTAATAGAAAATTATATATAGGAAGTAGCCGAGGATTGTGGATCTGGGAGGATAGTAGGTGCGTGTAAATATAATCCATTTGAATGAGTAATATAGAGTTGCGGGTGGAGTCAAATTTGTGATAAATAAAAGTATGTATTGTTGGGAAGGCATATCTAGTACCTCAGTTAGTCTGATAGTGGGTTTAGGAGGTTAGAAAAGTGTTAAAGAAAGGATATCACAAATCAGTACGTAGATGTTGGGCATCAGTTCAAACAAGTTTCGGCATTGGATATTGTAATAGTTAGGGATTTTCCCTATGTAGTTTCCAGAATTGACAGGGTGCTTGTAAGCGTGATTAGTAATTATAGTTGTTGTTAAATAAGTTCCATAATGATAAGAAGATGAACGTCCGGCTTGTTAAGTTGGTTAATTATACTTGTGTTAATGAATGTGAGAAATTGAGACTTGAAATTATAATTTTAGGACTCTAAAGGAAAATTCTATGGTATAGGAAAAATAGAGTGGATTACTTTAAGTCGATGATTGATTGCATTTAGTTGAATTTAAATAATTTTAGTGGTGTATGGAAAAATTGTTGGATATTGGGAATTGGAGTAAGTTCGTTTTTGGTTTAGGAAGTTTTAATAGAAAAAGCCTTATGAGGGCCCTGAAAAAAAAAAAAAAAAAAAAAAAAAAAAAAAAAAAAAAGAAGAAAGAAGAAGAAGAAGGAAGTCACAATAAATTAGAATATCAACTAATGATTTATGTAGATCTGGTGTGTGTTTCCATAAATCCGGTGTTGGTAACGCAAAAGTTAGAATGGATAGGTTGTTAAATCGATTGCAACAAATAGGGTGTCAGATTTTTGAGTAGGCTATTTGTAATCGAAGATTAGAGACTGTGACGTGATAAAAACGGTGATCTGGTCGAAAGTAGAGAAGAGCATGTCGAACATCTCCAGAATGTGTTACTAAGGCGGTGACTAGTGTGGTAAATATGACTAGTACTCTTAAGGCATAGTATTCAAGTGAATCCAAAGGAAGCTGAAGTAGTGGGTTGATGGAATATGGAAAAGGGCGAAAACATGTGACTAGAACGCGAAACTTTTTGGAGCTAGTAGCGATTGTAATTGTTTGACGTTTAGCGACATTTCCATATGACGGGATTTGTGCTTAAAATCGGAAATAGGGAAAAATGTGGTTGCGCACAATTGGGTTATTCATATTAATGTATGTGTCAGATTGGGATCTTTGTAAGTTTATCGGGCAATTGGTTGAATGACCACGCTATTTGAACTTTTTAATGTGAAATTGATATTTATCGATTGTATGGTAGAAGCACGAAAGTTGGATGTCCAATTGGGAAAGATTAAGGAAGAAGGGAATGGAAAATTATCACAGGGCTGACTATAGTGAATAGTTCGGGCTGGAAATTAGTGAATTGGTTGTTCATATTACTTTAGGGGTTGAGTTGAGACCCTTGTAAATTTAGTGGGCGGTTGATTAGATAGTAACGCAGATTGAAATTTTGATTTTGAAAACGGCATTAATTGACTGTATTGTAGTAAGGTAAAAGTCGGAAGTCCGCTAAGAAGGTTTAGTGATACAGCGGGAATTGACTGTAGAGTTGATTAGCGTGTCTGAGAGAATGATGAAGTTTTGAGAATTTGAAATAAAGTGTGTAGGTTTAATAATGCCAATTGACGAAATAATGGTAATTGACGGAAAAGACCTTAAAAGAGGTGAATAAAACAATGTATGCAATGCTTGGTAATGATAAACTATTGAGATTGTGTGACTATTATTATTAGATTGAAATGGAATTGGGGAATTGTAACAATTGTTGTTAGGCGATTTGTTTGGTAGTAAAGTTGAGGTTGAGGAGTAATATCCAGGTGGGCTATTGTAGCTTTGACCTATTTTAAATGAAAAATGGGAGAGTAGTTCGATGAATATTTTTTTTATGCGTATGCCAGTATATATTGACTGGAGGGTTCGGTTGCATGAGGCACCGATTCAACGAAAATGTCCAATAAAGTTAGGATAATATAATTATTTTAAATCAAAAGTGCAAATTAGATGTGGAATTATATGTTTGATAAGGATCAGTGGCTCCTAAATTAAAAAATTTCACATGTGTTTAGACTCACTTGATCAGTTACTCGAAATTTTTGGAATTAAAAATCTGAAACCATAAAGGTGTCGCCGTATTGTGACTTGGTTGATAATTATTTTAACTTTTATTCGAGTTTCCATACTGCTTTGGGTATCTGGTTGAGAGTTCGTAACTCTTCTTATTTGTACATTAACGGTCAATCGAGAGGTGTGAATTTAGGTATTAGGAAATATGTTGAGGAGTTGCGTTCTGAAATTTTTGATAGTAAGGAGAATCACGCGATGTTAATAGAGCAAGGTAGTATTGGATAAAGCGCTATATAAAAGGATGTAGGATTCCAGTCAAATAGACTGAATGGAGAAGAAAGAATGGAAAATTTTCGAGAAGTAAAGACAGTCTTGTATGGTTATTTATTTATTCTATTTTTTTTTTTAGAATCGGAGTTGATAAAAAGGAACCCCATTAGATGTACTGAGTTGTTAATTATTTAGCAAAGTCAACATGTGGAGATCATTAAGATTTCATGGGAAAAGGATAATTTGAAATGTCCTTGAATTGATATGTACTCACAATGCAATATCTTATAGTCAATAATTAATGACTTTTATGATATATCAAATTTTGGTAATTGGGACGTATCTATGTTCGTTAATTAATATTTATATGTGGATAATTGTTTGAAGCATGTTAGGTAGATTGAAACGGAATTAAAGCACGTGACCTTGTCAGAGACTTGATTAAATATGGAGGCATGAAG
Source organism: Eucommia ulmoides (assembly GCA_016647705.1). Lineage (NCBI taxonomy): Eukaryota > Viridiplantae > Streptophyta > Magnoliopsida > Garryales > Eucommiaceae > Eucommia > Eucommia ulmoides. The sequence continues at coordinate 43,609,467 of CM028338.1, read as the reverse complement.
GAAATTCTTATAGAGGACCTGTTTGACGTATTTGGATATGTAGTGAGGTAGTTGGTGATATCTATGTGTTGAAGGACATTGTTATGTTTTAGACATGATTTAAAACAAATTTATGTGATTTTGGTGCAGTGCGAAAGATTTAACGGTAATATTAGGAAACGCTTATAAGAGAATTGAAGTCTGAGCTAGATACTGAGGTTGATAATTTTGGGCTAATTGTGCTTATGAGACTTCTTAAGCAGTTGGTTGTGAGTGTTGTTGGTTTAAATGTTAAACGGTGATGTTATGGCAAACTGGTCGATTGGAAAATGTCGAATGAAATAAATAAGTGTTGGTTACGGAAAAATTATAGCCGGAATTAATAGGCTCAATCAATTGAGATTCTTTGACCGTTGGTTGTTCGTGTTTAGCGTGATCGACCAAGTGCACGCTATTCGTTAGGTATTGGATATAATATCGATCACTACAAATGGAAGTGTTGCAATAGGGGCATATAATTTGACTAAATAGAATGATTATAAATATTGGGTGACTTGTAATTATGGGACCCTACATAGAAATCAGTTGTTCTAAAATTACGTAAGACAAATGTAATCATGTGGTGCGAATCTGACGTATTAGTAGTTTAACGAAAAATTTTGGGACGAAATTTCTTTTAGGAAGAGAGAGTTGTAAGACCCCGACCTTGGACATACGTATAATTTAAGTCGCATTTAAAAACAAAGAAATAATAATAATAATAATAATAATAAAAAAAAAAATAAAAATCGGAAGTAACGGGGTTGATGGTGTTAATTATGATTTAATTATAATTTGAGGGGTTAATTCGTAATTTTTTTAAACATGAAGGGGATAAATTGCAATCTTCATAAACATTAAAATTTAGAATGAGTTTAAATTACGATCCTAACTAAAATAGTGGGGCGGATTTCGAAATTTAATTTGTGATGTAAAAGTTTAGGGGGTCAAAGTATAAATCTTCAAAATATTAAAATAAAAACATTAAACTTAACAAAATGAGGGGGGCTTGGTGTAAATTATTTATATATAAATCTTATAGATTGAGTCGGTGGAAACGGAGGGAGAGAAATGGGACGCGTGGCCAGCCAATTGATCACCCATATATATATGTGTGTGTGTGTGTGTGTGTGTGTGTATATATATATGTAGACAGTCAATCGAAGAGCAAAATGGAGAAAGATCGAAGAAAACTCGTGAAGAATGGAGTGAGAGAAAGAACGGGAAAGAGAAAGGAAGAGAAAGAAGAGAGAGAGTAAGGACCGCCGGTGGATTTTGTCGTCGATCGTATAGGGTTCGCCGAAGGTGGTTTGTGAGTCGTTGTTGGTCGGGTAACAGGAAACTGAAACAGAAAACGAAGAGAGAAAGAATCGGCGGTGGGATTCGCCGGTATGTAATCGATGGTAGGAAATCATGTGGGTTTGCGTGTGTATGAGTGTTCTGTGTATGATTGTGTGTGTGTTCAACTGTGATCAGTGTGTGCATGTGACTTGGTGTGTGTGTGTGTGTGTTTGATTTGTTCGATCGTTGTTCGATGATCCGGTGGGGTGGGTTTTGATCACCGGCGGTGAGTTAGAGAGAGAGAATGTGAGTTTGATTTTGTGTGTGTGTGTTCGGTTGTGGTCCGGCAGTACATGGTGGGTGTTCCTGTCAGTTTTTTAGCATGTGTACGTGTATGTGTGTGGGTTCGGCAGTTCATCCGGTGAGTATGTGCGTGTGTTGTCGTCGTTGGTTGTGTGCGTCGATCGTCGGGCAGTCATGTGCATGTGGGTGTGTCGTTTGGTCGGATGGCGTATGTGCGTGGTGTGTGGGTGATCGTTGGTGTAGGGTGGTCGACGGTGAGTGAGATCGCCGGAGTGGATAGTAGAGAGAGAAAGGGGGATGATCGGCCGGAGCTATAACAGGAAACAGAAGCCAAAACAGAAAAAAAGAAAATAAATAAAAGAAAGGAAGAAAAAGAAAAAGAAAAGAAAATGGAGAATTTGCAGAAGCCACCCTGAGAAAATCCAAAACCCATTTCGTGGCCGTCAAACGATTCGGAAAAAGGTGAAATTTCAATCGATTATTAATTTTTGTTAGATTAAATTTTATTTAGCGTTACAATTTCTGAAATCGTAATAATTTCGTAGCGCTTAATTAATTTTAATAACGTGGTATATAAAATAGTAACGATTCGAAATATAGGGTCTGCATTGTATGATTAGGATATTCTAAATAAGATATTAATTTAGGCTCTATCACTATTAGGTTCGCAGGCACCGGCGTCCAGATAGAGTGTAGTCAGTGTCAATTTTGCAAAACAGATATCGAGGTGAGTGTACTATCTTCTTGCCAAACTATATATATATATATGTGTGTGTGTGTGTGTGTGTGTGTGTGTGTGTGTGTGTGTGTGTGATGGAAAATGGTTGTAGTTAAATTAAATGATTTCAAAATTATATGGATCAAGTAGGTTTCTGGGTGAGTTGAGAAAATGGTTTTTCGTTGAAATTTTGTGGTTTTAAAAGAGAGTGGAAAATACCTGGTCTTCTAAAAATAAAGGGTGAAAAAATGGTTTTGGTGAAATCAAACGTTTTTTTAAAGAAAAATGAGAAATATAATTTTGGATTAAAAATCAGTTTCGGAAATAGAGGGTGATGTTTGAGATTTGACGATTTTGATTAGATGATGTTATTAATTTGTGATTTGATGATAACGTTATTGATTTGACGATACTATAGTATTTATCTACTTCGTCAGAGTAATGATTATCTGCGTCGGCAGAGTGATGGTATTGATTTGACGATATTATTGATTGGACGATGCCATAGTATTTATCTGTTTCGGCAAAGTGAGGTTATCCGCTTCGGCGGAGTGATGTTATCTGCTTCAGCGGAGTGCTATTTATCTGCTTCGACAGAGTGATGTTAGACGTTTATACTACGCAGTGATTATCCGCTTCGGCGGAGTGACGGGTGTTCGTAGAAAGGCATATCCTACAGATGGTACGGTACTGTTGCAAACTCCCGATCGTGAAGTTAAAACGATCACTATGACTAGCCAGTGTGTGTTGTGGTGGAGTAGTGTTTTGAGATGTGGTGTTTTACTTATATTGGGTGATTTATTATTTATTATGATATTTAATATCATTTTATACTAGATGGGTTTGAATGGAACTTATACTTATTGGTTTTATTTTCACTACTTATATTATGGAGAATTTTGCTAGCTACGTGTTGTCTATATACTTACGCTTGATCCATTTAGATGTTGTAGTTATGAGTTATTATTATAAAATATTTTTACTAAGAAGACAGTACACTTGCAGGTGGAGCGGATAGGACTTGATCGGTCCCCTACTGGTACTAGATAGAGTTATCCGGGTCATGCGTTGGAGTCGTAGGAGTGAAATTTGAGACGAGCTATCAGAAGTGAACCTAAGGGAAGTTCATGAGTTTTAGTTTATAGTTCCTATTGTTGGCGGGAATATCCTTATAGTTGAAAAATTCTGTATATGTTGTATAGATGACAATTTGGTATATCTGATGTATTTTTGGTTGATATAATTGGATAGGTGATGTCATGTCAACGTCATGCCGGCCTATGGGTGACGGGTGTCCGGGGTGGGGTGTGACAGTTTTAAAAGCTGTAATTAAGTGAATTGAACCAAAAAGAAGTCATAATAATATACAGGGTCTAGGAGAGCATTTAAGTGTCATGATACATGGGAACTAGCTGTTAGAGAGCTGATTTATTTCCCATATATATAGACCTGCATTTTTCATATATCATTAACATAGATTAAGAGAGCTTAAAGAGTTAAGATCATATTGAGCTGTTATAAGAGATATCATTATGAGATTTTGTAAGAGCTATTCTAAGAGACGATCTTGAGAATCATTGGCTATTAATCTTTGCTGCTACTAGATCTGAAGTAACATTGCTTTATTTATTTTTTCTGTGGATTCTGGGTGAGATCTTTCCAATTACTTTCTATTGTATATTGCTTGTTTAATTTTCGGAAATTGATCTTTAGAAATTGTTTCTGATTTTTATTGAAGAAAATATTTTATAAACAATTTCTTGAATTTGATTACGTGCTCAATTATTTGTTACCCATCTTTTGTTTAAAATCATATTTTCAATCTCACGCTTTTTTATCATTAGATTTGGAATATTAATCGAGTTTTAGTTTATCTGGGGTGGTAGAAGCTCCGAGTGAGATAATTTGCTTATCAATTTATATTGGAGAGTAGTGTAATGGATTAAATACTGTTGGTGGTATTTAATCAAATGGTAGCCGATTTTCAGTATCTTCCTGTAAAGAGATTGAGGTAATAATTCTTTCTAGATAGAATTGATTTTGAGTGAATTTTGTAAAGGTTCCATCATTATCTGGGAAAATGATAGTTGGAGTGTTTTTGTGAGATTTTGATTCTTGAGCCTAAGGTATAAAAGAATTAGGTTATGATTCTCCCTATAATAGAATTAGATTATTTTTGAGCCTATAAAAAGTAGAGGTTATTCCTAAATCTGTGAAAAGAAATTTGTAAATGTTGATTCTGAACCTATGAAAAGAATCATTGTGAGGGTTTGGTTTTTACCTGTAAAAAAATCTTGAGTTTAGTGGGTGAGAATCTCCATGGAGCTCGGAGGACTGAATTAGCCAAGAGTAACTTGGTGAACCAGGGTATAATGGTGTGTACTACATTGCTTATTTTCTTATTTTATCTTGTATTGTTTGAGTATGCACCTAGAGCTTATTACACTTATCCGCTGCTTTAAAGATAATAATTAATTTTAAGATAAAATTAATTATTTGATTTTTGAAGTGTTATTATTTCTCTGATAATTTTTTAATTACCTAATTCACCCCTCTTTTGGGTATTCCACTGGGCTAACACAAACATATACGCTAATCTCGTCTAAACAAATGAGTTCAATCATAGTATTCTTGACAAACATCAAAGAGATTATTCACATATCATCATATGATTCATGTCTTGTCTAATAACTAAAAATCAAAACAAAAATTAATCACCTTGCATAAATGAACTACGTGCTGACCTGATTCTCAACGAACTGAGATAAGTAGGTAACCCACATATAGGTTTGGTCACCTATTTAAATAAAAATCAGTTCATCTTGAACATATGAATTACGTTTAACATGATTCCCCATGTTAACTAGGATACATATGCAATCTTTATAAGGTTCAATCATCAAAAAATAAAAAAATAAAAAAATATTTTCATTTTATTTACTTTTATTTGTTGTTGCTGGTAGTTTAGTTAAACTTTACTTACTTTCTATACATAAAAATGCAAAAAAAAAAAAAAAAAAAAAAAGACAAAAATATAAAAAAAATGGGAATTATTTTGTTAACCAAAACCAAAGAAAATTACTTGGATTTTGAATATCTATTTAGACTAAGATATCGTCTCCGGATGGGTGTCTTGGGGTGTGTAAAACCTTCCTCGAGTATAACCGACCCTCAAACTTAAATAAATCTCTAGTACAAGATCTTTACGAGTCAAAACACGTGTCGTTTCAAAAAAAAAAATGAAATTTTAAAATCCTGGTAACCTATAACATCATTTAATCCATACTAGTTGGCAACTCCATTTTCAATACAAATCTTGGCCCAAACAATGTTTTCAAAACCGGCGCCTAGAAAACCCTTTGAAAACCATTTTTAAAAAATGAACAAATTTTGAGGATTTCAAGAGGGAGAAATGAAAACTTGTTTTTTCTTTTCTTCCTGGTCTCTACTTCCTCTGCTTTCAACAACATCTAGGGTTCGTCAGCTGGCGACTCTGCTAGACACTTTAGAGGGTCAAGCCTAGTTGGAGTCTAAATCTATATTCACAAGTATATAAAATCCAAGAAATATGTCTTTGGTTTTTCAAACATAAAATGATTCCCTAAACAAAAAAATAATAATAAACTTTTCTTTCAATATGTTTATATACTTGCATGCATCTATTTATTATTTTTACATATTTGCATTTACTTTACTGTCTTTCAATATCTGCATTTAATTTACAGTCTTTAAATTTTTATATTTAATTTTTGTATATTCTCTCCAACGCACGGGCAACACTTTTGCATTGCATATCATGATGAGAAAAACCCAAATCGTAACCTTCTTAGTGATAGAGAGGCTAGCAATAAGGGCTAAAGTCGTGCGATTTCATCCCGTCGACCTAAGCTCCGAAACCCTTAGGGTAAAAAGAGGTGTTGGTAGAAGTAAGGTCGGGCGATTTATCCCCTGGGACCCGTCTACGAAACTTATCTCGTTCGGATCACCAACCAAAGATGGATGTTTCCTCGGGGAGGACGCCGAATGTTTGAAGATTTGGGAACCGAAGCTTTCTGGGATGCATTAGTAGAAAATCCATGAACCTCATATAGTGAGCTTAGGATAGACGATATCCAAAACATTGTTTTACTTAAGACACCATCTTGGATATATATATATATATATATATATATATATATATATATATATATATATATATATATATATGTAGTTATTTATGTAATTGTTATACTAGATAGGTAGAATAAAATTTCTAAGACAAATAGGGGTATAATAGACAGTGTAAGAATTCTTGTTTAATCCCACACATTGCTAGTTTACTTAACGTAAAAAAACATTTTAAAAAATTGGAATACGGAGCAAGCTATAGGAAAAAACAATGATCCTTGCTTTACTTAATACAATAAACCCTCAAATAGGAACATTAAATCATTAATGCCGATTTCATCCTCATAATTCACTTAAAACGTACATTAATAAAATCACAGATACATTCGCCTTTAAATAAATAAATGAAAAGCCAACCTTAAATAAACATCTAAAAATAGCCTTTGCCAAACTACATTGTCTAAAGTTCGTCCGCTAAAACAACGTGAAAGAATCTACTTCGATCATGCAAAAACACGTCAAGCATACCAAGACACAAGAAAGTGTCAACACCCAATCAAATCAAGACTATACGATCCAAGACACATATCTGCTAGCAGTAACTCAATTGAATTGCAACGTTACTTTGATGCACAAAACTTATTGATAGTGATGACGGAAATTTTAATATATTGGCTTGGTGGAAATTTCAACAACAAAAATTTTCAATTCTTTCTACCATGGCCCATAGCATACTAACGGTTCCAGTTTTCGATTGTTGCATCGGAAACAGCTTTTAGTCCAGGTGGTAGAACTATATCAATAACCCGTTGCAGTCTTAATTCAAATATTGTGGAAGTTTTGATATGTCTAAAATATTGGAAACTTGCGGAGTAGAGACAACAAAAACAAGACAAAATAGATACACTTAATGAAGACTTACTGAATTTAAAATTATCAAAACCATCATTTATGGAAGATAATTCTCCAGATGAAGGTGGTGATTGAAAATTGTTGAAAATTTTAATTTATTTTAATATAATTTATTTTAGGTTGATAGCAGTGCAAATAATTGTCAAATGTATAGGTGTCAGCTTAGTTGGGATGTATACATTTTATAGTGATGCATTTATTTACAAATATTTACTATTCAATATAGTGATGTAATTGTTTTACTATTAATAAAAATATCACTATTCAATTTTTAATTTCTTTTTGTTAAGTTTGAAATTTTGAATAAAACACCTTTTTTTTTTTTTTAATTATAAATAAATTTAATAAAGTCAAAAAATTAAATCTTATATTAATAAAGTTAAAAAAAATATAATCTTAAAGTTTAAAATAAATTTAATTAAAGATAAATATCTATGAAAAATGTTAACTAATATTTTAAAATTTAATTATTTTGACAATTGAACATTATAATTAACTCGTTTCATTATATATTTATTCATAACTAAGAATGGTAGTGTAGTGGTTATTAACATTATCTTACTAGTGAAAGTTCTAGTGTTCAAATCTCTCTACTCTTTAATCAACCATTTAAAAATTAGTTTTAACCATTTAAAAAAAAAAAGTCCGAGCCCATACAAGCTCGAGCTCGAATCCCGTAGACCCAAAATGTGTGGGCCCATTGGACGGGCTCGGATTTCTTCATTTCAGGCCCTTCCCGGGCCAGCTATGCCTGTTGACTGGTCAAAGCCCGACTACGCCTCGGGCTTCATGATTTTCGGGCAGGTCAGTCCCGGCCTGGTCCATTGCCGACCCCTACCCTCTAGAGAATTTGGAAGAATAATTATTGAATTTTTTTTTTTTAATTAATATATTTTCCATGAGTCAGTTTCAGGAACTATACAGTATTGAGACCTATGCTCGCGCAACCAAACGCCGGCAAGGGCCTCGCCGGGATTTTTCTCACCAAAGGCAAGCTACACGTAAAGCTATAGCGCCAGAGCTTGAGACCAAATAAAACACAGGTAACAAAAATCTCACTAGCTTCGGTAACGTGAGCGCACGCCAACTGTTTGCTTTTATGCCTGAATGGATTTTATTTAGCGATCGATTTCTTTTTTGATACATTGGCGTTCTTGTACTTGATTGCTTACTATATTGCTTCTTGAGTCAGAGTCTAACTTTAAATTTTAGGTCTCCTATGACAGAAAAGAAGTAAGATTAATATGAATAAAAAAAAATCAAAGAAATGATGCTTAGGCAGTGTTTTGCAGCACGATATTGTAGACTTCGAATTGAAATTAGGAAAAAAAAGAGGCATGTATCATTTAGTCTCAAAATACAAAAGAAATTACCAATTACTTCCATCACTTTTTTTTTTGCATCACTAAGTCCTTTTATTTTTTTCTGATCAAAATACTCATCATATGGATGTTGAATGTAATATCAAAATTATTATTATTATTATTATTATTTTTATTTTTTTATGCTATTTTTTTCTGACCAAAATACCCTTCATGTGGATATTGAATGTAACATTCGGTGTTGAATGTAATATCAATTGTTTGTTTGTTTGTTTTATTTTTTATTTTTTATTTTTTTAATGCTATTTTTTTCTAACCAAAATGCACCTCATGTGGATGTTGAATGCAACATTTAACATCTGTGAGTGTTGAATGTAACATCAACTGTTTTTTTTTTTTTTTTTTTAATGTTATTTTTTTCTGACCAAAATACTCTTCATGTAGATATTGAATGTAACATTCAACACCTGTGGATGTTGAATATAACATCAACTGTTTTTTTTTATTTTTTTTATTTTTTATGATATTATTTTTTTCTGACCAAAATACCCCTTATGTAGATGTTGAATTTAACATTCATTATTCTCTTATTTTTGTATGCAGAGTAAAATACATATGATATTACATTGAACACCTGTAAATGTTACATTCAACACCTGTAAATGTTGAATATAACATCAATTATTCTCATATTTTACGTTACGTTTAGTAACGATTTTATCCTAAAATCAAGATTTTTTTTTTTTTTTGGAACATATAAAAGTAACAAAAAGTCATAAAATTTGGGGTAAAGCTGTAATTTATGACAGCGGCGACCGGAGACCCGCGACGGCGGCGACCGGCGGAGGACAACAGTGATACATCAATTTGACGACCTTTTTTCTCGATGTGAAACTCACGGGAGGGCATTTCGGTAAACTCAATCCTGACCATTTTTGAAAATAGGACTAATTGGTATAAGGAAAGGTGTTAATGGGACTAATTGGTGCAAGAAAAACGTGTTGACAGAACTAATCGGTGCCAAAAAAAATTGATGAGAGTAGGTGGTAAATAATTTCTCTTTTTGGGATTAATAGGTAATTTTCCCCAAAATAAAATGCATGTAAATTTTCAATTTTTCCATTGGTTTAGTTCTGATCCTGATTCTAAGTCTCCAGTTCGTTGCTCCCGACATATACCTAAGTTAGTGATTTTGGCAGCACAAAATTCAAGCCTTTGAATTGGAATTAGAAATCAATGAATGTAATTTTTTAGATTTTCAGATTCCGGTTGGTCACTATTTCTGTTCCCTTATTCCTATTCCGACTCCCAAAGTTTTAGGATTAATATATAGAAACGTATTTAATAAATACGTATCTGTTCTCAAAATTTTAGAAGTAATTTTCGGACTATTTCCTAAATTCCTTACGAATAAACGAAGAAAGTGTTGATTCCTATTCACTCCCATAAAACTATTCTCATTACTATCCTGTCGGCCGCCGCCACCACGACGCAGGCCACCATACATTTAAAGAAAAAAAAGAACAATGTTACATCTAAACGTATTTCTTGTTTCTGTTCTCATAAAAGTAGAAACAGCAAAACAGAAACACTTAACTAAATGCTACCTTAAAGAATAGAAGCTCTTTCAGTGTTGGACTAGGATCAACAGTAACATGAAATTAATCCGGATTGATAAAATGATATGAACCCTTTGATCAAGAACTGATGATCCATAGAAAAGCTAATAATTAAAATCTTTTTGCTCATAACAACTCAACAAAAGTGTTCCTTATTTACCAAAAAAATAAAATAAAATAAAATAAAAAAATAGAGATGATGAGGTACAGAAATTTAATTGTTTTTTAATTATGTACATTCTATCATCCACTCCTTTCCTCTTTACTTCATTTAGGCTCTCTTTTTTTTGCCTTTCTGCTTCTGTTCCATGAAAATTGGGAACAAAACAAAAAATAAAAAAACAAAAAAAAAACACTAAACAAACGTCACCTTAACTATCTCTCTTCCGCCAACAAAAAACATCAATGTCGAGCAGTCGGACTTCTTATACATCCTAAACTCTCTATGTACGAAAATTTCTTGGTGGCAACAACAATTGGAGGTTTCCTTAAATAATTTACATCAGATTTTTCTGGTAATTCCCCTTCCAAGTCTTTTTTAGTTTCGGTTTCTCCCTGATCCAAAGACCATTCCATGAAGTCCGATAATGTCATGGAGGTTGGTGTTTCTAATGAGTAAAATTTCTCTAATTCTTCGTTGTCCAAAGAGAATTTCCCTGAAACAGGTGGTGTTTCTCTGAAACAGTTTCTGATTTGATCTCTGGACAAAGGGCTTGTGGAAATAGAATCAACTTGGAGTACTTCCTCGATTCTTGACATGACTGTGAAGGCTAAGCTTTCTAATACTCTTGAGTAGCTCTCCAAAACAGCGTGTCCCACATCCTATGAAAAATCCAAGAAAAAAAAATTAATTTTGATGATGATTTTTGGGAAATTATTCTCAAAAATTTCAAAAACTGATTTTGAGTTGTAAACCAAACGTACCATTAGGTTCGCATTTGGTTTCATGAAATTGGAGCCTAAGATTTGGCTTTAGAAATAAACGCGTGGAAATTTTCAAGTTTTTGCATACATTCACTTTCAATTCCAATTCAAAGGCTCCAATTCCTTTCTACTCAAAACTACCTTAGTGTTTCTGTTCCTAGAAAATTTGGAACACCATTGAAGCTTTTGTTCTTACTTGGTTGTATTGGATTTTGCTCATGTCTAGAGCAGACTGAGGAATTCCGGGGAACTGCTGCTTAAGAATAAGCAAGATAGTCTCTGCTCTCTCTTCGAATTGTTCTCTCTTTCCCATACTCACACCCGATGTCCATGTAGACTTCCCATCTTTAGTATTCATCTTCCTCTTCCATATCACTACTGACGCTTCGATCCTATTCTTTAGGTCAAGAATTTTATGCTCCGATGATAAGTCAACCTTTGAAAAAAACTCATCCGGATTGAAGTATTCATCTGTTATACCTTTGTATATCGATTCTCCTAAGCTCGCCCTTCCATTCTACCTCAAAAAAAAAAAAAAAAAAGGAAAGGAACGATTAAGGATCACGGCGATCAGAATTTTCACTTTTTTGGGGAAACATAATAATTTTTTTTGATAGGTTCACTTTGTATTCGCTTGTTTTAAGGGGTTATTAATACCTTGGGTAGTGACTCAATGTAGTTTTCGGGGATCTCCATCTCCGATAGGACTTGAGCATTTATGGCCATGGCTGCTTTGAGCACTTGGTTTACCGAATCTTTCTGAAACTGCAACCATTTCCTAGTGATTTCAGACAAGCCGTTTGGGGGAACCTTAGGAACCGGTATCCACCATTTCTCGTCTTTCCTCTTGTTTTTCCCTTTCTCCTCTTCTTCTTCATCGTTGGACATGTAATAGAACTCGTTTTGATCCTTAAAATTATCGAGACAGTCCTGTTATTCGAAAGATTAAAAAAAATTGATGATAAAGTAATATAATGACTATTTCAGGGACATTGTTCTGATTTCCCTTTTGGTTTTTAAAAAACATAGAATTATGTTCTTACAAGAAGCATTGCGTTGAGCTTGCGTAAAGCAGGAACATTCATATGTAGATCATTTCGTTGCATTGTCACCATAACCTGATCAATCGAAGAAAAGAACATTAACGTACCTGTATTAGGAGATGTGCATCTTAGGGAGAGAGTGAGATTTGGGGCGAGGTGGCATTTTGTTTAGTGTTTCTGTTCTTAGATTTTTTGTTTTCGTTCCCCAAAAAACATAGAATAAAAATAAAAATATGGGAATAAAAAACATATATTTCTATTCCATTCCCAGATTTTAAAACAAAAAATCTGAAAATAGAATGAAGACTTCCTAGATTTCCGTTTCTGTTCCAAGTTTTTGAGAACAGAAACATAACTTTGCGAACAGAAAAACACCAACTTAGAGAGTGTTTCACCTCGACGCTGATTCCATCTTTGAGTATTTGGTTAGAAGGAACAAATTCAACAATGTGATCGGTCACAGATAACAGCCAATCGATTTCCTTCCTCCACTTTGCTTTCCTTTCTGCCGACATCGGTTCTAGCCTCTTTTGCTCCCCAAACACAGAAGCTGCATTTTTTTAATATTTTATTTTACTTTTGTAAAAAAATATCATGAATTATATGCTTTTTCTAAAATAATAAAAAAAAGTGATTTTCAAACATGACTTTTTATTTATTTATTATTGTTATTACCTGCTAAATTTGTGAAGGCATTTGACAATGCTAAAGCTGATGAAACACCCTTTCCTCCACCAGACATACCCTCTCCCAAAAGCAGTTTCGCAAATCTATCCTTCATCAGTTCCATATCTAGATTCAAATTTAATTTATCAAATATGAATGCATAAATGTGTTTTTTTCCCCTAATTGATATTGTTTTCACTTTTCAACCTCTTAAGCTATGTTGTTTAGTGCTTCTGTTCCCAACTTATTGTTTCTGTTCTCAGGAATATAACAAACAATTATGTTCTGTTCCCAAAAATTTGTTCTAAAAATCTGGGAACAAAACATTAACATATATTTTTATTTTTATTTTTTGCATAATCTGTTTCTGTTCCTAGAAAAAAAGTGAGGCGGAAACACTACAATATCTTCAGTAGTTTGTGTTTGTTCCCGTTTTTGGGAGGCATAAATTGAAATCTGAGGAAAGAAATAAAGCATTGGTTGTTTAGCTCCCAACAAAAAACAGAATTATAAGTAAAAAAATCGGGGTTTTTTCTGCTCCTAGAGTTTAAGGACAATGTTTTGGAATGGAATCGCTCCCAGATTTTCATTTCTGTTCTCTAAAAAAATCAGTTTTTCCCCCATATTTTTTTGTTTGAACAAGAAATCTAAGAACTAAAACGCACCACCTTGTTTATTTTGTGTTATTCCCATTTTTTTTCCTGGAAAGGGTAGCAAAAATATGTAAACAAACAAAAAAAAAAAAAGTTCATTTCTATTCTTCCTCCAAAATTCTTAGAATAAATTTAATGGAACGGATCCGCATTGCTCTCATATTTCTCTTTTTACTCCAACTGTTTTTTTTTTAAAAAAAAAAAAAAAAAAAAAAAAAGCACTAAATGAACGTCTTGAAAACAAAAGATGCCTTATGGATTAAGGAAAGCAAAAGAAAAAGAGAACATCATCTTGCCTGATGCCTGTGTCTTCTGTGGTGAACCAACAACATCATTTGCCAAACGCGACCTAATCTTGTCATTACGATTCAACGCCCACCCAATCTGTTGATTTCTGAGATTGTCTTCACGCAAAGGTCCTGAAGCCTGACTTCTGGACAACATTCGATTCTCCACTGGAGACGTTGAACTGAGGTCATTGTTGTTGTTTTCGAGGATCAAGCTCTTGGTCTGATGCCCCGAGCTATCTTGTGGGCTCTTGAAGTGAAAGAGTTGAGACATCGGGCTCCCTCTTTCTGTATCGAGTGCTGGAACCATAATCTCAAAAAAAAATAAAAAAAAAAAAAAATAAATAAAAAATAAAAATATTGGGATAAAAAAAAAGAAGGGGAAGATTTCTTGAGAAAAAAATATGAGAGGGGAAAGAAGAATTAAGTATGGGCTAAGGTTAAGAGAGCATTGATAATATTATTATTATTATTATTATTATTATGGGAAAAAAGGTGGAGTGCATGTTTTTTTTTTTTCTTCTTCTTTTACATGGAAGAGGCAGGTCAATTTTTTTTTTTTTTTATTATTATTATTTCTTTAAAAAAAATTTATGGGACTTTTTTGTTGGTTGTGATATGAGTGGTGTTAAGGGTTAGAGAGGGTTGAATGGTTGCTCTTGAATTTTGGAGCTCCATGAAGCACACCAATGAGTGGCTCTCCCTCCTCTTTCTCTCTCTCTCATTTATATTTGGGATAGAATTCACCAAGTGGATTTATTAATGGATTGAATTTAGTAAATAATATTATGTGGAGATTAATTTCAATCTATTAATAGACTAAGGTTGCGTTTAAAGGAGAATTTTATTTGGATAAGAAATTTCACAAATTCTGTTTAAGAAATTTTTGTTTGGGTACTATGAAAAATTTATAAAATTCATTCATAGAATAAGAGAGATTTGCAAATTACTTCAAAAAATAAATGTTATTTCAAAATTCTTTCAAGATAAAAATTGTTGTTTTTTCAATTCCTCGTCTATTATTCAAACTAGTTTTAGACCTACATAATATTCAGATCTAGAAAAAATTATATCAGTATATATTTTTTGTTTGAATATTACATGTACAACAATTGATCATGTAATTTTATATTTAATTTATCTTATGAAAGTATGAAAAAAAATTAATTCTGAAAAATAAAAATAAAATTGTAAGCTAAAAAATAAATAATGTCAACCTCTGAAATAATTCTTGTTCATCACTCATATTTATTTTGAGAAAATAGTATATAATATGGAAATAATCTCTTAGAGGATTTTTAAAATTTTCTATTTTCTTTAAATAATAGTTTTAAAATAAGTTAATAGGTCTTTTTTTATTTTGTTTAAAAGTTATATGTAATTATTTGATGGAGAGAGAGAATTTTATTAAAATGGTTAGAGAGGGAGAGAGAGAGGGAGATGAAGAGATAAAGTTACGTGTTATAATGAAAACAACATTCAATCAAAATATGGATAAATTTCAGTAAAGTTTCGTATTATTGTCATTGGGAAAACTTATAATGATATCTCCTGTTATTTGAAAAATATCTCTAATCCTCATTTCCTTTAATAGTAAATATAAATATAAATTTACATATTTATTCTTGATAATATAGTATTAAAAAATTAATTAAAACTATTTAATAAAAAATTATTCTTATAACTCTCTTAAAAGAATTATGATTTTGGTTTTTAAATTCTTTTTATATAAATATATTTGTAAAAAAAATTAATACTTTTGAGATCAAATGATACTTGTTACATTTTTTTAATATTTAAAAAGTACTTCATGCTAATTTTTTAGAATTTAAAATTATTATGAGAATTAAAAATTGTTGATTTATGTAATATATTTTCTATTCTAAGTGATTAACTTCAGTCCAAATGATTAACTTCAAAAGACAAACAATCAACTTTCATGCAACAACAACTTTTAGGACGGGAGATTTTATGGACATTTTCAACTTCTTTTTTACCTTACAATTTTATTTTATTTAAAAAAAAAAAAAAAAAACACATTTATGTATATACACACACAAATATATTGTTATAAGTTTATTTTTTAGTGTTTAGGTCGGAAGGATAATGGGAAAGGAGTCTCAAATTGTCCATAAAAGCTCTTAAAATAAGAGAATTTTTAATTAAACATCCATTTTTATATTTGATATTTGTATGGGCCCCAATAGAGAAGGCCAAACAATTAAAAATCCATTCAATTATTTTTATTTTGAGAAAACCTCAAATTTACATCCACAATAGTTCACACGTGGCTTTGGATTGTTAGAGCTATGTAGGTGTTTTTGGAAACAACCATCAAGCTCAACAAGGAAAAATCCAAGTTATTCATTCATTCAAGCTACGAAAATGGAAAAGATTAAACCTTCTATTCCTATTTGTCATGCCCTAAATTGCGAAGAAGCTAACGACGGAGATTGCGAACACCCTAAATTGCAAACACCCATTTACACGCCGACACAAATTAACGGCGGCGACAGCAGTAGTATCGGCGACGACGACGACAGCAGCATCGGTAGCGACAACATCAGGTTCAACCGGCTGAGGTTTGAGCATCAGGTTTAACCGATTGGTTCTCAGATTTGTTTGAATTACTTGTGCTTCGTTGATTTGAATTTCAAAAACAGAATATTGGACTCTCAAACTCGAAGAACTTACCATTCACGACAATACGAGAGGCTCAAACTCAGATTTTCTTGAACGTTGTTGGGTATACTGGTTTGTTCTTCTTCAATCTTCTTCTTATTTTATTATTAAATTTCATCAACCTCCCCTATATTTATGTAACACTACTAAAAATACCTTATAACTTTTTAAGCAAATGCTAAATCAAGAATTGTTTGAAATTAGGAATGTGGTTCCCAATATTTTGTTTTTGTTCCAATAATTTTGCGAAGAGAAAAAACCAAATGACATTTATTTAGTGTTTTTTTTGTTTCCATTAACTTAGAACAAAAGTATAAATTTAGAAACAACCATGTTTTTAATCCTAGTAATTTGTTCTAAAAATTAGGGAACAAAAAACACCAAAAATCTAAAAGTAAAAACAAAATTCTTGAACCAATTTTGTACAACTTCCATGTTTTGAGCAACCTTGGAATTAGTTGAATATTGGTGTAGAACCTTTTGTGGTTAAAAGTTGTTGTGTAGTTATAATTGAGTGAATATTGATGTACATTTATAATTTGTTGAATATTTGATGCACGACTTATAATCAGTTCAACACTCAAAATATCAACAATGCAATGGGGGAGATGAATTTTTGATACACATTAACAAATCTAACAAACCACACATCACCAAAGAGATGGAAATTAGAGCGAAATGTAAAAACACAACAACAATATATAATTTTTACTGCATATTAACCATCTCAACATCCAAAACATCAACAATGAAAAGAGAGAGATGATTTTTTCCTACACATTAACAAACCTAACAAACCACACATCACCAAAGAGATGGAAATCAGAGCGAAATGTAAGAACACAATAACAATATATAATTTTTACTGCACATTAACTATCTCAACACTCAAAATATCAATAATGCAATGGGGGAGATGGCTTTTTGATACACATTAAAATTCAACTTCTAAACATTACCAATGTAGAGGAAGAAGGGGACAATTCAAAATAACAAATTAACATCGTTGCATGTACAAAAACTATTCAACTAATTATAACTGTCACTCAACTAATTATAACTGTACAGCAAAACAATTAACCAATTATAAGTCGTGCATCAAATATTTAACTGATTATAACTCTACAACAATATTCAATTCATGAAAGTTGTGTAGTAAAAATTCAATCAATTATAACTGTACAATAAATATTCAACCAATTATAATTATACAGTAAATATTCAGACCAATTATAACTGTACAGTAAATATTCAAATATCGATTTTTACATAACGAAAAGTAACAAGAAGTCATACAAAACAAGATGTCACACAAATATGACTGCACAGTAAAATTGCTATAAAAATATATATTTGAATATTAAATTGTTGCACATCAATATTACTGTGCAGTAAATTTGCTATTAGAAAATGCATTTCAATATTACGAGGCAAATGTTAATGCACAACAATATTTGTGAAAATTGTGCAACAAACCCTTCGGCGACAAGCAAACAATATTACAAAGATACCAATAAGCACTAACCTGATCTCCACTCTGTTCATCAATACTGTTTACCCCTTGTTTGCTTATGTGATACTAGATTATTGTCGTATTTCGTATGTCGCTCATGCAGTTCAGTAGATGCACCCACCATTACTTGAGAACCAATAACAGTTCAATAGAAAATTTCAACAACTCAAACAATAATAATGCAGGGAAAAAAGAGGAAAATTAAAAACAAGACTTCAATATTCAATTTTTGCTACACGGTATAATTATTGTTGCACATTAACAAGGAGTAAACAAAATAATATAGATATATCAGATCTTGCATCATTAATCTCAAGAACTGTAATATTTACTGCACATTAAATATCTTTAACAACTCAAACATCACCAACGAGATGGAACCAAAGTAAAATATAAGAGCAAGAATCCAATATGTGATTTTTTCTATGCATTAACAATAATAACAACCTAAATGTCAATGGTGAAAAGAAGGAGAGGGAAATTCAAATATCTAAGACGCCAATTAGTGATTTTTACTGCACATTAAATATCTTTAACAATCCAAATATCACCAAACGAGATGGAACAAAAGTGAAATATAAGAATACGAATCCAATATGTGATTCTTGCTACGCATTAATAGTTCTAACAACCCAATCGACGTTTAACTAAACATCGATTTTTGCATCACATTAATGATTTTGATCAACAACCCCACATCAATAATGAAAAGTAACAAGATGTCGTACAAAACAAGACTTCAAATGTTAATTTTTGCTACACAGTAAAAATCTCAACCAATCAAACATCAACAATAAAAGATGAAGATGATTGAAAATCAATACGGAAAGGTGAATATTACTGTTCCGTTAAAATTTGCCTAAGATTCATTGTACATTTGTATATTTTTAGGAAACAACTAAATCAATTTTAGAGAATGCACAAAACCATATCAATGTTCGATTTCACCACATCAATAAATATGTGCACAACTCAATCGATGATTTGTGTTACACAATGGACGTGAATCCGTAAAACCCTAAACGGCGAACAAATGGGGTGTGATGAAATTTACCAGATAATGACACCGGCGGCTTGGAATGGACGGCGACGGGGGTTGGGTTTGAACGGCAATGACAATTAGAATCTAAGGCGACGACCACGTCAACAATGGCGATGGCTCCTGGAATCAATGACTACGACGATGATTTTTGCACCAACACTAAACCGCGACAATTTTGGGTACGAGAAGAACAATGCGAAAGGGATTATTGCAATGGGATTGTTAATATGGCGTCTTCAAATGGTAGTTTCTAAAGTTTGAATGAAGCTTCTTCACGAAAATTACCTTCCAAATAAAGCTATCTTCATGCGTCTATGCTCCCAAAGTGAAACTCACGGCTGCTATTGGGGTTTCTTTTAAACGTGTATTGTTAATTAGGGATATCACTAATATGTAAGTGGGCTTTGGGGCCCATATTAAAAAACCCTAAAATAAGTTAGGTGCAGTGATTGTTATTGGTCCAAGATTCTAACGGAGTAATGAATTCGGAATGCAATTAATAGGATGATTACGAAAATTTATGGCTTAAATTCATTCCTAGTGTTTTTTCTTTCGATATTATGGGTGGAAGAAACTAATCCTAGCCGTTTATCATATTAGAAGAATAAGATTAGAGAGATTATGAAAAATGAGTCATCATTCATTCCTAAGTTTTGACTTTCGCTATATGATTAGATTATGTTACTAAAATAGTTATTAATATTATTGAATTACTAAATAAAAATTAAAGATAATTGGCAATTAGTTCCAAATGGAGGGTGTAATATGTTAATTGTTCTGCTTAAAATATAAGTTTAGATTTAGTTCCTTAAATTAATGTTTGGTTTCGTATTAGTCCCGCATGGGCTCATGTATTGCATATGGAAGGTAAGGAGAGTTTGGTAAATAAATCCGTATTGTAGTGAATATTAGTTACATATAATTAAAATTAGTTATAATTTAATAATTACAAATCACACGTTATTATATCGCATATATCTGTTTAATATTAGTTACATGAATTTATACTAAAGATCTCTCTTATCTTTTGGTCTTATACTAGAAATCTCCCTTATTTTTTAATAAATACAGGTCAACCTCAATATTGATTAATATTTTTGTGTGAAAAGACCATTTTACCCTTCTTCTTCTTCATTTTTTTTTTGTTTTTTTTTTTTTTTTGTTTTTTTTTTACAATTAAAAAAATTGTGAGTAAAATTACCGAATTGCCCTAGTGGGAAAAAAAAGTCTCACTCTCCCAGAGTGAGACACCATTGATTCATCGTTAGAGAGTGAGACGAAGGCCCAATCGGAGGCGTTGAAGGTGGTCGTCGGAGGGAGTGTGGAAACATCGTCGTCGTCGTCGAAGAGTGGAAACATCATAGGGGTTGTCGGAGGAATCTCGTCGGAGCAAGATCATCAGATGAGGCTCTGTGGGATGTAATCACTTTCACTGCTGCGACTGTCATCTACCCCGCCACCTCCTCTGCCGCTGCACCAGGTTAGCTCTCCAATCTCTCTCTTTCACTAATCTACTCTTTTCTCTCGCCGATCTACCGAAGCTCCAATTCTTATTATTCCCCCAAAAGGAATATCCTACGCATTATTTTTCGCCTTCTCTTCGTCTTCTAGGGTTCTCGTAGAACCTCCAGCTAGGGTTCCATAAAACCCTAAAATCGCAACATTTTGATCATCCATTTCATCTCCATTAACAAATTGATCTAATTTATTGCTTCAGATATTCTCTATTCATCATGTGATAAGATTTTTATACGTTTTATTTTCTTCTTCGAAATTGGTTTTCAAGTCGACGAAGAATTGAACTTTACTAAATCGTTTTAAATCATTTCATCTGAATCGTTTCGTCTGAAATTTTTCTTTTTGCACATTTTGAATGATAATTAGGGTTTCTGTATTGGAAAAAAAATCATTAATCGTTCACGATGGAGCTCTGAATATTTGAATCTTGAACTAAACTAAGAAGCTTGAGTCGGTTTTGGGTTGTGGGATTTGAAATATTTGAATCTGCAGGCATCCAGTGGCGGAGATTCGTTGTTGCAAGACGAATGGGAAGGGGTAGCAGTGCCAGAACGAGGCGAGATCACCACCTCGGTCAGTTGAGGAACTACAACAATCCCACATCCACTGCCGCCGCCGTCGCGAAACCACCGAAAAAATGCAAAAGACTGTCGAAGAAAATAGAAAAATGCAAGGAAGTGGTGGAAGAGAATCAGGGGAATATTTGTCCACTGTTAAATTAAGGAATAGTATTTATGTCATTAAATGAGTTTAATAGTATTTTTGTCAATAACAATATTGTGCCAAAAACTATTCACACAAAAGAAATAAGTAATTTCAATCATAAAATTATAGGAGGTGATAGGTATTTATTAAATGACATATGAGGTTTCTGATATAATATCAAACGACAGAGAAAATCTTTGGTATAAATTTTTTGTTTTATATATTTATATAATATCAGTTACATGTAATAAAATTATAAATTATATGTAACTATATATCTTTTTGGACTATATGTAAACGTTATAAGTAAAACTTTTGGACCAAAGTCGAATAGGGTGTAAACTTTAGAGGTATAAAATGCTATCACTTTTGGGTGACATCATACTGGATTCTGCATCGTCCAATAATTTCGTTACCACTAAAAGCTACTTGTGAGCGGATGTACGACCTAACCTATCACCCGCCGATGGCGACTCACAGCTGAGAATCAAAGTATCGAACCTACTCGTCTTCATTTTCTTCTCCTCTGCAATTCCACCTTCTCGTCGGTACCGGAAAAAATGGAATCCATCGGAGTTCTACTGACGCTTCCCATGTCGTTGGACTTGGAACAAGAGCTCGACAAACGGTTCAAGCTCTTCCGGCTCTGGAACTTCCCCAGAATGGACGAGTTCCTGAGAGAGAACGCAAGATTCATCCGTGTCGTCATCGGCAATGCGACGATCGGCGCCGACGCCGAAATGATCGAGTCGTTGCCGAGCTTGGAGATCGTGGCGAGTTACAGCATGGGGTTGGATAAGATCGATCTGGGGAAGTGCGAGGAGAAGGGGATTAGGGTTACGAACACGCCGGACGTGCTGACGGAGGACGTGGCGGATCTGGCGATCGGCCTCATTTTGACGACGTTGAGGAGGATCTGCGAGTGCGATCGGTACGTGAGGAGTGGGCTGTGGAAGCAAGACGACTACGAGTTGACCACTAAGGTTCGATTTCACCCGGCCCATTTGGTAACCGTTTCTATTCCAGAAATTCTCATTTCATTTTCAAATTTTTGAAAATTCTGTTTGGGAATAGCATTTGGTAATTTTTGTTCTTGTTTCCATTCTATTCCCATTTGAGAATTATGTCAATTTTTTTTTAAGAAATAAAAAATAAAAAAAAAATTATTTCTCATTATTCCCATTTTATTCCCAAAACGTTGTCACTGTTCATTCGGCGGCCGACTACCATCCGCCGCCATTTGCCACCGCCACCGGCCATCTCCTCCGACCGTCGCCAATCACCTCCGGCATCGCTGGCCGGCCACCTAGCAACTTTCAGCATTTTATTACATAGATCACAAAAATTGTTTTAAAATAAAATGGTTACCAAAAGCGATTCTTTTTAAAAAAAAAAATAATAATAAAAAATTATTATCATTACCAAATGCGATTCTACTTCTATGAAAGAAACAAAATTCTCATCCCATCTCATTCTATTTCTATCTCACTGCTAGAATGAAAATATAAACGGTTATCAAATACCACCGTAGTGAATTCACACGCACACCACTCTGAGTTTTTGGCGTTACCAAAGCAAAATTTAATTACAAGAATACTATTGTAGGATTTGAATATAAATAAGATAATTTAATAATTTAGACAACTAAACGGATATTAATCGTGAAAAGACATCTCAATAGAGTGTGTAAGAGCACATTATTTCTTTTAATATTTTAAAAAAAATATATAATCAAAATATCTTTGAAAAATAAACCGTACATGAAAGTATGGACTAAAACCTCTAACCTTAATTTAGAAAAAAAAAAAATAAGTTTAATATTTGTGTATGAAACAAAAAAATCAACTAGATTTGACAGAATATTGTATACAAATTTAAATAAAAAATTGATTTGTTATTTGTTAAAAAGAAAATTAATCACAATACATAAATTATTTTACAATTTATTAAAAGAAAAATTATAATTATACACCAACAATAAGTGTTCAGAAATTAAATACAAAGTACATACAGTATTATCTACACCGAATAAAATTAAAATAATATCGGCAAATCTAATTTACATTTTTATCCATTCTTCAACAATTTATTTTTTACTCATTTTCAAATTATTTTTTAGTCCTACTTGATATTAATTACATGAATTTTAACATTTAATTGATATTAACTGAGAACTCAATAATTAGTTAATATTAATTTAAACATTTAAAAAATAAAGAAGAAAAGAATGAGAATAAAAAATTATAAATGACTAATTTGAAGGATAATCAAATTAAGTTTTAGAGTAATATTTTATTTTTATTTTAAAAATAACATAATAGATTTTTTTATTTTATTTTATTTTTTTAAAAAAGGCTTAAAAATAAGAGAGAATGTTGGGACTTAAATTTGTTTCATAAAGGTAAAGAGTTAGAGAAGGAGAATGCTCACTTTATTTTTTTTAGTGGGAATTTCACTTTTTTTTTTTTTTATATTCAATTTTTATTTTGGTAATTTATTTTTAAATTTAATGGTTAATAACGTCTCTTTACATGTTTCTTTTTTTTTCCATTTTATTACATAAATCACAATAAAAATAAGAAAGAAAAAAAATGTAAGGCAATTGAATTTGGATTATTCTGAATTAAAAAAAAAAAAAGTTTAAAAAATAAATAAAAGTGAAATGGAGAATTTGGATACTTGACCATTTAAGATGGAGAGAAGAGGAATAAAAATTACTTCTTTTGAAAATGTTTTTTAAAAATGTTTCAAAAATATATCCAAAAAATGTATATTGGGTTGTTTTCTATTTTTAAAGCTATTGGCTTGTAATGTTTTCAGAAAAATATCTTCCAAAAGTGCAATATTTTCTATTTTACTGTATGGATCACAAAATATAAAAAATAAGAAAAAAAATTAGTTGCTGAAATTTGGAATATTTTGAATTAGAAAAAAAAAAAAAAAAAAAGAGAGAGAGAGAGAGTTTTGAAAAATAAATAAAAGAGAAGTAGAGAGTTTCCATACTTATCCATCAAAATAACTTGAAAGAATAGAAGATTAAGAGAAATGGAAAATCGGGAAAGAGGACATGTTATTTTCTAAAGTTGCTGCTTAAAATATTTAAGTAAAATATGTTAGAAAAATATACAAGGAGCTCATTTATGATAGAAGAATAGGGGATGAAAGGAAAACATACATTTTGACTCTTAAAACTTTGAATGACTTTTTAATAGATCCATTAAATTAGTTTGAAAAAACAAAATCATCCTTGATTTTGAATTGAAATGACATAATTATCTTTAGTTCTGTTCAATTTTTTATTATTATAATAAGTTTTAAACACATGAGGTATAAGTGCTGATGAAAATAACTAAAAGATGTAAAGTACAATTCGATCTAAACACAGGGGTATAAAGTGTAATTAATCCTAAGGTAGGAGTAATATGATTTTTTTTTTTGTTTGTTTTTTGTCTCTATGGTCAATAGTTAACTTTATTGTCTTTATTTTTTGATAATTTTTTTCACTTCTACTTATTAAATTTGTCCCTAAATTTTCTATTTTTTGCAGTTTAGTGGTAAAAAAAATCGGTATAATCGGGCTTGGTAGAATCGGCTTAGCAGTAGCCAAGAGAGCAAAAGCATTTGGATGCCCCGTCAGTTACTACTCGAGAACCAAAAAATGTTATTCGAACTACAAATATTATTCGAATGTAATAGACTTGGCTTCAAACTCTCAAATCTTGGTCGTCGTCTGTCCCCTTACTCCAGGAACTCACCACATTGTGAACCGTGAGGTGATCAACGCGCTAGGCCCCTCAGGCGACCTAATCAACATCGGTAGAGGCTTTCACGTGGATGAACATGAGCCAGTCTTGGCTTTAAAGGAAGGTCGATTGGGTGGAGCTGGGCTCGACGTATTCGAACGCGAACCGGAGGTGCCAGAAGAGTTGTTTGGGCTTGATAATTGTGTCCTAGTGCCTCATATAGGGAGCGGAACGGTGGAAACAAGGAAGGATATGGTTGATCTTGTGATAGGGAACTTGGAGGCTTACTTCTTGAATAAACCACTATTGACTCCAGTGATTTAGGATTTTAGCTGGCGTTTCTTTAGTTTTTTTATTTTTTTTTTTATTTTTGTTTTTCTGTTCTCAAATTGTAGTTTGTGTTATTCAAAAATAAGAAAAAATGATGGTGCCAAAAATCTCAAATAGTACTTGAGATACTTGTGTGAAGTTTGCCAAACCCCCGTATAAGAATAAATTAATAATGATTTTTTTTATTGAGTTTAATGTCAAAAAACATCTCTCCCAAAAATCTGAATACATGGCCTTAATTGATATCTTATTTTCTCATGATTTTTGGAGGATCCAATCTTATATAGATTAAGCTAATTATGTTTCTATTTATGGATCATTTAGATAATTATACCAGCATGGGCCACTATCTCCTGGACACATTAATGATAACCAATTTACCATACCTTATACGATATGGGTATTCCCATGTTATGCCCATTCCGGCCATTAACCCACTGTGTCTTTATAATAGGATTTTGTCGTGAGTTTTTTACTCTCATCATTTGCCCCTTGACTTGTTAGTTTGTTTGAAGACAAGTGATGAGCCAATTTTCAAAGGCTTAGATAACGTCTTTTTTCATTGTTTATTTATTTATTTATTTTGAAGTTTTTCTTTAATTTAGGGTTCGTTCCTAATTGCCTCTCTTGCTGGAGATTCCTTAAATTTTCAGAGATACGTTTTTAGAGTAATATCTAATTATTCAATGCCTTTCTATGTTAAGGGGTCTGATTGTCATCCCTTTTCATAGGAAGAGATTGCAATGGAACTGTTTTTTTTTAGCATTCTTCTGGTAGAGGGTTTGGATTTCATCCCCTTTGTTGTTATTCGGAAGAGTTCCATAATGAAAAAGTTTGTTTATTTCTCAAAGCATTCTTTGGTTAGGGGGTTTGATTGTCATCCCCTATGTTTTTGTTGGGAAGAATGAACTATCCCTTTTTATTTTTCAAAGTGTTATCTAGTTAGGGGGTTTGGATGTCATCCCTTTTGTTTTTGTTGGAAGGAGTTGAAGGAAATTATATGTATGTGTACGCAATGGAATATAATTTTTTAAATAAATTTA
Source organism: Eucommia ulmoides (assembly GCA_016647705.1). NCBI lineage: Eukaryota > Viridiplantae > Streptophyta > Magnoliopsida > Garryales > Eucommiaceae > Eucommia > Eucommia ulmoides. The sequence goes on along the minus strand of CM028338.1, from coordinate 43,583,038 downwards.
ATTTACTAATAATTTTTTCTAGGGATCAGTCTGTGATAATATAAAACAATAAATAAAATTAAATTGAAATTAAACTTTATACCTCTTCCAATGTTTCAGCTCTATAGCCAGTAGTTCCTGTAATGTAATTTTAGAAGGCTCTTCTAAAAACAACAAGATCAGATCATTGAAAAAGTAGCGATCTTCGAATAGCGTCCCAAATGTCCCGCTTGTAACGATATCCACATGAATAACTCTATTTGGACGATAACTATTGATTATTTAAGAATCATATTGTTAATCAGTAAATCTAGGACATGTTCAATTTGATTCCAGGTGTTTTTTTTTGCTATTTAAGACTATTTTCAAGAAGACTATTTAAAAAAAGAAACTATTTTTAAAAGCATTCAAGTTGTGGCACTATTATCCTTTTTTTTTTTTTATTTTTTTTTTTTTATGAGGTTTTGCTAGAATAAACAAATTATGACACCCATAGAGAATATTAACTGATGTGAGTAAAATTCGGCCGCCTCCACGTGTCTATCACCTAGATCAAAACAGCTGCGTTACCAGTGCTGCCTCATCAGACGACCTCCGAGAGCCCCGTGAATAGGCAGCTCGAGCGGTTTCTGAGTTCGGTAAAAGTGAAGGACCACCAAATCTCCAAGCCAGAATCTCCTCAAAATATCTCCTAAGAAGATCAGGTCGGTGCGTACAGCACGACCTTTACCCCGGCGCTTGAGCTAGCCTGTTACCTTTACCAGGCTTGGCCCATGGGCTTTTCCATCAACAAGTAAAGGACCCAAGGCCCAAACCCATGACTCTAATCTGCTGTGCTCCCCACGCGCCTGACTGATTAGTGGATAACCGAACTTAAGGCCCTAATTTTTCGGAATGCTAATCGCCTCCTCGCCTATAAATAGAAGACTTTACCAACATATTTCCACATGCAAGAATACACATAAAGATCGAGGTAATAACTTTATCTCTCGAAACGACCTACTTTCTGTTCCCCCGAGCTCTTACTCTCACGTTGGAGGGGACACGCCAGAAACACCCCGACCTGTCCTGTGTGTAGGTTACAGGTCGAAGCTCAGGCTGGACAGCGTCCCGACAACCCAGACAACGGCAGGGGGGCATCTCAAAAGGGTTGGGTCTTCCGACTCGGAACTCAGGCCGAACAACGCCAATCCAACCCAGATTATTCTGTAAATTTTAAAAAAGTACTTGAGATACTTGTGTGGTGTTTTCCAAATACCTTCGGTATAAGAATAAGTTAATAATGATTTTTTTATTGAATTTAATGTAAAAAAACATCTCTCCCTAAAATCTGAATACATGGCCTTAATTGATATGTGATTTTCCCATGATCTTTGGAGGATTCAATCTTATATAGATTAAGCTAATTATGTTTCTATTTATGGATCATTTAGATAATTATACCAGCATGGGCCACAATCTCCTGGCCACATTAATGATAACCAATTTACTATACCTTATACGATATGGGTATTCCCATTTTATGCCCATTCCGACCATTAACCCGCTGTGTCTTTATAATAGGATTTTGTGGTGAGTTTTTCACCCTCATCATTTGCCCCTTGACTCATTAGTTTGTTTGAAGACAAGGGATGAGCCAATTTTCAAAGGTTTAAACAATGTCTTTTTTACATTGTTTATTTATTTATTTTTATTTTTATTTTGAAGTTTTTCTTTAGTTTAGAGTTCATTCCTAATTGCCTCTCTTGCTGGAGATTTCTTAAATTTTCAGAGATACGTTTTTAGAGTATTATCTAATTATTCAATGTCTTTCTATGATAAGTGGTCTGATTGTCATCCCTTTTCATAGGAAGAGTTTTGCAATGGAACTGATTTTTTTTTTTTTAGCATTCTTCTGGTAGAGGGTTTGGATTTCATCCCCTTTGTTGTTATTGGGAAGAGTTCCATAATGAAAATATTTCTTTATTTCTCATAGCATTCTTTGGTTAGGGGGTTTGATTGTCATCCCCTATGTTTTTGTTGGGAAAAGTGACGCAATTGAACTAGCCCTTTTTATTTTTCAAGCATAATCTAGTTTAGGGAGTTGGGATGTCATCCCCTTTGTTTTTGTTGGAAGGAGTTGAAGGAAAGTATATGTATGTGTACGCAATGGAATATAATTTTCTAAATAAATTTAATTAACTAATAATTTTTTTCTGGGATCAATCTGTGATAATATAAAACAATAAATAAAATTAAATTGAAATTAAACTTTATATCTCTTCTAGCATTTCACCTCTATAATCGGTAGTTCCTGCTATGCAATTTGAGAATGTTCTTCCAAAAACAACAAGATCAGATCAGCAGTGATCTCTGAATAGCGTCACAAAAATCCCATAGTTTTTTTTTTTTTTTTTTTTTTTTTATGAGGTTTTGCTAGAATAAACAAATTATGACACCCATAGAGAATATTAACTGATGTGGGTAAAATCCGGCCACCTCCACGTGTTTGCCACCTGGATCAAAATAGTCGCGTCACCAGCGCCGCCTCATCAGATAGCCTTCGAGAGCCCCGTAAATAGGCAGCCCGGGCGGCTCTTCAGGTTGGTAAAAGTGAAGGACCACCAAATCTCCAAGCCATAATTTCCTCAAAATATCTCCTAAGAAGATCAGGTCGGTGCGTACAACACGACCTTTACCCCGATGCCCGAGCTGGCTTGTTACTCTTACAAGACTTGGCCCTTGGGCTTCTTTATCAACAAGCAAAGGGCCCAAGGCCCAAGCCCATGGCTCTAATCCGTTGTGCTCCCCACGCGCCTGGCTAATTAGCGAATAATCGAGCTTAAAGCCCTAATTTTTCGGAATGTTAATCGCCTCCTCTCCTATCAACACATTTCCACATGCGAGAATACACATAAAGGTCAAGGTAATAGCTTTATCTCTCCAAACGACCTATTTTCTGTTCCCCCGAGCTCTTACTCTCACGTCGGAGGGTACAGGCCAGAAATACCCCGGCCTGTCCTGTATGCAGGTGACATGTCGAAGCTCAGGCCGAATAGTGTCCCAACAACCCAAACAACGGCAGGGGCCAACTCAAAACGGTTGGGTCTTCTGGCTCAAAACTCAGGTGAGACAACGCCTGTCCAGCCAGGATTAAAGACGAAAGCCGCCTCCAGATCGGTTGCAGCTCTCCACGCCAAGAGTGACCAAACCATACTACTGGTTGGCCTAATTCTCGACACCAACAGTTTAGCGTCATCTGTGGGAAGCGTACAAATTGCCTTCTCCAAGTCATCAACTACCATCTTTTCTAAGGTTTGAAGAACACAAGGTCTGGACACTCTTTGCGATCAAGGAACCAGAACGCTGCGGTGAATATCGACCCCATTAAAGACATGTCTTGAGCTCCCAGACTGAAAACCAGAGCAACTGTCCGCCATCCTATCGAGGACGAAAATATCAATATTAAAGGACAATCCAGTCTCCCAGTCCCAGCCTCATGCGTCTGCTCAGGGAAGACTTCCAAGACCATTACCACCGCCAGGCTTGGCAATATGGAACATCAACTTGACAAGTTTCAGGATTACTTCAATATTTTCCTCTCCCTCCAGCCTCCAACCCTAGTTCAAGGGGGACCAGATCTCTATACGCAGGGGAGAGAGACTGCTCACAGGAGTCCGATGATCGAGTAGTCGCCTCTCACGGATATGTGGTGTGGGCCCCACCTCAGCCCGATAATCGGGCAGCCAGGGAAAGATATCTTGACCCCCATGTTGCGTCGAGGTCCATGTCTCAGTTACCATACAGACGACGATCCAAAGGCAGATCGAGGTCGCCACCAGCTCGGGAATACAGTCACCAGGACCATTCTAAGTACTGGTCTCACCAAGTTCGTGAGGTAGACTCTCATTCTCCGCCACCAGCTTAGAGGCATGAAGTCCAGGCGCGACCAATCAGGTCGCTGCCCCGGCGAGAGGAGAAAGAGCTATAAAGTGACGCATGACTGAGATGGAGGCCGCTCTCAACCAAATACGGAATACCGGAGGCCCAATCGAGCTTCATACTAGGGTAAGATCTCATTTTATTACTGAAATCACGGACGAGCCAGTTCCTTATCGATTTTCCAATTCCCCAGTGGCCTAGTATGATGGTACCACCGACCTCATAGATCATCTTTCTATCTTTATTTCCCACATGGATATGCATGCCGCCTCCAACACGGTAAGATGCAAGTTTTTCCCGCTCATCCTAACTAGTCCTGCTCGGACATGGTTCAACGACCTAGCTCCGACTTCAATCTCCACATTCCCCCAGCTTGAACAACAATTCTTAGAGAGGTTCACCCGATCTTGGCGAAGGCCCATGACCGTTACTCATATCCTCACCCTCAGGCAAGAAGCAAATAAAAACTTGGTTTATTACACTGATAAATTTTGGAATGAGTCACTCTCCTATGAAGGTGTGTCTAGCGTTGTGGCCCTTAATGCCTTTATGGATGGATTAAGGCATCGGAGACTCTCCTACGATCTAAGTTTAAGACTAGCCTCATGCGTGCGTGAAGCGTTGGATATTGGCACCAGTTACTACGAGATCAATCTCTTTGACAGAGTGAAAAAGAAGAAGGAAGGACTCCAAAAGAAGAAAGACCGACCTATGAAGGGTCGAGTCGAGCTCAGGCCTCCAGAAGACTCCAAGCTGAAGGCCGACTGGGGCTTCTACCCGAGGACAAGAGGTCGTCCCCAGGGCCCTGCCAGCATAGATTTACCCCACTTATAGCCTCCGTCGCCACCATCTTCTATAAAAATGCCGAAAAGAGAATCTTCCCACCTGCCCCTTCCCTGAGGGAGAAGTCTTTAGGCAGGTCAGCCGATAAGTATTGTAACTTTCATTGGGATCGTGGCCACGCAACTGAGGACTTTTTCTAGCTGAAATAAGAAATAGAGGCCCTCATCAGACAAGGTTACCTGGAGAATTACGTACACCGAACAAAAGAAGCCCGGATCGAGGAGAATGACTGTCGTGACGAACACCGTGGTCAGCGATGCAGAAGGAACAACAGTTGGCACAGAGTAGATGATGAGATTAACGTCATCCACGAAGGGCTAGGTCTCGATGGCGAAACATCTTCATCTCGAAAGAGATACGAAAGAAAAGACAAGAGAAAGGCCGAGCAGGATGTGTATGGGGTTAGCACGGTGGTTGCCATCTCGTATAACATCATCTCCTTTAGCGAAGCCGACCTAAAAGGGGTGCACGTTCTGCACAATGACGCCCTGGTCATTTTTGGCCTGATTAATCACTACAAGATAGCGAGGATTTTGGTCGATAGAGAAAGCTTGATCGACATCATCTTCAAATGGGCCTTTGATAGAATGGGCATGGACACAAATGTTGTTTAGCCTGTAAAGTCTCACTGCTCGTCACGGTTGGGTCCAGGCAGAAAACAACCACCGTTTGGTCGAAGTTTCTTACCGTAGATAGGACATTCCCATACAACGCCATCATGGGTCGGCCTACTATGGCCGCCCTGAAGGCTGTTTATTTGCCTGATCACTAGAAGATGAAGTTCTCCACCGATTTTGGGGTGGGTGAGGTCCAAGGAGACCAAGAAGCTGCCTGAGCCTGTGCAAGGAGGGCCATGGAGAAGAAATATAAATTATTGTTTAAGCCCAAGCTCAGGGATCCGTGTCGACCTATTCCCAAGCTCATGGTCCTGACTGAAAGAAGCAAGCTTGTCCCGATTGATGATCCTCGAGATGAAGAACCCATTCCTCGACCTCATGAAGACCTGCTTGAAGTCTCCATTCACTCCACCATTGCAAAAAGGACAGTGAGGATAGAGGCCCGGCTCGGCCCTGAACAGTGAGTCGAGGTCACTAAGCGATTGAGAAAGAATTATGATGCCTTCGTCTAGTCCCATATTGAGCTTCTCAAGATCAATCCCAGTGTAGCTATGCACCGGCTTCATGCCGACGTGCACCACTCGCCTGTTCGCCGGAAAAGAGTGAAGTTTCATCCCGAATGGAAAAAGATAATTGAGGAAGAGATGGACAAGCTCGTCAGGTTGAATGTCATGAAAGAGGTTAAATTCTCGGACTGGTTAACCAATGTTGTCCTTACCCCTAAGTCCGAAAACAAATGGAGACTTTGCGTAAACTTCAAGGATCTAAATAAGGACTGCCTGAATGACTTTTTTCCCTTCCAAAGATTGACATTGTTATCGACGCAACGGCGATGTACGAGCAACTCAGCTTCGTCCACGCTTACGCCGACTACAATCAGATCCCCATGTATCCCTTCTACAAGAGTAAGATCTCATTTATCAAGGAAAGAGGTACCTACTGCTATAGGGTTATGCCTTTCGTCATTCGTAATTCCGGAGCCACCTATCAGAGGCTTGTGAATAAGATATTTAAAGAAGAGATCGGGGAGACAATGGAGGTATACATTAACGATATGCTCGTAAAAAACATATGGGCGCAAGACCACCTCAGTCATCTCCAAGCCTGTTTTGATAAACTTTGAGCTCACCGTATGAAGCTGAATCTGAGCAAATATATCTTCGGGGTATCCGCTAGTAAGTTTCTTGGCGTCATGGTCTCATAGCATGGCATCAACGCTAACCCCGACTAGATAGTGCTCGGTATGGCTTTCCCGCAAAATAAGAGGAAGGTTCAGATATTAATAGGTCAGTTGGCCACCCTGAACCGATTCATCTCTAGGTCATCCAAGAAGTGCCTCCCGTTTTTTAAAATCCTTAGAGCGAACAAGGCATTCAGATGGACCAAAGAGTGCGATAACACCTTCCAAGAGTTAAAAAAGTACATCTTCTCAGCGCCACTACTCAGCACGCCGCAGAAAGGGGAGGACCTGCTCCTATACGTGGTTGCCTCCACTACGGCAGTAAGCGTCGCCCTCATTAGAGAAGAGGCCGGTGTGTAGAGCCTGGTCTACTATTCGAGCTACCGAAATGAGATATACAAAGTTTGAAAAGTTGGCCTACACTCTGCTGATTGCCTCGAGGAAGCTCAGACAATATTTTCAAGCTCATTCTATCATGGTATTGACCGACCAGCCGTTAAGGCAAATTCTCCACTCTCCTAATGTCTCTGGGCAATTGATGAAGTACAGCCTCAAATTGGGCCAATTTCAAATCGAGTATCGTCTAAGGACAACAATAAAGCGGTAGGTCCTATCTGATTTCATAGCCGAGCTGACCTTCCTAGATGATGAGCCCACTGCTAGGCAGAAGTCTATCGAGAAGACGTCCCATCAACTAACCAGGTCGGCAGGTCCCCTAGCTCAATCGGGGTACACGCTGACCTGGATCCCGATTCATGGCAACTATTTACCAACGGGTCCTCAAATTAGAATAGCTCAGGTACCGGGATGGTCCTCGTCACCTAAGATAAGAAACAAATTGAGTACGCCCTCAGGCTCGGATTCCCGGGCTATAAACAATAAGGTTGTGTACAAAGCTCTCTTGGCCGGGTTGAGGTTAGCCTAGGAATTCAACGTGAGAACTCTCCAAGTCTTGTGCGACTCCCAGTTCGTGGTTAATCAAGTCAACGATAAATACCTCGCTAAGGATTCAAGCATGGTGGCCTACCGGGAGAGGGTAAAGACCCTGATGAAAATATTTGAAAAGCTGCAAGTCAAACAAATACCCCGAGAAGAAAACAGGCACACCGACGCGTTGGCTAACTTGGCCTTAGCGATGGAGTATACTCTCAAAAGAACGATTATCGTGGAGTATCTGGCTGAGCCGAGCACTGTTTCCTCAGACGAGGTCGCTACTATCTGCACCCTCAGCTCCGATTCTGATCGTGAGCTATCTCGCTGGTGGGATGTTACCGAAGGATCAAGCTTATTCCCAAAGAATACGATACCAAGCAGCACGGTATGCCCTCATCAATGGCGTTCTATATCACAAATATTTCTTCGGTCCATACTCCAGGTGTCTCCAATTTGAGAAGGCCGACTGAGTTATGAGGGAAGTTCACAAAGGCATATGTGGAAACCACTTAGGGGGCAGGTCGTTAGTCCGGGAGCTACTCCTACACAATTACTACTGGACCAAGATGCTTGAAGATGCGAGGGAATTTGTGAAAAAAATGCGACAAGTGCCAACGGTTCGCCACGTACCCTCATGCCCCGCCGACTGAGCTGGTGCTAATTACTAGCCCGTGGCCCTTCACCCAGTAGGGCATAAACCTCCTCAGCCTGTTCCTTCAGGGGACCGACCAAAGGAAGTTCCTGGTCATCGCCATTGATTACATCATAAATGGGTGGAGGCCGAGCCCCTCGCTAGAATCACCAAGGAGAGGATCCAAGACTTTGTCTGGAAGCACATGATTTGCTAATTTAGCATCCCTAAAGCAATTATCTCGAATAATGGGAAGTAGTTTGACAATGACTTATTCGCCGAGCTCTGTTCCTAGTTGGGAATCAATACACACTTTTTTTCCCCTGGTCATCCTCAAGCTAACGGTCAGGTCAAAGTCACAAATTGGACCATTCTGCAAAATCTGAAGACCAGGTTGGACAAATCCAAGGGATTATGGGTAAAAAACTTGTACCCCGTTCCATCAACTTATCACATGACAACTCAAACCCCCACCGGTGAGATGCCCTTCGCTATGACCTTTGGTCAAGAGGCCATCATCCTGGTTGAGATTGGCCTGACTTTGCCCCCGGACTACAGTTGCCTTCGACCGAGCTAAAAATGAAGTAGGTATGGTACTCGACCTTGATCTACTAGAAGAAATAAGAGAAAGATCTCGGATCCATCAGGCCTCTTATCAGCAAAAAACGACAAGGTACTACAATCGCCGGGTCCAACCTTGATCTTTTAGCTTCGGTGACCTCGTCCTTAGGAAGGTCACCCTGCCCACTAAGAACCAAAGTGCTGGAAAACTTGTCCTGAGCTGGGAAGGACCTTACCGGGTAGCTTGAGTAGCTCGGCTCGACACCTATGACTTGGAAACCAAAGAAGGGATACCCCTAAGGCACCCTTGGAAGGCTAAGAACTTGAAATGCTACTATACAGAGAAGAGTCGTCCCCTAGATTTGTTAGATTATTTTTATTTTGATCTTAGAAGCTTGAAATAGAAAATTTTAGATCAATGAGAAAGGGTGTTTGGTTAAAAAAATTCTCCAAAGTTTCCAAATTATCCATAAACATGAAGGCGGAGACGAGCAGCCCTCCATGCCAACCAGGCCAGAGACTAGCTACCCTTCGGTCGTTTCTCCATGAAAAGATAAAGACTAGCTATCAATCGTTGAAGGCAGAGACGAGCAGCCTTCCGTGCCAAAAGGCCGGGAACGAGCCGCCCTCGAGCCACTTCTCCAATCGAAGGGGGAGACGAGTAGCCCTCCATGCCGAGAGGCGGGGACGAGCCACCTTCTAGCCCTTCTCCGCGGGAAGGTAGCCCTCCCGCTAAATTTCCAGCACATCCCGACAATAGACTAGCTATCGCGCCGAAAAAGCAAACCAATCTATTGTACAGGTCGATCGAGACCGAGCACCTATTAGCTAGTGTTTGCTCCCTCACAACTGAGCTGAGCTCAAGCTACCTAAGGCATTACACCGATCGGGACCGTAGAGAACTCACCTCAAGTAGGACTTCCTCTAGTAAGAAGACCACAAAAGCACAACAAACTGAGCTTTTATTGTCGCCTAGGAGGCAGGATGGTCAGCTGGCTAACGAGAGAAAGAACTGGGAACTGTTTTGGACTAAAAAACATGACCGTTGGGTGTCTTAGTTATGTTGATTGCATTGCATAAGAAATCGAAAACGTTAGCATGTAATTAGATGGCTAACGACGCCTCCCCTGCCTGGGCAACAAGTTTCCAAAATCTATCAAAAAATTACCAAAAATTTCCAAGTGACCAAAAGTTGTCGGACTGAAGTCTGCAATTTTCAAGGCCGGTGTGACTGCTCCTTCGGGATAGCCGGGCTGTTAAAGGTCATCTCGGTTATTAAACTGGATAATTGTCCGAGCTGATTAAAGAGTTCACTTTTCAAGTGATTAGAGGTCGGTTACTTCCGTTAAGTTGTAATAATCACTAGGGCTTATTTGTGCAAGTGTACAATGGTGACCAGCTAGAAACTATGAACCAAGTAGACCAGAAAATTAAAGCATACAAGACATGATTGGCAATGAGTTTCATTCATTGATAAAAAATTTGTGATTACAAAAAGTGGGGCTCCTACCCGTGATTACAAGCCCGCTTTTTATAGGGCTAGACACACACACACACAAAAAAAAAAAAAAAAAAAAAAAAAAAAAAAAAAGAAGAAGAAGAAGAAGAAGAAGATTGGTGTTTTAATGATTGACTGGGTTGATGGAGAGCTATTGGGGAGAAGAACCGACCAGGGCGTTGCTTCTAGTTGGAGGTCCCGCCTGATCTCCTGGGTCTGTGTTCGGCCTGGCATCTTGCGCGGCCTGTGCCTCTCGAATTTCTTCAAAGCTTAGCTCAACGCGAATCTTTGTCCAGTTGACGTCAGGGAACTAGCATCGAACAGAATTGACCACTCCTTTAAACCCCAGCTTTTTTGCATCCATCCCAATCTGGTTCCGAAAGTCAACAAATTCTTGGCTCCACTTCCACTCTGCCACCGCTCCAGCCCGAGCCAGCTCCAACACAGCAGCGTGGCCATTTCTTATTACCTCGAGTTCAAAGTAGGCCTGGCTAATCATTCTGTTTGTTGTTCCGAGTTGTCTTGGCCTCTTGAGGGTGGAATTTTACGTCGTCACTTTCACCGCAAGTGTGCGGGTCAAGTTTTAGTATAGATGGGAAGGAGTAGGGGTTGTGTATCCATAGAGATTGGTTGAGATTATTATCAAGTACCGCGATTATCATAGCCTAACTTTATTTAGGCGCTAAAAAATAGCTTATAATTAATTAATACTAATACTAAGTTAATTAAATCTAATTAAACTATAATACTATATTGAGATGTTTAGGGGAAAAGATTATTTAGGGATTAACTTCATTTACAAAAATATGCTTGGTCTCGTTTAGTTTACAATAAAGGCGTTCAACCTATCCAACAATCTCTGTATCGTAAACTCACTCACGACTTCTCCCAAGTGTAAGATGAGCAAATATGCGACTTCGCGTCAATGAAGAAATCCTCCTCAATATCTTAACAACACTAGGTCACATGAGTCTTTCCCCAACGTTATTGATTGCACACTTTCTAACTCCCTCCAAGATTATTAGATCGTCACGCTGTGTTTACCCTAGTCCGAATTTGGGGTTACCTTTCCCAAGTGTCAAACCCTGTATTTTCTCACTATATCTAAACAAGCATATAATCATGACAAACCAATAAACACAATCAAAATAGTGAAGAACAACCATTAACGAAACACAACTCAAACAAACAATGATTTCATAAATATTATTAATCTCTAGACAAAATCTATTTAGCTCATGGCCATAACCATTTATACAATGAGAAATGAGCTAAATATACTCAACAAACTATCAAAGTTAAGAAAATAGAGGGAGAAACAAAAGCAACGTAGTCGTAGTTCGAAGATTTGCTGCTAAAATCGCTCAACAATCGCTTCTCTTTATTCGCAATGTGTTCTTCTCTTTCGGAATTAGTTGAGCACTCCCCAAAACACTTTCAAAATATTAGGAACCCTAAGGGATCTCTAATGGGCTCTCCCTTGGCCAAAATAGAGGAAATGAGAAGATATAGGGGCACAAAATATCTAAATAAATATCTAACAGTTGTGCAGAGTGACCGCCGCGGTGATGGGTTTCACTGTCGCGATGGTGAGTATGTCGGCTGGGTCACGGCCTCGGCAGTAGACACGGCGATGGATTTATAAACCTTTTTGTTGTTTCACCTCCACGGTGGTGGACTTTCAGCAACATTTAGGCCTTCTCTACATCTTGACCACCGCAGTGGTGGTTTGGTCGCCGCGATGGTAGGCTGCAGTTTTGAATTTTGCCCTTATGCTTGTTTTCCCACAGTTCTTCCACCATTCTTGATCTGATTTGATCGTTTATGATCCTTTTTCATGCCTTTTCACTCCACACACCTGATTTATACAAAATACATAAAATCATATTAAAACGTAATAAAACATAATAGACGTACTCGAAAACTAACAAGTTCGGTTTGGAAGTAGATAGGTAAATTACACCTATCAAATACCCCCAAATTTGGAATTTTGCTAGTTCTCGAGCAAAATACCAACACAATACAAGAAAAATATAACAACTAATTATGAAATTAAATAACTAAAAACAAAAAACACTAAAAATAATAATGTGCAAGTTTTGAATATCATCTACCGGCCAAATGATTTTTCTTCATCGGCCCCCAATCCTATCGAGTTCAAGCATAAAACACACCATGTGGTGTTCTAGAATTTCAACATTCGATGATAGTAAGCGTCATTTTAGATCCTGTTAAAAGTGTGTGTGTTCAAAACTCAAATATACAACTATCCGTCGATCGGATGAGATTATCTCTCAATAAAGTTCATGACTAAAACTATTTAGGTATAGGGAATCCATAAGCCTGACCTGGGTTTTATTCTCTACTTATGTAGGCTAAGTAGTTCATAAAGATCAAAAGGATTTGGTTTAGTTTTGGAATATTTGGCCAAGAGTATATGTACATAGTTTTTTTTTTTTTTTTTTCAAACTTACCACACCCCCAAACCTATTCGTTTATTAGAATTTCACGGGTATGGTTAGAATGAAAGAAAAACAACAAGTGAGTACTCGAATACCAAACCAATTAAAAGGTCACCCTCAACCCAACCGCTCACTTCACGTAGCATTTGCAACTACTAACTTGATTCAATCAAATTGTGCCTTCAGTCCAACGATATAGGTTTGAAAAGAATTCAATTCGCCAGGGTATTTGATACGTGTTTAGAATTGAAATGGCTTTTAGGCTTCGATAGGGTAACGAGGGATAAATGATATTACATGGTAGGCTTAAAATGCCCAAGCGACAAAATGAATGCCTAAATCATATCTCCCGAACTATCTCGCCTAGGATTTCGCCTCAAATTTTTCCCAAATCAAATTCTAAAATCCCTATTGTCATGAATTTGGTTGACAGATAATCGTTTTTAAATCAAATAGACAGTTATACATTGAGTTTACGTGTTCATTGATATGTGTGATCTACCTATCTATTTTTAATCGTTTTTATAGTATTTTATTACATTTAATGTGTTTTTATTCTTTTTGTATTAAATCAGGTGTTTAAGGTGAAAAAGTATGAAATCGGAGTGTAAACGATCAATTCGGACCAAGAACGGTTGGAGAACGGTGGAAAAACAAGCACGGAGGCAATAATTCGATCAGCAGCCCACCGCTGCGGTGTCAGACCTCCATCGCAGCGGTGAAAATGCAGAGAATGGACAAATCTTGCTGGACATCTAACACCACAGCGATGAAACTGTAGGATAGTCCCTAAATCCACCGCCTTCTCCATCGCTGCGGCGAACATTAAACCGACATACCTGCTACCGCGACGGTGAATCCCACCACCGCAACGGTCACCTTTGCACAAATTTATATATTATTTGATATTTTAGGATATTTTATTCTATTTAATCCTTTTTCCTCCCTCAACCCCGGCCATTACACATCTCCATATAGTAGAGATGGATACTAGAGAGTATTTTTGGGGGAGCTCAAGCAAATACTAAGGATAAGAACACAAAGCAACGAAGGAAAAGCAATCTTGGAACGTTCTTAGCGACAAATCTTTATATTATGGCTAGTTTCTTTCGTTTCTTTCTTCATCTCTTATCTTAGGATTATTGTTTGAGCATGTTTAGCTCGTTTTACATTGTATAAACGGTTATGGCCATGAGCTAAACATGGATTGTCTTAGGGATTAACATATATTTATAAAAATGTGACTTGGTTGAGTTTGTGTTTCGTTTATGGTTGTTCTTTATGATTTTGATTTTGTTTGCTGTGTTTTCTATGATTATATGCTTATTTAGATATATTGAGAATACGGAGTTTGACACTTAGGAGAGGTAACCCCGGATTCGGATTAGGTTTTAAACACAACACGACAATCTAACGACCCGGGAGTGCGTTAGAAAGTGTGCAATCGATGACGTTGGGATGAAACTCATGTGACCTAGAGTCATTAAGACATTTATGGGGACTTCTTCGTTGACACGAAGTCGCGTATTCCCCCGTCTTACACTCGGGAAAGGTGGTGAGAGAGTTTACGAACCGAGATTATCGGATACGCAGAACACCGTTAACGTAAACTAAAACAAAATCAAACGAATTTAAGTAAAAGAAGCTAATCCCTATGAAATCTACTTCCCTAAAACATCTCATACAAATATTAGTATTAGTATAAATTAAATTAGGTTATATTAGTATTAGTATTAATTAATTAAATTCAATTTTTGAGCACCTATATAAAATTAGGTTATGATAATCGCGGTAGTCGATAGTAATCTCAACCAATCCCTGTGGATACGATACCCAATCGAAAGATCTATTATGCTAAAACTTGACCTGTACACTTGCGGTGAAAGTGACGACGCATAATTTCGGCCACCAAGTTTTTGGCGCCGTTGCTGGGGATTGTGTTTTAGATTATTATTGATATTGTGAGTAAATAACTGAATTTTACTTTAGGCCTTTATTTTTCTTATAATTTTTTCGTTTGTAGTTTTTGTTTTTGTTTTCCTGCAAGGTGCTTGAAGATGTTAGATCGACGGGTACTCTTGCGTTTCTTTCGTTACAACATCTCGCCAGTCTTGAGGGCATGTGTCGGGCTGAGGACATTAAACCACGCGCTTCTAGGGAGGCAACCCAAGTTCTAGAATAAGTTAAATTCATCACAGCCGATTTAATTCAAAGGCAAGAGTCTCTCGTCTCCCAGGTATGTATTCTAAACCTCCATCTTCAATATTATGCTTTATACTGTCATTGGGATCATTGACGGGTTGTTTTGGGCAATGCCTGCGTCAAGTTGGTGGTGATGTGTAGTATATTTTTAGTATGTGTTTATGTTATTCGTTAAGTTTTACTGTTTTTATCGTGTGCATGCTTGTTTAGGATTAGTTTGTTTAATTTAGTTGTTGTTTTGTACTGAGTTTTGACGTCATCTGAGCCTTTACCCGATGATGAGTCTGTCCCCTAGTTGTTTATTGAGGTCGAGTGTAAAGCTCATTCGTGTGTGTTCTGTGTGCTTAACGTATCATTTTAGTAAAAGCTATTGTAAATCCTAAATGCACGAGCATGTAAGCTCAATATAGCACTATCTAATTGAATTGAAAACGATTATCCTTCACTCAAATTCATGACAATAGGGATTCTAGAACTTGATTTGGGAGAAATTCGAGGCGAAATCCTAGGCGAGATTGTTCAAGAGATATGATTTAGGCATTCATTTGATTGCTTGAACCTTTTGAAACCTACCATGCAATATCATTATCCCTCGTTACCCTGTCGAAGTCTAAATGTCAATTCAATTCTGAACATATGAACAAATACCCTGACCAGTTGATTTTTTTCCAAACCTATATCGTTGAATTAAAGGTACATTTGAGTGAATCAAATTAGAATTCATATATGCTACTTGATGTGAGCAGTTGGGTTTAGGGCAAACTTAGGATTAGTTCGGTATTAGTGTATTCACTTGCCATTTTCTCAATCTTTTTTGCATACTCCTAAAATTGTAGAAATTCGAATGAGTTTGCGGGTGTATTACTTAATTATTTTTGCGTACTCCTAAAACTGTAGAAATTCGAATAAGTTTGGGGGTGTTTTATTCGAATATATATATATAAATTTTACGTTTCTTTTGACAAGTGAGTACGTCGGTCTAAAATGATTGTTTGAGATTGTTTACAATTTTTCTATGGGGGTTCGAGAGTGACTGTGCCAAGCGATGTGCCTTGGGTAACGTTAAGTTAACGATGTTAACCTATTTTCTATTCAAATTTACCCTTGGCCATTTTCCCAAAACCAATCCAAATCCTATTGATCGTTTTGAATCTCCGAACCTATATTAGTAGAGAATAGATCCCAGGTCAGGCATATGGATTTCCTATACCTAAAAGGTTTTAGTCATGAACTTTATTGAGGGATAATCTCATTTAATCAATGGATAGTTGTATATTTGAGTTTAATCACACACACTTTTATATGATCTAGAATGACACTTACTATTTTTAAACGTTGAAATTCTAGAACACCAAAAATTTATACTTAAACTTGATAGGATTGGGGGCCGATGAGGGAAATTTTGTTTGGCTGATAGATGATAATCAAAACTTACACATTATTGTTTTTAGTGTTTTTTCATTTTTAATTTTTAATTTCGTAATTAGTTGTTATATTTCTCGTATTGTGTGAGTGTTTTGCTTGAGGATTAGTAAAATTTCAAGTTTGAAGGTATTTGATAGGTGTGATCTACCTATCTATTTTCAAACCGAATTAAGTTAGTTTTTGAGCATTTTTATAGTATTTTATTATATTTTAATATGTTTTTATTCTTTTTGTATTAAATCAGGTGTTTAAGGTAAAAATGTATGAAATCAGAGTGTAAACGATCAATTCGGATCAAGAACGGTGGAAAAACAAACACGGAGGTAATAATAAGATCAGCAGCCCACCGCCGCGGCGTCAGACCCCTACCGTGGCGGTGAAAATACAGAGAAGGGCCAAGTCTTGCTGAACATCCACCACCGTAGCGGTGAAACTGCAGGATGATCCCTGAATCCACTGCTTTCTCCACCGCTACGACGAACATTAAACCGACATACTCACTGCTGCGGTAGTCACCTCTGCACAGATTTAGATATTATTTAGATATTTTAGGATATTTTGTTCTATTTAATCCTTCCTCCTCAATCAACCCTGGCCATTACACACCTCCATAGATTAGAGGAGGATACTAGAGAGTGTTTTGGGGGAGCTCAAGCAAATCCTAAGGAGAAGAACACAAAGCAACGAAAGAGAAGCGATCTTGAAACGTTCTTAGCGACAAATCTTCGGATTATGACTAGTTTTCTCTAGTTTGTCTCTTCATCTCTTATCTTAGGATTATTATATGAGCATGTTTAGCTCGTTTTATATTGTATAAACTGTAAGATCCCGACTTTTGATCTACATATAATTTAAGACGCGTTTTAAATATTTCAAAATTACTGGGGTGGATTTCGATATTTATTATGTAAATCAAAACTTTAGGGGGTTGAATTATAATTTTTATAAACATTAAAATTTAGTTTGGGTTTAATTTCTATCCCAACTAAAATGAGGGGAGGTTTGTGTAAATTTTTTATATTATATTATCTCATATTCTTTATATATAGAGAGAGACAGAGAGAGAGAGAGAGATAAATCATCAGAGCAAAATTCACGAAGAGAGAGAGAGAAAGACTGGAGAAGAGAAAGAGAGGTGTGGCATCATTGTTGTCAGTGTGGGATCGGTCTGGCCGTGTGAGACGTTCGTCGCCGTCGCTAGTAAGTGTGTGTGTGTGAGATTTGTGTGTGTTGTTGTTCTAAACGTGTTGTGTGTGTCGTGTGTATATATGTGTTTCGGCGGTGAAGTGAATGTCAGCGGCGACGTGGGTTCGTCGTCATGATTCGCCGACAGTGAGTTTGTGTGATTTACGTCGGGTGTTTGTGTGTTCTTTTGTCTGTTTCGATAAGTGGCTGTGTGTTTTGTGTGTGTTCTGTTTTTCAGTTCAGTTGTGTATGTGTGTGTTGTCGGTTCGATGGTGTGTGGGTATCGTCGACGATGGTGACAGTGGTATGACTGTTCCGACGGTGTGCGTGCGTGTTGATTTGGCCGTCATTTGGTAAGTGTGCATGTGTCTGTGTTTGTGTGTGTCTGACAGCGTGTGTGTGTGTGTGTCATTTGTGGGTGAGGTTGTCGACTGGTAAGTTAGAGAGAGAGAGAGAGCAGTGTGTGTGTTGTATGTGACTATGTGTATTGTGTTTGTTGCAGTATGGGTGGTTTGAATCGTTGAAGAGGGTCGGCCGGTGAAGGTGGGGAGAAATGAGTTTGGTGGTCGGCGGCTGGTCCCTAAACCGAAGCAGACGCAGAAATGAGGAAGAAGAAAAGAAAACAGAGAAAGAAGAGAAGAAATCTCAGGCGTTCGCCACGGTGGAAATTCCGTTGCCGTGGCGGTAAAACTTCTGGGAGCAGTATCTGGTCGATTCGCCGCGGCGGAGGGGACTTCGCCACTGCGGCGGTGACGGCGGCTGAACAGAAACAGTTACGCGGGCCGGGAAAAAAAGGAGCATGGGAAAGAAAGGAGAAAAAGAAAAGAAAAGGGAAGAAGAAAGGAAAATGGAGAAATTTCAAAAACCACCCCACGAAAAATATAAATCCAATCTCGCGGTCGGTGAAAAATTCGAGGAAGGTAGAATTCCGCATTTATTTTATAAATACATTTAATTGTCTCAATATCAAATACATATTATCATTATCGTTGAAATTAACGTTATGTGTTCGCATGAATAAAGTTTATTTAGTAAACCGTAACGAAGCGATATTAGTTGAATAGTTATATTTCATAATAAAAGATGAAAAATAGGAAATTAAAGAGATTAGGATTTCATGGCGTGGTTAGTTTGTTTTTATATAAAAATATTAATTTAGGCCCTGTTACCGTTAGGTTCGCAGGCACCGGAGTTCGGATAGGGGATAGTCGGTTAAAGTTTACGAAAGCGGATATCGAGGTGAGTGTACGGTCTTCTTGCCAAATTATATTTATATACATACATATATGATGAAAAATTATTGTATTTAAATTAGATGATTTCAAAATGATATGGATCAAGTAGGTTTTTGGAGTGAGTTGGAAAAACGATCTTTTTGGGGAATTGTGTGGGTTTCTAAAAAGAAGGATTTAAAATCATTTCCGTTGGATTTTGGGTGAGATGGCGGAAATGGATTTTTCGTTAAAATATGGTGGTTTTAAAATAAAGTTGAAAAAATGAGTTTTGTTGAATTTGGTGGTTTCAAAAGAAGATAAAAAAAAAAAAAAAAAATGGTTTTCATAAAAATATAAAGGGAAAAATATGATTTTTGAATTTAAAAGTTGGTTTTGCAAAAAAAAAGTGGACGTTGGTGATTTATGTTATGGTCTGTCCGGAAGGTGATCCGATAGATGGATATTGATTTGTGATTTGATGATGATATTATTGAGTTGACTATGCCGTAGTTTATGACTTATCTGGAGGGTGGTCTGGAAGGTGGTGATTTATATTTGGTGATCGATATTATGTGGTGATTGATATTATGGCCTCCGGAGACGTCCGGTAGGTGGTGATCTGCGCAGTTAGGTCTGCTAGGAAGGCATATCCTACGGATAGTTACATTACCGTTGCAACTCCCAATCGTGAGGTTAAAACGATCACTATGGCTTAGCTGGTGGGTATGGGATTGAGATGTGGTACTTTACTTATATTTGGTGATTTATTATTTATTATGGTGATTGGTATTATATACTGAATGGGTTTGAGTTGAATAAAACTTATACTTATTACTTTATTTGCATTGCTTATATACTGGAGATTTTACGAGTTATGTGGTGTTTATATACTTACGTTTGATCCATTTAGATGTTATAAAATGAATTACTATTATTATAAAATGTGATTATTAAGAAGACAGTACACTCGCAGGTGAATCATTTAGGAGACGGTCCCCTACTGGCATTAGGTGGAGTCATCTAGGAGTTTTTGAGTTGAGCTGTCAGAGGTAAATTATATGAAAGAGAGAGATTATGTATATCCTGTATAATGAATTGTATAGTAATGTATGCATTTTGTAATGTATTAGAAGTAAAAAAAAAAAATTAAATTAAATAGGTGATGTAATGTTGTCGTCATGCCGGCCCCACAGTGAAGGGTATCCGGGGTGGGGTGTGACAATTTTGGTATCAGAGCCTAGGTTATAGGTTCTATAGACTTGCCAGTAGTTGTGTCAGTAGAAGACCATGAGATAGGAGAACGTGTCAATCGTCTAGTCAGTAGAAGACATGAGATAGGGTGTCGATAGTTGAGTTCGGTACGTGAGTGTTAGTTATGTTATTACCTTAATTAGTGCATTGGCATCATGCATGGTTGGTTGTCTTGTTAGCAACTATTGGATGTGACGAAGTTGTGACATTGCTAGTTGGTGGTTTGGGTGGCGTTGTGTTGTTGGTAGTAGTTTTGGGTGGATCGCGATTGTGGGGTACTCGTAGTTGGGAAAGTTAGATTATAACAGATAAACAATCATATGCGTATTAATTGGTGTTGAGATCCCCTATTAGTAGCACCTAATATGTAGTCGTTAAAATAATTGATAGGATAGCCGAATTTACTTAAGTTAGAATATGAAGCAACATTTAAGATGAGTATAAAACTATCTTCTAGGCAAGACTAAAGAGATCTTATGATGATACGAATAAGAAAGTTGTATTACTTGGAACCAAGGATGTGAAGAAGAAAAAAAAAAAAAAAAAAACAACTGTGGCGATATTAGAAAAAAAATTAATTTGGTGACGCATTCTAGGTTGACGAGCAGGCAGAGCAACAGTTTGTAGAACTGGTAAATATAATAAACGTAATAGAGAATGATATGTAGAAAGTAGCTGAGAATTGTGAGTCTGTGATGATAGTAAGTGTGCATAACTATAGTCCGTGTTGTATGAGTTGTTGGTGGTTTGTTTAAAAAACAAGTTACCTTCTGAATCTTAGAAGAGGTAAAGTTTGTATTTTTGGGAGATGTAATCGTTACCCCAGTCAATTTGATTTTTCATCCAGGAGGTCCAAAGTTGTTGGAAGAATGTCAGGGACACCTCACGCTGGTAATGGGCACCTTCAAAACAACGTTCAAATGGCGGATACCTCAGTAGTTAGGGTTTGTCCCGATGTATTTCTCAGAAAAATTGTCAGAGTTTCCAGTACACACTATCGAGTTACTTTTAGGAACTATTCTTATATAAATTCCACCTTATTAAAGGGCGCATACCAGTTGACAAAATTCGAGGATTTGTTAACCCGCGATTATAGTAAACTTGGTGTTTCTCTCTATGAAAATCCAACGTCATTCAAAGAGAATGAGGAAGGTACATGGGGGATGAGTGTTAGTAATGGCCATATATATATATATATAAATTATTATAACTATCTTGTAGAATCGATGATTTGTTTGTTGAATTGCGGAAGATTAGGGTGTTTTCCCAAATATTTTTTTTTATCTGGATACCACCAGTCGAATGTCGGAGACAGTGACGTAGTGAAAATGGCGATCCAGTCGAGAGTAGAAAAGATCATGCAGAGTATCTCTAAATTGTGTTGCTGAGGCTGCGAGAAAGCAATTGTATGCCAAGTGCAGTAAATGTGAGTGTTGGTTGGATCGAGTGGTAAATTTGGGACATGTGACTTTGAGAAAAAGTATTCACGTGAATCCAAAGGAAGTTGAAGTTATGGTTTAATGAGAAGGGCTGAAAGTGTAACTGGAACTCAAAACTTTTGGAGTTGGCCGGGGTTGTAGTTGCCTTGAAGTTTCAAAACACTGCCTGTATAATGAAACATGTAGGATATGCATTGACCCTTAAGAGTATGGAATAGTTACTTATTCAAAGGGAGTTAAACCTGAGGTGGAGGCGTTGATATATCAGAGACTACAATCGTACCATCTATTAGTATTCGGAAAAAGGCCAATGTTGTAGCAAATGCTTTAAGTCAGAAATCAGTAGGTTTGGTTACACATATCCAGGTTGATCATACCAATTTAAGTGTTGAGTTGAAATCTTTGTGAGTTTAGTAGGCGGTTGGTCTGATGGCAAAGCGATTTGAGAATTTGATTTTGGAACCGACATTGACTGATTTTGTTGTAGAAGCGCAGAAATTGAATGTGCAGTTGGGAAGGATTAGAGACAGAATAGATGGGGAAGAGTAGCACAATAAATGTTCTCTTGATGTATATGCCAAGTGTATATTGGCGAAATTGTTCGGTTGCATAAGGCACCGGTTCTTTGTAATTGTTGAATAAGGTTGGGTGAAGATAATTGTTTTAAATTAAAGGTAAAAATTGGATGTTGAATTATACGTTCGGTAATGAATAATGGCTCCTGGATTGAAAATTTAACATATGTTGATACATGAACTTATAAATATTCGAAATTCCTGAATTGAAATTATGAAATTATAAGTGTTGTCGTTGTAGTGTGAATTGGAAAATAATTTTTATCAAAACAAAGTAAGTCTCCATTGTTTGATATAGTTCGTAGAGGAATTTGAAATGCAGTATTGATTGGTGATGTCTTAAATGGTGATTTTTTATATGTAATAATTATCATAAAAAAAAAAAAAGTCGATATGTTGTAAATATGAAAAGTCGGGTAGTTAATTCCAGGTAGTAAACTCTCTATTGGAGAAGCTGTATAGGGGAAACTGTAGTATCAAGGGTTGATAGTTATTTTAATGTTGGGGTCGAATTTGCATACTCCTTAAGGTGCCCAATTGGAAGTTGATACCTCGTTTCATTTATGGATTAACGGTTTATCAGGAAGTGCGATTTAGACAATGGAAGATATGTTAAGGAGTTGTGTTTTGAAATTTTCTGATAGTAAGGCTAATTATGTGACACTGATGGAATTTGTTTAAAAAAATAAATACTTTTTTGATGATCAAGGGTGACATCGTATAAAGTGCTATTTAAAAAGAATGCAAGACGTTAAATCAAATCGACCAAACTGAGATAGGATAACATAACTAGATGTATTGGACCACTGGTAACAATAAGCGGAGACGGCATGTGGAGGTCATTAAGATTTCATGGGAAAAGAATAACTCGAAAATGTCCATGAGTTGACATGTACTCATGATATAATATTTTGCAGTCAGTAACTAATGACTTTTGAGAGGTATCGGAGTTTTGTAAATGGGACGTATCTATGTCCTTTGATTCATATTTATACGTGAATATATGTTTGAAGCATGTTGGGTAGATGGAAAGGGAATTGAAGCACGTGACCTTATCAGGGATTTGATTGAATGTGGAGGTATGAAAGAAATTTTTATATACGATCTATTTCATATGTTTGAGTTATAGATATGTGGGTTGGTAATATTGGGTGTTGTGAAGAATATTAATATAAGTATATCGCGATTTTTGTTAAGTTAGATGATTGAATAAAAATATTGTTACAATGGGTAACTGGAAATTTTCGAATGAAATGGATAAGCGTCATTGCGATGGAATGAAATAGACTCAATTTTCTGAAGTATTTTAAAGCATATAGTGTTGTTGCTAATTTTGATTTTATTAGAGTAGCGCAGCGGAAACATTAGAAACATAAAACCATTTCTAGTCTGTAATGGGTGTTACCAACCCAGGGGCACACTCTGTTTATTGGTTGTTGGCTATCCTGTTGATTTTTTTTCCTGCAAGAACAATATTATGAGATTGGAGCGGGAATTGACGATTATGAACTAAGGGTGACTTCCGATTATGGGACTTTGTGTCTAACGTGACCTTTTGGTGTGACTTGAAATGTTAGTTGATTCTTTTCGTTTGGCAAGAAAATTTCAAGACGACATTTATTTTAGAGTGGGAGAGTTGAAAGACCCCGACTTTTGATCTACATATAATTTAAGACGCGTTTTAAATATTTCAAAATTACCAGGGTAGATTTCGATATTTATTATCTAAATTAAAACTTTAGGGAGTTGAATTGTAATTTTTATAAACATTAAAATTTAGTTTGGATTTAATTTCTATCCCAACTAAAATGAGGGGAGGTTTGAGTAAATTTTTTATATTATATTATCTCATATTCTTTATATATATATATATATATATATAGAGAGAGAGAGAGAGAGAGAGAAATCATCGGAGCAAAATTCACGAAGAGAGAGAGAGGAAGACCGGAGAAGAGAAAGAGAGGTGTGGCATCATTGTTGTCGGTGTGGGATCGGTCCGGCCGTGTGAGCCGTTTGTCACCGTCGCTAGTAAGTGTGTGTGTGTGTGAGGTTTGTGTGTGTTGCTGTTCTGTACGTGTTGTGTGTGCCATGTGTGTATATGTGTTTCGGCGGCGAAGTGAGTGTCGCCGGCGATGTGGGTTCATCATCATGATTCGCCGGCGGTGAGTTTGTGTGATTTGCGTCGGGTGTTTGTGTGTTATTTTGTCTGTTTCGACAAGTGGCTATGTGTTTTGTGTGTGTGTTCCGTTTTTCAGTTCAGTTGTGTATGTGTGTGTTGTCGGTCCAGTGGTGTATGGGTATCATCGATGGTGGTGACGGTGGCGTGAGTGTTTCGATGGTGTGCGTGCGTGTTGATTTGGCCATCGTTTGGTAAATATACGTATGTCTGTGTTTGTGTGTGTCTGACAGCGTGCGTGTGTGTGTGTGTCATTTGTGGGTGAGGTTATTGACTGGTAAGTTAGAGAGAGAGAGCAGTGTGTGTGTTGTGTGTGACTGTGTGTATTGTGTTTGTTGCGGTTTGGGTGGTTTGAATCATTGAAGAGGGTCGGCCGGTGAAGGTGGGGAGAAGTGAGTTTGGCGGTCGGTGACTGGTCCCTAAACCGAAGCAGACGCAAAAACGAGGAAGAAGAAAAGAAAACAGAGAAAGAAGAGAAAAAATCTTAGGCGTTCGCCGTGGTGGAAATTCCGTTACCGCGGCGGTAAAACTTCTGGGAGCAGTGTCTGGTCGATTCACCGCGGCGGAGGGGACTTCGCCGCTGCGGCGGTGACAGCAGCTGAACATAAACAGTTACGTAGGCGAGAAAAAAAGGAGCGTGGGAAAGAAAGGAGAAAAAGAAAAGAAAAGGGAAGAAGAAAGGAAAATGGAGAAATTTCACAAACTACCTCACGAAAAATATAAATCCAATCTCGTGGCCGGTGAAAAATTCGAGGAAGGTAGAATTCCGCATTTCTTTTATAAATATATTTAATTGTCTCAATATCAAATACATATTATCATTATCGTTGAAATTAGCGTTATGTGTTCACATGAATAAAGTTTATTTAGTAAACCGTAACGAAGCGATACTAGTTGAATAATTATATTTCGTAACAAAAGATGGGAAATAGGAAATTAAGGAGATTAGGATTTCATGGCGTGGTTAGTTTGTTTTTATACAAAAATATTAATTTAGGCCCTGTCACCATTAGGTTCGCAGGCACCGGAGTTCGGACAGGGGATAGTTGGTTAAAGTTTACGAAAGCGGATATCGAGGTGAGTGTACGGTCTTCTTGCCAAATTACATATATACTTACGCTTGATCCATTTAGATGTTGTACAATGAATTACTATTATTATAAAATGTGATTACTAAGAAGACAGTACATTCGTAGGTGAATCATTTAGGAGACGGTCCCCTACTGGCATTAGGTGGAGTCATTGGAGAGTTTTTGAGTTGAGCTGTCAAAGGTGAACCATATGAAAGAGAAAGATTATGTATATCCTGTATAATGAATTGTATAGTAATGTATGCATTTTGTAATGTATTAGAAGTAAAAAAAATAAAATTAAATAGGTGATGTCATGTTGTCGTCACGCCGGCCCCACAGTGAAGGGTATCCGGGGTGGGGTGTGACATAAACGGTTTATGACCGTGAGCTAAACATGGATTTTCTTAGGGATTAACATATATTTATAAAAATGTGATTTGGTTGAGTTTGTGTTTCGTTTATGGTTGTTCTTTATAATTTCGATTGTATTTGCCGTGTTTTCTATGATTATATGCTTATTTAGATATATTGAGAATACAGGGTTTAGCACTTGGGGGAGGTAACCCTGGATTCGGACTAAGGTTTAAACATAACATGATAATCGAATAACCCGGGAGGGCATTAGAAAGTGTGCAGTCGATGACGTTGGGGCGAGACTCACGTGACCTAGAGTTGTTAAGACGTTGAAGGGGACTTCTTCGTTAACACGAAGTCGCGTATTCCCTCGTGTTACACTCGAGAGAGGTGGCGAGGGAGTTTACGAACCGAGATTGTCGGATACGCGGAACGCCATTAACCTAAACTAAAACGAAATCAAATGCATTTAAATAAATGAAGTTAATCCCTAGGAAATCTAGTTCCCTAAAACATATCATATTAATATTAGTATTAGTATAAATTAAATTAGGTTATATTAGTATTAGTATTAATTGATTAAATTCAATTTTTAAGCGCCTAGATAAAATTAAGTTATGATAATCGCGGTAGTCGATAGTAATCTCAACCAATCCATGTGGATACAATACCCGACCGAAAGGTCCATTATACTAAAACTTGACCCGTATTCTTGCAGTGAAAGTGGCGACACGTAATTGCAGCCACCACTCGTGTATTTAGGATCTACAATAACTTTTACTAAAACGATACGTCAAGCACAAATAACACACATGAATGAGCTTTACGCTCGACCTCAATAAACAATCAAGGGACAGACTCATCATCAGGTAATGGCCCAGATGAAGTCAAAATTCAGCACACAATAACAACTAATCTAAACAAACATGCACACGATACTAACACATACTAAACATATTACACATCACTCCCGACTTAAAATGGGTAATGTCCAAAACGACCCATCAGCGATCCCAATGACAGCATGTAGCATGATAATAAAGACAGGGGTTTAGAACACGTACCTGGAAGGTGAGAGAATCTCGCCTCTGAATCAAGTCAGCTGTGATGGATTTAACTTATTTTTAACCTGGGTTGCCTCCCAAAAAGCGCGTGATTTATTGTCCTAGGCCTGACACAAAAAATGGCTCGTCAAAGAGCATCTTCTACCCGTAGAATGTGTCATACATCACTACATATGAGTCTTGGTTCAGAATGCTCTCAAGATTGGTGAGATTTGGCGTTGTATGGCCCAAGTTTTCAACAACATTTTTCACCGGCTCATGTACTTGGTGGGTATGAAAGAACGATGCTAATGGCGGCGAAGGACAAGTTAGCCACATCGGATCCTCGTAGATGTGATCGTCTGGGATTGATGGTGGCATCACAATTTGGATCTCCAATGGTGATGAATCACAATCGTCGATCCATGCTTGGGTTCCAGTTTCATTTGAGTAATTATATTTGAACTCTCCTAAGCTCCTTCCGCTTGTTTCCTGCTCTTCGTGGTGGCTTTCAATGAATATGGCTTGTGTGTCTCTCAGTGCCACCACGTCTAACTCAACCTCAATTAAGCAAAGAAGCTGACCGATTTGCGTCTAAAGAGACGTTACGGTTGCATCGATTTCGGCGTAGACCATCTCAATATAATCAAGATGATTCTCGTGCTTGTTGATCTGGTAATTCATCTCCCTCAAGAATCTTTGAGTTTTCCCCATAACTGAAGCGAACATATCTTCTAAGGCAAGGGAAGACTCCACATCTTGAACCGGAGTGTCAATCCATAGCGCTGTAGTGTTGAAACAATCTCCCAAGTTTTGGTGACTTGGTAAATAATTCCAACTCTGATAATCAAAGGCCGCCAATTCCTCCAACGACCAAAAGGCTTCATCCGCAGTTAGTTCGTAGAAAGAGGTGATACCGTTTCTTCCTTCTACCCATGTTCTGGTTGCGGCATGTAACCCATCGAGGAAATTCAGAAGTTGATACTCTCTCGGAAAACCATGGTTCGAAAACCAGAATAGTAAGTCCTTATATCGATCCCAAGCATAGTAAAATAGTTCGAAATACCGTTGAAAAAAAATGCATCAATACTTGTTGATCTAGCATCTTCAAGTACCATGCATGAAAAATAAAAAACAAAACTACAAACAAAAAAGTTATAAACAAAAGAAATGCCTAAAATATCAACAATAATCTAAAACACAATCTTCGGGCAACGACGCCAAAAACTTGGTGGCGGAATTTTACGTCGCTACTTTCACTGCAAGTGTAACAACTCGGTTTCTCAGGGTTGTCACTGCGATTTCTCCATTTGGAGAATTAATACTAAAATCAAATTGTCAATTTCTTTATTTCCATTTTATATAAATCCCATAAATTTTAAAATACGACAGCGATAATTTTAGTTGTCGATTTTCTTAACGGTAACTAATAAATATAATAATAATTACGATTTTAAATACAACCGAATCACCAATAATTCACCGATTATAATAATAAATATCATTTTTACAATAAGAATTCAAATATACTAAACCGAATAACTGCCAATTTATTCCGAATTAATCAGAGACAACGGCGACGATAATTAAATTTGTCGACTTAGCGAATCAATTTTTTTCATTAGTAAACATTAGCTACAATTATTACAGATAAAGATTCTAATATAATTTCTGACGCCATTTTGTTATTACCGACCAATATTTTAATCTATAAAATTCAATAATTTTTACAATCCGACGAGCGACAAATAATCAAATATTTCGTTTTATAAAGATATTTTAATTTATAATACGGCGACGATAATTATAATTATCGAATTTATAATTTATCAATTTATCGAATCGAATTTACAACGGTGAATAATAAATGCAACTATTACAATTTTTAAATAATGGAATTCAATTGAAATTCCCGTCGTCATCTCGCTCTCACGGGTCTTGCAATTAGAACTGTGGGATTGTGAACCAACGCTCAGTAGGACTCCAACCCCTCTAATATGTGCATTTAATTAACTCGACAAATAAAACATCTTGACATGATTTTCACATAATTTTCACATAGTCATAATTATATCATATAATTTAACAGGTAAAATTCCACAATAATTTTATCATAAATCGTACAATAAGAAAATTAAATACATATAGTAAAAGTGTTACAAATTTTACCTAAAATGTGAAGCTGAAATTTGAACTGGTATTTTTCTAGCTCAAAAAACACATTCCGAATGCCTCTCTTGAACTCTACTTATAATTTATGCTTCACATATATACTAACGCCTACTTTATTTTCTTTCCCCCAAACCCCCAGTCCAATTCCAAGCTTAACACACACACACACACACACACACACACACACACACACACACACATATATATATATATTCTCTTAATTATAAGGAAAACTAGAAAGTCGAAATAGATATTTTTTTATTTTTTTTTTTGAGGACACGTGTCATGTCTCATGAAACATATATACTGTTTCCGTTCCCTCTCTTTGAGATCCTTCTTAATAGTATTATCATAATTGTTATATTGTAATCTAAACACACCCACACCCACACCCACACCCACGTGGCTACCACCAAGCATTGGATGGATCATATGGCTCTAATTGATTTCCTTCCTTAGGAAGGAAATCACATAGCCACTTATTTATTTATGTTTTCTTTATTTACATTAAGAACCCTTAAAATAAGAAAATAGTAATTGTATCCCACAACTCTTAAAAATATATTTTTAAATAACATAATAGTCCCAAAACAATTAAAAATCAAATAAAAATTAATATTTAACCCCCAGAAATTATCAAATATTATTTATATCATAAATATACAGACTTCCCAAAAGTATTAGACTTATATAAAATAATATTTTTTTAAAAAAATATATATATAAATTTTTGAGGTATTATATTCTATCTCCCTTAAATATATTTCGTCCGCGAAATTTTGTTCAAAAGAATAATAATTCAAAATAACACCGCACGGTCATGTTAGTCACACTTGATTCTAGAATAATTGTTTTCTATGTAGGGTCTTGTAATCAAAAGTCACCCATAATTCTTAACCGTCAAATCACTTCCATACATCGTAACCTTTTCATTCGCAGTGGCCCACATTATATCCAATAACTGACAAATAGGGTGCACTTTGGTCGATAACACCTAGCACAACCAACCAACTATCAAAGAATCTTATGTTCCTAAATGCTTCTGTTGCGCTACTCTGATAAAAATAGTAATAAATATAATAATATACCATTAAAACATCACGGTAGTCTTACCGGATTGGGTCTATCTTAATTTCAATATGTCTACGACCTCAGTAATTTTCCCATAACCAACATTTGTTTATTTCATCCGACATTTCAAGTCAACCTATTCGCAACAATATTTTCATCCGATATTTCAACCAACATATCGTAACTTACATTTTATCCAATAGATAGTCCAATTCCTTGTGGATTATCCCGTGAGACTAAAAATAATCAATCTTGATATTCACATTAAAATTTTAATCATCTCGTAAACTTTCTCACAAATATCAAACAGTCCAAATTTTAAATAATCAAATTTTTGTAACACATCTGAAAACACATAAACACTTCTCAACTACGTAAATATGTCTCAAAACATCCCAATCATATAATTATGTCTCAACACCGAAATACGTCAAAATTATATAACTACATCTCAAAACACATAAATGTATTCCAACTGCATAAATATATCTCAAATCACATAACTATATGAAAATACATAAATACGTCGCAACCACATAAATACGTCTCAAAACACTCAAATACATATCACACATATAAATACGTCATAAAGATATCTAAATATATTTCAATTCACCTAAATATGCCTCGAACATATAACCACGTGTCAATTACCTAAATATGTATCGAAATACATAAATACGTCCGAAAATTCGATATGTCACAAAGGGTCAATAGTCATTGTAGCATCTATATAAAACTCCAATAAATTTCTAGAATACCCATCAAGCTCAAGAATAATTCAAATTATCCTTTCCGCATTAACTCTCAATAGTCTCCCAATGACCCCATATTCCTGCTCTATTTAACGCTAGTAGTGGACTAATATATATCTGAGTTATTTTTTATCGATGTACTGTCTTCATAATACACAAATCATTTTATGGATCAAATTTTTATCAAAATCCACTTTCTAATAGAATATAGTCACGTTGGACAGTATCCAAATCTCAACAAAATATAACCAACTCACTGTCAATATCAAAATCCCACAAAATATCTTCAACATAGAACCGGATTTAAATCGACTAATCAACTCACTAGTATAAAATCAAATAACATACTTCCTTACCAGCCATAAGATCGTTTACCTCACGATCAAGAGTTATTAATATATATGTATCCACCCTACAGGACTTGCTTGACAGGTAACAACATATATAATATATCCACCTTACAGGTCTTGCCTGACAGGTAACAACATATATAATATATCCACCCTGTAAGACTTACCTGACATATAACAACATATATCAACATCTCGTAGGACTGACCCTCCTGACGAGAAGATAACTATAGCATAACAGGATAATAAAATTATTTTTCACCTTTAAAATTTAACTTGATCCATTGTCATCGTAAAACTGTTCATTTCATCAATACTTTTTTTTCCCACAATTTAATACAAAAATATAATTTGATAATTTATATAGAAGACAGTAAACACCATAAAATTAATAGTTTCAATTCGACGACAAATCCTATAGTCCACAACTAATTCGACACTCATCCAGTCTTACAAATTTTATCATTTTTAAAATTCATCAAATCGTGTTCAATTAAAACTATAGGGACCAAAGTGAAATAATGTTAACAACACATAAATACAAAGTATCCAACCACTGGGAAAACATAATGGAGACGTCAATGCATATATATATTATTAACCCCACCACCAAATATTAATATTTTTATCCATAACCACATATTAGGAATTTGTCCACTATCACATATTAATACCAAATAAAATGCTCAATATTTCGTTTATACGGTTCGAAGAATTTTATCACTTAATCGAATAAATTTTACAACATCAACAGTTTATGCAAATATCACAAATGATAACTTAATATCAAGTCCCAATTGGTCAAGTCAATTTTAATACTAACAGTTTAATATGATCAAATTAAAACTGTAGAGACCCAAAGTATTATTTTAATCAAACTTAAAAGATGCAAAGTGTCAAAACCCAAAACAAAAGAAATAGCATGCATGCTATTAAAACACCTTTTGCAACTTTGATCTGGATCGCTTGATGATCTCATGATAAAACACCGAGTAGCTAACAAAAAGAAGATGATACATCCTTTTAGCCAAGTGGAATGGAAAATGCGTGATCGTGATAAAGAATTGAGATGTTTGAGACCTAGTCCTAGAATTCTATTTTTAGCACGTCAGATGAACAAACTTATGCATCCATATGCATGCTTTCGTGGATCCATTTCTCACTCATCCTAGTGTAGTTACAGGATACGTCATTAATGGATGTTTTTCATGCACCGAGAAAAAAATTCTTGCTCAGCATTTTACCACAGAACAATTTATTCTAGTGTTCTTAATAATTTTTGTATTATATAGAATGATGGGTACCATCAACCAAGCCTTGGGTGGTTGCCAATCCGCTCTAATACCACCTATAACGACCCGGTTTCCCAGGGTCATCACTATAGTTTCTTTTTTTAGAGAATTAATACTAAAATCGAATAGTCAATTTCTTTATTTCCATTTTATATAAATCCGATAAATTTTAAAATGCGACGGCCATAATTTTAGTTGTCAATTTTCTCAACGCTAACTAATAAATATAATAATAATTACGATTTTAAATACAATCAAATCACCAATAATTCACCGATTACAACAATAAATATCATTTTTACAATAAGAATTCAAATACACTAAACCGAATAAGCGCCAATTTATTCTGAATTAATCAGAGACAACGGCGGTGATAATTAAATTCGTCAACTTAGCGAATCAATTTTTTTCAGTAGTAAACATTAGCTACAATTATTACAAATAAAGATTCTAATATAATTCCTGGCGTCGTTTTGCTATTACCGACCAATATTTTAATCTATAAAATTCAATAATTTTTACAATCCGACGGGCGACAAATAATTAAATATTTCGTTTTATAAATATATTTTAATTTATAATACGGAAACGATAATTATAATTATCAAATTTATAATTTATCAATTTATCGAATCGAATTTACAACGGTGAATAATAAATACAACTATTACAATTTTTAAATAATGGAATTCAATTGAAATTCCCGTCGTCGTCTCGCTCTCACCGGCCTTGCAATCAGAACTATGGGGTTGTGAGACAACTCTCAGTAGGACTCCAACCCCTCTAATATGTGCATTTAATTAACTTGACAAATAAAACACCTTAACATGATTTTCACATAATTTTTATATAATCATAATTATGTCATATAATTTAACAGGTAAAATTCCACAACAATTTTACCATAAATCTCACAATAGAAAAATTAAATATATATATTAAAAGAGTTAGTAATTCTACCAGAAATATGAAGCTGAAATCTTAACCGGATATTTTTCTCACTCAAAAAAAATATTCTGAATGCCTCTCCTGAACTCTACTTATTATTTATGCTTAACATATGTACTGACTCCTACTTTATTTTCTTTCCCCCAAACCCCCAGTCCAATTCCAAGCTTAACATATATATATCCTCTTAATTATAAGGAAAACTAGAAGGTAGAAATGGATTTTTTTTTTAGGACACGTGTCATGTCTCATGAAACATATATATTGTCTCGATTCCCTCTCTATGAGATCCTCCTTAATATTATTATCATAATTGTTATATTGTAATCTAAACACACCCACACCCACACCCACGTGGCTACCACCCAGCATTGCATGGATCATATGGCTCTAATTGATTTCCTTATTTAGAAAGGAAATCACATAGCCACTTATTTATTTATATTTTCTTTATTTACATTAAGACTCCTTAAAATAAGAAAATAATAATTATATCCCATAACTCTTAAAAGTATATTTTTAAATAACATAATAGTCCCAAAATAATTAAAAATCAAATAAAAATTAATATTTAACCCCCAGAAATTATCAAATATTATTTATACCATAAATATACAGACTTCCCAAAAATATTAGACTTACATAAAATAATATTTTTTTTAAAAAAATATATATAAATTTTCGGGTTATTACAGCAAGTGTACGGGTTAAGTTTTAGTAAAGATAGGAATGAGTAGGGGTTGTCATATCCATAGAGATTGGTTGAGATTATTATC
The DNA here is from genome assembly GCA_016647705.1 of Eucommia ulmoides. Lineage (NCBI taxonomy): Eukaryota > Viridiplantae > Streptophyta > Magnoliopsida > Garryales > Eucommiaceae > Eucommia > Eucommia ulmoides. The sequence goes on along the minus strand of CM028338.1, from coordinate 43,549,112 downwards.
GAGTACCACGATTGTCATAACCTAACTTTATTTAGACGATAAAAAATGGTTTATAATTAATTAATACTAATACTAAGTTAATTAAATCTAATTAAACTATAATACTATATTGAGATGTTTAGGGAAAAAGATTATCTAGGGATTAACTTCATTTACAAAAATGTGTTTGGTCTTGTTTAGTTCACAATAACAGCGTTCAACCTATTCGACAATCTCTATATCGTAAACTCACTCACCACCTCTCCCAAGTGTAAGATGAGTGATTATGTGACTTTGCATCAACGAAGAAGTCATCCTCAACATCTTAACGACATTAGGTCACATGAGTCTTGACCCAACGTCATTGATTGCACACTTTCTAACTCCCTCTCGGGTTATTAGATCGTTGCGTTGTGTTTACCCTAGTCCGAATTTGGGGTTACCTTTCCCGAATGTCATACCCCGTATTCTCTCACTATATCTAAACAAGCATATAATCATGACAAACCGATAAATACAATCGAAATAGTGAAGAACAACTATTAACGAAACACAACTCAAACAAACAACGATTTCATAAATATTATTAATCCCTAGAGAACATCTGTTTAGCTCATTACCATAACCATTTATATAATGAGAAACAAGTTAAACATGCTCAACAAACTATTAAAGTTAAAAAAAATAAAGGGAGAAACAAAATAAACTTAGTCGTAGTTCGAAGATTTGCCGCTAAAATCGCTTAACGATCGTTTCTCCTTATTCGCAACGTGTTTTTCTCTTTCGGAATTGGTTGAGCACTCCCCAAAACACTCTCAAAATATCTGGAACCCTAAAGGATCTCTAATGGGCTCTCCCTTGGCCGAAATATAGTAGAAGAGAAGATATAGGGGCTTAAAATATCTAAATAAATATCTAACAACTGTGCAAAGTGACCGTTGCAGCGATGAGTATGTCGGCTGAGTCACGGCCTCAGCGGTGGACACGGTGGTGGGATCAAAGATCTTTCTGTTGTTTCATCGCCGCGGTGGTAGATCTCACCGTTGCAGTAGTGGGTTTTCAGCAACATTTAGGCCTTCTCTGCATCTTAACCACTGCAGCGGCGGGCTGCAGTTCTGAATTTTGCCATTATGTTTTTTTCCCACCGTTCTTGACCCGATTTGATCGTTTATGATCCATTTTCATGCCTTTTTACCCCCACACACCTAATTTATACAAAAATACATTAAAAAAATGTATTAAAACATAATAAAACATAATAGACGTACTCGAAAACTAATAGGTTCAGTTTGAAAATAGATAGGTAAATTACACCTATTACCTTCTTAGTCAGGGCCTCGTTCCTTTTTGTTAGTTGTTCTTTCTCAACTCGAAGCTTCTCTAGCCCCACCTAGTACTCATTCACCCTCTAAATCAACCTAGTTCGCCCGGTCTCCAACTTCCTGCATCTCTTGCTAGCCTTATGGTGGCGCAGTCCCAGCTAGAACGCGGAGTAGAAGGCCTGCAAGAGAACGGGTTATAAAAGGTGAATCTTAACAAATACTGCAAGTCTAAAAAATTTGTCGAGATAAGAGCTTACCGACAACAAGTACCCGTAGAGGTCGGAGGCAAGCCTGCTATTGGATTTTTCGACCAACTTGATTCAATCTGCCGAGAGAGTAATCTAATGAATGAAGGTCGGGAGGATGGATGGCATCTCTAGGATGCTGTAATTGCCCTGGAGGTCAGTAGTTGATAGGTGTAATTTACCTATCTATTTCCAAACTGAACTTGTTAGTTTTTTAGTATTTTTATGGTATTTTAATACGTTTTAATTATTTTTGTTATAAATCAGGCGTATGGGGTTAAAAGGGATTAAAATGGATCATAAACGATCAAGTCGAATTAAGAGCGGTGGAAGAACGGTGGAAGACAATCAAAAGGGTAATATTCAAAACCTGCAACCCACTGCTGCGGCGGTCAAAATACAGAGAAATGGTCTAAACTTTCTACAAATCCACCATCGCAACGGTGAGATCCCATGTCACACCCCACCCCGAACACCCGTCACCTGTGGGGCCGACGTGACGTCGACACGACATTTCCTAAGCGACAAACCAACTAGAAAGCGACGATATGCGTTCATAATTATACAAACATCAAAATACAGGTCATAAACATCTTTCCAAGCTGGAGACACATCCGTCCCTGAATTTCCTTCTAGAGCAACAAAAAGAAAAAAAAAAAAAAAAAAAAAAAGACAAACGATGAACCTTTCCTAGGTTCGCCTCAGGCAGCGCTTCCCGAAAATTTATATTTCCTTGCTATACCATCGACGGACTCTACCCCGTGCCAGTAGGGGACCGACTCCTAGCCATTTCACCTGCGAGTGTACTACTTTATCAATAAAATCATTCTTATTTAATAATAATAATACCTTCTAGATAACACAACATTTACACATGGATTCAGTATAAGCACCATATATGCAGTAAAAATGAGATAATATATATAAGTTCCATTTTTAAAACCATGCAGTATAAATATCATACCAATCGCCTGAAATAAATAAACAATTGCCCAATATAAACAAAACATCACCCCCAAACCATCACTCCACCACAACACACACTGGCTAGCCATGGTGATTATTTTAACCTCACGATCGGGAGTTTGCAACGGTACTGTACTATCCGTAAGATATACCTTCCTACGAACACCCATCACTCCGCTGAAGCGGATCATTACTGCGCAATACAAACATCTAACATCACTCTGCCGAAGCAGATAAACATCACTCCGCTGAAGCAGATAAATATCACTCCGCCGAAGCGGATCAACATTCCACAATAATATCGTCTAATCATCACATAATGGTTTAAAAGCGTCTAATTTAAGTACAACCATTTTTCATCATGTATGTACATATACAAATAATTTGACGAGAAGGCAGTACATTCACCTAATTTCTGGTGCTGCACAAACCCCACCGTTCGCAGCTTACCGAGGTGTTGGCGTCTGCGAACCTAAAAATGATAGGGCTTATGTTAATAATTTATGCAAAATCACCTAGTCATGTAATGCAGGCCCTAAGTTCCACATTTTTTTTTTCATTTCCCATATTTTATCCCTGGGATTTGTTATTATACTAATAATTTCATTCTGTTATTTATTACATCGGAAATCTTATAATCTGAACAACCCTAAATTTATTACTCCGGTTACAAAGATTTTTAGGTTAAGATTGAATTTAACCAAACTAGAATAAATTTAGTGGAAAACGATATCCATCCCGAATCGTTCACGGGACGCAGAAAAGATTTGAATTTGAATTTGAATTTTTTCCTTTTGTTGGGGTTAATTGTGCAATTTCCTCCCTTTTCTTTTTCTTTTTTTTTTTTTTTTTTTTCCTTCCTGTTTCTGGTTCTTTTTCCAGACCGTCGGCCGGCCAGTTTCTCTCTCTACAGATGCCGACCGCCGGTGGCCTCCTCCTCCTTGCCGGTCCTCTTGTTGCCCCTACACCGCCTACGGCATCCCTCAGACACCACATCCGGCCGTCTCACCCGATCAACCGCACACCCACAACTACTATTCACACACCGACGCACTCTGCGACACACACACACACACCCATGCATGCGACTACGTTTGCATGCCACTGCCGACGGCACGCCACGGGACCAACGATCCCTGCCAACGGAGACCCACACACACGGCGGCACACCGCAGCCGCAACCAACTCCCACCACCGCTATCGCGTTGATCGTCATCTCTCTCTCTCTCTCTCCGTCTTGGTTTTTTCCTTCCCTTTTTTTTGCTGGATTCTCGTCAACACATTATACATTTCACACATACGCACACTCGCACATAGTAGCCGAAAAAATCAGAACACACACACACACACACAAACCCACATGCAGCCGAAAAAACGAAAACCGAGCACACCCCTACACCGCCAGAAACTTACCGACCCAACTCGTCCGCTCATGCATGCGCACATCTATCAATTAATTAGAGGAATACATGTAAATACTTACCTGCCCGACGATCGTCGATGGTCGAACGGCGATCTGCAACTCCGCTCACAGGCGACGTTAACACGCACACTGCCTCTCCGTCGACGAACCACGCCACCGGCCGAACCAATCTCTCTCTCTCCCTGGAATTGTTTACAATACCCACACGACCACGCTGCCGGAGGAACGTCGATTCAAGAAAAATCGACGACCCCCTTTCCGCTCCGGTTCTCTCTCTCTCTCTAGAATTTTCGAGTTTTTTCCTCTGATTTCCTCCTTCTTTGCATGTAGGAAGGTTTTTATTGCATGATGTTAGTGGTTAAATCGCTTCTGAGCTCGCCACGTCGCCCTTCGATCGTCCCTCCTTGGCCGGTGGATCGTCCGTCGGTCGGATGTTTATATGTATGTATGTATATAAAAAAAAAAAAAAAAGGTAAAATTACATTTTCCTCCCTCTAGTTCCTTTAGGATCTTCATTTCAGTGTATTTCTATTTTAAAAAGTTTCAAAATTATGATTTTGCCCCTAACATTTTTACTTTTGATTTCTAATTGCCAATTTGAATCTTAAGTTTAAATTTTTGCGTTTCTAAATTCCCAATTTGACCCCCAATTTTTTATTTGGGTTTTTATCAATAAAATTTTTACCCTAAAATTCTCTAAGGTTCTGTAATGCGGTTATTTATGACGTACGTTTTACAACTTAGGTTTTACATCCACCGCTGTGATGGTGAAACAACATAATGTGTCTACTCCCACCGTTGCATCCACCATCGCGGCGGTGATTCCACTGTCGTGGTGGTTATTCTACACAAATTTTAGATATTTTTTGGATATTTTAAGCCTTATTTCCTTAATCATCTCCTCTATTTTGGCCATTAGAGACTCCTTAGGATTAGAATAGAATAGAGAGAGTTTTGGGGAGTGCTCACCCAAATCCGAAGGAGAAAAACATGTTGCGAAGAAGGAGAAGCGATTGTTGAACGGTTTTAGCGGTAAATCTTCGGACTACGACTAAGTTCTTTCGTTTCTTTCCTTATTTTCTAACTTCGGTACTTTGTTGAGCATGTTTAGCTCGTTTCTTGTTGTATAAATGGTTATGGTCATGAGCTAAACGGATTTTGTCTAGGGATTAATAATATTTATGAATATATCGTTTGTTTGTGTGGTATTTCTTTAACAGTTGTTATTCGCTATTCGATTGTGTTTACTCTTCTTGTATTTCCATTATATGCTTGTTTAGATATATTGAGAAATTGGGATTTGACACTCAGGAAAGGTAACCACGAATTCGTATTAGAGTAAACACAACACGACGATCTAATAACCCGAGAGGGAGTTAGAAAGTGTGCAATCCATGACGTTGTGGCAAGACTCATGTGATCTAGTGTAGTTAAGACGTTGAAGGGGACTTATTTGTTAACGCGAAGTCACATATTCAATCATCTTACACTCGGGAGAGGTAGTGAGTGAGTTTACGATACAGAGATTGTCGGATAGAATGAATACCGTTATCGTAAACTAAACGAAACCAAACACGTTTTTGTAAACGAAATTAATCCCTAGATAATCTATTCTCCTAAATGTCTCAATATAGTAATATAGTTTAAATTAGTATAATAGTATTTTAGTATTAGTATTTATTAATTATAAACCATTTTTTATCGCCTAGAAAAAATTAGGTTACGATAATTATGGTACTCGACAATAATCTCAACCAATCCCTGTGAATACGACAACCCTAACCCTTTCAATCTATACTAAAACTTGACCCGTACACTTGCGGTGAAAGTGGAGACGTAATATTCCGCCACCAGTGGTGACGGCGAAAGGCCTCACCAGCTCCTGCTGGGACTTTTCACGACCTTGTTGCACCTCTGCCCAACTTTTCTTCCAGTGCCCGGCCACTGCCTCAGGCGATCTCGCTTTTCGTTTCCCTTTTTCTTTCTTCTCTGTAGGGGTTGGGCTCTCTGCATCCACGGGTATCACTGTCGGCTTGGCTGTAACTGTAGTCGTTGGTCTTTTGGGTCCGTCGCCTTACCCATCATTGCCGACCTAGCAAGGGTCGGCTGGGGCGTTCCCCGAGGAAACGGGTTGACGGGAGCAGACCTGGTTGATGGGGCCTGAGTCGTAGCCCCCTACTCGAGTCACTAAGGGGCCTCCGCTCCCACCTTCTCTATGACCTCCTGCGTCGTCATTCTTGCCAGTAACTCAATGTCCATGATTGCAAGAAGGCAACATTAATCAGCAAGAGAAAATGCAAGTGTAAATAATTTGACGAGCAGGAGTATATATGACTTACCATTCTCGGAATTCTCTTTAAAGGTCGGTGAAGGCAGGAAATGATCACTCCATAAGTAAAGGTCGTATAAACACGACGTGAGAAGAACCCCGACATGCGTGAACAACATACTAATGACCCGATCTCTTAACGCAAGGATGTCCGGGCTCGGCTTGTATCTTTTTGGGGCTGAGAAAAAAAAAAAAAAAAAAAAAAAAAAAAAAGGCAAAGTCAGGAAAAAAGCATGGGGTAGGAAAATTAGCTAATACCGGGCTGAGACTCTTACCCACGGTCCCTCAGTGCTTTTGGACCAAGTATTCTCACTCCTTTGTTACCGGGGCAACCTCCCATCCGGTCCCGCCAAGGAAGAAAAAGCTTGGCTTCCAATCTTTGATAGATTCGGCGTAGCCCGTGAGGAATTTCTGTCAGGCCGAGATGTAGCACCAACCCTTCCCCCCGGGCATGAACTTAACCAAAAAAGTGGCATGGAACAGCTCGAGGGTTGGATCTATGCCCTTGGCCAGACAAATCACATGGAAGGCTACCACCATCCGCATGTTGTTGGGGATGAACTACGACGGACACAACCCAAGATCCAAACATGCCTCCCTCACCCAAGGATGCATGGGGAAGCGCAGACCGCCTAGCAGCTGCCGATCATACACCATTATGAACCCCTTAAGTGGAGTGTAGGCTCGGTCGTCTTCTGCAGGAACGCATGTCTCCATCATGCTGGGGAAGGTATACTTGGAGCAGAGGTCCCAATCAGCCTTTGCCGAAAGGTCAGTTTTCACCTGCCAGACCAGGGCGTCCTGTGGAACCTCGCATATCAGCCGACTAGAGGCCGAGTAGGTCCTTTGGGTCTGACCCGACATAGACGGTCGAGATTCTGCCTATGGGGAGGATAAGCCCTCAATATCAAGCTCCGCGGCTGGATCCGTACCGAGCTCAGCACCAAGGCCCCAAAACGAGCCCGCTTCACTCCTCACCCTTCTCCGCTGAGGCCCGCTGGTCACGCCATGAGACTGGAAGGTCCCTGCTCCGGCCGCCTTGTAAACCCTTTCAGAAGGAGAGGTCGTCCATTCAATGACGTCCTCTGGCTCAGCGGTCACCCTGGATGCAGAGATTACCTCTGATTCATTGACCTCAGCCCCAGACGAGCTGAGCTCGATCTGTTTGACTTGGGGTTCAGCCCTTGCCCCTTCAAATTTAGAAAGGTTGTACCCCGACGAGTAAGACTCAGACATTGAAAACATGTAGGAAAGAAATGAAGAGAAAGAAAAGTACTGTGCTCTGAGGTCAGACAGCACGCAGAGCGTCGATCCATGCGCCGTCAGGCCACGTGTCGTGCATCCGATCAATGTGTCAGTCAAGCTTCTTGCGGAAGCCACAAAGTATATATCCGGGCTAATCTTCGTTACCGGGTTGACCTATTGTACTGACCTATTTTGTTTCGACCCAGATTTCTATCTCTAAGCAGGTCGTGACCAGAACCCGCAACGTCTAATGTTCCATCTCCCCGCCAAGGCTTGGGGGGCAACTAATGTGGGTAAAATTCGGCCGCCTCCACGTGTCTGCCACCTAGATCAAAACAGCCGTGTCACCAGCGCCGTCTCATCAGACAACCTTCGAGAGCCCCGTGAATAGGCTGCCAGGGCGGCTCTTCAGGTTGGTAAAAGTGAAGGACCACCAAATCTCCAAGCCAAAATCTCCTCAAAATATCTCCTAACAAGATTAGGTCGGTACGTACGGCACGCCCTTTACCCCGGCACCCGAGCCGACCTGTTACCCTTACCAGGCTTGGCCTATGGGCTTTTCTATCAACAAGCAAAGGGCCCAAGGCCCAGGCCCATGATTCTAATCCGTCGTGTTCCCCACGCGTCTGACTGATTAGCGAATAACCGAGATTAAGTTCCTAATTTTTCGAAATGCTAATCGTCTTCTCACCTATAAATAGAAGGTTTTACCAACACATTTTCACACATGAGAATACGCATAAAGGTCGAGGTAATAGTTTTCTCTCTCCAAACGACCTGCTTTCTGTTTCCCCGAGCCTTTACTCATGCCGGGAACATCCCGACCCGTCTTGTGTGTAGGTGACAGGTCGAAACTCAGGCCGAACAGCACCCCAACAACCCGGACAACGGCTAAGGAAGGGGGGCATCACAGAAGGGTTGGGTCCTCCGGCTTGAAACTTAGGCTGGACAACGTCTGTCCAGCCCGGATTAAAAACTCCAGAAAGGACGAAAGTTGTCTGGAGACCGGTTGCAGCTCTTCACGCCAAGAGTGACCAGATGGTTGGTCCAATTCCAGACACCAACATTAACAAACGAGATAAGCACAATGGTCAATAATTACAAATTAGGGTGTAAAATACAACGCAATTGCTCATGATCAGTTCAGAATCAGAAAATGGAGAGCATAGGCGTATTACTCCTCTGTCCATTATCTCCCTATCTTCGACAAGAGATTAGCAAGCGATTCAAGCTCTTCAAATACTATGAATCCGATTCGAAGCCCCAATTTCTGAGCCAACACTCCGATACGATCCGCGCGGTGGTCGGAAATGGCGTCCACGGCGCCACCGCCGAGCTGATCGACTCGCTCCCCAACCTGGAGATCGTGGCAAGTCACAGCGCCGGACTCGACAAGATCGATCTGGTCAAGTGTAAGGAGAGGGGGATTAGGGTGACGTACACTCCCGACGGGCCGACGGAGGACGTCGCCGATCTGGCAATTCTGCTGGCGATGGCAACGTTGCGGAGGGTGTGCGAATCGGATCGGTACGTGAGGAGGGGGATGTGGACGAAGGGCGATTTCAAGTTGACCTCTAAGGTTCGTTTTCCCTGTTAACTATTTGGCTGTTTGGTTCGCCAGAAAGAGTAGGAAATTTGAGATATTCAATGCTATAATTAGTATGCACATTTCTTTTTTTTAAATTTCGATAAAGCGTATCTGAATCCGTTTACGAACACCTCAACAAAATATCTCCCCGAACTATTTGAATTGCGCATTTCTCCCCATCAACGTTGGTGGTGCATTCAGGGTTAAATTTAAAAGTTAATTTATAAAATGTTACACATAGAGTATGCATTTTGTAAATATATAAAATCTTTAATTAAAAGTATAAAAATAGTTTTTAAAATATATTTGAGTTCCTTTTACGTGGTGTTTCGTACGCATGATTCGAAATGGGATTGGAATGGCCGTGGAAATGGTCATTTCATTCCTAGGTTTGGTACATGGGATTTAATCTCATTCTCATTATTAAATATTCTCTAATTTCCCTAATCCCACAAAGTATGAGATTATGTTTCGATCAATAATCGGCAAAAAAAAAAAGAAAAACAAGACAAAATACTTGAATTGGAATGGAATTTAATTAAATTAATTATTATAATATTTGAAAATTCAATTAAATTACCATTTTACCCTTTGATATCATTTCAATACCACATGTAATCCCTTTTATCACTAAACATAAGAATGGAAATGATCATTTCATTCCATTATTACACTAACGGCTCATTTGGTTGGACAGAATGAAATGAAGGTGGAATGAAATAAAAGAAGTAATGGAATGAGAGAAAAAATGTAATGGAATTGTCAATGGAATCACTATTCCATTCACTTGTTTAGTTGGTATGAAATTAAAAAAATAATATAATAATAAAATTCTCATTATGAGAGCAGAGAATTTTATTACATTTAACTATTTCATTCCTTCCATCATTTTATTATATTTTACTATTCCATTCAATTTTCAGTTTTTATTCTCTAATTTCTGTTTTCGTTCTCAATTTTTAATTTTTATTCTCAAATTTCTATCTTTGTTCTCAATTTTCTGTTTGTGTTCTCAATTTTCAATTTCTTTTCTCAATTCTTTGTTCTCTAATGTATTGTTATCTAATTTTCTGTTTTTGTTCTTAATTTTTAGTTTTCTAATTTTCTGTTTCTGTTATCTAATTTTCTATTTCTATTCTCAATTTTCAGTTTTAATTTTCTATTTCTGTTCTCAATTTTCAGTTTCTATTTTTTAATTTTTTGTTCTCAATTTTCATTTTCTGTTCTCATTTTTTTTGTTTCTGTTCTCAATATTTTTTTGTTCTAAATTTTTTGTTCTTTAATTTCGATTTCTGTCCTCTAATTTCTGAATTGAGTTGGATTAGCGATGAAATTTTTTTGTAATTTTAATTTTGATTTCATTGGGTTGGATTTGATTCCATCTCATTTTAAATAAAATCTCATTCCTTTGATTTTCATTTCAATAGAATTACAAAAAAGATATTATTGGAAAATCAAACAACAGAATATGAATCGAAAGCGAAATACAATTTCATTTCGCCCTCGATACCGTCCAACCAAACATGGCGTAAGTCTAATTCTATTGTCATTTCATTCCATTCTAACGTATCAAACGTAGTGTTAGAGTTTTGTGAGAAAGGAAGAACAAAAGATAAATGAGTAAAAAGAGAATTAAAAAGTGATTTTTGAAAATAATGATATTATTATAAAATTGATTATATAATAAATTGAGAACTGTGAAAATAATTTTTAAAAATATTTTCTCTAGTTGAATTGTAAAATGAAAAGTGTACAATTTTTTGTTTTCAAAAAAGAAAGAAAGAAAAACTCCTAAGGACATGTTTGGTTAGTGTTTCTCTTTTTGTTTTTGTTTCTAGAAAACTAGAAACCTAAACAAAAAGATGAAAACCAAAAAAATGTTTCTATTATACTCTAATATTTTTCCAACAAATTTCTCAAAACACAACAAAACTGTTTCTAAATTTCTATTCCCGTCCCAAGTTTTTTGGTAATAAAAACCAAAAATCGGGAAGAAAAAACACTAAGGCCCGGTTAGTGTTTTTACTCCTTGAAATATATTTTTACTTTAAAAAATTTGGGATTAATGTACAACAACGTGTTTGTTAAACATATTTCTGTTCCCAAATATTCTCAAAATTTTGAGAATAATTCTGAAATTCCTTAAGAATTTGAGAAAAAATTGATTTTTATTCACTCCTATAAAACTATTCTCAATCTATTTGAGAACGACCACCACGCCGAATCTCCACCATCACCGTACATCTTCATCTTCTTCCCTAATCTTCTCTCTCTCTATCACACACACACATTTATATAATGATCCAATCTTAATTGCAACTAAAAGCATTTTTTGTTTTCGTTCTGAGAAATTATAAAGATATTTTAAGAATAATTATCATTACCAAAAGCGATTCTTTTTTTAGAATGTTTTAAAATGGAAACAAAATTTTATCCTATTTATTGAGAGTGGAAACAGAAAGAAACAAAAGGCAGAAACGTTATCAAACATCATCTAAACAAACCAAACATCCGCTAGAACAAAACAGCAAAGCAAAAATAATAATAATAATCTAATTCTATTTCGAGTTTCTAATCCCCCAAAATTCCTTCCAATAATTTGGAAACCAAACAGAAACAAAAACAAAAACTCTAATCAAAGATCATCATTATCACCTATAATGTTCTTCATCATCCAATCTCTAAATCTTTTATTTTCTTTTTTTCCCTCTAATTATTTCTTTCCAGTTCAGTGGCAAATCAGTTGGAATCATTGGCTTAGGAAGAATTGGATCAGCCATAGCCAAAAGAGCTTCCGCCTTCAACTGCCCCATAAGCTACTACTCCAGATCACCAAAACCGAATTCAACCTACAAACACCACCCCACCCCAATTGCATTGGCTTCAAGCTGCCAAATCCTCATAATTTCTTGCGAATTAAATGAAGAAACCCATCACATCGTGGATCGCCAAGTGATCGAAGCATTGGGTCCGAATGGGATCGTAGTCAACATCGCCAGGGGTCAAAATATCGATGAGAAGGAGCTCGTGTTGGCATTGGTCGAGGGACGGTTAGGTGGGGCCGGGCTTGATGTTTTCGAGAGCGAGCCGGAAGTTCCTGAGGAGTTGTTTGGGCTCGACAATGTTGTTCTTTCGCCCCATGCGGGTGCGACCACCGTCGAGACACGTGTTGCCATGGCAGACCTCGTGGTGGCCAATATGGTGGCTCATTTTCAAAAGAAGCCATTGTTGACTCCGGTCGATTTGTGATGGTTGACTGAGTTGATCAGAGATCTTGATTTTTTATAATTTTTTTATTGGAAGGTCGAGGGTTTGAATGTTGTCACGAATAAAATTTAAATTTAAAAATGTTAATATGTGACAATGCAAGTGTGTATTTTAATAACTTTTGGCTTTAAAAATTCTCGTACATCTTTAATCTCTTAAAAATTCTCTTTAATTATTAGTTGAAAATTCTCTCTATTTATCTTTATATTATGTTCTCTCTCAAAAAAATTATTTTATATTTTATTTTATATTTTTAAATAATTATAATATAATAATATTTGTATAAAAAAATTATATAATATTAAGTGATAAATTAAATGTACATCAAATAATTTTTTAAAATAATATTTAATACATGGGATTTTTATTATGTAGACCTTAACGTTACGTTTGGTACGTTGGAATGGAATAGAATAGAATAAAATGAGTGTGGTATTGGAATGGAATGACCATTATCATTCTTATGTTTGATGACAAACGAGATTAAACATGGTATTAGAATGACCATTATCATTCCTACGTTTGGTTACAAAATATATTAAATATGGTATTGGAGACTGATAAATAAAAATGAAACAATATTCTTAAATATTCGAAAATTTTAGAACAAAATTTTGGAAACATAACATAATTATTCAGAGACACTAAACAAATGTCACATAAGTTATCCTTTAACTCGACAAATTAAAGGGTTTGGAAGTACTTTCATGTTTCTGTTTCCCTTTTTTCTGTTCCCAAAAAAACTTATAACTGAAATAAAAAAAAAAAAAAAAATGATTTGCTTATATTCTGATTTCAGGATTTTATTTTAAAAAATCTGAGAACAGAACAAAACAATTTTTTTCCTATTTTACTGATTTTGTTCCAATCATTTTGTTAATAGATTTAAGATATAGAAACACCAAATCTCACTTATGCCTCACTTGTTTAGTGTTTATGTTCTCATAAAATTAGGAATACAGATAAACATATGGGAAAGAAATTATTTATTCCGAGTTTTATATCTATGTTCCAGGTTTTCTTGGAACAAAAACAAAAATATGGGAACAAAAACAGAAATATGTTCCCAAATTTCTATTTTTGTTTTTGTTCCCAGATTTTTGTTTATGTTCCCATATTTCTATTTTTGTTTTGTTCCTATATTTCTGTTTTTGTTCCCAGATTTCTGTTTTCGTTCCTAGATTTCTGTTTTTGTTTTTCTTCCCAGATTTCGTCCACATATTTATGTTTTCGTTCCATGTTTTCTGGGAACAGAAACATGAAAGTACCACCACTATATTTTTGTTTTTGTTCCCAGAATTTTATTTTCTATTGTGAAAAATACGGAAATAGAAGTATAAGTCATTCTTCTTACATAATATCTCATTTTATTTGGGATTAGGTAAATTACCTAATACCTCATTTCATTTGGGATTGACTAATCCCATGAGCTGTAGGATTAGTCATTACTTGGGAATGAGAATGAAAATCAATCTCACCAACCAAACGTAGGAATAAAATGGTCATTCCCAACTTTATTCCAATCCCAAGATGAATCTTATGTACCAAACATGCCCTAAGAGATGTATAATTCATAAAATGAATCCCCCAATTAGGATAATAATTTTTTTAGTTCTTACAAAATAGTCCCTAACATTTGTCTCTCTATTGATGTTGTATTTACAAACCACTATCATTGAGTGCTATGTATCACGGTCCGAGCTTTCGAGGTTGGAAAGCGGCCCGTGCGGCGCTAACTGGGGGATCGCCTAGTAGCAAGCCTGAAGATCAGAAAATATCAAATAGCGGAAGCAGTTTCAATAGCAACGAGTTTTCCTACAACAACACATGCCGGCAATGTAGAGAAGAATACAATTACAATAACAACAACAATTGTATTAATATCAAAGGCTACAAGGTGTGAAAGGCTTGAATGGCTTCAAGAGCATGTCCTCCTACATAATACTTTAAGTAAAAAAAAATACAAGTAACAAAAATAGACATCATTATGCTCGATGAGTCATAATGGTATCTTTCTACAAGAAATGAAAGAAATAAACTAAACTAAGCTAATCTAAACTAAACTAGTCTAGAAAATAAATAAAAAGGGTCACGGACAAGCGGCAATGTGCGAACAAGCACTGGACAACCTAAGACCATGACATTCTCCCCCACTTGAGCTGTCGACGTCCTCATAGACTTCTTCTGATAATGCTTCTGATTTGGTCTGCAGTTGTAACGTCTTCTGCTGTCTTCTAAATATGTTGGCTTTGTAGAGCTTATCCACTGAATGAGGATACAGTGGCTGGTCTGAGACAATCTCACTAGATCTCAAGTTGACATCAAAGCACTTGTGTAGATTGAAGCACGAATCAATACCCATTGGAACATTCCACAACTGAGTATCATGCTTGAGAACCTGTGTGGCGGTGTCCTTGGAATATTGGAATTGAAGTGTTGGATATAAGGTTATAAAACTTAAATCTTTATCCACCACTACAACTGTTGTACCTTTGTTCCCCGAATTTTTGACCCCCGGCACACAAAGTCGGTACTTCCGTCTTTCTGGAGGTAGTCCCACCGAAAGTAAGTGGTTCTTTGCACTATTGGCTAACATGAAAGTGGATTGGGCCAATGGGAACTTGATATCTGTAGATGTTTCCCCGTCCAGATGAGGGGGAAACTCCTCTAGAATTTCTCTTGGAGAAGCAATTCGAACATAGTCAAACAACCTTTTTGCTGGAATCAAAGGTGGCCCTTGTGGGTTAGTTTCTCCCCTACTAAGCACTAGAAGGTCGTCTTGATATTCCTCCATCTCAAGCTGCAAAGCCGAAACGGATCTGTCTTCAATTGAATATTGCGTTGTAGGAATGACACACGATCGATCTCCCATCATACAAAGCAATTCTGCAAAAGGCATTAGGACTGCCTTAGTGTCCATAAAGAATTTCATCCCTAATATCACTTGAAAATCATCCATGGGAGCAATGGTGAAGTTGAGGAACCTATCCCACGGAGAAATCTTCGTGTGTACTGTATTGGCGACTCCAATCATGGGACGCGTTTCAGAATTCATGGCCTTCAATTTCCCTGAGTGCTTTTCGACACGTAAGCCCAACCGATTAGCTTTCTTATCGGACATAAAATTGTGTATAGCACCAGTGTCAACTAAAGCACAAGAATTCCGCCCATTAATTCAAAGGTCCACGAACATGAGGTTCTTCTTCATGACCTTCTTCTTCGCAACCGGCTGTCACTTCATGGCATTCAACAAACGAATTGTCCCCATTTGATGAGCATCAGACTCGTCTAAAGTTTCCTCCTCCTGCTCTACAATATATTTTCCCCGACGTTCCTTTTCTTCCTGAATCGATGCTTGCAACGCGGACAAAGCATGTTTATGTGGACAATCGGATACATCATGATTCTTGTTGAACAAAACGCAAGGAGTTGGATTTTTATGGGCCTGTCTGCCCCAATGAGGTTTCTGGTTTGCCAAACCTAGTGATGCCCCTGAGTTGTTGAATGAATGGCTAGATTTTGAGTGCTGGCCTTGACGCGGACTCCTTGGAGGACACCTTGAATTAGAATTTGAGTTAGGATTGCTCTAACGTCTTGGTGGGCTTCCCCGAGATGATTGACCTCCACTTCCATCATAATGGGAGACATTCTTGTCTTTCCTCTTGTCATGGTTAGTGGTAGGTTTAGGAGAGTAATCAGTTACTCTTTCTGCAGCAGCAACGGCAGCAGATAAATCAGCAAGACGTTGTCTTTGTATTTCCTGACGTACCCAATCTTTCAAGCCATCTAGGAAGCAAAACAACTTATCCTCTTGGGACATTGTACGAATGTCCAGCATGAGAGCCATAGATTTCTTGACATAGTCTCGGACGTATCCGATCTGTTTCAACTCTCTCAGTCGTCGTCGAGCCATGTACTCGACATTTTCTGGAAGGAATTGTACCTTAAGTTCACCTTTAAGCTCTTCCCAAGTATTGATAGTGTAGCTTCCCTCCAGGATGTCTGCATATTTAGTTCGCCACCATAATTTAGCATCACCACAAAGATACATAGAAGCTGTTGTTACCTTTTCTTCCTCGGAGGTTACTCCGGTGTCCCAAAAGTATTGCTTCTCATCAAAGAGGAAGTTTTCAAGCTCCTTGGTGTCCCTTGAACCGCCATAGGATTGAGGTTCGAGAAGGCGAACCCTCGAAGTAGGTTTCCTAGAGTCTCTAGTAAGAGCTCAGTACACAATATTCTTCAAGTTGTCCAACTCGCTTCGGAGATCAAGGACTGACTATTCCATCAGAGCATGATGGCCAACGGATGTCACGGCAACTAGGCCCATCCGTTCGATCAGGTGATCGATTTGGGGGTTTTGAGATGTCCCCTCTCCATTAGCATCGGGGCTTCGCAAAAGAGCTAAAGCAGCGTCAATGTGGGAAACGCTTTGTTCAAGCGCGTTGAGACGATTTTTCGTCGACATGGTATTTCACCAACGTGGTCAGGTAATGGATCGGTCCGTTGCTCCGATACTAACTGTCACGGTCTGAGCTTTCGAGGCTAGAAAGTGGCATGTACGGTGCTAACTAGGGGATCGCCTAGTAGCAATCCTGAAGATCAGAGAATATTAAATAGCGGAAGCAGCTTCAATAGCTACGAGTTTCCCTACAACAATACATGCCAGCAATGTAAAGAATAATACAATTACAATAACAACAACAATTGTATTAATATCAAAGGCTACAAGGTGTAAAAGACTTAAATGGCTTCAAGAGCATGTCCTCCCACATAGTACTTTAAGTAAAAAAATAAAAGTGACCACAATAGATATCATTATGCTAGAGGAGTCATAATGGTGTCTTTCTACAAGATATGAAAGAAGTAAACTAAACTAAGCTAATCTAAGTTAAACTAGTCTAGAAAACAAATGAAAATGGTCACGGACAAGCGGCCATGTGCGAGAACAAGCACTGGACAATCTAAGACCGTGACACTATGCAACGACCAATATTTATGGTAAGTTATAATTTCCAAAAACATCAAAACCCATCATAAAAAAAAGGTCTGCTGTGATCGAATCGCTGTTCAAGAAGTGGAAAAAAAAACATCAAATTAATATTCACAAAATCCTCTTCTTAATAAGATAATTTTCGAATTTTTTGGACACAAATAAAAAATAGTGAATATTCATATGAATGTGAAACGATTACTGCAAAGCACGCTCAGTATTTTATGTGAACTTACAATTCTAAAAACATCAAAACCAATAACGAAAAAACATCGAATTAATATTCACAAAATCATTTTTCTAATGAGATAATTTTCGATTTTTCTAGACAAGAAATGAAAAATAGTGAATGTTCATATGAAAGTCAAAAGGTCACTGCAATTTCGTTAAGTGTTTATAGACATTCACCAAACCTAATAAAAAGATCATGGAAAGACACTTCATCTAAACATTCACTAAAACCAAACCTAATGAAAAGATCAAATGAAAAAACATTTCGTATGAACATTCACCAAAACACATCGCAAGTCTAACAAATCAACATTCACCAAGTCGCAAAATTAACATCCACCAAAACACATCATCAAGATCTATTCCAGTGCAAAAACATTCACAAAAAATAAATTGAAAAAACATTGACAAATAACAAAATAAACATTCACAAAAAATAAATTAAAAAAATTGACAAAGAACAAAATAGAGCTCGTTGGTTTAGAGACAGAGAATGAGAGATCTGAATGTTCACCTATCTGTTTGAACATTCACCAAACCCCAAACCAAATAAGATAAATGAAACACAATTAGTATGGACATTTTTCACCCAACCATGTAAAAATATTCATAGAACACAAAAGGGGAACACAAAATCAGTAAACAGAAAATCAAACAAAACATGTAAACATTCATAAAAACACAATCATTGAAATTCACCCCAACCACCAATTGATTCATGGAGGAATCGACAAAAAAATAATCACGAAAATGAGACCCCCAAACTCTCCCAAGATCAGAAAAATTGTATGAACATCAAACCTGGGAAAGTTTTACCTTTATCTTTGAGTCGTCTCGTCGTTCGTTGAAATCTTCGTCATCGGATGAACACACGGCGGCGTGGATGAGAAATGGGAAGAAAGATGAAGGCAACGACGACGATTACACCGTCGGGAAAGAGACAGAGACAACGGCAATTCAGGAAAGATGAATACATGACGGGGTCGACGAGCACGGGGGATAGAGATGAAAGTGACGATCCCAAGGGCGTCGATTGCGTCGTCGGACGTACGAGAGACAGGCGACGATGGTTCGGGGGATAGAGAAAGAGAGGATGGGGTAGAGAACATGGTCGGCATTTGCTCAACGTGAATGAAAAATTAGGGTTTCTATTTACTCCCTATATATAAGGGGTAAACATATACATTTATGTTCACGAAATGATTGAAAAATAACTACGTTTTGTTAGAAGACTAAATAATAATCTCATTTCCATAATGGTTTGTTGAGGAGAGAGAGTATGGAATTTAGTTTAAAGAATAAAAATCCCTTAATACATTAGTAATTATTTTATTATTTATTAAAGAGGTTTTCATTTAACAACTCTTATTTAAGAGTTCATCTAGGGAAAAAAAATCATTTGAAACAGTTATGTTATAATGTAGTCCTTTTGTGAAACATTGTTAGTGTTTAGTTCTTTTACCGTTGACCAATTTAATGAATAAACATTTATACCCTTACATATTTATATATATATACACACACACACACACATACACTCACATATATATATATATTGGAAAAATCCTAATTTACAACCGTTCACTTTTCTCTCTCTATTTCACAGTCGTTCAGTCCCTTTTGTTGTGGTCTACCATCGCCGTTGTCCAACCGTGCTCGTTCCTTGCTGCCATCCAAATCTGCCCTGTCGTTTGCCTCGTGGTCACATTGTTTATCTCACTGCTATCTGCCCTTGTCGTCGTCATCCAACCGTGCTCGTCCTTCGCAACCGTTTAGATTTGCCCCATCGTTTGCCTCTTAATCATGTCGTCTATCTTACTACCGTCGACTCGCTACCTGCCTCGCTGTTTTCGTCTCACTCGCAACTGGGAAGAAGAACAAAAAGAAGTTCTCCGTCAAGATGAGACAATTGCGATCAAGAATGACAGGTTTGAGTCAGGGGAGTGAAATCCCACCTCCAGTGAGCACCGGAGCACGTATGGAGACTTCAGGTGGAGTGCATAATATTCCTCCCCCTAAAGTACGAACGATGGACACGAGGATCGATGCATTAACAAAAAATATCGTTGCAATTGAGCGGATGTTTGTAAGGATGGCCCAGCAGAATGTTGGGAATGCTCAGCAGCCTCCTCCAGTCAACAACGATTTTGGGGAGCAAGCGGAGTCACCAAAATAATTGGATCCGTCACAAGGAGAGCGAACTGACCAGAGGGACATAAGTAATCACCCTAGTGAGGGATGAATGCTCATTTGAAAGGAGATGGTAGACTCTCACTAGCGACATGGTACGCTGGAGGACAGAGATCTACAGTTGGATGAGCTGGATGCATTGTTAAAGGGAACCAAGATGCCATTCCGCTCGGATATCTTACAAGCATTACAATCAAACAAGTTTAACCCCACCAAATTTGAGAAGTACAATGGAAAAACAGACCCGGTAGACCACATCCGACAGTTCAGACATTTAATGGCACTCTACAGAGTTGGTAATTCTGCATTTTGTAGAGCCTTTGCAACGACCTTGAAAGGGTCAGCCCTGGAGTGGTTATATACATTATCACCCAACTCAATCTCGTCCTTTACAGACTTTGGAAAACAATTCATTAGTTGTTTTATCGCGTGCCAAAGGTTGATGAAAGACGTTGACTACCTGTTGGCTTTGAGACATGAAAAGAATGAATCCATACCACAATACATAAATCGCTTCAATGAGGAGCTAACGTGCATCGAGGGGTGTGATTCAAACCTCATTATAAATGCATTCACCTAAGGGTTGCAACAAGAAAGGTTCCAAGATTCATTGACGAAGCACACCCCAAAGACCATAACTGAGCTGATGGAGAGGGCAAGGCCTTATATGAAACTAGAGGATGCCAAGTATGCACGCGAAGGCAGAGTACCAACGAAAGACAATACCAGATCCGGTGAGACGAACCGCTAGAGAATTAAGTGCAGTGTTGTGGACAGGCAGAGAGAGCATCCTAGAAGCTTAGCAGTTGGAGTAGGAAGGGCCAAACCATTTAGGTTTGAAGATGCCGATCTCCAGAATACTTCATGAGATCAGATCATCTGAGCTCATGCAGTAGCCTCCTAAAACTCCTAATGAAATCCAACAAGAAGAACAAGGATAAATATGGCAAGTTCCATAAAGATCATGGACATGAGACTAACGACTGTTGGGAGCCTCAAAGAGAGATTAAGCGCTTGATTGACATGGGGCATGTAACAGCCCGGTTTTCCAGGGTCGCCGCTAGGTTTCTTCTTTCATAGAATTAATACTAAAACCAAACGATCAATATTTCAATACTCTGTAATGACCCGATTTTCCAAGACTGCCACGTGGTTTCTCCTTAAGGAGAATTTATCCTAAAACCGAATCATCAATATTTCATTTTATAAAAATCTGACAAATATTTTGTAATTAGATTATAAATAAACCATACTAAACTAAATTATCAAAATTTGTTTAAACAAAAAAATCTGAGAAATATGATCAAATTATAACTTATACATAAGTTATATTAACTTAATTCAAAAATTAAATAAGTTATTAAATTAAATATTTTGAATCTTAGTGCATATACATACTTAAATTAAATATTTTATTAAATATTTTATAGTTACAGCGACAATTAAAATTATCAACCGAAATTCACCTTTCGTTGTTCATTTCATTTCATAAAAATCACTTCGAGAAATTTTACAACTATATCGATAATTATAATTATCGAATTATCGCGTCAATTTTATAACTGTAAATAATAAATGCAACTATTACAAATTAAATAGAAATTCAAATGAAATTTCTTACACCACACTATTTTCAAATACATTTAAATAAATTCCTGGCGTAGTTTCACTCTCATCGACCCTACAATCAAAACTGTGGGGTTGTGAGTCAACGCACAGTAGAATTTCAACCCCTCTAATACGTGCATTTAATTAATAAAACAAATAAAACACATAGGCATGATATTCACATAATCATAATTATTTTATGGAAATTAACAACTATAATTCGATAACAACAATAACATAAATCTCACAATAAAAAAATTAAATACATATATTAAAAAAGTTAGAAATTCTACTTGAAATCCGAGTCAAAATTAGAGTCGGAATATTTTTTTCTCATTCAAAAATATTCCAAAAGATATCATATTGTTACTGAACTTAATATATATATATATATATATATATATATAGAATTAATATAATCATCATCCTTATTCTTATTCTTTTTCTTCTTCTTCTTTTTTTTTTTTTTTTATTATTATTATTATTATTATTATTATTTTAATAATAATCATACACATGTTGTGTATTAGGCAACAATACATTTTATTTGTGTGTTGTCTTCATTTTATGAAGACAACACACAAATATAATATAATATTTTTTATATATAATATCTATATTTACATAATATACTTTCTTGACATAAAAAAAAATTAATTATACCCTGAGAATCTTAAAAGTATATTTTAAACAGCACAATAGTCCTAAAAATTTTAAAAGTCAATTTAAAATTAACATTTAATCTCAAAAAATATCAAATATTATAAATTTATAAAATAAATCCAAAAATATTAATAATATTTTCAAAAATACAAATTTTGGGGGTATTACAATCTACCCCCCTTAAATAATTTTTTTTCTCGAAATTTCGTTTAAACAATAATAATTTAAAATCACATCGCACAGCCATGTTAATCCCACTCGATTCTAAGACGATTGTTTTCAATGTAGAGTCACATAACCGAAAGTCACCCACTTCAAAACCAACAAAATCTATTTCACACATCGCCACATCCGCATTTGCGGTGGCCCACATTATATTCAACAACATACGGATATGGTGTACTTTGGTCAGTAACACCTAACACGGATAACTAACTGCCAAAAAATCTTATGTTTTTAAATGCTTTCGCTGCGTTAATTTGATAAAAATAACAGTAATAAAATAATATATATCTTTTTTTTTTATCCTAATTTAATTTTAAAATATCGTAATCTTCTCTATGAAAATTAAATATTAACAGCGACTTTTAGTTATAGAATTTTTTTTTTTCACATGCTTATCTACTATAATGAATTCAATATAAAAATATATAAGTAATAATATTAACACAATTTCAACACTCACATAACATATAAGAAATACAATTAATGATGACAACATGTGCTAGGAAATATTACATGAGGATCATAACAATATCATGTGCATTTGTCCATATAATCAATTTAATTTTTACACTACACATGTATTCAAAAATATTTATCGATTTTATATTGTTATATGCTATATATTTATCATAAGAATGCACCATTAATACCCTACTCATATTAATACCAACACATTTGTAATAAATTTAAATCAATTGTTTTTTTACTCAATTTTTGCTAATGTATTACACTTTTGTTTTAATCTATTTATAATTACCGATAACGTATTACAATGTATGTGTCTCTCTCATAATCCAATTATATTCACATAATGTTTCAGCGTACCTTTTTAATCACATAAGCGCTAAATAATGGTGTGTAACTTAATAATAGTCAATACACCATACAAATAAAGTAACACTAAAAATCCATGTTAAATGTACACAACACATGCATTCTAAAAATAAGACTTATCCATACACAAAAAAAAATAAAAAAATAAAAAAAAATGCATAAAGTCTCAACAATTGCACAACTCTCCGACTCTACCTATTACTAGTAGGGATGCCACAAAAAATCGAATCGATGGGTAACCAAGAGAAACAGAACTGAATGGGCCGATTTTAAAACCGACTAAATGGTTTGGTTGCGGTTTTGGTTCTGAAATTAGCAATCGAAACGATTTTGGTTTTGATTTTGGGATAGAAACTGTGAAATCGAATCGCGAAATTGAACCACGAAACCAAATCTCGAAATCGTGAAACCCATATTTTAAAAATATTTTAATATATATATATATATATATATATATATATATATATATATATATATACCCTTATTTTTTATATATATTTAAATTTTAACCTTAATATATATATATATATATATTAAGGTTAATATGTATGTACGTATGTATTTATTTATTTACACTTTTAGCCCCTCTCACTACAACAAAAATTGTCTGTTAGAGCACTTTTATTAAGATACTACATGTAATGTGCCCTATAAAGGTATTTTTCGAGGCATAAAATTAAAAGTATTGCATAAAAGTAAATTTGATATTTTTAATATTGATTTTCTTATTATTTTATTAAAAACTAACATATAATCAAATGTTTAAAGGGCAAAAAGTAATGCCAGATAAAATTAAATTAGCGAAAAAAAATTAATATTCTATATATAATATAAAGGGACAACAAATAGTGCCCTAAAAACAAAAATTATATTAGGGCATAATTTTGTGTCTTATTGTAATTAAATAATTTAATTATAGGTTAATTAATTGTGCTCTAATAGATATAATAAAATAAACTAAAAAAAAAAAAAAATTAAAATTAAAGGTCAATTAATAGTGCCCTAATAGATATAATAAAATCAATTGAAAAAAAGAAGAAGATAAAAATAGGAATCATCCCTAGAAACGAAGTTGTTTTGTTCTTGGTGCCAAACCAAAACGACGTCGTTGTGGCTATATTTTAATTATGGTTATTGTTTAGAAATTCTAATTATCGTTACTAGTTGAAAAGTTTAATTATGATTATTTTGTGTGTTGTTTTTAAGACTTTATGTTTGATATTTTAGTAATATTTTCGTTTATATACGAAAAAACAACGACTTGTAGTTTTGGTTTTACTTTTGATTTTTATAAAATTGAAAAATCTTAAATGGTTTCGCGCTTTCGCGGTTTTGGTTTTGGTGTTGTGTAAATTTAAATGGTTTAGTTTTAAAACCAAACCAACGGTTTTGGTTTGATATATTTCTAGTGGTTTTGGTTTTATATGAAATCGGACCAAAATCAAACCAGTGACATCTCTAATTATTAGAAGTAGACCAATATCTATCGAGATATTTTTTTTGGTGTACTATCTTCATAATATAAAAATAATTTATGGATTAAGTATTTTTATCAAAATCAACTTTCCAACAATATATAGCCACACACTTGGTCATATCAAAATAAACAGCTGAATTTAAATCAACATATCAACTTTTATATAATAAAGTACAACATATTTAATTGTCAGCTATAGGATTGTTTACCTCACGATCGGGAGTTATAACGGTACCATAACTTGTCCATCTGTGCAATATAAGATTGCAATCAATGTCATAATCATTTAATATCTCCTATTATAGGAGCCAACACGTGGTATAAACCACCATATCATGATGATATCATTATCGTCAACAACAACAACAACAACAATAGCAACACTAACAGATATCAACTACCCTGCAGGACTTGCCCTCCTATCAGGTCACAACATAACGTCTTACAGGACAGACCCTCCTGTAAGAACTAATCACATCTCGTAGGACATGCCCTCCTGACGAGACGACTATGGCATATTCAAAAAATAAAATCACTTTCCGCATTTAGAAATTTACTTGATTCGTATCATGTTATAAAATAATTCATTTTAATAAACATTTTCTTTTCACATTTTAGTACGAAAATAGAATTTGACAATTTACATAAAAGACTTTATCGGTGTACGGTCTTCAGAATATAAAAATAATTTATGGATCAAATATATCAAACATCACTTTTTAAAATATAATATAAATATAACCGCACACTAAGCCAAAATAAAATTCCACAACTACCATCACAATAAAATGAAGTATTTAAATTAATAACTCAAATTATTTTAATATATAATAAAATACCGCACACATATTTTTCTACTAACCATATGATCGTTTCACCTTACAATCGAGAGTTACGACGGTATCGTAACCTATACAAGTGTGCAATCTAAGGTTGTTATCAATGCCAATGTCATTCAATAACTCCAATGGTAGGAACAACACATGGTATAAACTACCATATCAATAACATAATCAACTACCTGCAGGACTTACCCTCCTGACAGGTCTCAACAATATATTCATAATCCATTCCATATTTGACTTCTTTTGTCAAATAACAACATTTTTTTTTTCTTCATAATCTATTCCATATTCAACTCCACCATATTGACAATCAATACAATATTCAACTACATCATATTAATAGCTAACAACAACAATAATAACAACAACCAGCTGCAGGACTTGCCCTCCTAACAAGTCTGAACACAACATATCAACATATGTCCTACAAGACATGCATTTCTGTAAGGATCAACTACATCTTGCAGGACATGCCCTCCTGACAAGATGACTTTGGCATAGCAGGATAATAAAAAAAAAATTCACCTTTAAAATTCTACTTGATCTATTTAATATCATAAAATTGTTCATTTTTAGCAATATTTTTTTTTCAATTTAATATGAAAATAAAATTTGATAATTTACATAAAAGACAGTAAACACCGTTTAAATCGATCATTTCAATAATTTATCCTATGGTCTGCGACTAACACGAAACTTACCAAGTCTACAGAATCTATGACCTAAACTCAATAACAAAACGAGTTCAACACAAAATACTCAGAAATATATATAGCGGGAGCAAAGTGAAATAATAATCATTTTTAACTTCAGAGTGCAAAGTATCCGACTATATATTACTGAGATATGAGTCAATGCGACGCCATGAAAAATTATAATAATTAATAATGTCAATGTGACGCCATTAAAGTGACAGTATAATTTTATTATAATATAATTTTAGAGTATATTGTAAAATTACCGTATATTGTAATATTAGTATTAATATTGTCATATTAATAATTTGAAAATTAATCACAATAGTTTGTAATATTAATAAAAATTACAATATTAATAAAAGTAATACGAGTCATTATTAATAAAAAAAATATTCAGGGCATGATCATATTTTTATTTAGTTTGTAATATTGTAATAACCGAGTCCAAAATAATTGGATTACTGATAGGTGTGATTCACCTACATATTTCTAAATCGAACTAAGTTAGTTTTCGAGTGTTTAAATAGTATTTTATTACGTTTTAATTAATTTTATTACCTTTTGTATAAATCAGGCGTGTGAGGCAAAAAGATAGAAAACTGAAGTGAAAATGATGAGATCGAACTAAAAACGGACAAAGTTACGGTAGATAAATAAGCTCGGAGGCTAAATTATGAAACAGGCCCACCGCCTAGGTATCCAGACCACCGCCTAGGCGATGAAAAAGCTGAGAAAATAGAAAATATTACTGACAGACTATCGCCTAGGTGAAAATTCTTCCGCCTAGGCAGAAATCCAATAGAGAATCAAAGGCAAGCTACTGACAGCCCACCGCCTAGGCGGAAATTCCTTCGCCTAGGTGATCAACCGAACCGACCTAACTCCGCCTAGGCGAAAATTCCACTACCTAGGCGGAAACCCCTTGCACAGTCTGAAGATATTTTTAGGATATTTTGGTTATAAATATCCCCTCTCCTCCCCCTTCTTCAACTCTTTCTTGCATTTTTTAGCACCTTAGGCCGTATTCAGGCTAGGGTTTAGGAGTTTTCGAGGTGGAGCTCACATCCCTAAGTGGAGAAGACGGCAAATCGATCGTTGAGCGTTCTTAGCAGTTTATCTTCGGACGAGGCTAAGTTCTTCGATTATTTTTCCTTATTTCTTTAACTTAGGATATTGTGAGCATGTTTATCTCATTCCTTCATTGTTTATATGGTTATGACCATGAGTTAAATATGAATTGTAGTAGGGATTAACACTATATTTATAAATACGTTGTTTGGATGATTTTGGTGTTTCGTTTGTGATTATTCTTCGTAGTTTGATTGTATTTATCATATTGTTTGTTTATCATGCTTAGTTAGATAAATAGAGAATACGGGGTTTTGAAAAAATCCCGGATTCGGATTAGGGTAAACAAACGTCACGATTCTATAACCTGGTCGGGGTTTGAATCGTGGACAATCGATGACATTGGGGTAAGACTCACACGACCTAGGGTGGATAAGACATTGAGGGGGACTTATTAGTTGACTTGAAGTCACGTTATATCCCTCGTCTTACACTCGAGAAAGACGGCGATGGAGTTTTAGAACGGAGATTGTCGATAGGGTAAATACAACGCAAGATCCAATGACCTGGTCGGGAGTTGGATTGTGTGCAATCAATGACGCTGGGCGAGACTCACGTGACCTAGGGTCATTAAGACGTTGAAGGAGACTTCTTCGTTGACTCAAAGTCATGTATTCCCCCGTCTTACACTCGGGAGAGGTGGCGGTGGAGTTTACGTACCGAGGTTGTCAAATAGGTCGAACACCGTAAACGTAAGTAAATCAAAATCGAACATGTATTTGTAAACATGTTAATCCCTAGGAAACTCTTCGCCCTAAAACATATTACCATATTAGTGTAGTTAATTTAGGTTATATTAGTATTAGTTTAATTAATTAAATATATTTGTTTTCTGCCTAAATAAAGTTAGGTCACGACAAACGCGGTACTCAATAGTAATGACACCAATCCCTGTGGATACGATAACCCAATCTTAACGATCACACTATACTAAAACTTTGACCTCATACACTTGCGAGTAGTCATATACGTGAAGGAGAGTAGAATCCTTCGGCGTACAAGTTTTTGGCGCCGTTACTGGGGATTGTTTTGATGTTATTGTCGAAAAAATGCAGTAATGGCTCAGGACTTAAGTTTTAGATAGGAGAAGCAAGTGTATCGTATTGTCGGGGATTGGTCGTTAGGAAAATTTATTTCTTGGCGATCGTAACCAAGTTTTTGGTAACAACTGTCGGGCATTGATTTGTTGTTATTATCGATATTGTGTGTAAATGAACTAATTTTACTTTAGGCATTTCTTTTGTATATAATTTTGGTTTGTAGTTTTGTTTTTGTTTCCAACGCAGGGTATTTGCTGATGTTAGATCATCGGGTATTGATACATCACTTTCGACGGGATTCCAATCCATTTTATGTTGCTTGGCCAAGCACATAATCCGGTAGGGTATTTCGTTGAAGGATTGAGCCGATCAAAGCAAAACCTCTCCATTCTTGAGGGCGTTCTGAAAATGTTGGGCCGATGACATTAAACCACGCGCTTCTTGGGAGGCAACCCAAGGTCAAATAAGTTAAATCCGTTACATCCAACTTGAATCGGAGGCGAGATCCTCTCGCCTCCTAGGTAAGTGTTCTAAACACCCTTCGTCAGTATGCTTTAAATTTCATATGTTGAAGAATGATGATTGGGATCGCTGAGGACACTATCCATTTTGAGTTTGAAAGTGATGTGTAGTATTTAGTATTGTTAGTTTATGTGTTATTGTTTTTCCGTATTGCATGCGTGTTTAGGTTAGAATGTGTTTATGTTTTTATGTTGTTGTGTTATATGTTGAGTTTTGCATTCATCTGGGCCGTCACCCGATGATGAAAATTACCCCTGGTTGTTTTCGAAGTCAAGGGTAATACCCATGCATGTGTATTCTGTGTGTTTGACTATGCGTTTTGGTCAAAATTATTATAGATCCTAATTTGCACGGGCACATAGACTCAATGTATAGTTATTCAATTGATTTGAGGACAATTATCGATTAGCCAGATTCATGACACATTAAGGATTCTAGAACTTGATTGAGGGAAAGCTTGAGGCGAAATCCTAGGCGAGGTAGTTCAGGAGACATGATTGAGGCAGTCATTTTGTCACTTGAGCCTTTTTAAGCCTACCCTGATACATGTTTATCCCTCGTTACCCTGTCGAAGCCTAAATTCATATTCAATTCAGAACACATAAACTAATACCCTAGCCAGTAGACCTTTTTCTAAACCTAAATCGCTGAATTTAAAGGCACATTTGAGTGAATCAAGTTAGCAATTGTAAATGCTACTTGATGTGAGCGGTTGGGTTTATGGAGAACTTCTAATTGGTTAGGTATTTGAGTACTCACTTGTCGTTTTCATTTGTATTTCATACACCTCTTCAATTAAAACAATCAAATAAGTTTGGGGTTGTATTAGTTGAAAAGAAAAGAAAAAAAAAATAGAAAAAAAAAATCAAATGTAAATATGATTTTTATTTCTGTTTCTTTTGATAAGTGAGTACGTCGGTCTTAAATGCATGTTCGGGATTGTTTCCAATCTAAGTATAGGGGTTCAAGAGTGAATGTGCCAAGCGTTGAGCCTTAGGTAACGTTAACCTGTTTTCTATTCTGAAATACCCTTGGACAAATGTTCCCAAACCAAACCAAGTCCTTCTGATCTTTTTGAACTTCCAAACCTACATTAGTGGAGAGTGCATCCCAATCAGGCATATGAAAATCCTAGTCCTTCACGGTCTGAGTCATGAATTTCGTTGGGGGATGATCTAATCCGGTTGTTGTCTAGTTATGTTATTGAGTCTCGCACTAACACATATACAGGATCTAGAATAGTGTTCACCATTATTGCATGTCGAAAATCTAGAACCTCATGATGTGTGTTACCACCTGAATTCGATAGAACTGGCGGTTGTTGAGGGACAACAATAACTTAGTTGTTAGAAGAAGTCAAAACTCGCATGTATATTATGTTTAGATTGTTTTAGGATGTTTGTTATTCAATTCAATTTGTGTATTTTTCATTTTCATGTGTGTGTTTGCCTCGAAGACTAGCCAAATTTCAAGTTTGGGGGTATTTGATAGGTGTGATCCACCTACGTATTTACAAACCGAATTAAGTTAGTTTTCGAGCATTTAAATAGTATTTTATTACGTTTTAATTAGTTTTATTAACTTTTGTATAAATCAAGCGTGTGGGGCAAAAAGATAGGAAACTAAAGCGAAAACGATAAAATCGAACTAAAAGCGGACAAAGTTACGGTGGATAAACAAGCTCGGAGGCTAAATTATGAAACAGACCCACCGCCTAGGAAGTGAAGAAGCTAAGAAAAGAGCAAATGTTACTGATGGACCACCGCCTAGGCGGAAATTCCTCTACCTAGGCGAAAATCCAACAAAGAATCAAAGGCAAGCTACTGACAGCCCACCGCCTAGGCGAAAATCCAGCAAAATGTTCTTTCACGTCCACCGCCTAGGCGATCAACCGAACCGACCTAACTCCGCCTAGGCAGAAATTCCACCGCCTAGGTGGAAACCCCCTGCATAGTCTGAAGATAGTTTGAGATATTTTTAGGATATTTTGGCTATAAATATCCCCTCTCCTCCCCCTTCTTTGACTCTCTCTTTCATTTTTTAGCACCTTAGGCCGTATTTAGGCTAGGGTTTAGGAGTTTTAGAGGTGGATCTCACATCCCGAAGTGGAGAAGACGTGAATCGATCGTTAAGCGTTCTTAGCAGTTTATCTTCAGAAGAGGCTAAGTTCTTCAATTGTTTTTCCTTATTTCTTTAACTTAGGATATTGTGAGAATGTTTAGCTTATTCTTTCATTGTTTATATGGTTATGACCATGAGTTAAATATGGATTGTAGTAGGGATTAACACTATATTTATAAATACGTTGTTTGGATAATTTCGGTGTTTCATTTGTGATTGTTCTTCGTAGTTTGATTGTATTTATCGTATTGTTTGTTTATCATGATTAGTTAGATAAATAGAAAATACGGGGTTTTGACAAACCCCGGATTCGGATTAGGGTAAACAAATGCCACGATTCTATAACCCGGTCGGGGTTTGAATCGTAGACAATCGATGACGTTGGGGCAAGAATCACCCGACCTAGGGTCATTAAGACGTTGAGGGGAACTTATTCGTTGACTCGAAGTCGCGTTATATCCCTCGTCTTACACTCGGGAGAGGCGACGATAGAGTTTTAGAACAGAGATTGTTGATAGGGTAAATACAACGCAAGATCCAATTACCCGGTCGAGAGTTGGATTGTGTGCAATCAATGACGTTGGGCGAGACTCATGTGACCTAGGGTCGTTAAGACGTTGAAGGGGACTTCTTCGTTGACTCAAAGTCATGTATTCTCCCGTCTTACACTCGGGAGAGGTGGCGGTGGAGTTTACGTATCGAGGTTGTCAAATAGGTCGAACACCATAAAGGTGAGTAAATTGAAATCGAACACGTATTTGTAAACTCGTTAATCCCTAGGTAACTCTTCACTCTAAAACATATTAGCATATTAGTGTAGTTAATTTATGTTGTATTAGTATTAGTTTAATTAATTAAATACATTTGTTTTCCGCTTAGATAAAGTTAGGTCACGACAAACGCGGTACTCGATAGTAACGACACCAATCCCTATGGATAAGATAACCCAATCTTAACGATCACACTATATTAAAACTTTGACCTCGTAAACTTGCGAATAATCATATACGCGAAGGAGAGTAGAATCATTCAGTGTACAATTACAATGTGAAATTACAGAGTGGTATCATATGTTTTTAATTAATGAGTTATACGAAAATTATTATTTTCAAGTATTACTTCACTTATTATGAGTAATAGGTACTATAACCTAAGTCTGATACCACCCTGTTTCCCAGGGCCGTCACGCAGTTTCTCCACCTGGAGAATTGAAACCAAAGTCGAATCACCCATATTTCATTCTATACAGATTTGAGTATTATAAGAGTATTTACTATGATACCTATAAATTATAGTGTTTAATATTTAATCTTTATAATATAATGTGGATGAATAAGAAAATTATTATCAAAGCATGTCCGTTTAGTATTGTATTATAATAAGGGAAATATGGGTATTATGGTGTTTAAACATATATAGATGTTAATAATGGATTATTATAATTTATAAATTATTATTTGAGCATGGGTAATTTTTATCAGAGCGTAATATTTATAACATCTAGTCAATTTTTATTTTGTTTCATAAGAATCCGAGAAATGTTATTGCTACGGCGATAATTATATTCAATTTATCGACTTAATTTTATAACCGTAAATAACAAATACAATTATATTTATTAATTGAATTATTCGATTCAATTTTACAATAGTAAAAATTAAGTACAATTATTACAAATAGAATTTCTAATATAATTTCTGTCACCGTTTTGTTCTCACCAGCCATGCAATCAAAACTGTGGGGTTGTGAGCTAACATCTAGTAGAATTTCAATTCCTCTAATATGTGCATTTAATTAATACAACAAATAAAATACATAGGCATGAATTCCACATAATTTTCACGTAATCATAATTATTTCATGAAAATTAACAATTATAATTCAACAATAATAAAAAAATTAAATACATATATTAAAAAAATTAGAAATTCTACCTGAAATCCGAGCCAAAATTCGAACCGAAATATTTTTTTTCTCGCTTAAAAACATTCCTAAAGATATCATACTGTTACTGAACTTAACATATATATGAATATAAATAGAATTAATATGATCATCATCCTTATTCTTCTTCTTCTTATTATTATAATGATACACGTGTTGTGTATTAGGCAACAATACATTTCATTTGTGTGTTTATGAAGATAACACACAAATATAATATAATTTTTTATATATATAATATTTATATTTACATAATATACCCTCTTAACATAAAGAAAATATTAATTATACCCCGAGACTCTTAAAAATATATTTCAAACAACACAATAGTCCTAAAAATTTTAAAAGTTAATTTAAAATTAACATTTAACCCCAAAAATTATCAAATATAATAAATTTATAAAATAAACCCAAAGTATTAATAATATTTTCAAAAATATAAATTTTCGAGGTATTACAGGGAAATTACGCGAATATTTACAGGAGCAGACAAAGGAGAGGAAAAGGTCAAGAAGCGAAGCTTATCCAGAGAATCGCAATAAAGAAATGAAAAATGATGACCCGAGTAGTGTTCGTGGGGTCATCTACATGATAAATATAGTGAGTCTCTTTATTAGAAATCAAACCGTGAGCGAAAAAGGAAGGTCTGCGAGGCAGTAGAGGAACGATGCTATGGAGAAGTGATGGCCCTAACCAACAAATTGGGCCAGTAATCACGTTCAATGACGAGGACTATAGAGGCGTTGTTCATCCTCACGATGATGCCTTAGTAATAACGCTCTGGATTTCCAGTTTCGAGGTAAGAAACGTCCTAATTGATACCGGCAGCTCAACTAATATCATTTTTGTCAACACACTCAATCAAATGGGTGTTTCCAGCTCAAACATCGGGTCAACCCAAACGATAATGGTAGGTTTCAACAGGGATCTGAGCTCTCCAAATAGGAAGATCACCTTATCTGTCACTGTAAACAAAGATGAGGGTGAATTAACCAAAGCTACCGAATTCATGGTGATGGACTCTACATCCCCGTACAATGTTATCCTGGGATGGCCTTGGCTCTATGCAATGGGAGCTGTGGCATCGACATTCCATCAATGTATCAAGTATATGAAGGATGCAGGGTGACTGTAATAAGAGGACATCAAGTCGCATCTAGGCAGTGTTTTGTGATAGCCATGAAAGGGAAGAGAGCTATATAGTAACAATAAAGGCAGGAGCATGGAGGAACGTAAACCAGCAGCCCAAATCTGAAACAGACGTTCTCCAGATCTAGAATCAACATTCCAACTCAAGACTTTACTTTAAGGACTTTTTGTGACTTTTTCTAATTTTTGTTTTGTGACTTTTTGTATAAAGTTTTAGAAAAGAATTGTTTCCTGTTACTTTTTGGATGAGCAATAAAAGCCACTTTCCTTTATCAAGAAGTGTCAATAAGGATTAATCCTCGGCTTAGAACAATAAACAATCCAAAACGGAACTGCTTAGAACAGTGCATTCACAAATTGAGCTGTCTAGCTCAGCTCAACTGAACTACCTAGGCGAGTTCATTCATAAATTGAGCTGTCAAGCCCAACTCAAGTAAACTGACTAGGTCAGTCCGTTCACAAATTGAGCTTCCAAGATCAACTCATCAATTCATTCATAAATCGAGCTGCCAAACCCAGCTCAACTAAATTGCCTAGGTCAATCCATTCACGAACTAAGCTGCCAAGATCAGCTCATCAATTCATTCATAAATCAAGCTACCAAGCCTAGCTCAACTGAACTACCTAGACCAATTAATTCATAAATTGAGTTGCCAAGCCCAACTCAAGTAAACTGCCTAGGTCAGTCCGTTCACGAACTGAGCTACCAAGATCAGTTCATCAATTCATTTATAAATTGAGTTGCCAAGCCTAACTCAAGTAAATTGCCTAGGTTAGTCTGTTCACGAACTGAGCTACCAAGATCAACTCATCAATTCATTCATAAATCGAGCTGCCAAGCTCAGCTCAACTAAACTACCTAGGTCAATCCGTTCACAAACTAAGCTGCCAAGATCAACTCATCAATGCATTCATAAATTGAGCTGCCAAGTCCAACTCAACTGAACTGCCTAGATCAGTTCATTCATAAATTGAGCTACCAAACCCAGCTCAACTAAACTACCTAGATCAATTCGTTCAAGATTAGCCCATCAATTCATTCATAAATTGAGTTGCCAACCCCAGCTCAACTGAACTGCCTAGACTAGTTCATTTACAAACTGAGCTGCCAAGCCCAGCTCAACTAAACTACATAGAACAATTCGTTCACAAACTGAGCTGCCAAGATTAACTCGTCAGTTCATAAACTGCGCTGCCAAGATAAGCTCATCAATCAAACCGAACTGCCTAAATCAATTCATTCATAAACTGAGCTGCCAAAATCTGCTCATCAATCGAACTAAACTGCCTAGATTACCAAGCTACCTAGGGCAGTTGATTAACCGAGCTGCTAAGATCAGTTCAGCCATAGATCTCGAAGACTCAGGCAATCTATAACATGTTTATTACTTAAACTTGTTATGGATGAGGGCAGGAGGAATACTAATACGCTTAATACGCCCATTTCAAAAACATCTTTTCTAAAATATTTACGAAGTTAAATACATGATTTATTACTCAATATGTGATAGCCTATGCTCCATATCTATCCTATTTCGGTGTGAATATTATTTCAGAAGATTATTTAACATGCAACATATGAAGCCCAAACATTTTTCATACACAACAAAGGCATCAGTACAATCCAAAAAAGAATAAAGTCTTGAACTCGTCACTTCTTATCACGGAATCAATACAAATCTGAAGGTGCATTACATATTTCTTCCAACATAAATCAGATTTTATCACTACAAGAATCTTACCAATGAGTATTCCATATTTGATGGAGCCATTGGAAAATCACTGTAGGAGCTTATTTGGCGATTAATAAGCCCGTACTGTTAAAAAAAATATTCTTGTGAATTTTTCATAAAAAAAAATAGAGTTAATCCGATCCGGGAGAAGACACATAACCTAAGCCCTTAGAATCTGAATTCGAATGGTAGAAGTCATATTCTTTGTACCGATTAAATGCTCGAATCAGAGAGCATATATTCTCTTTCTTCTCCTCATTTTTCTCTGAGAACTTGTCACTCTTCGTCTTCAGCACACTGCTGTAGGATTTGTAGAGGTAAACTTGGGCCCACAGATCGTCGGTCTCTTTTTCTGCCAGTTTCAGGCGATCATGGAGTTCGTGGATTTGGGATATCGCACAAAAATGGGCAACATCAAGGAAGGCAAAGGTAGCACAGGTGTCTTCGATAGCGTGAAGTCGTGGATGTTGTTCGTCGAGAACCTTGGCCATCATCATGAGTTCTCGAAATCGTTGCCCTAGTTTTACCTCGTTTTTTCTCTCAGCTTGAACAAAATCAAAGATATCTGATGTTGAGGATAATGAGGCCACAGCTCATACGAAACAAAAGAAAATATAAGAAAGAAAATGAGAGAAGACTAATAGAAAATGAGAAAACGTGAAGAAATCTCAAGAGGGTGGGGCTTTAAATAGACAAACCAACATCCACTAAATAACAAAAAAAAAAAAAGACAAATCCTCAAAACTTTTATAATGTCAGATACGAAACGATAGCAACCAATATCGAAGGAAAAATACAACGATTTCCAAGACTAAATACAGATGATGCTTAAAACTAGCCATAGTTACAAAGTACCATCCTTAAAAAGCTGATGAGAATAAGAATTGAAAAGACAACCAACTAATCAAATAGTTCCTGATTGGTCCGCATCATCTTGTAGAGGCATAACACGAACCTCACCAGCCACCGAGGATGATTCGCTAAGCAAAGGCAAAATTTGGTCAGAAGCGACCAGAGCCAAATTATGGTTGAGCTGAGAAAGATTGGAAATGGGCTGAGCTTGGTTAGAAATAGGATGAGTTGGGTCAAAAGAGAGTTGAGCTTGATTGGGATTAAGTTAAACTTGTGCTGAAACAGGTTGAACTAGGTCGTAAGCAGGTCAAGCTTGATTAGAGGTAGGCTAAATTTGGTCACAATTGAGCTTGACTTGGTCAGAATCCGGCTGAGCTTGACCAATGGAAGGCGGACCTTGAGGAAAAGGTGGATCTGTTGCACCAACGCCTGGGAGTTTTGCACTTGGCAACTCTGCCAAAGTAGAATTGGGACCATCCTTATCTTCAGGAATAAATTGGTCCAAAAAGGCAAGATCTAACTCAGGATATGCCTGTTGTACCTGTGCTCGATAGAACTAGAATCAACCGGTTGAATGATCTCTTTGGGAGATTCAAAGTGTTCTAAGAGCTCTTTGATTCCCTCATCATGCTCAATTTTTTTCTGCTCTGCCGCTGCGGTCAGATCCACGAACACCTTAGCTTGGTCCATTGACTTTGCTTCTAGAGATGCTAATTTAGCCTCAAACCCTACACTATTAACCTTCTCAGAACTCAGTTCATCGGAGACCAACTCTTTTCCTTTTTCTAATTACTGGAGGACATCTACTTTTGCGTCAAGTTCAGTCTTCTTCAAATCGAGTTTAGATTGTTACTTGTTGAGATTATCTCCCAATGTAGAGTTCTCATCTAACAGGCTTTTAACCTCAGATACAAACCTAGAGTTCTCGCTGATCAAAGACTGATTACTGCTTTGAAAAAACTCACACTAAGCACAAGTAGTTTGCAAATTGGTCTTTGATTGCTCTTTTGAAGACCTCTCCAATGCTAGTTTTGTTTCAAGGGAAACTTTTTTCTGCTACGAAGTTCGGAGATTTTCTTCCATCCGACTAAACTCAGTCTGTTGGTGCAGGAGCGAGGTGTCCAGTTCGGTTGTATCATCTAAGCTTCCAACCAAGGTAGAAGACAGGTAGATACTCTACAATATGCCTGAATTTGTTCCGAGTCTATTTCAGCACATTAGACAAATCGTAAAATACAAATTTAAGATTACCTGAAGGAGCGCACAAACGAGAGATCGAAAGAGCTCTGCCCGGCTACGTTTCTTGATTCTAGAGAGACTCTTTTCCCAAGACTGCTCATAAAGGAACCGAATGGCATTTTCAAAGATTTCTTAATGATTCAAAACTTCTGGGACTACTGGTAGTGGGATATCACGTCGCTACCTTCATCGCAAGTGTACGGGTCAAGTTTTAGTATAGATCGGAAGAGTAGGGGTTGTCGTATCCACATGGATTGGATTAGACGAAGTCATTGAGTATCGCAATTGTAGTTTTTATTTAGCACGCTACTGTAGTTTTTATGTAGGCTTTAAAAATGTAGTTTTTATAATTAAATATACTATAGTAAATTAACTAAATTACAATACTAATATATAACGTTAACGGGAATTATTGTCTAGGGATTAACTTTGTTCACCAAAACACATTCGATTTAATCTAGTTTATATTTCGGCATTCAAGCTATCCGACAATCTCGATATCAAAATCTCAAACACTACATTTTTCGAGTGTAAAGTGAATGAATATGTGATTTCGCGTCAATGAATAAGTCCCCGTCAATGTCTATACGACACTAGGTCACATGAGTCTCGCCCCAACCTCACGGATTGCACACTTTCTAACTCCCTCCCGGGTTATTAGATCGTCACATTGTGTTTAAACCCTAATCCGAATCCTGGATTATCTCTCCCGAGTGTCAAACCTCGTATTCTCAATATATCATAACAAGCATATAGATATGGAAAACGGTAAACACAATTGGATAAACAAGAACAACCATTAACAAAATATCGATTTTATAAAAATAACGTTTTCATGAAGTCAATCGCTCCCTAGACAATATATGATTATCTACTCATGGTTGTAGCCCTATATACAATGAAATACAAACTAAACATATATAAACTATCAACCAAAACTAAGAGTAAAAGAGAGAAACGAGGAGACTAAACGTTATTCGAAGAATCGCCGCTAAAACAGCTCCGAGAACGCTCTCTCTTTCTTAGCCTTGTGATCTTTTCTTGGTTGATAGTGGTTTGGAGCTCTCAAACCTTCCCAAAAACGTTCTAGGGTGTTTGTAAGAAGAGGAGATGATATAGGGATAAAAAAATATCACAAAATATCCCAAAATATCAATTCTGTCAGCTGTCGGACCACCATAGCAATGGGATCACCACTACGGCGGTGGAAATAAAGAGAGTTTAGCAACTCTCTATTGTTTTACTGCCGCGGCGGTGACACCTATTGGTATTTTGGCTGCAACATTTTTGTCCGAACTCTGATTGAGGTGATTCAAAAACCTATGGAAAACTAAGAAAAATATATAGAACTTCCATGTTTTGAGTTTTTCCAAAATTGAATGGAATAGTATTCAAAATTATCCTTGAAGTTACTGCACATGTACCGACTTTGCCTCTTTTCACCCATTTATTCAAAAACCTATAAAATAATACAAAAACACATTAAATTAACAAAAAAATGCTTGAAAACACACAAATATTTGAATCTAAAAATTCTTAATTTTTCGGTAAATAAACAACTCGTCAAATACCCCCAAACTCAATCGTTTGCTTGTCCTTAAGCAAAAACACACAAACAAGAAAATACAACAACTAATTACGAAATTAAAAACTAAAAACGACAAACACTAAAAATAATAATTTGCAAGTTTTGAATATCATCTACCGGCGAAATTATTTTTCCCTCATCGACCCCCAATCCTATCAAGTTCAAGAATAAAACACACCATGTGGTGTTCTAGAATTTCAACATTCGATAATAGTAAGCGTTATTCTAGATCCTGTCAAAGTATGTGTGATAAAACTCAATTATATAACTATCCATCGATCGGATTGGATTATCCACCAAATTAGCTCATGACTAAAACCAAAAAGGTATAGAAAATCCATAAGCCTGACATGGGTTCTATTCTCCACTAATGTAGGCTAAGCAATTCAAAAAGAATAATAGGACTTGGTTCAATTTTGGAAAATGGCCAAGGGTATATCGGAAATAGAAAATAGGTTAACATCATTAACTTGATGATACCCGAGTCACATACTTAGCACTCTCACACTCGAAACCCCATAGATAAAATTGAAACAACCATGAACAATCATTTAAGAATGCCGTACTCACTTGTCAAAATAAATGGAAATTTTACTATATTTTCATATCGGTTTTTTTTTTTTTTTTATGAACCACACCCCCAAAATTATTCTATTATTTCTTTTTCATGGGTGTGGTTAAAACAGAAGAAAAATGACAAGTGAGTACTCGAATACCAAACAAATTAAAAGTTCGTCCTAAACCCAACTGCTCACTTCAAGTAACATATATGAATGCTAACTTGATTCACTCAAAATTGTGCCTTTGGTTCAACGATATAGGTTCGGAAACAAGTTTTATCGGCCATGGTATTAGTTAAGTGTTCAGAATTAAATGTCTTTCCGGCTTCGACAGAGTAACGAGGGATAAACATTTGATAAGGTAAGCTTCAAAGGCTCAAGCGATAAAAACGAATGCCTAAATCATATCTCCCAAATTACCTCGCCAAGGACTTCACCTCGAATTTCCCCAAAATCTAGTTCTAAAATCCCTATTGTCATGAACCTTGGCTAACGGATAATCATTTTCAAATCAATTGGATAATTATATATTGAGTTTACGTTCTTGTGCATTTAGGATCTACAATAATTTTTACTAAAATGATACGTCAAGCACACAGAATACACATGAATGAGTTTTACGCTCGACCTCAATTAACAATTAGGGGACAGACTCATCATCAGGTAATGACCCAGATAAAGTTAAAACTCAGCACACAATAACAACTAACCTAAACAAATATGCACACAATAAAAACAAAACAACGTATACTACAACTAAAGCATATACTAAACATACTACACATCACCCCCGACTTAAAACGGACAGTGTTCTCAGCAACCCAATCATCAATCTCAACATTTGATATTAAAGCATGCTGACGAACGGGGTTTAGAACACGTACCTGGGAGGCGAGATTCTCTCGCCTCCAAATGAATCCGGCGGTAATGGATATAATTTTATTTTATTTTTTGCCTTGGGTTGCCTCCCAACAAGCGTTTGATTTAAGGTCGTCGATTTGACACAACAAAAGGCTCATCAAAGAGTACGTGTCATACAACACTACGTACAGGTCTTGATTTCATACGCCCTCAAGCTTGGCGAGATTTTGCATTGATCGGCTCGACCTTTCAACAAGACTCGACTCCAGATTTGGTGCTTGGTTGACATGAATGAACGGAGCAAAATGTAAAGAAGGACAATTAAGTCACATCGGATCCTCGTAGATGTGTTCGTCTGGGATCAATGGTGGCATCAACATCTGGATCTCAAGAGGTGAAGAATCACCATTGTCAATCCATTCTTGGGTTTTCTCCTCCTTAGCATAATTGTCAACAAATTCACCCAAGCTCCTCCCCCTTGTTTTCGGTTCCTCCCAATGGATTTCACGATTAAATGTGGCTTGTTCGTCTCTCAGCGCCACTTCTTCTGATTCCATCACAATGAAACAAATGAGTTAACCAATTTAAGTCTCAAGGGACTTTACGGTCTCATCAATGTTGGCGCAGACCATCTTAATATTGTTAAGACGATTCTCATGCTCATTGAGACGGTCATTCGTCTCCCTCCAGAATGCTTGAGTCTCTCCCATAAATTCAGTGAACATTTTCTCAAGGACAGAGGAAGACTCCTCTTGTTGGTCCAGGGTGTCCATCCATGGCTCCAAAGCGGTGAAACTATCCCCTAAGTTTTGATAACTTGGTAAATAATTCTAATAGTGATAATCATATCCGATCATGTCTTCCAATAACCAATAGGCTTCATCTGCCGTTAATTGGTCGAAAGAGGTGGTACCGTTTCCTCTTTCAACCCAATTTCTGGTTGCGGCTAGTAACCCATCGAGGAAGTTTAGTAGTTGACACTCCATCGGGAAACGATGGTTTGAGAACTGAAATAACAGCTTCTTGTAATGATCTCAAGCACAATAAAATGGCTCGAAATCTTGTTAAAAGATTTGCATAAGTACCTGTCGATCTAACATTTTCAAGTACCCTGCAAGAAAAACAAAAACAAAACTACAAAACAAAAATTACAAACACTAAAAAATGCGTAAATTAAAATTAGGTTATTTACTCACAATATCAACAATAATCTAAAACACAATCCCCAGCAACGGCGCCAAAAAATTAGTAGCGGGATATCACATCGCTACTTTTACCGCAAGTGTATGGGTCAAGTTTTAGTATAGATCGGAAGAGTAGGGGTTGTCGTATCCACAAGGATTGTATTAAACGATGTCGTTGAATACCGCGATTGTCATAACCTAACTTTATTTAAGCGATAAAAATGTTGTTATTATAATTAAATATACTATACTAAATTAACTAACTAAATTACAATACTAATATATGACGTTAATGGGAATTATTATCTAGGGATTAATTTCGTTCACCAAAACACATTCGATTCAATCTAGTTTACATTTATGGCATTCAAGTTATCCGATAATATCGGTATCGAAATCTCAAACACTACCTCTCCCGAGTGTAAAATGAATGAATATGTGATTTCCCATCAACGAAGAAGCCCCCCTCAATGTCTATACGACACTAGGTCACATGAGTCTCACCCCAACCACACGGATTGCACATTTTCTAACTCTCTCCAGGGTTATTAGATCGTCGCGTTATATTTAAACTCTAGTCCGAATCCGGGGTTACCTCTCCTGAGTGTCAAACCCTGTATTCTCAATATATCATAACAAGCATATAGACATGGAAAACAATAAACATAATCAAATAAACAAGGACAACCATTAACAAAACATCAATTTTATACAAATAACATTTTCATTAAATCAATTGCTCCCTAGACAATATATGATTAGCTACTTACGTTCGTAGCCCTATATTCAATGAAATACAAGCTAAACATATATAAACTATCAACCAAAACTAAGAGTAAAAGAGAGAAACGAGGAGACTAGTTGTTATCCAAAGAATCGCTGCTAAAACCACTTCGAGAACGCTCCCTCCTTCTTGACCTTGTGATCTTCCCTTGGTTGATAGTGGTTTGGAGCTCTCAAACCTTCCTAAAAACGTTCTAGGGTTTTTGGAAGAAGAAGATATGATATAGGGATCAAAAAATATCCCAAAATATCAATTCTATCAGCTATCGGACCGCCACGGTAGTGGAAATACAAAGAGTTTATCACTTGTACCGACTTTGTCTCTTTTCACCCATTTATTCAAAAACCTATAAAACAATAAAAAAACACATTAAAGTAACAAAAG
Source organism: Eucommia ulmoides (assembly GCA_016647705.1). NCBI lineage: Eukaryota > Viridiplantae > Streptophyta > Magnoliopsida > Garryales > Eucommiaceae > Eucommia > Eucommia ulmoides. Next base: position 43,505,898 of record CM028338.1, on the reverse strand, counting down.
TGCTTGAAAACACACAAATATTTGAATCTAAAAGTACTTAATTTATTAGTAAATAAACCAATCATCACCCACCTCATTCAGCAGACGACACATCTGCTCTTTAGAAGCTCCTAGCAAGCTCGGAGTCATAGAGGTTCCAAGGCCAAGTGTTGAAGCTGGTGAGAGAGGTTAATCGCAAATTGTCGTGGCTTCAGAAATCCAAATAATGGGAGTCCCAAGTACTTGAGTGGCCAATTCCAACCCATAGATTTCAGTAGGAACTGGAATATGAGCGTTGGGTACAGGGATGGACACCACTCCAAGATGCTTTTATGCATAGAGGCTGTAAGTCGTCATTAGAGTTCGGTGATACATGAAGGACAAATTGAGGTTATTAGGGCTGAGCAGGTTTGGGAGGAACCACAATCAGCTGAAGACCTGTGGTAGACACATTGATTAAGAGGCTTTCTTGGGTGCTCTCTTGCTTTTCGCCAAAGCTCAATCATGCAATTGGGAGACCTGAGCTTTGTCAATCTTCGTCTTTGAGGGCACAAAGAGCTTGTAAGCAAGCTCTTGGCAAGGTCGATCTTCTAGTATTAAGAGCTTCTCCAATTGATCAATGACCTTTTTCATCAGATGAAATCTCTGACAAACACCTCTACCTGTACAATACGATTTGTGAAAAAGTGAAGACGCCGCAAAAACAAAGGTAACAAAATAAAGGTCAATAGACTATAGAAATAGAAAAAAAAAGATTACTCGGGAAATTGAAATGTCGCAATACAATAGGAGGTCACCCCACCTCTTCGGAGGGAAATTCTCAATTCCCTTTGAAAAATAAATAATAATTTCTCCAACCTTTATGGCTTGTGAGAGGTCAGTAAGAAATGTGTACTATTTCATAGCAGAATAGTGGAACTTCCCAGTCAAACATCTAAACAAAAAAACATATTTCGTTTTCTTTGCAGGAATAGGGGCGTTCATCTTCTGAAGAAACCCTAATTTCAATCGAGGAAAGAATTCTGAATGTGTTCAGGAACGATTTGAGCTATTTTTTTCTAAAGTCGCTCGCCCCATGATCACCCCAGTTCACCAAAGAATCGATAGATGCACGAGCCCCAGTCGTCAACACCCTCACGAAAAGAGGTGTCGACAATAAATCATTCTTGGCCAGAATAGATGGCGGAGTAGAGGCCATTACTAGAGTTAGGGATTCGGGGGAATACGAAAAGAACATAATGTAGTAAAGAAATCAAGCAGTAGAGTAGAATAAGAAGAGACCTTACGGGCAAGGAATGACCTTTCGTCTCGCTTCGGTGAATCACCACGAAGGTCAGGAGAGCAAATGATGTGGGAGAAATTCCCGCCTATGATTTGGAGCAGACGATAATAAAATATCGTGTCAGAACCGTCGGTGAGACCCGACCCAGAAGAAATGGTCCAATAATTAATCATGGACCGACTGCTCCAATAGCTCAAAATTTTTTATGTCTAGTCTGCTAAGGAAGCCCAACCGTGCTTGGACTGATCCGATGTAAAATGAGCTCTTCCAGTTGGAGAGTCCTGATTATCAACAAAAAGGCAAGTCAACAATAGCATTTACGTGACCTCACTTACCCCTCTCCCCCATGCACAAACGTGATTAACGTAACATCCCGTAATGAGAACACAAACAACATTCACGACAGTTAAATATGGAACATGGAAAGAATCATGGAATGAATGGTTACAAGAGGAACGACCTATATATGCAGAAGTTAAGGAGGTATGACGGACATCTCTCAATATTACATTCATAATACAATCTTAAGCTTTCTTTGATTCATAGAGCAATTTGACTTATTCTCACGCCGAAAGTTCTTTGGCCGACATCACACCGGTGTCCCCTCCTTAGAACTAACTGGTTTTGCAGGTTGAATCGTAGAGTGCAGAAATAGCTGGAACATGAGGAGTTGTTACACGTACTGGAGATTTTTGGCAGCATCACTTTTTCTCTTAGATTTGGAAATTTCGAGATCTGGAATTCCAAATCTAAGAACGTTCATGTTTTTTTTTTTTTTTTTTTTTTTTTGTGTGTGTATATTTTGTTATAATTTTTGGATACTTTAATTGATTAATTAAAGTGAGACCCATTAATTAATTTAAGAAGTTTTTAATATGGGCCCCAAAGCCTACTAATATATTACACATATACCCATCATTCCCATTCATTTAACCAAAACCACATCTTCAGATCGTGAAGACAGAATTGTTTTAGATTGACAATTTGTTATATTTCACTATTGATGTGGGATTTTTATCGAATCATTAATGTGGTGTAATATTTGATATCTAATTAGTGTATAGCTAACAAAAATGTTTGATTTATTTAGATTATTAATGTGTAGGAAAAAACACGAATTGAAGAATTGTGTTAGATTCACATTTCGAGACTTTTTAAGTGTAGATTGTGGTGCTGATCAATTGTTACTGTGGTGTAACAATTAATGTGGTCAGCCACAAAAACTAATGTGCATTAAAAAAAATATTTGATTTATTTAGATTATTAATGTGTAGCAAAAAACACGAATTGAAGACCTGTGTTAGATTCACATTTTGAGACTTTTCAAATGTAGATTGTGGTGTTGATCAATTGTTACTGTGGTGTGACAATTAATGTGGTCAACCACAAAAATTACTGTGGATTAAAAAAAATGTTTGATTTATTTAAATTACTAATGTGTAGCAACAAACACAAATTGAAGACTTGTGTTAGATTCACATTTTGAGACTTTTCAAGTGTAGATTTGTGGTTGTTGAACAATCGTTACTGTGGTGTAACAATTAATGTTTAGTTAATGTGAAGTAAAAAATAATGTTTGGTTTATAGAGATCAAAATTGTGAAGCAAAAATCAACAATTTTTGTACGGCACCGGAATTGTTTATCAGGTAATGGTGGGGGCATCCGACAACGATCTAATCTCCCATAATCAAGCTAGAGGTAAACAGTATCGATGTAATTTACGTAACTTCTGTGATTTAATGGGAAAAAATTGAAGGAAGTTTCATCTTACCCGCATTAATGTGATGTCGTGCACTCCGCTTTGGCCTTTCTTTAAGACATTCGTTGACGGCAATGTCGTGGTCCAGCAACGCACTAAAAGTGACCAGGACAAGTTTGATTAATTTAGATTATTAATGTGTAGCAAAAAACATGAATTAAAGACCCGTGTTAGATTTACATTTTGAGACTTTTCAAATGTAGATTGGTATTGATCAATTAAAAAAATGTTTGATTTATATATTCTTGTTTGTTTATCGGTTTACTGTTTGAGCTAATGTTGGCTGATGGGTTGTCAGATCAACTTCGTGGTTCTGCTGCTGATTGCATCTTTGTTGTGGTTTCTAAGCGAATGGAACTACAATCCAAACTTACCCTTCTGCAGAGGCTCCAGATTAGTCAGGTTTTTCGGTTTGATCAATGAGGATAATGACTCTGATTTGGTCTCAAAAGTAGTTGCATGTGGGTCAGATATTGGAAATTATACTATGTATTAATTATTCTGCTACAATAAAAATTACTGTGAATTAATGTTCATCTACAATAAAATTTCTGTACATTTCAAGTAGGTGTAAGGGATTTGGGTTCTTCTCTCTTGAACTTTTGATGGTTGATATTATGTTTGGTCTTAACTAGGTGGAATTGAAATCTTCCGGAATTCAAGTTGAACAAAAAATTACTGTGTATTAATTATTCCGCTGCAAGAAAAATTATTGTGAATTAATGTTTATCTACAATAAAATATTTGTATATTTCAAGCAGGTGTAAGATATTTGGGTCTTCTCTCTCGAACTTTTGATGGTTGATATTGAAGACAAAATGTCTAGGGATTTCCATATTAAGTGTAATGAACACAAAATTGTCCAACCTCTGCATCATCCTAGCATTTCCTTCCCTTTTGTTACACCATGTATGCTTGTTACCATCACGTCCAGCATCCACAAGACCACTGCCAGTAGTAGTTGCCTCAAAATCTTGCATAGCATTCCAACTAACCCTCCCCCCACCCCCAACCCCAATATTTCCTCAGGGGTAGCCACCCACCCGAAGAAGAAGACAAATTAATGGAAGTCTGCAACAAATCATCCCCCAACACTCTTCTCTCATAGGCAGTGCACTCACCATAAATAATAGAAAATCTCACTGTGACAGAAAATTCATCATTCACCTCTAAATGCAGAGCCTAGCAACATTGATACATTCTAACTAGCTTTCCAGAGGATCCATATAGTACTTATATCATTAAAACAGGAACCATCAAACTCTAATCAATATTGTAACATTTTGAGTTTATCAGCTTTCCACCATAAGTTCCAATAGACATAAAAAAAACTGATACATCTTAACCAGCTTTTTCAACCTCTTGATTGATGAGGTGTTGGTAGCACCTGTAACATTCCATATAAGCTTATTTATCATTGGAAAACAAAGCCCTTCCCATAGACCTTGTGTAAACCCTTAAACCCTTGATTATATAATGCAGCTTTCCTTTGTGAAAATAACACAAGTTTAAATTCTTCCTCTTTTGTGGGATCCAATTTTCCATTTCCTGATCAAAATAAGAAAATATTCAACAATTATAACTGTATATCGAAACAATTAACCAATTATAAATTGTATATCAATTATTCAATTGATTGTAACTGTGCAGTAAATATTCATCCATATCGACCTGTTAAAAGTAACAAACAATCCAACCCCCCCCCCCCCCCAAAAAAAAGTAAAAAAAACAAAAATAATTACCAAATTATAAGTTGCACAACAACTATACAACTGATTAAAACTGTACATCAATATTCAATTCATGAAATCTATGCAGTAAAAATAACCCAATTATAATTGTACAGTAATATTCAACCAATTATAACTGTACAACAACATTCAACCAATTCAACATTGTTTCGGAAAATCTATGAGGTTGTACAACAAAACATTCAACCAATTATAATTGAACAGTAAATATTCAGTCAATTATAAATGTACAACAATATTGAACCAATTATAAACTGTACATTAATACGTTCACGTGCAAGCGCGTTGAGGCTAAGCTACGGATAGCCATAGCTTGGCCGAAAGAGTTAGTCAAACATTCTGATAATCAAACTCCACAAACTAACAATTACTGCAACTAAATTAATCTCAATTACTGCAACTAAATTAAACTAACAATTACTGCAACTAACAATTACTGCAGAAACCATGGCTAGTAGTAAAGCATTAAAGATTGAATTCCTCCTATAATAAATATGACGAATTTTACAATAAAAACAGAACCCAAGACAGGGCCTTGAAATACAAAAAACAGGGCCTTGAACTCTCAGAAAAGTGGTTTTGAAACCAAAAACCAAAACAAGACCTTCAAAAACAAAAACCAACACTGGTTTTGAAAATAAAAACACACCGTTCGCCGTCGTCGCTATTACCTCCGTCGTCGTCACCTGTAGATGCCGTCGTCGCCATTAGGGTTACCCACTTGATTGTTTTGCATCTTATGGCAGTGAGAAATGGGTGTGAAAAGATTACTCACCAAAAAAACTTCCATTTTCGTAGCTTGAATCAAGGATTTTGAATGATAATTTCCTTCTTTAGCTTCTTTAGCTTGACGATTGTTTCCAAATATACCTAAGGGTTTCCACAATGATTAGCCGTGCGTGAGTGTCTTTTGGGATGAAATTGAGGTTTTCTCAAAATATAAATATTTGATGGGTTTTTTATTGTATGGCTTTGTCTATTGAGGCCCATATTAATATATGTTGTAAAAATGGGTGTTACCCTAAAAATTCCTTAATTTAATCGCTTTATTATTCCATTGCGTTCCTCGTCTTTTGAGGATCAACGTAGTATATTTATATACAAAAAAATAATTAAATTTTGAATGAAATTTTAATTATCAAAAGAACTTATTTGAGATTGGTTGAAGATATAATAGATGAGTTATCCCACATTGGTTGAGAAAAGAAAACTTGAGTTGTAAGGTGTAATTAACCTACATTGCTTGGAAAGGAGAACTTAAGTTATAAGATGTAGTTATCTTAAATTGATTGTGGAAGAAAAACTCAAAGTTGTATCAACTTATAAGTTGGAAACAAAGGCAAGCCACTAACCATCAAATCTTTAAACATCTTTAAACTCAAATCAGACCAGGTTGGGGTTCGGTCGAGTCAATCTTATCTATATTTGGATCGGGTTTGGATCGGATCTTGACCCACCAAAACAGTTTAAAATTTAATTAGTGACAGTTAAACAATTAATTAACAACTTAACAATTAATTTTGAATTAGCACCAATGAACAGATATGAAGGTTCATTAGGTAACGGTTCGCGTTAACATTAACGCAGACATATGCCTTTCCAAAATTAAATTCATTCAATGGTGGCTTTTGGTCTTCTATAAATAAAAGACTTCTCATTCATTTCATTTAGTCTCATACACAATATTATTACTTCATATCATCACCAAAGAATAAAAATATTTAGAATTTTGTGAGAGTTCAAACACAAGTCTAATTCGCCGAAATTTTTGGTTTCAAGTGTTTGTACCAGAAACTTGAACATCATTGCCCTAGGAGACAGACGTCTATTCAACTATTAACACTAGTGTAGAGGCCCAAATCTACTTTAAGGGCATAGAATCAAACTTTAATCTCGATTTACTTCAATTCTATTCATTATTTGAATATTTAGGTAAGTTTTTATTTAAAATTTAAAACACTATTTCTGTTATGTTAACGTTAACACATTATGTCACTGCTACTTCTTATGTTTCTGTTACATTAACGTTAACATAATCTTTTTACTTCAATTTCTTATGTTTCTATTACGTAAACGTTTATTGTCCTTCTTTGATGTTGTTTCTATTTCTGTTATGTAAATGTTAACGTCGTGATTCTGATTTAATATACACTATAGATTGATTCATAGAATTTTCATATTTTGATTTTATTGCCCATTAGTTAATGTTAAATTTAATATTGTTTAACAACTTCCATGATTATTTAAATATTTATTTTGAAATTTGAGTCATTTCCACCAACATATTTTGTATGAATGTTCATACTGGAATGTAATTTGGTGAACGTTCACATCAATTTGTTTTTATTATTCTGAAATATTGAGTAAATATTCACACATAAATATACATTTATAACGTAATTTTATCATTGTCTTTAATTTGTTCTGAAATATTGAATACACATTTGCACAGAAATGTAAATTATTACTAAGCGAAATATTGAATGAACTATTATTATGAAATATTTGAGTGAATATTAAATAAATATATAATTAAGTGAATTAAATATTTGTTTATTTGAGTGAATATTAAATAAATATATAATTAAGTGAATTAAATATTTGTTTTGAAATATTAAGCGTGTTGTTAAGTGAAATATTGAGTGAAAATATATTTTTCAAAATAAAAAAATTCCCTGTTAAATATATTTAATTAAATAAATAGTTAATACATTTTGAATTGTGTTACAATGGCCAAAGTCACAAGATCAATATCATAATTCGAAGCAGAGGAGAGTGGAAGAGTCCCTTGGCTTAAACGCTTTGAAATAAAAATCCTCAATTTATGTTCTTCACTTCTCCAATTGTTCCAAATCAGAATTGAAAAATGGATTCAATTTCCGTACTGATGACCTGCCCAATGTCGTCGTTCCTAGAAGAAGAGCTCAGCAAGCGATTCAATCTCCTCCGGCTCTGGAAAACCCCATCGAAGAGCCAATTCCTCAAACAACATTCCGACTCGATCCGCGCGGTGGTCGGAAACACGTCTTCCGGCGCCGACTCCGAACTCATCGAATCGCTGCCGAAATTGGAGATTGTGTCGAGCTACAGTGTGGGGGTGGATAAGATCGATCTGGTAAAGTGTAAGGAGCGGGGAATTAGGGTTACGAACACGCCGGAGGTTCTCACCGACGATGTCGCCGACGTGGCAATTGCGTTGGCGTTGGCCACTTTGAGGAAGATTTGCGCTGGCGATGGGTTCGTGAGGGGTGGGATGTGGAAGAAGGGTGATTTCGAATTGACTACAAAGGTAAATAAAGCTATTTAGGTTCTGTTTGGTTTTTCCTTTTAATGACAAAAAAAAAAACTGTTTTCAACGCAAAATAAATTTTTTGGGGGGTTTTGGTGAAGCACGAATTTAAAATTTTATCCTTTTACTTATATTATAGTAATTTTTTGAGAAGTGAAAAGTTACTGAATTACATTGAATTTGTTTATATAAAAAATTACAATAATTTTTATATGATACAATGATTTTAGACTTCTAATAGAATTATTTTCTAATAGAATTATTAAGAGGAGATAGTCTTCTATTTTTTATTTTCATTTTTTCATCTATTTTTAGAGAAAATTATTTTTATAAACCTGATCAATATTTTAGTTAATTTTAATTATGATATCAAATACAAATTCAATATATACTTAATGTTAACTGAACAGATTCAATATAATTGATATTAATTGAAACGCCAAAAATTTATTCGAATGAATAAAAATAAAGAGAGGTAGGATGCAACACAATGAAAGTCTCTTGGTATAGGTGTTTAGGTGAATAGCGGTAAGTGAAAAAAGGAAAGTTAAGGAAGTCAAAAAGTTCAAGTACTTAAGTGACAAACTCTTCGAATAAATAGAGGTAGGATGCGACTGAACGAAAATGTCTTGGTATAGGCACCTAGGCAAATAGCGGTAAGTGAAAAAAGGGAAGTTAAGGAAGTTAAAAAGTTCAAGTCAAGGTTTTAAATCGCGGTATCGGGTTACGTAACGGTAACGGTCGCAATGTAACGGTATCAGGAGTATCGGCTTGTCCGTAACGGGAATCGGCCGTAACGGTCGTGAATTTATTAAAATCACCAGAACATCTTCAAAAACTCAATAAGAGTAATTGTTTTACTCATTTAACCTTTAATAAGCACATTATAATAGGTATTATGACATTTTAGGGTTATATACAATACAATAAAGACAAAAAAAAAGACGAAAAATCGTCGTACTTAATAATCTTAAAAGAATAAGATGATGCACACAATACTTAATAAAAATATATTACACAAACATAATAAAAGAGTAAATTATACTTCTACATCATATTACAAAAACAATACACTCATATAAAATTATCAATACCAAAACGAATTGCGCTCAGGCTCTTCATAGTCGGCGTCGGTATAATTCATACTATTTACTAAAATCATAATTAAAGCTAATTAACACTAAATTAACCATTATATATATAGTTATACATATAATGTCATAAATAATAATGACAAAAAAAATGCTATAAAAATAAAAGTTAGAAAATTTTAAAACTAAATTGTAAACAAATCATTTATCATTTTATAAATCAATATTATTTCCAAACCCCCCTAATTATCAACCAAACACACCCATGACCCACCCAAATCAACCGACACACTCACACGCCCAAATGAGATGGAGAGAGAGAGAGAGAGACGAACGGAGTGAGGCGAAGACGAGGAGCTGTGACGCGACGGAGAGAGCTGCGATTGTGACGTCTCCGGCAACGGCGAGAGCTATGTTTGGCGACGAGTTGTTTCTGTTAGGGTTTGGCGACGCCGCGATTGATATCAGCTCTTTGATTTTCTACTAATTGGTAAGTTTTTTTTTGTCTTCTACTATTTTTTTCTTCACCTCTGCTCAATTATATGGAAGATTCTCTGAAGAAAGCTGAAAAACTAGAGCTCACATGGGTGTCGGACCTGAAATAGAGCTGTAACGGCCGTAACGGCCTCAGTAACGGCCGTTACAGCACCGTATCGGTCCGTAACGGCCCGATACGGTGCGAATCGCCCCTAGACTCCGGAATCGGCCGTGTAATGGTATCGGAGGGTTTGATTTCCGATACGAATCGGCCGTTACGGTACGTAACGGCCGATATTTAAAACCTTGGTTCAAGTGCTTTAGTGATAAATTCTTTGTGAAAGCACAGGCTCTTCCCCCTGTGACATCGGACCAATGATCTAGATCTCTAAACTAACTTATTTTGAGGAAAATCTAATAATTTCTTCATTTTTGTATTTTTCCACTTTTTGTCACCATCCAGTTCAGTGGTAAATCGGTCGGCATTGTTGGATTGGGAAGGATCGGCTCCGCCATTGCCAAGAGAGCTGAAGCATTCGGCTGCCCCATTAGTTACTACTCAAAATCCAAAAAACAGAACACAAACTACAAATTTTGTCCCACAATTTTAGATTTGGCTTCTACTTCCCAAATCCTCTTCGTGTCGTGTTCTCTCAACCAAGAAACACGCCACATTATAAACCGAGAAGTGATTGATGCATTGGGCCCGAACGGAGTTCTAATCAATGTTGGAAGAGGTGCCCACATCGATGAATCTCAACTTGTTTCCGGGCTTATTGATGGCCGATTGGGTGGGGCGGGCCTTGATGTTTATGAGGATGAGCCTCATGTTCCTGAGGAACTGTTTGGGCTGTCGAATGTGGTGCTTTTGCCTCATGTCGGGAGTGATTCTGTTGAAACTAGTATGGCTATGGCTGACCTTGTCGTAGCGAATTTGGAGGCACATTTTCAGAACAAATCATTGTTGAGTCCTGTTGTTTGATTTTGTGCTTTTCTAAGGTATGGGCTCTTTCTGTTTCTTTCTGCAGCGTTTGTTTTGTATTTTTTGTTCCGGTATTTCTGTTTTCGTTCCCATGTAAGAAACATGGATCAAAAACCGAAATCTGGGGAAAAAAAATTGTTTACTTCCTAAAAAAATTGTCCTAACTTTTTGGGAGTCTAGCTAGATATTTTTTTGTTTCTATATTTTTGTTTTGTTTTCCATTTCTTTTTGAGATTACGAACAAAAATCTTAGAAGGAAAATACAAGAAACCATTTACTAATATTTTTTTTAATACTTTTTCAAATTTAAATGAGGGGTATAAATGATATAATTCACAATGATAGTGATTTACTTAGAAATAGCGGAGTATCAAGTAAATAGTCACAATAATAACAATCACTGCACCATCACAAAGATAAGATAGCGATAGAGTCAAACAACCAAAAAAGAGGCACTAAGAATTTATAGTAGTTGGGCAAATATCAACTTGTTGGTCCAAGTTACCCAAGAGAAAGTGAATTGGATAACGCAAATAACTTGATAGTTTTTACTCTCTTCTTAGTTTATCTTTAAAACACACTTAAGAAAGTTTACCATAAAGTGCAAGTGTTAAAAGGTGCAGCGAAATACGTAAAAGTAATGTAAACACAAACGCACACAAGCGATAGAGATAGAGAAAATATAGATACAAATATTTATAGTAGTGTAGTAAAACCCCTCCTTGCTTGCGTCTACTCCTCCGAGCTCCTTCGAATATTTCTAATTCACTATATTCGGATCTTCTTTTCCGGTGAAAACCAAAACCATTACTCTCACAAAGATAAGATACGTTTATATCCTGTTACACTCTCACAAAGTATAGTACATCTATACTCTGCTATACTCTCACAAAGTAAGATATAATATTTTTAATTAAAAAAGAATAGTCCTGTGTTACAAAGTTCCCAATTATAGAGCAGGGTTCGGGGAAGATATATTTCACAATGGAGAGTGAATCCTTCCCAAACACAACACACAACGGGAGGAAGAATAATCATCTCTCCCCTCCCCTCCACTCCATCCAAACGGACCTGTAGGGTAAGGTTTATGGCCCCATGTTTAGACATTAAGATCCATAAAGATTGAGAATTAATTCATGAAAGATATCTAAGTATAGATATATACACAAACATCAAATGAGACCCTGATGAAAGAAAGTTCCTCCTAGCCATATTACAAGTCTTTTGGTCTCAGATTGTAGCATTCAAAGTGGCCCCAAGTTAGGCTTTTCTGATGTGAGTTTTAGCTCCTTTTCTTCCTTCCTCAAGAATCCCAGTTCTCAAAAAGTGTTGGAGAGATAGATAGACAGAGTAGATATTCACAATGGAAAAACACCTTTTTCTTCTGAGATTCATAATTTTTGCCATGAAATGTGTTTTCTCTCTCTTCAGGGAGAAGAAGAGCCTTTGAAGATGAGGAAGTTCAGAGTCTCCAAAGTGAAGTAGATGAAAGTCCCCTTCGTGTGTGTGAAGAAACACCCAAAGTTTGATCCCACCACACATTGCCAACCATTCCCATATCTTCTGTCAAATTCCTGTATCATCATTTTCCCAAATCCTTCAGCCCAAACCCCCCAAAAAAAAAATCAAGAGAGAGAAAGAGAAATGAATGACCTTTTTGATGTGGGCAGCTATTGATTTGCAGTCAAAGACATCATAGAGATCCAGAGCTTCAGATGCAGCAGCCATGGCTTGCCTCTGCATCTTCACAGGCATGTCTGTGTCCTCTATCAGACCTTTCCCTTCCAACATTCTCACTCTCTCTCTCTCTCTCTCTCTCTCTCTCTACAATTTTCTCTCTCTCACACCCACCCACACACCAGAAGGAAGAAAACCCAGTTTGAATTCTGCTAATCTAAACCCTATCCTGAAGCCCCCAGAGAAATTTCTCTCTCTAAAGCCAGAAGCAAGAAAAACCCAATTTGAATTTTGCTAATCTAAAGCCTATCTTCTCTCTCTGTCTTATATGGGTTTGGGCAAGGGAGAAAGAAGAAGAACCTTTTGTTATAAAGGTGATCTTTCCGGGTGAATCATCATTTCCGCCAAATGGAAGGGAACCATTTGGTCTAGAATGAGAGAGTGGCACATGGTCCAACTTCTTTTGTCTTTTCGGCTCCTCATTTTGAGGACTGTTTTGACTGTTTGTTACGATAAATAACATCTCCTCTCTCTCTCTCTCTTACTCATACTGAATTGGATAACGATGTTGAGGATAGAGAGGGTGAGGCACAAAAATCATCCTAGAATTTTGTTTGTTTTCTTCTGGTTATAGCTATCCAAATTGGACTAGGATAATTGGATTCCTAATATTTGATTCAGTAGAGAGTCTGGATTAGTTATTTTTATCATCAAATTCTGTGAAACTTTTAATAGTGAATTTCTCATGTTATTTATTTAATTTTTTATAATTTTTTTATTAATTTAATTCAGATCATTCATAAATCAGTTCCTAAGTTTCGGTGTCACTTCGGTCATTTTTGAAAAGAGCAATAGATTTTCCAATTTTCTATAATAGCATGGGATCCACCAATGAAGAAGTTGGCAAATTTAGGTGGCATTTGGTAACCGTTTCTGTTCCCATCCCAGCAGTGAGATAAGAATGAGATAGGATGAGATGAGAATTGTGCTTCCTTCTTGGGAGTAGAATCGTGTTTGGTAAAAATAATTTTTTATTTTTTTATTTTATTTTTTGGGGATGGGAACAGATTCGCGTTTGATAACGATTTTATCCTAAAACTATTTTATTTATTTTTTTGAGTTTTTTTTTTTTTTTTTGGCCAAACGGCAGCGGCTGCAGGACAGCAGTGGCGGCGGCGGGTGGGTGACGGTGGCCAGATGGCCGGCGGCTAACGGTGGTTGGCAGGCGGCGGCGGGAGTTGCCAGACGGTGGCTGGCAGCGGCGAACGATGGTCTGCCGGTGGATGAACAGTGGCAGTGGTTTTAAAAATAGGATAGGAATAATGAGAAACAATTTTTTTTTTGTTTCTCATTTCTTAAGAAAAAAGTGGGCACAATTCTCAAATGGAAATGGAATATGAACGGGAACAAAAATTACCAAACACTATTCTCAAACAGAAATCCCAAAAATCTGGGAATAAAATGAAAATTTCTGGGATGGAAACGGTTACCAAACGGAGCCTAAGATTATGTTATCCTGCTTGATTTGATTTGCTCAAAAAGATTTCAAATTTTTTTTTTACGAATTTATTAGGAGAAATTTATAAAATCTTTTTAGGTTAAAAAAATAATGTAAATGGAGGATTTTTAAATTATTTTGTTTTAAGTGTCATTTATAAATTCATCAAAGAGGGATTTCATATCCAATCGCCGCCGCCGCCAACCACCACCGCTACCGGCCATAGCCGCCGATCACCACCACTACCCGCCACCTGCCGTCGACCTCAATGGTGGTAATGGTGGTTACCCAAATAAGAAAATTATAAAATTACATGATCAAATTTTTCGGCTAAAATAATTATCTAAATAAAGAATTTATAAATGATGAGATTTCAAAATCCATCATTTACGAATTTCTTACTCAAACGCAACCTAAGTGAAATTATCCAGAAATTTTATTACTTAGTCCTCCAGATAATAAAATTATAAAAAATTATTTGACTCAAATAATTAAATTTATAATCCTCAAAGAAATCATAAAACAAAATCCTCAATAAACGTCATCTCTATTTATTCTTATTTACGAACCGTGCCATTAAAAATACCGTGTGAATATTTATTCAATATTTTCACTAAACAAATAGTTGACGCGTTATGTGTGAAAGTTCACTCAGTATTCAAAAACAATATTTCAGTTTACTCATTATTTCACCCAACAATAGTCCACACGTTCCTTGTAAATATTTATTCAATATTTCAATTCACTCAAATTCACTCAACTAATAGTTTACACATATTTACTGAATATTTCAGTTCATTTAATATTTCACTCAGCAAATAATTCACACGTTCTAAGTATGTTTTGAGTAAATGTTCATTCAGTATTTTAGATAAAAAAAATTTAGTTCACTTAAATATATTCACTTGGCAAAATTTCATAAATCCATGTAAATGTTTACTCAAATATTTCAGAATAATAAAAAACAAATTGGTATAAACGTTCACCGAACCACATTCCGATATGAACATTCATAAAAATTCCACCAAAAAAAAAAACATGAACATGAATATTCACAGATCTGGATTCCAAATCTCGAAACCGCAAGTTTAGATCTGGAAATCCTTATCTGAAAATTTCATATCTGGAGGCCAACCACCAACCTCATTAAGGACAGTGAATATCATGACAGTATCAAGAGAGAGAGAACACGACAAGCAGCTGACGAACAATCGCGGTGGTGGTGGGCTTGCGATGGTGACCAATTGCGGTGGTGGGGCGTGGTTGAGGAATGGAGATACGGTGATAAGGCTAAAAATGAAGACGACGAACACGTCAAACAATTGCAGCGGTAGTGGGCTTGTGGTCAACAGTTGACGAGTTGACGAATAGAATTGGACTTGGATCATTGGATTGCTAATATTTGATTCAGTAGAGAGTCTGGATTAATGATTTTATCATCAAATTCTGTGCAAATTTTAATATTGAATTTTCCATGTTATTTATTTAAATTTTTATAATTTTGTTTAATTATTTTAATTTAGATCATTCTTTATATCATAAATCAGCTCCTAAATTTCGGTGTCACTTCAGTCATTTTTGAAAAGCGCAATAGATTTTCCAATATTATATAATAGCATGGGATCCACCAATAAAGAAGTTGGAAAATTAAGGTTGCGTTATCCTGCTTGATTTGATTTGTTCAAAAAAATTTCAAATGTTTTTTTGACAAATTTATTAGGATAAATTTATAAAATCTTTTAGATTAAAAAAAAAAAAAAAAGGCTAAATAGAGAATTTTTAAGTTATTTTGTTTTAGGTATGATACGAACCTCAACAAGGATTAGTGAGACCCGAAATCAACTTAAGGTTTCTTCGCGAAGAACGAAACTAAATCAGATTTTGAACGAGTTAAAAATACAGAAATTGAAAGATAGATTACCTTGACCCAATGTTTATGAATGAAACGTGAACCAATGGTATAATGATCTTGACCCAATGATTATAATAAATCACGAATCAAAGATATAAGTTTGAACGCCACAAGAAACTCTTGATAAGTTCAAAAAAAGTTCTCTGAAGAACTAAAGAGAAAACTCTCACAATTTTTCTTAATCAAAGTCATGTGTAATTCGTAGGTCTACAAAGCCCCTTAAATAGGTGGCTAAGAGAATAAGAAAAGAAACCCTAATACACTCTGAAATTCGTGGGTCTACATGGAGGAAAAAGGAAACTCTAAAATCTAATTGTTAAATAAAGAATAAGAAAGTTTCCTAATTTGCCTTACATTCCTAGTTGGAAAAGAAAATGATTTACTTGGCAATCAAGCTTACAAATCAGCCTAAAAATAATTAAAAGATTTAAAATAATAAAATAAATATGATAAAAATTTCGTGGTCCACATAACTTGGCCTATTTGAGTTCATGTCTAAGCCCATTCGCTTGCTTTGATGAGATGGATTTGGTCTTGACTATCCGATGGGCCTAATTTGGGCTTAACTATTGTAGACATGGGCCAAATCTCTTGAATTAACCCATTAAGTGCTACTTTGATTTTTCTTGGATCTTTCCCTAGTAATAGGCCTAACTGGGACATGTAACTGATTCTCTGATGGTGCTCGTTGATTCTCATCATTCCCCCTCTCTTTAAAATAATTCGTCATCGAATCTTCACCAGAGTGTTGTTAATAGTTCGGAAATTATCAAACATTCTCCAAGTCCCATCCTTCCTAAGCACAAGTAGCACTGGTACCGCGCACGGACTCCTGCCTTCTCGTACGTGTCCTTTGGCCATCAACCCTTCAACTTGCCTTTGAAGTTCTTTTGTCTCCTCCGAATTATGCCTATAGGCTACTAGTTGGTCAAGAATCATTGCGCAGGGCACAAAATCGATTTGATTCCCAATCCCTCTATAAGGTAGAAAACCGTTATGCACATCATTAGAAAACATGTCCTTATATTCCTGCAACATATAAGCTACAACACTAGGCAAGGATTTGTCAACTTTGTTAGTGGTAAAACAAGCCTCTTTGTACAAGAGTACAAATATAGGTTGATTTGTATAAAAAGCCATATTGACATCACTCGCCTTAGCATAAAAACTCACTTGTTTTTCCGATTTTCTCTCATTTTTTTCACTCTCTTTTTCTTTTTCACTCTCCTCTTTCTCATCTTTTTTTGAACTCTCGGTCTCACAAGTTTTTTTCAACTCATTCTCTCTTTTTAATTTCATTTGAGCCTCATTTTCCCTTTGTTGTTCCATGTCATCCTTCGCGACTTGAGCACTTAGAGCACGCCAATCAACAAGTAACTCACCCTCCACCAAGTACTCCACATCACCGTCACAAGCATCCTTATGCGGTAGCATCTGGTCATTATCACTCTCGCTGTCGGTTTCCATCTCTCCCTCAACATATGCTTTGTTAACATTTGGCAAATCGTCTCTCCTTTTTCGTGGTTCGATTTTGGACTTTGAAACAGCCCTTTCGTCTATTCTCCTATTTGGCCTCCATGAAGTAGAAGAGCCTGGGTTTTGAAATAACAGAGTTCCCTTCCTTTTAAGTTATCGTTCCACCTTTATTGCCATGTGCACCATGTCCTCCAACTCCACATAATGTTACAACTTCACCACGTTGGCAATCTCCCAATTTAGCCCATTCAAGAACCTTGCCATTGTTGCTTCTCTATCTTCCTCGACATTAGCCTGGATCATAGCGATCTCTATCTCCTTGTAGTAATCATCCACGCTCCGATAACCTTGAGTAAGACTTTATAACTTCTGGTACAAATCCCTATAGTAGTGACTAGGGACAAATCTTCTCCTCATTATGGCCTTTATTTCAGCCCACGACGTCTCAATAGGCCTCTCATGGTTTTGCCTTCTGTTCATCACAAGTTGATCCCACCATATTATAGCATAATCAACAAATGCAATTACAACAAGTTTTACCTTTTTATGCTCAGAGTAGTTGCAGCACTCAAAGTTCAATTCCATTTTCTTCTCTCACTCCAAGTACGCTTCAGGGTCGTTCTTCCCTTGGAACGATGGAATCTTCATCTTGATACTTCCAAAGTTATTATCGATTTGCTCCTCATATCTATCTTCTCTATTGCCATATCTACGGCCAAATCTGCCTAAGCTCGCATTAGAGATGTGATCCTCTTCATCTAGGTCATCCCCATCATAATCTACATATTCATACCGAGGCAGATTCCTCTCTCGTCGTTGTACATTAGGAGCTTTAAGTGGTTGCCATGAACTAGACTCAACTTTGTCTAGTCGTTCATGCACTTCATCAAATCTCGAGTTCAATTGTTCAAACTTTTGCTCTAAGGCTTTGTAGAAAACTTTGACATCCATGACGTCCATCATTTCCGGTTCTTCATTAGATGAGCCTTTATTTGTTTCTTGCGACATGTTTAATAATCTACAAAACCAAGTTAGCAAACCTCACAAACACTCTCTCACAAGTTTCCCTCAAGATTGATGGCACTCGCGCTCGTGTTTCATTCAAATTCGGCTTTTACCCTCTTATGAGCTCACACTCTCTTGCCTTTTTCCACTCTTTAGTTCACTCTTTTAGTTTTTTATCGAACTTAGCCAAACTTAATCAGAAATTTCTCATGATAATTCAAACTCAACAAATCAATTTAACTAAGAATGAGATTTAGGACAAAAGTAAAGTGAATAAGAAGAGCATAAAGGATAAATTTGCGAAATAGAATAAGAAGAAATAAATTTCGAATTTTGGAGCTGCGGGATTTTTTTTTTTTTATTCTGTTTCTTTTTTCTTTTTTTTTGTTTCTGTTTTTTTTTTTTTTTCAGTTTCTGGTTTTCCCTTTTTTTTTTTTTTTTTTTTTTTTTTTTTGCAGCAACTTAAATTAAGAATGAAGATGTTCAATACCAAAGAAAAAAAAAATGAAAAATTTAACCAAATATAAATATTTCGGTTAAGAAAGTTCAAGTATGAAGGAAAAGAAAACGATGAATGAAGAAGAATAAAGAGGATAAGTGAAACCTGATTTAGACCTTACTTTGATTACCAAATGATACGAACCTCACCAAGGATTAGTGAGACCCGAAACTAACTTAGGATTTCTTCGCGAAGATCGAAACTAAATCAGATTTTGAACGAGCTAAAAATTCAGAAATTGAAAGATAAATTACCTTGACCCAATGTTTATGAACGAAACGCGAACCAATGGTATAATGATCTTGACCCAATGATTATAATAAATCACGAATCAAAAATATAAGTTTGAACGCCACAAGAAACTTTTGATAAGTTCAAGAAAAGTTCTCTGAAGAACTAAAGAGAAAACTCTCACAATTTTTATTAATCAAAGTCATGTGTAATTCGTAGGTCTACAAAATCCCTTAAATAGGTGGCCAAGAGAATAAGAAAAGAAACCCTAATACACTTTGAAATTCGTGGGTCTACATGGAGAAAAAATGAAACCCTAAAATCTAATTGCTAAATAAAGAATAAGAAAGTTTCCTAATTTGCCTTACATTTCTAGTTGGAAAAGGAAATGATTTACTTGGCAATCAAGCTTACAAATCAGTCTAAAAATAATTAAAAGATTTAAAATAATAAAATAAATATGATAAGAATTTCGTGGTCCACATGACTTGGCCCATTTGAGTTCATGTTTAAGCCCATTCGCTTACTTTGATGAGATGGATTTGGCCTTGACTGCCCGATGGGCCTAATTTGGGCTTAACTATTGTAGACATGGGCCAAGCCTCTTGAATTAACCCATTAAGTGCTACTTTGATTTTTCTTGGATCTTTCCCTAGTAATAGGTCTAACTGGAATATGTAACTGATCCTCTGATGGTGCAGTTGATTCTCATCATTCCAGGTATCAGAGCTAGATTTTTATGCTAAGGCGAGTGATGTCAATATGTCTTTTTATACAAATCAACCTATATTTGTACTCTTATACAAAAAGGTTTGTTTTACCACTAACGGAATTGATAAATCTTTGCCTAGTGTTGTAGTTTATATGTTGCAGGAATATAAGGACATGTTTTCTAATGATGTGCATAGCGGTTTTCTACCTTATAGAGGAATTGGGAATCAAATCGATTTTGTGCCCTGCGCAATGATTCTTGACTAACCAGTAGCCTATAGGCATAATTCGGAGGAGACAAAGGAACTTCAAAGGCAAGTTGAGGAGTTGATGGCCAAAGGACACGTACGAGAAGGCAAGAGTCCGTGCGCGGTACCAGTGCTACTTGTGCTTAGGAAGGATGGGACTTGGCGAATGTTGGATAATTTTCGAACTATTAACAACTCTCTGGTGAAGATTCGAGGACGAATCATTTTGAAGAGAGAGAAAATAATGAGAATCAACAAGCACCATCAGATAATCAGTTACATGTTCCAGTTAAGTCTATTACTAGGGAAAGATCCAAGAAAAATCAAAGTAGCACTTAATGGGTTAATTCAAGAGACTTGGCCCATGTCTACAATAGTTAAGCCCAAATTAGGCCCATCGGACAGTCAAGGCCAAATCCATCTCATCAAAGTAAGCGAATGGGCTTAGACATGAACTCAAATGGGCCAAGTCATGTGGACCACGAAATTTTTATCATATTTATTTTATTATTTTAAATCTTTTAATTATTTTTAGGCCAATTTGTAAGCTTGATTGTCAAGTAAATCATTTCCTTTTCCAACTAGGAATGTAAGGCAAATTAGGAAACTTTCTTATTTTTTATTTAGCAATTAGATTTTAGGGTTTTCTTTTTCCTTCATGTAGACCCACGAATTTCAAAGTGTATTAGGGTTTCTTTTCTTATTCTCTTGGCCACCTATTTAAGGGGCTTTGTAGACCTACGAATTACACATTACTTTGATTAATAAAAATTGTGAGAATTTTCTCTTTAGTTCTTCAGAGAACTTTTTTTTAACTTATCAAGAGTTTCTTGTGGCGTTCAAACTTATATCTTTGATTCGTGATTCATTATAATCATTGGGTCAAGATCATTATACCATTGGTTCGCGTTTCGTTCATAAACGTTGAGTCAAGATAATCTATCTTTCAATTTCTGTATTTTTAGCTCGTTCAAAATCTGATTTAGTTTCGATCTTCACGAAGAAACCCTAAATTGGTTTCGGTCTCACTAATCCTTTGGTGAGGTTTGCATCAAGGTATCATTTATAAATTCATCTAAAGAGGGATTTCAGATCTGACCACCACCGCCACCCGCCGTCGCCAACCGCCACCACTACCCCCCACGGTGGTAATGGTGGTTATCCAAATAAGAAAATTATAAAATTACATGATCAAATTTTTCGCCTAAAATAGTTATCCAAACATAGAATTTATAAATGATGAGATTTCAAAATCCATCAGTTACTAATCTTTTGAATTTATCAAATACCTTACCTAAATGCAACCTAAGTGAAATTACCATATATGCATGAGAATTTTATTACTTAGTCCTCTAGATAATAAAATTATAAAAAAATATTTGATTCAAATAATTAAATTTATAATCCTCAAAGAAGTCATAAAACAAAATCCTCATCAAACTTCATCCCTATTTATTCTTATTTACAAACCATACCATTGAAAATATTGTGTGAATATTTATTTAACATTTCAGTTCATTCAATATTTCACTAAACAAATAGTTGACGCGTTATGTATAAATGTTCACTCAACATTCAAAAACAATATTTCTATTTACTCATTATTTCACTCAACAATAGTCTACACGTTCTTTGTGAATGTTTACTCAATATTTCAGTTCACTCAAATTCACTCAACTAATAGTTCACACATATTTACTCAATATTTCAGTTTATTTAATATTTCACTCAACAAATAGTTCACACGTTCTGAGTATGTTCTGAATAAATGTTCATTTAAGTATTTCAAATAAAAAATTCAGTTCACTTAAATATATTCACTCAGCAAAATTTTAATAAATCCGTGTAAATGTTTACTCAAATATTTCAGAACAATCAAAGACAAACCAGTGTAAACGTTCACCGAACCACATTCCTATATGAACATTCATAAAAAAATTCACAAAAAATAAAAAAATAAAAATAAACATGAACATGAACATTCACAATATCTAAATTCCAGATCTCGAAACCACGAGTTCAGATCTGAAAAATCCATATCTGAAAATTTCATATTTGGAGGCCAACCACTAACAGTATCAATATCATAACAGTATCAAGAAAGACAACCACCCACACCACAACAACAATCTCAATATGGGAAACTGGAAGACTAAACCGAAGAAAACTTCGAAAAAGTGAGAACGAATTGGTTCGTGACGACGAAATCCGATTTAGATCTAGACTGGAAATTCCAAATCTAAGAGAGAAAGAGATAGAGAGAACACGACGAGCAGCTGACAAACAATTGTAGCGGTGGTGGGCTTGCGGTGAACATCTGACGTAGACAACGAACAACGTCATCGATGGTGGGCTTACGGTGGTGACCAATTGCGGCAGTGGGGCGTAGTTGAGGATTGGAGATGCGGTGATGAGGCTGAAAATGAAGAGAATGAACACGTCAAACAGTTGCGGTAGTGGTGGGCTTGTGGTGAACAGTTGATGAAGACGACAAACAGAATTAAACTTGGATCATTGGATTGCTAATATTTGATTTCAGTTTAGAGTCTGGATTGGTGATGTTATCCTCAAATTCTGTGAAAATTTTAATATGAATTTTCCATGTTATTTATTTAAATTTTTGTAAGTTTTCTTTTTTATTATTTTAACTTAGATCATTTTTTATATCAAAAATCAGCTCTTAAATTTCGTGTGTCACTTCGATCATTTTTGAAAAGCCCAATAAATTTTCCAATTTTCTATAATAGCATGGGATCCACCATGAAAAAGTTGGCAAATTAAGGTTGCGTTTGGGTAAGAGATGTGGGAGAGGGATTTGATTTGTTCCAAGGATTTCAAATTTCTTTTTTGACAAATCCTTTCTTTGGGTATTTATTAGGAGAAATTTATAAAATCCCTTGAATCTAAAAAATAGAGTAAATGGAGGATTTCTAAATCCTTTTGTTTTAGGTGTTATTTACAAATTCATCCAATGAGAGATTTCATATCCAACCACTGCCGTCACCGCCGCCTCCATCGCTCGCCGACCACCTCCGCCACCCGCTGCCGCTGACCACCACCACTACCTGCCATCTGTCGTCGACCCCCACGGTAATGATGGTGGTTATCCAAACAAGAAAGTTATAAAATTACATAATCAAATTTTTCGTCTAAAATAGTTATATAAATAAGGAATTTGTAATTGATGAAATTTCAAAATTCATCATTTATAAATCCCTTACCCAACGCAACCTAAGTGAAATTACCATCTATGCACAAAATTTTATTACTTAGTCCTCTAGATAATAAAATTATGAAAAAATATTTCACTCAAACAATTAAATTTATAATCCTCAAAGAAATCATAAAAGAATCCTCAACAAACATCATCCCTATTTATTCTTATTTACGAATCGTGCCATTAAAAATACTGTGTGAATATTTACTCAATATTTCAGTCCACTCAATATTTTACTAAATAAATAGTTAACACGTTATGTGTGAATGTTTACTCAGCATTCAAAAATAATATTTCAGTTTACCCATTATTTCACTCAATAATAATTCATACATTCTTTGTGAATGTTTACTCAATATTTCAGTTCACTCAAATTCACTTAACAAATAGTTCACACAATTCACATGAATGTTTACTCAATATTCCAATTCATTTAATATTTCACTCAACAAATAGTTCACACGTTCTGATTGAATGTTCATTCAATATTTCAGATCAAAAATTCAGTTCACTTAAATATATTTACTCTGCAAACTTTCACAAATCCGTGTAAATGTTTACTCAAATATTTCAGAACAATCAAATACAAATTGGTATAAACGTTCACCGAACCATATTCCGATATAAACATTCATAAAAAAATCCACAAAAAAAAGAATACACATGAACAGAAACATTCACAGATCTGGATTCCAGATCTCGGAACCACAAGTTTAGATCTGGAAATCCAGATTTTAAAATTTCATATCTGGAGGCCAACTACCAACCTCGTTAACAACGGCGAATATCATGACAGTATCGAGAAAGACAACCACCACCACCACAACAACTATCTTGATATAGGAAACTGGAAGACTAAACTGGAAAAAAAAAAAAAAAAAAAAAAAAAAACCTTAAAAAATTGACAACGAATTGGTTCGACGAAATCCGATTCAGATCTGGAATTTCTAGATCTAGAAATCCCAGATTTGAGAAAGATAGAAAGAGGGAGAAAAAGGGAGGAGAACACGGCAAACTGCTGACGAATAGTTGCGGAGGTGGTGGGCTTGCGGTGAACATTTGACATAGACAACGAATAACGTCATCGGTGGTGAACTTGCGATGGTGACCAATTGCGGTGGTGGCTAAGGAATAGAGATGGAGTGGTGAGGCTAAAAATGAAGACGACAAACATATCGAACAATTGACGAAGACAACGAACAAAGATAAGGAATAGAGATACGGTAGTAGGCTTGTGGTTAACAGCTGATGAAGACGATGAACAGCACCGTTGGTGGTGGGCTTGCAGTGGTGAAAAAATGCGACGGCGGGCGCAACTGCGGAAGAGAGAGGCAATGAGGGATGGCAAGTCATGGACGACGGCGAGGCACTGGGAGAGAGAAGACACAGAGGCATTGACGTTGTGTAGAGAGTGAGAAGAGTGAAGGGCTGCTAGGGTTTCTTCAAATATATATGTGTGTGCGCGCGCGCGCAAGTATATAAACGTTTGTTCATTAAATTGATCAAAGGATTAAACACTAACAATGGTTTGGAAAAGGGCTACGTTACGACATAATTGCTTAAAAAGATTTTTTTCCTAGATGAACTCTTAAATAAGGGCTATTAAATAAAAACATCTTTGATTAACGTAATAAACTCCGGTTAAAAATATATAAATAATTTTGAAATTATTAATTCATCCCTTTTAAAATAATTTTTAATTCTTTTCCCTTTTTATTTTCTTAAACATGCATTAACCCTTACCCGGCCTCTCCACACTTCTTTCTATCCTTCCTCTTTGTCCTCACTCTCTGTGGCGAACTACTGTCATGGAGATTCGTGAAGAAATGAATATGTCCATATTTGCATGGAATTAGCATTGTAGAGAGAGAGATATGAGGTCGGGGCCGACGGATGACGGTGGTGGGGAGAGGTAAGGGAACCAACAAGGTGGGAATGGGGAACCAAAGGATTAGGAGATGAGATAGAGAAGAGAGAAACTTCGTCTTTGGTGTCAGTGGCCACGTCGATAGTTGTAATTCCTAGAGAAGATGGAAGAAAGAAGGAGAAGAAAAAAAAAAGAATACGTAAAAACTAAAAACTATGTGTTCTAATTTAAAAGAGTGCACGTTTTGATGCTCCTTACAAGAGCACAATAGGGTATTTTTAAATGAACACCTCCTTTTGTTAGTCCTACTCTACATAAAAAATATATGAAAATTATAATTAAATTATTATTTTACCCTAATGATTTACTAGCACATATATACATTAATTTTTTATTTTTATGTTTACACATTCTTCCCCCCTTTATCTTCCTCCTTTAATCCTTCTCCCGTGAACAACCATTGTCGTAGACAGTGCTGGCGCCGACCACCAACGTTAAATTTATTAATCTTTTTTCTCATCCTCTCTATCATACACACGTCTTCTAAGACTCTCACTATTGGATGTAAACTCCTATAGTCAATTTTGTAATCTTATATTTATGACTTATAATTATAAATTATTTCAATCTTAAGTATTAATAAAATCTATTTTTTATATTATTCTTTGATTGTATAAATATTATTGTAGACGTTGGATATTAAGTTATCTTAACTCTTTAATGTGATTAAAACGTAAAGACCAACGATATTTTGTAACTTAATATTCTTAATTGTTCCTAGTAGGTATTGAATTCTTGAAAATTGATCTTTTCTAGGCTAGTTTCTTATGTTGTTTTCTCTTTTGAAAGTGGTGACTCTCGAAGCATTAGTATGAGACAACTACAAGGGGACTTACTGGTGTAGTAAGGGACCTAACATGATCATCTTTGATATCTTACACGATAGTTTTGCTCAATATCAAAATAGATATCTGACATATAATTGTACTTGTGATCTTTAGACTTGAGGTAGTGTAAGTTACATGTATGGAGTTGATATACTTTGAAGTGTTGTACTCTAAACATAAGACTTCAAATATTTTCATTGGGTATATTAGGACATGCATATGAGTGTACAAATATACAAGATAAGATCTATTACTCTCAGCAAAAAGAGACATGTTCTACGTAATTTGATTTAATATAATTCACCCAAATATATGGCCAAAACGGTATGATAATTTCGATGAGATTCCAATTGGTACCATAAGGATTTATATTATCAATAAAGGTACATATGATTGGACTAGGGGTTTTCGATTTTATGCATTACCTTGTTGGACCTTTCAAGAACAAAAGATAAAGATCAATAATATGAAAATCATATACGAGGAGGTTCTCTTAGTGAAATTCCTACCAACTAGATATGGTTTGATATGTGAGTAGATGTGACTCACAGTCGAAGAAATGACTCCGGGAAAGGTATTTTTTTTTCTAGAAAGAAGAAATTGAAATTGTTCTAATTTTAAGTGGTTAAGGACCACATCTTTAAGATGATCAGTCAGGTTGAGGAATGAAAAATGTTTGATCACCTCTTGATCACAATTTGACTATGGGCCTAATTTTGCACTCGCTACTTGATGTGTTCGATCAATTCATGGTGAAATTGAAAATGAAGAAACTAGAAGTCACTCTTTGGGGGTTTCTTAACATGTTGGGGACAACCATTCGGACCTTAAAAAAGTCCATGGGTTCGCTACTCGTAGTAAATGAGGCTTCGACTTCAAAAGGGAAGAAAAAAAAAAGAATAGCAAGTCCAGTTCGTCTTTGAGATTGAACCAAAAGCCAAACAAGGAGAATAGGCACGACAATGAAAAATACCTTTAATACGATCAACAAGAGCATTAGAAAATGAATTGTCCTTAGTATCTAAATTCTAAGGAAAAACTTATGAATGTATGTCAGTTCTTTTTGTTATTGGTTGTTTGGCAACCTGTTTTGTTCCAAATTGGGTTTTAGACTCTGGTATTAGTTCACATGTAAGTAATACTATATAGGCTCTGCAGAAAAGCAGATCTCTCTATACGTGAAAAATAGAGTAAGAGTTGTTGCATTAACCGTGTGATACTTTCACTTGAGACTACTGTCATCTCACATTTTAAATTTAAGAGATTATTTGTTTATGCCTAAAGGTTATAGATATTTTTTTTCTATTCCTTGTTTAATAAAAGATGGTTATTCTGTCATCTTTATGAATAATAAATAAATTATTTATTTCCAGTCAAAGTTGGTTGGATTTGGCATATGTTAAAACAATTGTTTTATTTAAACACGTGGTAAAATTAACAACATAGAAACTTAAGTTATGATAAGGAAAAGATTAAGAAATGAGATTTTTACCTACTTGTGGCATCTTAGGTTATGCCATATTAGTGAGAAGATAATTAACAAGATGGTTAAAAGTGGACTTTTAGGGCCATTTAGCTTGGAGTCATTAACAATTTCTAAATCTTGTCTCATGGGAAAAATAACCAAGTCACCCTTTGTTGGACATTGAGGAATGACTGCTGACATATTGGGTCTAGTATGTATTAAAGTGTGTGGGCCCGTGAGCTCCTCAGCTCAAGATGGATATTCATACTTCATTACCTTTTACCGACTATCATTCTAGCATGGTTTTGTGTATCTTATGAGACACAAGTTTAATTTCTTTGAAATGTTTAAAAATTCAAATATGACATAAAGAAACAAACAAGAAAAAGAATTAAGGCACTCCGATCATATCGAGGTGGCGAATATTTATTCGTGGAGTTTCTTGACCATCTAAAATTTAATGGTATATTTTTCCAGTGGAATCCATTTGAAACACCACAATTAAATGGCGTATCAAAAAGGAGAAATCAAATCCTATTAGATATAGTTGGATTGATGATGAGCCGCATTGATTTTACCCATTTCATTTGTGGGATTTGCCTTGATAATGACAATTCATTTCCAGAACAAGGTTCTAAGTAAGTCGGTATCGGTTACACCACATGAGATGTCATACAGGCGAAAATTGAATCTTAAGTATATTAAGATTTGAGATTGTTTTGCTCACGTCAAAAGACTTGAGGCAAACAAGTTGGAATCTAGTACTCATATTTGCAAGTTTGTGGGGTATTTTTGAGAAACCAATGGATACTTCTTCTATCACCTATAGGAACAAATAGAATTTGATGTTAAAGTTATCGCATTCTTAGAAAGAATTCGGCACTGGGCCAAAGATAGATTTGGTAGAGGTGTTGAACACCGAGCAAGCCAAACAAACTACAAATATTGAACAGATATTGCTAAATACATCTAATACATATATTCCTCCCGGATCCCGTAGAACCTTTGTTCCTCTTGATATATATCTAGTATATCTTGTAATGAAGGATAGAGGAGAACTATTGCTAATAAGAGGTAATGATCCTGCTAACTGTGAAGAGGCAATATTGAACATCGACAGTATGAAGTGGCAAACAACAATGGAATCTACAATGGAATCTATGTATACTAACCAAGTCTGGATACTTTGGGATCCACATGAGGGAATCGTTTCCGTTGTGTGCAAATGGAGATCCAAGATAAAACTAGACCCAGATGGTAAGGTAGACGTGTTCAATGGTAGACTGGTGGTGAAAGGATATACTCAAGTCAAGGAGTTGAGTATGAGTTGGTCGCTATGTTAAAGTCTATTAGGATTTTATTAGCTATCG
The DNA here is from genome assembly GCA_016647705.1 of Eucommia ulmoides. Taxonomy (NCBI): domain Eukaryota; kingdom Viridiplantae; phylum Streptophyta; class Magnoliopsida; order Garryales; family Eucommiaceae; genus Eucommia; species Eucommia ulmoides. Next base: position 43,477,224 of record CM028338.1, on the reverse strand, counting down.
CTGCATACCACGACTATGTAATCTACCAAATGGATGTAAATAAGGTTTTTTCTTAATGGAAACATAGAGGAAAAGATTTATATGCATCAGTAGATGGCCTTATAGTCGAAGACGAAAGTTATATGGTATGCAAGTTACAAAAGTCCATTAATGGACTTAAGAAAGCTTCTAGAAGTTGAAACATCTATTTTGATTAGGCAGTTAACTCGTTTGACTATCTCCAAAACATGGATGCTTCATACGTGTGCAAAAAAACTTGCATGGAAATGTTATTTATTTCCCGGTATTATACATTAATGATATTCAACTAATTGAAAATAATATAGGCATGTTGTCAACTACAAATGTATGGCTTTCTCAGACACTCTTCATGAAGGATTTGGGAAAAGCATACTATATTTTGGGTATAGAGGTTCATAGAGATAATCTTAAAGGATGTTGGGTTTATCCCTAACGAGGCACATAGATAAGTGGTGGAGCGATTCAGCATAGCAAATTCCAAGAATGGTTATCTACAAGTTCAACATGGAATTCTCTTCTCTAAGAAGATGAGTCATCACTCTTATGAAGAGAAGATTGCGATGAGTAGGATTCCATATGTCTTAGCAATTAGAAGTCTGATATACATAATGTTATATACCAGGTCCGATATCAGTTATGTTGTTAGATTGACCAATAAATATCAGGCGGATCCAAGTTTAGGACACTGTAAAAGGCTATAAAGTCTAGGGAAAATTTTTTAGGGGTTTCATTTGTTAAAAAAAATAACGTTTTAAGGACCATACTTTTTGAGCTCATTCCAAAAGTACCATTATGTTTAGTCTTCCTAAATTACCCTTCAATAACTACAAAATTTACAAAAATGTCATTTTGACCATTTTTTTTTCAAAACTCCTAAACTTTAAAGAATTTCACTTAATTTTGCTTTTTAATAAAAATTTCAATTAAGTTTGTTTTTCTTCAAAATATTTTTTTTTTTTTTGTAAAATATCATAAATACCCTGATTATATTTCACTTAATTTTATTTCAATTTGTTTTATAATTCCACCAAAATTTAATTTTTAATAAAAAAATTACTGAAATTTATTTTTTATTCAAAATATATAACTTTTTTAAAATACACTAGAAGAAATTTAAGAAATCTCTATTGAATAACAAATTTGCTCACACCTAAACAAATCCAATGTAAGTTAATATCCATTGAAAAAGTAATCTAAGTGGATATTCACTTAAAGTAATCTAAGTGGATATCTACTGAAAATACTCAAAATGAAATCACTATGAAACCAATCAGATATTCACACACACACAAGAACAGAATTAAGAGATATCTATTAAAGAAATCTAAGTGAAAATCCACTGAACAAATCAGTAGAATATACACTAAAAATTATAAAACGCAAAAATTAAAATTATGAATTGAGACATTCAAAAACCGAATCACCATCAATCTAACTACCACCTTACCACATTCTCGTGAATAAAATCCATTGAAAATCAAATGGAGAATCACAATTCATTGCATTAAAAAAAAAAAAAAAAAATACAAAAATTTCTACAACACTGAACATATCTCAAAATATATCTCACTCTTGACGACATAACCTTATCTTCAGCCTCTAAATGATATTTCGTTGATTGAATCCTGAAATGAAGACCACTAGAGCTATGCACAAAACCACACAACACATTTCAAATTTATCCACAAAAATCAACAATTCAAAATATGAAGTATTTCTTTTAAAAAAAAAAAAAATGAAAATCCATTTAAACATAAGCTATGCAAAATTTTAAGTTCCACTTAAAAAAATTACGCAAGCAATGGATATCCACTAAAAAACTAAATATCCACTAAAGAACAATCAGTGGATATCCACTAACTTTATTTAGTTAGGTTTGATAAATAATCAAACATTTCAAATTTGTCAGTGGATATCCACTCAAAATCAATCAGTAGATATCCACTAACATCAATCAGTGGATATCCACCTACCTCTATTAGCAATGTTTGATGAATAATAACACGAATAATAAGGAAATTAACTTTCCTTGTTCAAGCCCATGACATTCAACAAAACGGAAGAACCACCATACATGAAGAACAAAAATAAGCAAAAAATACCTAAAAATAGTGTGTCAAGACGAATATACTAAGACGAATCAATCAGAAATTCACACACATATAAGGAAAAGAATTAAAAAATCTATATTGAAGAAATCTAAGTGAAAATCCACTAGAGCTATGCCCATGACGAATCAATCCTAAAATGAAGACCACTAAAGCTATGCACAAAACCACACAACACATTTCAAATTTATCCACATAAATCAAAAATTCAAAATATGAAGTATTTCTTAAAAAAACAAAAACAATCAATATTTTTTTTTTTTTAAAAAAAAAAAAAAAGTGAAAATCCATTTAAACATAAGGTGTGCAAATTTTTAAATTCCACTTAAAAAAATTACACAAACAATGGACATCCACTAAACAATAACACATTTCAAATTTCTCAGTAGATATCCACTAAAATCAATCAGTAGATATCTACTAGAATCAATCAGTGGATATCCACTTACCTCTATTAGTTGAATCAAAACACAAGTCGTATAATCACAAGCCATATAATCAGCTGCTTGAATTTCAAACTGGATATCCACTAATTCAATTAAAATGTAACAACAATAGCAACCAAAAAAAAAAAAACCTAAAATCGTTCAAGGCTGCGGGGTAGATGATGGTAACAATCAGAGAGCACAACGACGATCTTGAGAAAATCGATAAACAAAGGAACTTCCATTTCAATACCTACCAAAGATCTGAATCAGATTTGTCAATAATCGAAGCCAAAGGAAAAAAGAAAAAAAAAAAAAAAAAAAAAAAAAACCTAAAAATCGTTCAGGTAGCGATGGAGCTGTAATAGACGAGCTGAGGCTTCTGATGGCGGTGATGATACCGGTGGAGCTGCGATCTTGATGGTGATGGTACCGATAGCGATTACAATCGTGATGGTGGCAGAGGTAGAGACGGAAAAATAGGCAAGGAGGACGGCACTGACAAACTATGGTGAGGGCAGCAGCGGCGAGCTAAGGTGAGGACGACGGCGGCGAGCTAAGCGAGAGCGGTGACGGCGAGATATGGCAAGGACGGAGTGAGCTTTGCTAGGGCTGAGAGAGAGACGGGAAGTAAGAAAGAGAAAATGAGGGGTTGAGAGAGAGAAGAGAAGGAAGAGAGAGAAAATGAGGACCAATTTAAGAAATTAGGGTTTGGTTTAAATGAATAAGGGGCAAAAAAGAAAAAGAAAAATATTTGCCAACTTAGTACAGAACTTTTCAAGCCAAAAATCTTAAAATGAGAGTTTTGATCATTCTCCAAAAAGGTTGGGCCTTGAAAAGTTGAGGACTTTTGAAGGAAAATCTCTAAAATCTATCCTCAAGTACTTGAAAAAAACTAAGGATAAATTTATGGTCTATGAAAGATGAGAACTAATGATTGACGAATATATTGATTTAGATTTTCAATCCAATGTGGATAACTAAAAGTCAACTTTGGGTATGTGTTTATCATGAATGGTGGAGAAGGTAGTCGGATGAATTGTAAGTAAACTACAATTGAAAAATTCACCACTAAAGATGAGTACATTGTCGCTTTTAATGCAGTTAAGAAAGACGTATGGATTAAGAAGTTTGTCAATAAACTTGAAGTTTTTCCAACCATTGAGTCATCAATATTATTGTATTGTGACAACAATAATGCTATAGCTCAAGTAAAGGAACACAAATCTAATTAGAAATCTAAACACATAGAGTGACACTTATACTTAATTCGCAAAATCATTGGGATGAATGATATCGACATTAAGAGAGTAGATATAGAAGATAACATAGTAGATTCACTCACCAAGGCTATAACTTTACAACAGTTAGATCGGATCTTGAAAATATGGGTATTAGATATTGATTAGCTATAGTGGTAGTGAGTGATTGTTGGATTTAAGCCTCATAGTCAATATTTTAATCCTATATTTATGGTTTCCATTTGTAAAACATTTCAATCTCAAGTGTATATATATATATATATGTTTTATATTATTCTTTAATTATATCAATATTGTTGTAGACCTTGGATATTAAGTTTTAATGTCTTAATTCTTTAATACAATTAAAAGTCAAACACCAACTATATTTGATAACTTAATATTCTTAATTGTTCCTAGTCGGTATTGGATCGTTGAAAATTGATCTTCAACAATGTAGGTTAGTTTGTTATGTTATTTTCTATTTTGAGAGTGGTGAGTCTCAAACTATTTGTATGAGAAACTATAACAACTACTAGGGGAGTTACTAGTGTAATAAGGGACCAAATGTGATCGTCCTTGATATCTTACATTATAGTTTTGCTTGATGTCAAAATAGAATATCTAAGATATGATGATATTTGTGATCTTTACATTTGAGGTACCGTATGTTACATGTATGGGTTGATATATTTTTATAGTAGTAAGTCTTTTACTCTAGTCACGAGACTTCAAATGTATTCATTGGATATAGTAGGACATACATATGAATGTAAGAGTAAGCAAGATAGGATTTATCACTCGCAGCAAAGAGAGACGTATCTTATGTGATTTGATGTAATATAATTTACCCAAAATACCTCTGACCAGAGGAGTGTGACAATTGTGATGAGATTCCAATTGGTGTTATAAGGAATTATATTATTGTGCAATGTATGTATGATTGGACTGAAGTTTTTGATGTTATAGATTCTCTGTTGGACCTTTCAAGAACACAAGATAGAGAGATTGTTAATACGAAAATCATACCTACGGAGGTTGTCTTAATGAAATTCTTACCAATTAGACATGGTTGTGATATTTGGGTAGATGTGACTTGCAGTCGAAGAAAATACTGCACATGTAAAGAGTTTTCTTCTAGGAGGGAAAAATTATAATTGTTCTAATATTAATTGGTTAATTGATCACTAAATTAATCAATTAATTATTTTCATCATCTACCATTGGTATGAATCTAATGGATCGCATACAATGCAATATAAAAGTTAGCAAAATCCTTGAAAAAATAATTGGTAATAATACTAAACTTTTGTAATCAAAGGCCAAAATGCAAATATAGAAAGAAAGGGGTCCAGGGTTTTGAACCCTGGACAAATTATATAAAGGGGAAGACCAATTATGGTCGTTCCCTAATGAAGAATTCCACCACCCCTAATGTGTCTGAGTTTTTCTGTTTTCTCAATAACTATATTACTGATTTAAATCTTACCATCACTTAAATTCAAATAAGAACTACTTTAACTTCTTGAGATTAGAATGAAATTCTTAGAAATCTTAAGAACATATCTCTTTCTAGTTTTCTATGTGGATATTGTTAGAGACAATACACTTGTGTTATTTCTAAAATAATTGTTCTCTATTGCTGGTTCCTGATTGATTCCATTCACCCTTGGAATAGCATTCTCAGATCATACCTCATGAATTACCAGTTTTGAAGTTGAAACACCAAAAGAAGTACTATTTGATTAGATGCAATTTAATTATGCATATTACATTTGTTTTAATGTTAATACTGATAGATCCAGTTTAGAGAAACATAATACTAGATATGATTTAATTTTTTATATACCGTTTCAATACTATATTGATTTTAATATCTAGTTCCTTCACCCACCCCTACCATGTCGCCCCTCATCCTCCTGTCTATTGCTTCCCTCCTCCTCCTCCTCCTCCTCTCTCTCTCTCCATCTATCTATATATTCATATCTATCTCTCTCTCTCTCTCTCTATCTATACATACATACAAACAAGAAAAACAAATTGCTTAGATTTGTAGATTCAAATCTATAGATCCGCGGTGGATAGGAAGGTGGGGAGTGGCGGTGCTAGATGGGTTGGGGGTACTGGCGGGGTGGAGTGGGTTGGTTAGTGGTTTTTTTTTTTTTTTTTTTTTGAAAAACGGGGGGGGGGAATTATTTTATGAAAGGTGAAAAAATAGTTTTAATTCATTAATATTTTTTTGGCACAAGAGTGTCCATTTAAGAAAAGGGAGTGTAGATATATAATGACCCAACACAATATTGACTAAATTATCCCCAAAAATGGTATATAATTACCCAACACAGTGTCTATTTACGGGGAATATATTATACATGTACTTTTTCTCGATATTAAAGTGAATAACTTCTGTATTTAAAGTGCATGCAGGAGTGGGAGTTCTTTACATAATAATTTTTTTTTTTTTTTTTAAATCTTGACAACACGTCTTTTTAAACTTAATTACAAGAACTGAGTATCCCGGTGTTCGGAACACCAAGACCCATTTATTTATTTTTTTAATATTTTTGGTCCCGGTGTTCACAACGCTGGGACCAAAATAAATTCAAACCGTGTGCAAACACCGTTTGGCTTGGTGGGACCTAGTCTCGGCATTCACAACGCTGGGACTAAGTCCCTTTTTTTTCCGCCAACAGACAGAGCAGGGAGAGGAGAGAGAGAACAGAGAGAAATAGCACGAAAATCAAATGGGTTCTTAAAAATCCAAGTATTATTTTACACTTTATACTCCTAAATTTTGACTAATATTTCATTTTAAACAATGTTTTTTTTTTTTTTTTTTTTTTTTTTTTTTTTTTTTTTTACTTTTTACTCTTTTTTTTTTTTAATATCATTTTTTTATTAAAAAAAAAATGTTTGTTAATTTTAATTTATTTGATTGTTGTAATTTAAATTTAAAAGTGAGGTCAAACGGTCGATCGAATAAGTCCAATGTTTGACTGATTAAAGTAGTAAGATAAAAAAAATTAAAAACTAATCCAGTCAGTCGACCGACTTAACAAATCAATCAACAGTTAAAAATAGTGTGTTTAAATTGCATGTCTTGATCTAACTTGTCGACCGAATGCAGCATCATGTTAACCAAATTAAATTTTTACTTGAATTCAATTGAAAATAAAAAAATATTTTTACTTCAAAAATTATTTATTACATCAAAAAATTATTCATTTTTATAATAGATTTCTACTGCAAAAAATATTTTTTTATTTAGTAATAAACAATTGAATTTTTTTCAAAAATAAAAAAAATCATACTAGATTTTTTAAAGCAAGAAAGATAAGTATGATTTTTCAAATGAAGTAAAAATATTTTTTATTTTTTATTTTTTTCATTTTTTTAATTTTCATTTGAATTCAATTAAATAAAAATATTTTTTATTTAGAAATAAGAAATTGAATTTTTTTGAAAAATTGAAAAATTTTAAAAATTTAAAAATAAAAAATATTTTTACTTCAATTGAAAATCATACTTATCTTTTTTGCTTTAAAAAATCTAGTATGATTTTTTTATTTTTTGAAAAAATTCAATTGTTTATTACTAAATAAAAACATATTTTTCGAAGTAAAAATCTACTCTTAAGTAAAAATATTTTTTTACTTTTTATTTTGAAGTAGTTTTAACCAGTCAAACGTTTGAAGTAAATATATTTTTTTTATTTTTTGAAATAATAAATAATTTTTGAAGTAAAAATATTTTTTATTTTCAATTGAATTCAAGTAAAAATTTAATTTGATCGACAAGATGTCCCATTCGGTTCACAAATTAGATCAAGACATGCAATTTAAACCCACTATTTTCAACGGTCGACTGATTTGTCAAGTCGGTCGACCGACTAGATTAATTTTTAGAATTTTTTACCTCACTACTTTAACCAGTCAAACATTGGATTTATTCAATCGACCGTTTGACCTCACTTTTAAATTTAAATTACAACAATCAAATAAATTAAAATTAACAAACGGAAAAGTTTTTTTTTATAAAAAACGAAATTAAAAAAAAAAAAGGTAAAAAGTAAAAAACAAAAAAAGGATTGTTTAAAATGAAATAATAGTCAAAATTTAGGGATATAAAGTGTAAAACAATACTTGGGTTTTCAATAACCCATTTGATTCTCGTGCTATTTTTCTCTGTTCTCTCTCTCTCTCTCCTCTCTCTGCTTTGTCTGTTAGTGGGGAAAAAAAAAGACTTAGTCCTGGCATTATGAACACCGGGACTAGGTCCCACCAAGCCAAACGGTGTTTGCACACCGTTTGGATTTATTTTGGTCCCGATGTTCTGAACAATGAGACCAAAAAAAAAAATAGGTCTCAGTGTTCCGAACACTGGGACCAAGATTTCGGTGTTTTGAATACCGGAATACTCGACTCTTGTAATTAAGTTTAAAAAAGCGTGTTGTAAGATTTGTTTTTAAAAAAAAAAAAAATTATTATGTAAAGAACTCCACGCAGGGGCCGATAACAAGGAAAGAGAATCCCCGCAAAAGACATTGTCTTAAATAATTGTGTAGTACGACATTTAGATTATTGTCTCTCTCCCACTTAAAGGTTCCTTCTATAATTTGTTTTCTAGAACTTGGGTCCTCAGATTTATTATTAACTTTTTTGTTTAATAATCTATTTATGGAATTCTACCTCAACAATTCACAAATTTAAAATTTTGTTCATACGGTCCCGTTCATTGACAGTATTTCAAAGTCACTACAATGCATGAAAATCGTTAAAAAAAATGTATATAAAATAGTACAATAATTTTATGCAGTACAAAGATTTTAGATCTACGAGGTTATGACAAGAAAAACAAGGGGAGATGCCCTATTTTCTTATCAGTCAGGTCTGGGGAACACTTTAAGAATTAAATCTTAAATTACCCTTTAAGAATTAAATCTTAAATTTAATTTTGAATGCACCAGATCAATGTGAAAGAATGTATCTTTAAGATGACTCGATAAGGTGATTAGTCAAGGTGCGTGTAAGTTAGTTTGGAAGTAACTTGTCTGAAAACTAAGAAAAAAAAAAAGGAAACTTTTTTAGAGATCCCAAGATTTGAAAAACTATTTTCTAGATCTCATCTCATGTGTAAAAAAAATTACTGTTATAGAACCCCATAAAATGGTATTTTTATAGAATGGGACCTTTGCTAGAATTTTCCAAAAAAAAATTATGAAGAGCGATGAAAAGCTTGGATTTGGTGACTCTTGTGTTTTAGTTAAAAGCTGGATGGGCACAGAATTTGGGCTGACATTTTGGCCCAACTAAAGATAGTGGGCTCCCAAAATAAAAGCAACACTTTATCCGGTGTTTATTTTGTTATTTTTATATCCATTTTTATAAACAAGTTATTTTTCGCTCTCCTATTTGTTTTCGGTTATAATACAGTTTACCAATATTACACCCTTCGCGTGCATTACTCATGTTTTCTTTTTTCGTTTTGGTTTTTGAATTTTGAATTCTATATGTAATTTTCTCTTCTTAGTCCCCGTTCTCTCTATCCATGTTGCGTTTAGAAAATTGAACTCTGCTCATGATGTGGGAAGAATTTCCACCCACATTTGATAGAAGTTAGTAAGAGATCGACGGGTCGGATCGGATAGTAAAATCCAACCCATAGGTACTGACCCAGAGATCATCCCCTGACCAGGAGTATTGGCCTGAACAGAGTTGGGTTTTCCCACAGAAGAAGCCCAACACATGAATAGATGAAAGCGCCCATAAGAGGTCCAATTGTGTATGGGCTGACATGAATAAAAGAAGACTCCCTAATGGGACCTTATTGTAAGCGGGTAAGATCAACAGTGGAAGGCCACTTGGCGATTGACCTAAAGCCCCACGATCCCATGCACACAGAGAGACGTAATTGATTTACTGTTCGTAGTAAGATCATGGACAGTTTTCATGCAGTTTAAGAGTGGATCGTGGAGGAAGTGGTGACATGAACGGATAGTGTAGAATAAACAGTCTATATATGAAGGTAGGTATCAAGGTGCCAAAGGTAGCGTTTTTTATATATTGAGAGCTTTACACCATAAAACAGACTAACTTATTCTTATGCCGAGGATTTTTTGGCTGACACCACACCAGAGTCTCTTGAAGCTAATCGGTTTCATAGGTTACAGTTGTAGGTTTCGTAGGTCTTTGGCACGTGGTTGGATCTTTTCATGTGTGAGGGATTTTTGACAACATCATTTGGGCCCCGTCTGTGTGAAAGAAGAAAAAGAATCTCATCGTCGAGATGAGACAGTTACGACCAAGAAAACCAGGTCTGAGTCAGGGGAGTGAAGTCCCGCCACGCACAAGTATTGAGGCTCCAATGGAAGCTTCAGAAAGAGTTCACATTGTTCCTCCTCTTGAGGTACAAACCACTAACTCAAGAATTGACGATTTAACAGAGAAGATAGCTGCAATGGAAGACATGTTAAGATGGATGGCACAGCAGATCGTTGGGAATGTACAACAGCTTTCTCTTGCAAGCAATGATTTTGGGGAACAGGCGGAGTCACCGAAATTTTTGGACCCACCTTCACAGGAAGGACGAGCTGTTCAGAAAGACATCAGCGACCACCCAACAGAATGACGGTTGCTCAGCCGAATAGAGACAGTGGATTCTCATCAGCAACACAAGGTCCAAGGTGAGAGGGACTTGCCCGTTGATAAGCTATAAACGTTGTTAAAGGGGACTAAGATGCCATTCACCTCATACATCTTAGAAGCACCTTTGTCAGATAAGTTCGACCCAACTAAGTTTGAAAAATATAATGGGAAGACAAACCCGGTTGATCATATACGCCAATTCAGGCATATGATGGCACTTTACAAGCAAGTAATTATGCATTTTACAGAGCCTTTGCTACCATTATGAAAAAATCCCCCTTAGAGTGGTTGCACAAATTGTCGTCTAACTCTATCTCGTCATTTACTAACTTTGGGAAACAATGCGTCAGCTACTTTATCAGGTGCCAAAGGCTAGTGAAAGGGGTTGATTACCCATTAGCTTTATGACGGGAGAAGGGGGAATCCTTATAACATTATATGAATCACTTTAACGAGGAATTAATGTGTATTGAGGGTTGTGACACGAACCTCATCATAAATGGATTTACCTCAGGATTGCAACATGGTCGATTCCAAGATTCACTTACAAAGCACAACTCGAAAAGCATGACTGAGGTGATGGAGAGGGCAAAGCCCTATATAAAACTGGAAGACGTTAGGTACGTGAGGGAAGACAGAGTATCAACAAAAGATAACCCTAGATCCAGTGAGAAGTACAACCAGAGAACCAAGGGCAGTATCTTGAACATGCAAAGAGAGCGTCCAAGAAGCTCAGCATCAAGAGCAAAAACACGTCAAAAGCTGAACCTCCCAGGATTGCAGATGCCGATCTCAAAAATTCTTGATGAAATCTGTTCATCCGAGGTGGTTCGGTGGCCTCCTAGAATCTAAACAAAGTCTTACAAAAAGAACAAAGTCAAATACTGCAAATTCCACAAGGATCATAGACATGATACAGACGATTGTTGGGACTGCCAAAAGAAAATCAAACGGCTAATCGATATGGGCAGGTTACGTGGCTATTTGCAGGAGTAGACAAGGTAAAGAAAGAGGTCAAGGAGCGAAAACCGTCATGAGAACCTCTACAAAGAATGGAAAGACTGTGGCCATAACAATGCTCATGGAGTCATTTACATTATAAACGATGTTGGTCCCTTTACTGGAGAGACAAACTGCGAACGGAAGAAGAAAGTTCATGAGGCAGTGGTGGAACGATGTTACGAGAAGGCAATATCTTTGGCTGAGAAACCCGGCCCAATCATCACGTTTAATGAGGAGGACTGTAAAGGCATAGCCCATCCTCATGAGAACGCTTTGGTAATAATGCTTTAGATCTCTAGCTTTGAGGTCAGGAGAATTCTGATAGACATAAACAATTCTGCCAATATTATCTTTGTCAACACGCTAAAACAGATGGGCGTCCCCAGCTCAGATATTGGGTCAACCCAATCGGTAATGGTTGGATTTAATAGTGACCTAAGCTTCCTAAATGGAAGATTAGCTTGTCTATTATAGAAAATAAGGAAGATGATGGATTCACTAAGGCTACGAAATTCATGGTAATGGATTTCACATCCTCGTACAATGCTATCCTAGGACGACCTTGGCTCCATGTTGTGGGAGCTATAGTGTCTACATTTTATCAGTGCATTAAGTATGCAAATGATAGAAAGGTAGTTGTCATTCGAGGAGACCAAGTAGCTTCCAAGCAATGTTTTGCGATTAAAGGAGAAAAAAAAAGGATCCAATAAGAATTAAAGTCAGAGTTGGTGAGGGCCCCACCCAATAGCTCAGCTCAGGAGATAGACGATTTTCGAGTGCACCCCAGTGTCCTTCAACCGGCTAAGCAAGTACAAAAAGTAACCTTCGATCAAGGAATAAAGAAGTTGATGATAAGCACGTTGTTAAGCCAATCTGAAGAGGAAAAACTCAAGCGGCTACTGAAAAAAAAAAGTCTATACGTGTTCCCCTTGGCACCAAAAGATATGAAAGGAATCAGTCCTAAGGTGGTGGTTTATTGGCTCGACATCTAATCCGCCGGTCAGGCAAAAGAGAAGAACATTCAGCCCATTAAAAAAAATAAAAATAAAAAATCATCGAGTTAGAAGTACAAAGGTTGCTCAAAATAAGGCATATAAGGGAGTTTATCTACCCAAGGTGGCTAGCCAACCTGGTGCTCGTCAAGAAGAAGAATGAAAAATAGAAGATGTGTGTATTTTACTGACCTTAACCAAGCGTGCCCAAAAGATTGTTATGTGATGCCCAGGATAGATTAAATGGTAGATGCAGTGGCTGGGCACGAACTTTTATCCATGATAAATGCTTATTCATGCTATAATCAGATCTGGATGTACTACCAGAATGAGGAAGTAACGGAATTCATACTATTACAAAGTGATGCCTTTCGGTTTGAGAAATACGGGAGCGACTTACCAGCGACTAGTGAACCGCATGTTCCAAGAAAAAATTAGAAAATAACTATGGAAGTCTACATAGATGACATGCTGGTTAAGAGTACCAAGAAGGCAGATTACCTGGCACATCTGGAAGAATCTTTCGTGATACTACGAAAGTATAATATGAAATTAAATCCAGAAAAATGCATTTTTGGTGTAACGTTGTGCAAGTTTTTGGGCTTCGTGGTAGACAAGACAGGGATTATGGTCGACTCAGGACAAATAGAAGTTACTCGAAACATGAAGTCCCCTACCACGATACGGGAAGTTCAGGTGTTGACAAGAAGATTGGTGACTCTAAACAGGTTCATCTCCAAATTCACTGACAGATCTGTTCTTTTTTTCAAAATTTTGAGAGGAAGTAAGAACTTTCATCGGGAAAAGGCTAATGAACGAGCTTTGAAATCCATCAAAGACTACCTAGGTTCTGTTGAAACTTTAGTCAATGTAGACCCTGGAGACGAACTCTACTTATACTTGGCGATCACCACAGTTGCAGTCAATGCTGCGCTGGTAAAAGAGTGTCCAAGAGGGCAGAGCCAGTATTTTACGTGAGTAAATCACTGGCCCCAACTGAGACTAGCTATATTGAACTAGAAAAACTCGTTTTGGCCTTGGTAACTTTGGATCGAAAGCTGAGGCCGTATTTCCAAGTACATGTAATCAATATGCTAACTTCATACCCACTTCGAGTAGTAATGCACAAACCAGAAGCCTCAGGGTGTCTCATGAAGTGGGTAGTAGAAGTTGGTGAATCCTACATCAAATTCAAGCCCAGAACAACGATCAAAAGCCAAGCCCTGGCAGACTTCATTGCTGAGTTGACTCCCCTAGGAGAGACAACGATAGAGCACGGGTCGTCAACAGGGCTTTGGAAGTTGTGGGTTGATGGCACTTTGAACGTGAATGGGTATAGTGTTGGAATAATCCTGGAGACACTAGAAGGAGATCAGCTTGAGAGGGTTGTACAACTCGATTTTCGAGCATCCAATAATAAGGCAAAATACGAGGTGGTAATAATTGGTTTGACCTTAGCAAAAAGGTTAGGAGCTCGTGATTTGGAAGTAAGATCAGATTCGTAGTTGGTGGTGAATCAAATAAATGGGATATACTCGGTGAATGAAGGGAAGTTATGTCTCTATGTGGAAAAAGTAAAAGAGTTGACAATAGTCTTCTACAGCTGCAAATTCGAAGCCATTCCAAGAATCGAAAACGAGAAAGCCGATGAACTCTCAGTTTTAGCGTCATCCTTTGGTTCAAGTCAGCAATTTGAAATGGTGGATTTCTTGGAGCAACCTTTTGTGCTAACTCTTTTTGATCTTTGCGCTTGCATAGGAGAGTTGGGACAAGAGGAAGATTGGAGAGCTCCATTGGTTCGCTACCTGAAAAAATGAATATTACCGGATGACAAAGAGTCAGCTCGAAATTTTTTATATAAAGTGTCAATGTATGTCATGACTGACGACAAATTATATCGAAGATCCTTCATACAGTGACTATTTATCTGCTTATGACCAAAGGAAGCTACATACGTCCTACAAGAAATTCACGAAGGAGTTTGTGGAAACAATAAAGAAGGAAGAACATTGGCGCACAAGGCACTTATAATGGGTTATTATTGGCCTACAATGCACAATGATGTACAGGAGTACGTCAAAAAATGTGATAAGTGTCAGCAATTCTCAAACGGCATCAGGGTTCTAGCCTAGAAGCAAACACAGATCCTCAAGCCATGGCCTTTTGCTTAGTGGGGGATGGACGTCCTAGGGCCATTCACCCCGGCGCCTGAAAACAAGAAATACTTGCTTGTAGTAATCAATTACTTTACCAAGTGGGTAGAAGTTGATGCATTTGTGTCAGTCGGCGAAAATAAAGTGAATAACTTCATTTGGAAGCAAGCGATCTATCTTTTCGATATTCCGGCAATACTAAAATTAGACAATGAAACCCCATTCACTGGAGAAAAAGTTGCATGGATATATAATGAACTGAAGATTCAACACCGAACGTTAAGCATAGCGTACTCCCAAGCAAATGGACAAGCAGAGGTAACGAATTGATCCATCAAAAAAGTTCTCAAGAAGATATTGGATGACGCTAAAAGCAAATAGGTAAAAGAACTGGCAGTAATCTTATGGTCCTACCGAACGACACCAAGAACTGGCAGTAATCTTTTACTCCAGCCTATGGTAATATGAAAGAAGCCCACCGCCTAGGCGTCCAGACCTCCGCCTAGGCAGTGAAGATGCTGAGAATGATAAAAGGCTATTAACAGCCCATCGCCTAGGCAGGAAATTCCTCCGCCTAGGCAGAAACCCCAATAGAAACATTTCTAAGTCCATCGCCTACTTCTTCGCCTAGGCGGTCACCAAACCTGCAAAGTCGGTACAGGTGCTGTAACTTCAAGGCTATTGTAGACTATGATAAAATCCTATTTTGGAAACACTAAAAACATGGAAGTTGTAGATCTTTTTCTTAGCTTTCCATAGGTTTTTGAATCACCTCAATCGAAGTTCAGATGAAGAAGTTACAATCAAAACAAAACGAAAACCTACAGTTCCTTCGCCTAGGTAGAAAAGCGGCAGAAAGTTAACTGACCTACCTCCGTCTAGGCGAAAAACCCTGCGCCTAGGCAAAAACCCCTGACACAGCCTTGATATTTATTAGATATTTTGAGATATTTTGGCTATAAATACCATTCTCTCTCCCCTCCTTGTGAACCCCCTAGCCATTTAGGCACCTTAGGACATGTTTAGGCTATGGTTTAGGTGTTTTAGAGGTGGATCTCCCATCCCAAAGTGGAGAAGACGGCGAATCGATCATTGAGCGTTCTTAGCGGTTTATTTTCGGACGAGACTAAGTTCTTCGATTGTTTTTTCTTATTTCTTTATCTTAGGATCATGTGAGCATGTTTAGCTCGTTATTTAATTGTAAATGCAGCTATGGCCATAGTTAAACAAGGATTGTAGTAGGGATTAACACCATATTTATAAATACGTTGTTTGGATGATTTTGGTGTTTTGTTTGTGATTGTTCTTCGTAGTTTGATTGTATTTATCGTATTGTTTGTTTATCATGCTTAGTTAGATGAACGGAGAATACAGGGTTTTGACAAACCCCAGATTTAGATTTGGGTAAACAAACGCCATGATTTTTTAACCCGGTCGGGGTTTAAATCGTGGACAATCAATGACGTTGGGGTAAGACTCACGCTACCTAGAGTCGTTAAGACGTTGAGAGGGATTTCTTCGTTGACACGAAGTTACGTTATATCCTTCATTTTACACTCGAGAGAAGTGGCGAGGGAGTTTTAGAATGGAGATTGTCGATAGGGTAAATACAACGCGACGATCCAATAACCAATGAGGAGTTGGATTGTGTGTAATCAATGACGCTGGGCGAGACTCATGTGACCTAGGGTCGTTAAGACGTTGAGGGGGAATTCTTCGTTTACTCGAAGTCATGTATTCTCCCGTCTTACACTCGGGAGAGGTGGCGGTAGAGTTTACGTACCGAGGTTGTCAAATAGGTCGAACACCGTAAACGTGAGTAAATCGAAATCGAACACGTATTTGTAAACACGTTAATCCCTAGGCAATTCTTTACCCTAAAACATATTAGTATATTAGTGTAGTTAATTTAAGTTATATTAGTATTAGTTTAATTAATTAAATACATTTATTTTTTACTTAGATAAAGTTAGGTCACAACAAACGCAGTATTCGATAGTAACGATACCAATCCCTGTGGATACGATAACCCAATCTTAACGATCACACTATAATAAAACTTTGACCTCATATACTTGCGAGTAGTCATATACTTCGAGGGTGTAAATCCTCGGCGTACAGAAGGGTTTGTCAAATTCAGTCTCTCCCAAAATAATTTCAAAATCCTCCATTTCACTCAATAAAGGATTTGACAAATTTCTCAGTCCTAAAATCCAAACAAATTCAAACATAGGATTTGCCAAAAGAGGATTTCAAAATCCTCTAAGTAAATGAAATTCCTCCTACAAATCCCCTACCCAAATACAACCTAAGGGTAAAAATGTTTTCTTTTGAAGGACGAAATTGAAATTATTTTATTTTTAATTGATTAATTAATTAGTAAAATAATCAATTAATTATTCTCACTATCCATCTTTTGATATGAACCTAATAGGTCATATACAATAAAAAAAAAATTGAAGTTAGAAAAACTCTTGAAAAAAGAACGGGTAGTAATGATGAATTTTAGAAGTTCAGAGGTCAAAATACAAATACAGAAAATAAGAGGTCTAGGGTTTTGAACTCTAAAAAGACTTTATATGGTGAAAAGAAAGACCGTCATGACTACCTATACTAAGCCAAAATTCGTCCCCCTTGAGTTTTTCTGCCATAACCATCTTGGTGTGTCTATGAGATTTCGTTTTTTGTTCCTTTCACTTACTAATTTGAATCTTACTATCCTCCAGATTCAAATCAGAGTTACTCCATATTCTTGGGATTAGATTCATTCTTAGAAAATCCAAGAATACTTTTATATCCTAAGTTTTATGTGTGGATATTGTCAGAGGTAAGGCACATGTGTTGCTTCTGAGAGGTTCAATCTTCGTTACCAGTTCCTAATCATGTTTATACGCTCTCAGAAGAGCCTACTCAAATCACGCGTCGAGAACTATCAGCTTTAAAGTTGAAGAGTCGGAAAGGGTAACCGATTTATTAAATATGATTGAAGTAGTTTCTGTTTTATTGTTTTAGTGTTAATACGAATAGATCCGACTTAAAGGAATAACATAATAAATGTAATTTAAAATTTTTATATTCCATTTGTGTAAATCTTGTATTTTTAATATTTGGTTCCCTTCACCAAGAAATCTCATACTCTCATGAACAACAACTCCATACTTGGGATTCGTTATTGTATCCCGCCAAATAAGAAAAGAGGGATGAATTCTCTTAAATAACAGCCTATTACTCCTATATCCAACTAAATCCATCGCATTAGTGAGGATTGATCGAGATTTATGAAAAACTTAACAACAAATCTTATGTCTCCTATTAATACAAGAGATGGGGATCTAGCTAAGATACTTTCACTTCTCTTCTAACCGCTACTTTGCAAAAATTCTCTCAGAAAACTCTACTGATTCTTATGCCAAAGGTGCAATGTCGACAGGCTCACCCGCATGTGCAATGTTTTGCATGAACTCAAAATTAAGGAGGATCAAATTCTAAATCCCAAAAGACAATTTCTAATGATCCAATTTTTTGGAAAGATCAATATGTATTTCATACAAATACACCGATTTATGGATGGTTCAGATGATTGAACTATTAAATAGTTAACGTTAACTATTCTTTTAATTTTTTTGTGCTATAGAAGCTTAAGGAGCTTATATTTCAAGAAGGTTATGTATGCAGTGATTGTTAGGATATGGGTATGGTGGATTACGTCGATACTGATAAGGGTATTTTCGGGCACCACTGAGTCAGCACTTAGGACCTGACCATGTGTCTACCCTCGTCGTGACATGGACGTATTCCAAAAGTCATAGTGTTGCGCTAGAGCATACACCGACCAAAGCTCATCCCTGGAATCTCCTTTGCACCTAGCAAGAAGCAAGGTGCCCCGTAGAGACGTTGTTGCCTAGAGCTCTGCGCCATGCCCTGGACGACCAATTTTAAGGACCTAGCCATTCATCTCGATCGTCTCCCTATTCCAGCTCATTTCTTCTCCAGAACTCCACAGATATCCACTCTTCTCCACCAGCTCACCACCACAGGCTTGACAGGGACCCATAGGCTTTGCCAAATAGGCCCAAAAGCCCAAGCCCAATGATGATCTCCTAAACGCCCCAAAGTATCGTCTAAACACATGGTTTTACCTAATTAACCATGTTTAGGCCCGACTGATCATCTTTGGCGCCTATATATACCAATGGCTATGCAAGCCCGAGATAAGTTTTATTATACGAATGCTCTGAGTTAATTTGTTTACTTGACACATTTTTATACCTCTTCTCTTTGACCTCTTATTTTCATGCCAGATGGGTTTCTTTGGGACAAATTCCGACCCGAACCTTCTGCAAGTACCACTCCCTGAGGAGCAGGACTCTGGTCACAACAGATCAGTCCTCTCAGGACTCAGTACAGCTCATGTGAAGAATTATCAGCTGTCAAGTCCACCTCAACAAAAGGGCACATGTCACCTAACTGGATCATACTCGAGATGTTAACCATTTTGGGACACCAACAGATACTATAACTACTAGTTAACATTAGCTAAGTGCATTATTTTTTGCTCAAAAAATAGTAAATATGGATATCAAATTGTATAAGATAAGCAAATAATTATTATGATGTTTTTTTTTTTTTCATATTAATGGTAACTAAATTGATCTAGTTTAGTCATCATGTCATTGACTTTGATGGTTCAGTTAAACTGCTTAAAATGTATGCAACGCGTGAAATTTACGATGCTAAAATAGGGGTAATTTTCGCAAAATGCTAGGGTATTTCCAAAAAAAAAAAAAACCGGGGCACAGGGTACTAAAAATGATTTGTACCACAATTATATTACCAATGTTAATTTTTAACATCAAAATTTAATTCCCTAATTTTAGAGGTGAAAATGAATGCAAATAGAATGCTATTGGAATTCTCGTAACTAGAAAATTCTTGAAGTGATTGAAACGTGATATTAACATCTATTTTATCTTTTCAAAAGTGCAAATTCATTCTGTGGAGTTTTTGATGTAAGAACAATCACAATTTTTTAATTTTTTAGAATGATATCGATTTGTTTGTTGTCAGATTGCAAATATTAACACACTAATATTAACTTTCATGACTATTTAATTAGTTTGTTAACATTAACAAAAATAACTTAATAACGCTCATAGTCTTTAGTCAATTTTTTAACATTAACAAACTTTTTGAAGAAAATGGATTTATGTGTTTTAGGAGGCTAAAACTCTTGCAATGTTTGTTGATTTGAGAGATGATAAAGGAAAGAAAAAAAAAAATAGATAAAAATGAATTTTATACTCCATTTCTGTATAATAAAAAATAAAAAATAAGGGTATAATGATCTTAATTCATTTAATAATGATAATAGGTCTATGTGTCACAAATTTTTTATTCATTAAATATTGATATTTAAAATTGCCAAGTTATTTTTTATGTAAAAAATCAAGCTATTGACATTATATGGGTAAAATAATGATTGAAGATTGGAGAAGAAAGATGGTTGGGCACAATTTTCAAATCCAGCATGTTAATCGTGAACACAACAATTGTGCAAACTTTCTTGCTTTCAAAGGCTACGAATCAAAGGAGGAATTTCGTTTTACTAATACCCCACCAGATATTATGACGAAGATTTTGTTTTCAGAGACGAAACCGGAAGCTTTTGATAAGTTTCCTAAGGTTTCATCTCTTCTTCTGTACAAAAAATAATAATAATAATGATAATAATAATAATAATTAAAAAAAATTTAAAAATAAAAAACAAACCCATTGAATCAGTTTTTCGAATTGATTAATACCATTTTTAAATATGGCAAAAATTTAATGTCAACTGCTAATATAATATATGGGTTTGACCCATTAGTTCAAAACCTTCATTCTAGAGTTTCCTTAATACCTTATAAACATCCATATTGTAAATCTTTGTGTTGTACTGTTTTTCTAAATATCAATATATCACACCATATTTCTCTCAATATTTCATCTCTCAATTATTCTAACATGGTATCAAGAGTCAATTCTTTTTTGCCCTGTTCCTATTAAATTTTTCCTAATCCTAAATGTTTAAGTCTTCCACCATGCCGCTACCCACCTTGTTTTCATCATTCAACACCCCAACATTATATTCATCATCACCATCCGACTCGTTTCATCAAAACGAGTTCAATGACACCAAAATCATTGCCATCAGGGTTCTCACGCGCCTCCATGCGCCACTTCAAGCCACCACAGGTTTGCGACATCTGTTGACTGTGATAGGCCTCACCATTAATCTAATATTAACTTTCATCATATAATCATCTTTGTCTTGAAGAGACGATTCTAACTCCATCAAAATCACCGCAATCGGAGTCTAAAAGTGCCTTCACGCGCCACCGACAGTCCCACCGTCGCTGTCAATTTCGCTGACTCCTACAGGATTCAATATTTAACCAAATTAATCATAGAGTATACTATCAGAAGTGTCTCACCAATATGATTCCAACGACAAAAAAAATTACCTCCATACGACATCGGACGAACCCTCATGCGCCCTCCGAAGTTTCTATCACTCCGTCGCTGTCAGACTACGGATCGCTAAACTAGTTAAGCGTTTTTTTATTAACCGGTTCACCCTTTTTTAGACTGGTTATCAAAGATTTAACACCGGTTCTTGGTTAATTTTGGTGTTCTGCATCTATCGGTGTCCTCCGTTTATTCAAATTCGGATCATACAGTATAGTTTCTTTTATATTGTTGATTCGGTTCATCACGGTTGTTTAACCGGTTCAAAGGTTCATCGACCAATTCTTCAAGATTATAGATTGATTCTTGGCTAATTTTGTCATTTTGAATCCATCTGTGGCCTCTGTTTAATCAAATTTGTATCATATCATATAATTCTCTTTATATTATTAATTCGGTTTATCACGAAAATTTAATCGGTTCAAGGGTTCATCAATTGATTTTTCACGATTATAGACCAGTTTCTCACCAATTTCATCGTCCTAAATCCATTTGTGACCTTAGTTTCTCTAGATTCATATCATATAGTATACTTTGTTGTGTATTGTTGCATGTCTGGGGGTTGCACTTTTTCAATCATTCTCAATGTCAAAGAGGGTTCGGATCCTACCTCCACTATTATTACCATCTTTATTGCAAATATGGCTTCACTCTTCAACCAAATTTCTCTAATAATTGTACAAATTTTTTCCTGCTCTTTCACTTACTACAGGTAATTATTCTTGATTTTTTAATTCTACCTGTTGTAATCATATGACATCTGACCATAACATCTTCTCATCCAAACCATCCACCATGAATACCCCTAGTATTCATACCTCTGATGGTTCTCAAATGCGTGTTACTCATATCGGTCAGATTTCTACTTCATATCTTTCAATTCCTGATATGTATCTAATTCTGAAACTCACCTTAAATCTCTTATCTGTTAGGAAACTTTGTGAATTGGGATTTGAAATCATATTTTCTAATAGTGGTTGTCGTGTGCATGATCCTCAAACAGGAGAAACCCTTGAGACTGGTTGTAAAGTTGGACGTCTATTTGAACTCAACAGTTTACACCTTCCACCTCAAACCCCACCACCATTACCCCAGGTCCCTTCATCAACTTGTGCAACCTCATCGCCGCCACCACCATCCTTATCCTCATCATCGTCATCTTTATCTCCACTGTTGCTATTTCTTCTATCCCCATCTTATATTTAGCATTCCCAATTAGGCTACACTTCATACATCCGATTCAAATCGCTTATCTCTGGCGGTTAGTTAGGTTCAGTTCAGCATGAGTCCTTCAACTGTATCAATTGCCAACTTGCAAAAAAATCAAACCTACCTTTCAATGAAAGTTAGTCTATTTCTCTTGTACTTTTTAATCTAATTCATTCTTATGTTTGGGTTCCTTCTCCTCATGCCACAATAGGTGGTTCTCGTTATTTTATTATCTTTGTGGATGATTACTCTCGATATACATGGTTGTTTCTTATGAAAAGTCGATCCGAACTATTCCAAATATATTCTGAGTTTTCTTCTATGGTTCAAACCCAGTTTTCTAGAAATATCAAATTTTTTAACTCAGATAATGCAATGGAATACAAGATCGTGTTTTTCTCAACCTGCTTCGCAAAAATAGTACACTCCCCCACCGCTCGTGTCCTGGTGCATCCCAACAAAATGGATGAGCTGAACGCAAATATAAACACATTCTTAACACAGTTCATGCACTTCTCATTTCTTCCTCCTGCCCTGAGCGTTTTTGGGGTGAGGCTGCCCTAACCTCAATATACACCATAAACTATTTCCCTCCGCAACAATTCAACATCAGTCTCTATTTGAGCGTCTTTTTCGTAATCCTCACGATTACTCTGAACTCAAAGTCTTTGGTTACGCTTATTTTGTTCTTCTCAAACCATATGAAGACAACAAGCTAGAATCAAGGGCCCACCTATGTTACTTTCTAGGATATGGTATTGAACATAAAGGGTATCGGTGTTGGGATCTTATCTCTAAAACTCTTTGTGTCTCTCATCACATCATTTTTTGGGAACATCACAAGTTTTCTTCTTTACCGTCCTTTGATATATCAATCCTTACTAACTTCATATTCTTTATTGATTCATCTCTTGAGTTATGTCCTAAGAATGCAATTCCAAGTACTGTTGAGCTCACTCCAGTACTACTAGTTGAGCCCAGTCATGCACCTTCCGCGGAGTCCACTCCAACATCATCAGCTAAACCCACTTCGGAACCACCAGTTGATCTCACTCCTCCAACTCTATCGACCATACCTGAGACTTCTCCTATGACTGATGATTCTATACCGACTGCCTCTTAGACCCACCCACCAGATCACCACCGTCGATCTAACATGGTAACTCATCATTTCCCTTATCTTACTGATTATCATTGGTTTTCTACTATACTTAATATGCACGAGTCTCCATCCTATAAAGAGACCAGTACTAATCCTCTTTGGTAAAAAGCAATGGACAAAGAACTTTAGGCCCTAACCAAAGCTCACATATGGGATATTGTTGATCTTCTCCTTGAGAAAGCTCCTATTGGATACAAATGGGTGTTTAAGATCAAAACACTTTCTGATGGTTCTGTTGAATGATATAAAACCCGAATTGTTGCCAAGCGATTTGCTTAAGAATATCGCATTGACTACGAAGAGACATTTGCTCCGGTGGCAAGGCTCACATCTGTTTGTACTTTTCTTGTCTTCGATGTCATTCGAAAATGGACTCTCTTCCAAATGGATGTCAAAAATGCATTACTCAATGGCGATCTTCCTGAGGAAGCTTATATGCATACCTCTCTTGGCCTAATTTCCCCTCGACATAAAGTTTGTCGCATTCATCATGCCTTATATGGTTTGAAACAAATTCCACGTGCCTGGTTCGTAAAATTCAGCACTACCATTCATCAATTTAGGTTTACATCCAGTGCTCATGATTTAGCCTTGTTTCCTCGGCACACTGACAATGGTATTATCCTTCTTTTATTATACATGAGTGACATAATTATTATTGGGGATGATTTACGCAGTATCTTTGAACTCAAAAAGTTTCTCGATGGACAATTCGAGATGAAAGATCTTGGCGTTCTCACCCAGTTTCTTGGCCTCGAAGTCTCATCCTATTCAGATGGATATTTTTTCTCTTAAGCCAAATATGCATTGGGTCTTCTTTTCATGGTTGGCTGACTCCACCACTGCCACTATTCCTCTCAAGCCAAATATCAGATTCACTCCACTAGATGGTTCACCTCTTCAAAATACCACTATATATTGCCAATTGGTTGAAAGTTTAGTATACATCATTGTCACTCTTCCAGACATCGTCTATGTCGTCTATCAAGTCAGTTAGTTCTTGTCTACTCCTTGAACCACTCATTACTCGACTATTCTTCGCATTCTTTGGTATGTCAAGGGTACCTTATTTCACGGACTTCATTTCTCAGCCCAGTCTACTCCTACTTTACAGGCTTATTCTGATGCCGATTAGGCTGGAGATCCCATCGACCGACGCTCAACCATTGTTTATTGTTTCTTCTTGGACAACTCCCTCATTTGTTGGCACAGTAAGAAACAAATTATGGTTGCTCGTTCCAGTACTGAAACTGAATATCGTGTCATCCCTGATGCAACACAAGAACTACTTTGGTTTTAGTGGCTCTTCGCTGACATGAGAATCTCTTCTCCTACTGCCACTGTTTTACATTGTGACAATAAGAATGATATTCAGCTCGCTCATAATGATGTCTTTCACGAGCGTACAAAACACATCAAGACTGATTACCACTTTATCCGTCTACAATCCGTTCTTCAGAATACAGTTCATCTATAATCTATTAGTTCAATCGATCGGACAATAGATATTTTCACTAAGACTCATCTACCCGGACGCTTTCATTCTCTGGTTTTCAAACTCAAATTCATGTATCATTTACTGTCTTTTTTAGGGGAGATGTTAATATAATATTTGGGCTTGGCCCGTTAAGTCAAAACTCTGACCCTAGGGTTCCCTTAGTCCATTATAAATATCTATATTGTAAATCTTTGTTTTGTAATCTTTTCCTAAATATCAATATATCGTTCAATATTTCTCCCAATATTTCGTCTCTCAATTATTTTAATAACAAAAATGCCAACTAAGTTTGTGAGATTCTAGTTGATTGAATTTAAATTAAAACTTTGTTTCTTAAAACGATAGAAGCAAATATTCCTGAAATATTTATTTTTGGAAAAAAAAAAATACAGAATTTTTCATAATTAATTATACTAAAAATTCTTGCAAGTAATAACGCTGTAAATTGATTTTGTTTTGTTCTTTACATGATTAAATTGCACAACCATTAGTGTTTATTTTAAAGTTTCAAAATGCTATCTCAATCATTTTTTATTTTTATTTTTTTTGCATGAAAGATATATAATTTGTGTAAAATTCAACGCATTAGGTTATATATGAAGTTTGAAATTAGTGATTTTCGGTTGTGTTGAATTCAATAATTTGTATATAAACTACAAATCAACAAGGCCACTTAACTAGAAAAGTTTGATTGCTGCGAATTCAAAACTTGTATTGAACTTAACATACAAATTATTATTGTGTTGACTTTAATATGATCACTTAATTAGGAAAATTTGTCATTATTTAATAATGTGACATATTTTAAATATCGGTTAAATATGTACCAAAATATCTTCAGCAAATAATTTATAATTACCAATTATAATTTCATTAATCATTTCTTAATATAATCATAAATAATTGTATTTTAATTACTTTTTTACTTGATATGATTACACAAACACCTTCGTCTAAAATAGTTTCAAAATACTATATCCATTCATATTAATTCAACACAAGTCTAATTTTGCTTTTCACCTGTTGAATTCAACATAACCTCGAAAGACGACTTTTTGATTTTGACAATAACTTTAACGTGTTGAATTCAACATGAATTAATATGTTATCTTGATGCAAAAAATACGATGTATATGTCATTTTGAAAACAGACAATCATGATTGTGTAATTTAATCAAAAAAATAAAAAAATAAATTTGATTAATCGTTTAATTATTTACAAGAGTTTTTACCCTATTTTTTAATTTTCGAAAGAAATATATGAAAAAAAAAATTGAACTATCAATATGGAATGTAACGGTAGTTAATGAAAATAAATGTGTTTGTATCTCCTAAGAAAAATTATTAAAATGGTTTGATAATTTTAGTACCATTTTAAAATTCATTATATTTACACTTAATTTGGACAACCAATCGGTCTTGACATTGAAGAAAAAACAATAAAGTAAATGACTTTTTGGTCGTCACCAAAATTTGCATTATTAAGCAATAAAGCACTAAACACGTGAGTGAGATTGGTGATGGAGAAATAAGGAAGCAAAGCAAATGGGCCATAACTCTTGGGCCCATAATCATAAAGAAACAACGCATTAGTTAAATTTTGTCTGCATTCAGCCCAACAAAGAATTTTGGATTGTGGTCCAATAGAGAGATTTCAAGGCTGCATTTATTATTTTTGTAATCATACCCTTCTTTTCTTTCTTTCCACTTTTGAATTTCCTTGTTAATAATATAATTTCAAAAAATATATACATATAAAAATTAACATATTAATAATTTGATTAATGAAAAAATATTTTAAATAACAGATTATAAATAGTATACCCTGAATAATCAAAATTATAATATTATCATTAAAATTAGGGGTGGTCATGGACTGGGCAGAGCTTAGGCTAGGCTCTGCCTAGGATATTATAAAAAAAATAGTAAAGCCCAGCCCGGCTCATCCTTATGGTCGAACCCTATTATCAATGCCCAAGTCCGACCTTAAACAAAAAAATTCAAATTCAAACAAACAAAAAAATTCAAATTCAAACACGACTCTATAATTATGTTTTATAATTTAAAAAAAATAATCACTAAAATAACAAATTAAAATTATAAAATACATTCATATCACTTAGGCTGGGAGGAAAAAAGAAGAGGAAGTTATTTTAGGGATTGAGGAAGAGAGGAAAAATGAAGAATTTGGGTTTATCTCACTTAAAACTTATTAGTTGATCTTATATATGTATAATTTTTTTTAATAAGTGACGGGTCAGGTCAGCCCTTAAAAATGGCCATGCCCAATCCCAGTCCTAAAAATGAACGGGTCTAAATTTTGGAGCCGAACTCAAAAATCAAGCCTAAAAAATTGGATTGGGCGAGCCCCCAGACCCAGTCCATTTTTTTTGGGTTAACTTTCAACTAAATTTTTTATTTTTCGTTAATATTAATTACATTAAATTTATGGAGTCGATATAAATCGGATTTTGAATTTGTATGTGATGTTATATTAAATTAATTAAATATTAATAAAACCTAAAAAATAAATTGGTATCAATTAAAGAAATTACTTTATGATTTAAAAAAAAAATAATGAATAACTTTTTGCGGGAATCCAAACCTAACATGCCTATAATTTTAACAACATTTATAATTAGACCCATAAAAAAGGAAAAAAAAAAAATCTCCATGATTAGGTAGAAGATGATATAGTTATTAATACAAAACTATACAAATACACACTGTGAGGTTGATGGGTCTCCTCCTCCCAACCTCCTTTCATTTAATACATTTTTGGCCCTTAATGTTTGGATAATGTATCAATTTGGTTTCTATACTTTTTTATTTTAACACAAAAAACTCTTAAATTTGCAAATTGTTACAGTTATTTCAGGTTAAAAATATAATATAGAAATCTCCAACCGAAATTATGGACATTAATTTACAAAAATTATAGACTTAAATTATATATATATATATATAATAAACTTAAATTATGGACATTAAATTTACGAAAATTATAAAAATAATATATGGACATTATACTTTGTAATAATAATTAAACATTAAATTTATAAAAATAAATTAAAGACATAATATAAAGAGGAAATATAAGATATAAATATTACGGACAATTAAATTTATAAAAAAAAAAAAAAAAAAAACTATAAATAATATATCGAAATTAAATTAATAATATTAAAATGTTAATTTATAAAAAATTAAATTAAAAATAATATTAAATTAAGTTCAATTTTTTTTTTTGAACGGGCGTACCTTCATGCACAGGTTATACGTTAATCTTCATGTATAGAATAATATAATAATAGACGATTTTAATTGGACCCCAAAAGCCCACTATTTATTATGTTTACCCCCACTCTTTTTTAATTTTTTGTGAAAAACCCAAATCAGAAAATATATTATTTTATATGACAAAAATACCCTTAATTAATTTTTTTTATCCACCACAATAAATATTTGATAATTGTCATCACAACCACAGTAAATATTTATTATCATAATCGTCATCACTACAACAAACACTCATATCACCGCCAACATCACAATAATTATTCCTCATCACCACCACCATCACAACAAAAAATTTACTATCACCACTGTCACAAGCACAGTAAATTTGTATTACAAACATAGTAAAGAATCATGTCACCATTACCATCACAATAAATTTAGTAAATTTTTTATATCACCTCTACTACCACAACAACAAATATTTGTTAATCACTTCAACCATCACAATGAATTTTTACTATCATCGCCGCCACCGCCACAAACGAACATTTTCTATTATCGCCACCACCGCCACCACATCAAACATTAAACTACGTTAAACTATTACAGTCAATATTCACTATCACCACCGTAATAACAAATTTCAACAAATCAACAGCAAATATTTTTAAACAATCCATAGAATAAAAATAAAATAAAAAAACTATAAGCATTTCCTGTAGATCTGAGATGTTACCTGTAAATAATCAAAATCCCTTTGGAAATTGTCAAAAACATATAAAAAATAATAAAATCTGGAAACTAGATCGACACCACCAGATCTGGCTTCTAGATCTTACAATAGAGATTAAGAAAGAGAGAGAAAGAAAGGAGGAGGAGGAGGAGGAGGAGGAGGAGGAGGAGGAAAAGAAGATGAGGGCAACATTCAGTGGATTGACGGTGGCGCGATTTTTGTTTGCTTCGATGGAGATTGTGTTCTTTCCCTCTGGTGACGGTGGCCAGATTCGATGGAGATTGGGTTCTTTGCTTCGACGGCGCGACGAATCCAATCAGATTCGGTGAGGTCTGGCTAGATCCGGCGGCCAAATATGGCCGGATCTGGCCAGTTACAGTCCGGCGAGTAGGCGACCACCATCATCGACAATCTGGCAGTGGCCACAAGAGACAGAGAGAGAGAGAAAGATATAGAGGGGGCTTGTGAGGGACTGGAGACCGAAAGGAAGAGATTCGGTGGGGGTGGTGACGCAATGGTTCTTTCTTCGTTTTGTGCTCCGGCCACCACCTACAATTTGCTAGAGAGAGAGAGAATTCTTGTGCAGAGAGAGAAAGTGCTAGGTTGGAAATGGAATAGTAAACCGTAATTTCAGGTTTTAGTGGGAGGGGGTAATTTTGTACTTTTTCGGTTGTTTCTTATTTGTTTTTTAATAAATGGTGTTTTATCAAAAAATTGAATGGACGTGGAGTCCATTCTAATTTTATTCTTAAAAGTGGGGTTAAGCCCAAATAATCCTATAATATAATACATATATGGGCCAAAATATAAATAAAGATAATATATATAATAAAAATATTTTTAAATTATCAGTTACAAGATTCGGTTTCACAGTTACTATTCCAAAATCAAAACTAAAGCTAAAATCGCTTCAATTTTCAATTTTTCAAAAAATCATTTAATTGATTTCAAAACTAAACTATTCGATTTGGTTTACATTAGTTATATATCGGTGCGGGATGAATTGTCATCCCTAATAGAAGCGCCTCCAATTTGGATTTCGAATTGCAAACAAACAAAAAACTGTAAAATCTCCCATAAATAAAATTATGATTCAATTTTTATAATTTGTACAATTCAATACAAACTCCCTATTAACTATTTGAACCAAAGTGAATCACTTTATAAAGTCCGGGTTATATGTGTTCAAATAAAAATTGTTCGAAACACCTGAGGTTCTAACATTAGGGGCTAAAAGTGTAAAATATTTCGCCAGAGTTTGGCTGCCGACACTTGTTCCCGAGCCTGAGGTGTGACTGGGTTTGGGGCCAGGTCCGGTGTCAGGCTCGTTCACTGTTCGTTTTGGTAACTTGGCTGTGGTTGTTCCCTGTTCTCCAGTCTCTGCAAGGCTCTGTTCTGTTCTGTTCTTATTTTTGGTATAAAAAACAGCTTCGAAACCTCTCTTTCATCATAATAGTGAGAGGGATAGAGTGTTTCTGCTTCCAGTATGACTTCAAGCTAATGTTCTCTTTCCTTCTATTGGTGAAGTTTCTGGAGTTAAATTCCACTATTTCTCTTCAAATTCAACTGTTTTTTTTGTTTTTTTTTTGTGTGTGTGTTCTCTCTTGAATCTATTGGAAGAAGCTTTCAAGTTACATTCCACTTTTCTCTTGAATTCATTAGTTTTCTCTACATTAAATTTCTGGGTGTTAAGTTGAATTCCACTATTTCAGTTCAATTTAATCAGTTCTTTTTTCTTTTCTTTTTTCTCAATAAATTTCTGGGTTTTCTCTCTCTATTCTTCTCGGGACCTTTCTTAAGTTGAATTCCACACATTGTTAAAGTTCGACTCTGTTTTTTTTTTTTTTTTTCATCAGTTCTGGGGTTTCTCTCTTGAATCTTGGGAGAATTTTCTCGTTAAATTCCACTAGTTCTCTTGAAATTCATCAGAATTTTCATCAATAAACTTCTGGGTATTCTCTCTCTACTCTATTTCTACTGTTTCAAAATTTCCACCGTTTCAGTTGAATTTTATCAAAAATTTCCGCAAAAAAATCTGGGTTTTGTCTGTTTAATCAACTGTGGAAGTTCTTGAGCTTAAATTTTGACTATCCCTTTCAAAATTCAGCATCTTTTGTTCTTTAATTTTCAAAAATGATCCACGCGAAGTCAGAATCCGATATAACTAGCTTAGCCCCATCATCTCCTTCACGGTCTCCCAAACGGCCGGTCTACTTTGTCCAGAGCCCTTCAAGAGACTCCCACGACGGCGACAAGTCATCGTCGATTCAGGCCACCCCCAATTGCAACAGCCCAATGGAGTCCCCTTCCCACCCTTCCTTCGGCCGTCACTCCCGGAACTCCTCCTCCAGCAGGTTTTCCGGCATATTCCGGTCGTCCTCCGGCCGGAAAGGTTGGCGGAAAAGGAACGACAAGGGGTGGCCGGAATGTAACGTGATACTAGAAGAGGGGAAGTACGATGATCTCGACGACGACAAGGGTTTCACCAGGCGGTTTCAGGCGTTAATGGCTCTGTGTGGGTTTGTTCTTCTCTTTACTGTGTTTTGCCTCATTATATGGGGGGCGGCAAGGCCGTACAGAGCCGACGTTGTTGTTAAGGTTTGCCATTTCAACTTTTTTCTTGGATGTAAATATCATTTTGCCTTTTAAATAATGTTTCATTATACACCAACCATACTAACTAAATAAATTATAATATTTTAATTTTAGGTAAACAAACATTTAGTCAACGAACTTGAAATAGATAATATTGATATTAAATAAATAAATTATTGATTAAAAATTTTCACAAATTTTTAATTGATTTCTCCACCTTAAATAGAAATCACTCGTGAAATAGTTATTAGGTAAAATGACCATGGTGATATCTGTTAAGTTGAAGCTTAATTTTTTAAATTTGATCAATTAAAATGATAGTTATATCATTTGGTTCTTAAAATAATTATAGTGGGTCGAAGTTGTTCTTAAAGGACGATAGTTTAATTTTTTGTATTGGGTTGCTCCTTTTGTATATGAGAAATTCTTTAGTTCTTGGAATATAGAAAAATATATTTTTCGTATTCATGTAGATCCTTGTTAAATTGTATTTTATCTTTGTTTTAATTTCACAAAATTAAAAATATTGTTAATGATCTTGGATGAAAAATGGATTGAACACGAGGATATTTTTATCATTTACGAAATTTTTCCTAACCCTTCCCTAGCCATAGTTTCTTTGAAAAATGAGAAAGAAAAGTTTAAATCGTTGTTAGAGAAATGTTAGGAAAAAAAAACCTATAAGTTTAGAAGAGTGATACAATGATGAAAATATTTTCGTTAGAAAATCACGTGTTGAGTACAATCTATTTTTCGTCCAAAATTGTTAATATTTTTAATCTTGCGGGATTAAAACAAATGTGAAACTTAATGAGTTAAACGTATGACAATCTTAAAATCTACAATAACACCCACGACCAAAAATATAATTTTCGGAGACTTATAGCACCATCAATGGGATTAAGAGGAAACTTAATTCATGTAATCGGCCCTACTTAAATGGAACAAATGCTTAATTGTTGTCATTGTGTTCGATTTTGTTTGTAGAGTTTTAAAGCGAATAACTTGTATGTTGGAGAGGGTTCAGACTCTAGCGGGGTTCCAACGAAACTGCTAACGTTGAATGGGACATTGAGGATGAGTGTTTATAACCCAGCCACATTCTTCGCCATTCATCTTAGCTCCTCCCCCGTCAACCTCCTCTTCTCTCAGATTGTCGTCGCCACCGGCCAGGTAATAATCTCTCTCTACCTCTCTTTCTTTTATTTAGTGTTTTTGCTCTCATATTTTTGTTTCTATTCCCAGAAAACTTATGCTTGTTATTGTTTTGTTCTCAGTTTTTTAAAACAAATTATGGGAAGAGAACAAAACATATATTTTTGTTTTTTGGCTAAATCGCACTTTGTATCCCTCATGTTTAGGTACAGTTTCACTTTGTTCCGTAATGTATTAATTATTACAATTTGCCCCTTAAAATTTATTTTTTTGCATCAATTTTATCCAATGACCTTTATGTTGCAAGTAAAAGTTTATCACTACACTTCCTCACTTAATCTGGCAAAACATTGATGGAAATCAATTAATTGGACCAAATAGCAAACTTCAAGGGGCACATTGCAAGAATCAAAACGTTACGATGAGACTATACACAAACTTAGGCACAAAGTGCAATTTAACCTTTCGTATAAAAATCCAAGTAATGTAGGAACAAAAATAGAAGTCTAGATCCCAACCATCACCTTGAGAAAACGGAGGTT
The DNA here is from genome assembly GCA_016647705.1 of Eucommia ulmoides. Classification (NCBI taxonomy): domain Eukaryota; kingdom Viridiplantae; phylum Streptophyta; class Magnoliopsida; order Garryales; family Eucommiaceae; genus Eucommia; species Eucommia ulmoides. The sequence goes on along the minus strand of CM028338.1, from coordinate 43,443,997 downwards.
TTGGATATACATTCATTCGTCCTTCAAAGAACAGAATTTCTGGACATAGAATTCCTAGAGGTAGCATTTGGGAACATGGAATTAAAGCCATAAAATTGGAATTCAAAATGAGCGCATGTAAAAGTGATTCTTCACTTTTACGTGCGTTCATTTCTAATTTCAATTCCAAGGTCCCAATTCCACGCAACCAAACACTGCTAAAACAGAGTTTTTGAATATAGAAATCATCACCAAAATGTTTGAATTGCGTTATAAAAACAAGTGTTTTGAATGAGTTGTAGTTAAAGAAGTATCATCAACCAAGAAAAAGTCAACGAATCGCGATTGTCAACGTGGAAGGAACAAAAGTTCCACTATATGGGGCCGGATCGAGTTTAGAATTTTCAACCAATGGCGTCCAAGTTCCACTCACACTGAAATTCGATATATGGTCGAGGGGAGATGTTGTGGGGAAGTTGGTGAGGACTTACCACAGGAAGCAAATCTCGTGTTCGATTGTCATTGACTCGACAACCAACAAACCTATTCGGTTCAAAAGGGATTCGTGTACGTATAGCTAACCAAAATCAAGATTATCTTAATCTGGCTAGCCATTACGAGAAATTATTCAGTGTGACAGTCACATCAGTCTCAATTTGAGACAAATGCTTTTTAAAAGGTCACGGGCAAAGCACTTGTAAAAGAGACATTTGTGTCATTTTCTTTTTTATCAAGTTCTGTGAAAAGAAATGTGTGTGTGTGTTTTGTAAGGATTTTACGAATAATCAATGATCATATTGTGATGGTACTTGGTGTTTGTCAATCATGTTGCCAATTTTGCCCTTTCTATATTTTTATATTGGTGAGATTGTGTGTGTATTTTGTATCAAATTCAACTAAAACAACACTCAAATGGAAGCGTTGAAGAATTCAGATCAAAATCAGAGGACACTCGAGAAGCAAAAAATTTTTGATTAATCAACAAAAGAACATTATTTGTATAGATTTATTGTTCAAAGTTCAAACAAAATGGTTTGATATGTTATGTTTTTCTAATTTTGCCATTTATTGTTCTCTCTCATTGACGTGAGATTTTCCCCACCAAACAGGTGATTACTGTTGGTAACCAAGGATATTGTCCGGTATCGAGAAGACTATCAAAAGCCTGATATCACCGAGCACGAAGTATATCCCGACCAGGACCCACACTCGGCCTTCTTACGAAGAGCCAAGGATGACCTAAGGACATCCCTGCTCGGGCCGTAACCCAAACTCAGAAACCGTTACAACTTTCCACTATATATATATATATATATATATATATATATGAAAAGAGCAGTTGCATTTCAAGGGTAACAGCCCACTAATCCTATGATCCCACTAAATTCGAAAAATTAATAGGGATTAATCACGATTTATGGAAGACAAATAAGTCTCCCATCTCTCCTATAAGTAATAAGAATGGGTCTGCAAAAATTCCTTCAGAATTCGCGCAACGCCGACAGATACGACTGCCACCCGCAGTGCATTATTTTGTAGAATTCCTAACTTGTGATCACACTTCGAATCTGGAAGACCAGATCCAATTTTTGACCAATCACTTAGCTTTGTGAGATTGTGAGTGATGTGAATTTTAAATCAAGCACAGAACACCCAAAATGGAGTAATGAAGAAATCAGATCAAAATCAGGTGAAATCACAAGAAAAACTCATAGATTAATCAACGAAAAACAACAGCATTTAACTTTGATATATGTAGAGATTTACAGTTCAAACGTAACCTTCAGCTAGAATTGGAATTTCAAGGTCTTTCTCATCTTCCTTATCCTTCAGATTTTCACTTTTTTCTCCGATGTTCAATCCCTGGAGTCCATCAACACAAGCCTTTCTATCCTCCGGCACGTCCGCTCCTCCCACTACCTTATCTGCCGCCGCCTCCGTACCACCGACACCACCAATGGTCACATCGTCCCTCGTGAAATCGGGAAATGGAGCGCCGGCTCCCTTCACGGCGGCACAGCCCCCGGGAGTTTCCGTCTCTGGGGCAATCCCCACGACAGCATCAGGCGATTCTCCCAAAGTCGGCGATGGATCGTTCACACAGTTAGCTCCGCTCTCTTCATCGTCCGACACAGAGAAAATCGCGGTGGCGCGGGATCCGACGGCGGTTGCGGCCTTCAGAAATGCCTCTGCGATGGATTCCGGCGGTAGTGCGCAGTCTTCCAGGCCGGCGTCCTCGAGACGCGGCGGTCGGATCTTATCTAAGAATCCCTCTGCTTCCATGATCGAATCCTCAATCTTCTCAAGCCCTAACACTAAAATCGCCGAATCGAAGTAAATCGAAGGGAAGTTTCCTGATTCGTCTTTTATCCTGTAGAAAAATTGAGGGGTTTATCTGTTCGCTCTTATTTCATTTTATGCCCATAATTTCTATTTACAAGGACAGTTGTCGGTACACGTGCCACGTGGTGAACTCTCAACAAGAGTAAATAAATTTATCAGGTAAAATAATATGCCATTTCTTTTTGTTATTAATCAAAAAAAAATTGGTGCCATTTATTAAATATTAATCAATCTTTTATTATTTTTTATTAAATATAAATATCATTTATTTTTTATATGTATAAATTTTTTTAAAATTTTTTATTGTAATTAAATTCAAAATTAAAATACATAAATATCTTTTTCATTTTTTAAAAATCTTTTCACACTTATATCCCTATTTAAAAAAATATTTTTTTAAACCTCTGTTTTTAACAAATATATATATAAGTCGTCGTCTTCTTCTTTCCCTCCCCCCTCTCTCTCCACCACCATCTTACCCGAACAACTCCACCCCCATCGCTAAAAATTCCACCCTACCTCCTTCCTTTTCCTCTTTCATTCTTCTCTCTCTCTCTCTGCAATCTGTCGCGACGACAGATTTGGGTCATCACGGATGTGTGGATAAATGATCTATGTTGATCAGTAATGTTTCATTTTCTTAGCGTCTAAAATCCCGCTCAAGCCGATCCTCCATCATCATCTTCTCTTCGCAAATCAGCACCACCACTACCACCAACAACAAGCAAATTACAAGCATCAGAGACTCACAACAGGTGTATATACATTACACATAAACCCAGATGTATTTTATGTATTTTTGTATATTCCCAGCGAATCCAACTACGATAGCGTCGGAGACAAATCACCATGCCCGAACGTATCTCTTGGGATTGTTATCATTCCTTCAAATGTTGATGTGAAATAAACCAACGTTTCAATCTACTAGGCTTCTCATCCAACTTCTTGATGAATAATTTGGAATGTCTTATCTCCTTATTTATTCAAATTATGATATTAATGGTGACAACGAATCAAGTCTTGATTTAACAAGGCAATGGTTGCTCTTTTTATACAGATCCGTTGCAGCGACAAATTTGCACCAGATCCGTCGATGCGACGGCCTAGATTTGTCACCCGGACGGATCTGGGGGTGAGGGAAAGAGAAGGAATGAGGAAAAGGAAGGAGGTAAGGTGAATTTTCCAGTAAGTTTTCCAGCGATGGGGGTGGAGTTGTTCCGGCAAGGTGGGGGGGAGAAGAAGAAAAAGAAGACGACGACGACCTTATCTATATATATATTATTTAAAAAAATAAAAAATTAAGGATAAAAAAATATAATTTTAAAAATAGAGGGGTGTTAGTAAATTTTTATAAAGATTTGACAGATTATTAAGGATTAAAATGGGTAAATTTTGCTCTGATTTCAATAAAAAAACAAAATTAAAATTGTTCATAAAATAATAAATCAAAAATCAAATCCTCCACTTACTCCTGCCACGGACATCAAATCATCCTCATTTAAACCATCCACTAGGTTGTCCCTCATCATCTCCACATCAACATCCTCGTTGGAATCTTAAAAATCAAATCGAGTACCTACCAGAAACTTGTCCCCCATCATCGTCTTCATCTCATCCATTAACTAACAAACTGCATCAATTCTATTTGCAAGGATGGGAGACAAAGAACGCTTGAACTCTTCCACCATTTTACTCAACCCAAGTTCAGTCTAGTATATCGACTGAGATTGAAACCAATCAGTTTACTCTTGCAAATAAAAGGAAGAATGACATTGATGGTTGAGTTGGGACACATTTGAAAAATAGTCATTTAAACTGCAATTTTGAGTTAACATTATAGTAAATGACCCTAATTCGTAGATCATTATTGAACCTAAAATTTTGTTGACAACACTTTCTTCTCCACGTAAAACTCAATTATAACCCCGGAAAATGCATAGGCAAATTTAAGGAATTTTTAAGTGCGTTGTCATCCTCAATAGGGAACAATTGATGCATCCAAGTTGACTATCATTGGTATATTGGATCAACACTGAACCTTCAATTTTACATTTTTCCCGTCACAAACAACGTTCGACCTAATCAAATATAAAAATTCAATCAATGTCTTGTCGATATTAAGCGTACTTATTTTCTTTGGAGGCAAATTATACAATATACTTCCATTTGGTTGGTGCACAAAACTACCATCCCAATACCATCACGTTCGCATCGTTACACTTTACAAAAAAAACAATAACATTAATTTTCATTATGTGTGTAAAATAATTATTTGAGATCAAAATTAAAAATAAAAAAAAATTGACTATTATTATATGGCAAATTTTATATTATTTTAATTAAAAAAATTGACGGTAAATTAATTAAATTTATTATGTCAATTTGAAAACAATTACATCTAATTAATTTTTAATATGAATTCCAAGAATTTGATAAATTTTAATTTAACAAAATTAATGTAACATTCTACAATTTAGTAACATAAAAATGTCAACACAAAATTACACATATAAATCATGTAATCTAACAAATCTAACCTTAAAAAATAAAAACATAATCATAACAAATCTAACTTTCAATTTTAACAAATTTAAAATAACATTTTACAAATCTAATAATAATCTTATCAATCTAAAATTATATAACTCATTCCTCTTATGAATCAAACAAACATTTTAAAAATATACACTTATAATTAAACAAATTAACCCAACACAATATTATATACATGACGATGGTTGTTCTCATAAATTAAAAGAAACACTTTCAGGACAACGGTTGTTACCAAACATGCTTGTATTCCCAAAATACTCCATAACGGAAATAGAATTCCCATCGCAATTTATAGGGAGTAGACACAGAAAAGCAGAAACACTAACCACAGAATATCCACTAGAATTATCAATGTTCTTAATAAGAATAAAACAGTGATACCACGTCAACAGTAAACAAAACCACATCTAGTTCAAATATGCCACAAAAATGTGAGGAAAAAACACAAATAAAAACATCCAACAAGACACATTTCCACGAGTTAAGAATATCAAATTACAGGCATTGAAAATATGAGAATATGAAAAGGGTATAATAGTCCAATAGCTTTACAATGCCCTAATTAATACACATTGGCAAAGTCCATAATCTTTCCAAAACCAGTTTTGTTTTTTGGGGGCTAAAACTTACCGAAAAATGAATTGAAGACGATACGAAAACGATCGAATTTTATATCCGCAACAAAGTCTGTTTTCTTCTTTCTTTTAACATTCGCAACCAGTTGATCTTTGTTGTCGTCCCCCACCAACGTCGATGGTTTCAGGAAGATATCTACAAATGCAACAAACAGAAATTATTGACACTTAACTTGCAAATAACAATAATGTATATACACACACGCGCACACACACACATATATATATTTGTATATGGGAAAATTACTATATTGTCCTTGAAATGGTTCGCTTAGGTAGCGTTTGGTTTTGAGGAATTGAAGCCACAGAATTGGATTCAAAAAAGAACACATGCAAATATTGAAAATATCCATGCGTTCATTTCTAATTCCAATTCCAAGGGGTGCAATTCCTTGCAACCAAACACTACCTTATAATTTTTTATGCCCGTTTCCTTTTCTTTTTATTTTTAAGTCATGCAAAAATTGAAAATATCCGTGCGTTCATTTGTATTTCCAATTCCAAGGGATCCAATTCCTTGCAACCAAACACTACCTTCCAATTTTTTATGCCCATTTCCTTTTCTTTTTATTTTTAAGTCTTTCAAATAAGTTTTTACTTCAGTTGATTGAATCCATCCAGTTGATATCAAATAAGTTTTTAGTCCTTCGGTTAATTGAATCCATCTAGTTTATATAAAAAAATGGAGCACTTTATAAAACGAACCCATTTATAAAGGATTGAACTACAAGATGACTGAAGGGAGTAAAGTCATTGCATATTCATTCATAGACCTAGACAAGTTGTGTTTGAATAGTATCTGTTTTTCTGTTTCTTGTTCCCAATAGATGCACAAACAAAAAGAAATATATGTTTCTTAGATTTTAAGAACAAATATATGGTATGAGAATAGAAACAACTTTTTCTTGTTTCTAATTTTTCGTTTTCTTTCTAAGTTTTCTGGGGAAAGAAAATGACAAAACCTTGATATATAGCAAACTACGCTATATACACATACACATACGGGCACACCAGATAATTTGTTACCTGATATTATTGAAAACATGTATTTTCCTTGATTTATTTAGGACGCATTTGTCTGTCCTTCAATTCGCAAATTGTAATATTTTTCAAAGTTATAATTTAGTGTTTGCTTGTAAGAATTAAAAGCAAGCTAACCATTTTAGTTCTAGTTAATATGCTACTTTCTCATATAGTTGGAGTAAAATATAACTTAAACAAGTGTATGTTGCGTTGTTCAAACAAACAATATGTAAATTTGATTAAATAATGGGAAAATGGAGAAAATATACAAATTAATTCCTCAAAAATAAGATAATTCATCAAAAATAAGATAATTTATAAAATGGGATAATTTAGATAACCAAACGGCCCTTAAACATTTTTTTTCTACCTGGTAATTTTAAACAGGAGGAAACCTATGGTTGGGAAAGCATATGTGGTTATATAGAACAAGGGATTAAGACAAAATCAGACAATTCAGGAGCATCATTTTTTGAGAAATATGAGAAAACAGAAAAGCCACAAATACTCACATTTCTTCTTCAGGTTCGTTCTTGAGAGCATTTTTAGCTATACACTCAAAAGCCGCTTCCACATTGAATCCTTCTTTTGCGGAAGTCTCAAAGTAAGGAATGTTACCCTTGGAGGCACACCAGGCCCTTGCTTTCTTCTCAGAAACCTGAATCAAAATACACAATGGAAAATGGATAAAAGCGAAAAAAAAAAATAGTTACTGTTAGTTTTCTTTGATTTTTATATCTGAAGAGATGCATGGACTAGGATCGCTCTATTGAAATTTTCTCAACCATATATGAACAATGTTAATTTTAGTGAACAAAAATATTTTTGAGTTTTTGCTTTTGCTTTGCATAAACACTTCTTTGTTCAACTACTTTTTTTCTGGTATTAAAATACTTAAAGAAAGGTGTATTTAAAAAAAAGTGTTACCAAACAACGCCCAACTTACCACACGACTGTTGCCACCATCAATATCTACTTTGTTCCCCAACACAACAAATGGGAAGTTCTCAGGATCGGATGGGCTTGCCTGAACATAAAGCCGCAAATTAAATTATCAATCAATCAAACAGACCAATGAAATTTGAATAAGCAGCCATGCCAAAAAGACAAAATTACCTGAATTAGAAATTCCTCCCTCCAGTTGTTAAGATTATCAAATGATTTCATGACATTCACATCATACACAAGAACACAGCAATCAGCACCACGGTAAAATGCCACACCAAGGCTCTGGAATCTTTCCTGTCCAGCAGTATCCCATATCTAAAGAAACAAACCATATGGCATTAGCTTTGGATGTGGCTATCCCTACATCTTCCTTTAGATTTAAGATAATTGAGGCTATCATTAAGAAAGTGCTATGAAGTTTTTCAATAGAACTGCCGATTTATATGTTTAATATCAGAAAAACGGATAATCGAAGGGACATGCTGACAGATCCACGGGTTTATTATTGGTTGTTTGCTTAACAACTCAATTACTTATTCTTCGTTTTTGAAAACAAAATGTTGAACTATTTTTACTTTCACAACATAACTCAAAAACTAATTTACACAACAATTTTCACAATTCTCAATTAATCGCATAATCTTTTGTTTAATATTCATACTTTTATTATTTTTAAACAGGAAAAAAATATTTTTTTCTCTCCACTCACAATTCTCTCACACATTCACACATTTTCAATCGATTATATCAATAACCAGTCTGCTCACTTTTTCAAAAAGTGAATCAACCACATGGTCCACACCACATAACTTCTACTTTTAATTTTCTAGTATATTTTTAATTAAAGATTCTGTTTTCAAAAAAATTTAAAACCCAAACCAAAAAGGATTTTAAAATTTTCAAAACCTGCTTTCAAATTCGAAACTAAAAAGTCTCCTAACCTTTCTACGCTAGATCATGGTGCAAAAAACAGGAGATAAAAGATTGGAGAGAGCATTTTCTGAACTTCTCTCCTTTTCAAATCTGCAACCTTACGTTTTCTACCCTTCTCATTCCTCCCCCTACTTCCTTGAATATTTTTTGTGTCAAGTGAAGGAATATCACAGAAACTTGCGGAAATAATGTTCATTTAATAGTGACCGGGGGTTTGAAATTTCATAATGATGAGTAAAATAATCAAAATAATAAGTAATAATTTAGCCCATTATGAAATATATGAAAAGAAATAGAGGAAAAAAGAAAGTCAACCCTGTCAATAATAAGAACAAACAGTCAAACCAAACTTCTATTAGAAAATGAGAATAGTCATCAGCTAACTCACCTGCAAGGTGAACAACCTATCCTCAAACTGAACTTCTTTTGTCAAAAAGTCAGCTCCAATTGTTGCCTTGTATTGATTGCTAAACTTCTTGTTCACATACCTAACATAATAGCAATTTAATTACAAAAACCCGGTAATCAACCCACCGATGGGTCAAGAAATTTAGAAGGGTAGAGTTTACAACATACTGATTCATAAGAGATGTCTTCCCAACCCTAGAAATCAAACCAAATGCAAATCAGTAGATAATTCTACATTGCTGTCAAACAAATCTATTAAACAAAGATAAGATATTGAAAACTCCATAGAAAGATTAAACTTCCCGAATTTCAAAAATAACAGAAAAAAACTGCTTTCTTCGAGTCACATAATCAAACAAGATCCAGATATCAAGAAAACGGATGCGAATTAAGAAAGCGATTTGCTCCGTTTGAGAAAGGCAATCCAGAGAGAGAATCTATAAAGTAATGTTTTGACCGCAAAATCAAACCCTACACTAATCCGATCCAAATTTCTAACAATTAACCTTTCAAAACTAAGGAGAAACAGCCACCAGAATTCAATTTTAACTACAATTTGACAATTCGATTCAGAAGGACGAGATCTGAGTACCAGTGGTGAAAATTACGAGACGAACTTACCCGCTGTCTCCGAGGATTATGACCTTCAGAAGCATACGCCTTCGAGAAGCCATGGCGAGATCAAAATCAAAAAAGGCTCGAAGATATTTGTTTTTAGAGAGAGGGAAGGGAGAGTTATCCGACTGTTCCGGAAGACAGAGAAACAAAACAGGAGAGAGGACGCCGGCCAAAGACCAAAAATGATCAACGTTCCATCGAAGTCCAGCGGGGATACAAATTCGGGATTTTTGTTATTACCATTATTGCCCATGGTTCTATCCATAATCTTCGAAAAAACCATTATCAAATGTTAACGAAAATAAATTAAAATTTAAAGGCCAAATTACATTTTTAATCTTCTACCTTAACTTAATTTCTGTGTGCTCCGACTCTTATAAGTTGGTATATTTCACTTTGAATTTTATATCAAATGTTCATTAAAAAATAATAAAATAATGATTATAGTTAAAATGATGAGTTATTTACACAAAAAAAATACTAATTAGAAACTTAAATTCTGAAAAAGGTGGGAATAAAACGTTATTACCAAAGTAAGGTTAGTCGGTGATAGAAACACCGGCTGATTATAGCCGGTGTTCCCAAGACTGTAATTTAAAAAAAAAAATAACAACTTCAATCTTAGGAATGTCGGTTATACGGTTAGTTAGTTATTTTTTTCTTTTTTAAATTAGGAAGCCGGTGATGAGATCACCGGCCACTCCTTGCCGGCGTTGTTAACGCCGGCTCCTTGCCGATGTTAAAAACACAAGTTCTTTCCCACCTCACCCCTAGGATCCTAGCTATTACACCCAAACCTCATAGCCGTTACACCCAAACCATCCCATAAAAACCCCAACACCCAACTACCTAGCATTAGCATTCAAACACCCCCATCCACCTACATTTACTCCCTTTAAATAATAACCATTTTTACTTCCACGAAACCCATCTACCCCAAGTTATACCCGATGATCTCTCCTCCTCCTCCATCTCCATATCTCCTCCTTCCATTGTTGAAGCTTGGTTTGTCTTACCAAAAAGGTATGCTTTTTAATTTTTACCGTCAAAAGCCTATAAGAATAAGTTTTGTAATTTTTGTATTTGCTTTTTTATTTTGGTGACTTTGTAATTTTCAACTGTTTTTTGTTTTTGTTTTTATTAATTTTGTGTTTATACTTTTAATTTCAAAAAAATAATGTAATTCGTAATTAAAGTTAAATGGATTAGTTTGAAAACTAGTGTTTAAATGATATTTATTTTAGTATTTATTGATAATTATTTAGTTATGTAATATATGATTTGTTAATTAGTTGTTAATTACATGATGAATGTTGTAGATTTGGTTATATGATTGTAAATTTTAGGATTTAGAGTAAGAATTAATTATTGTTGTAGAAATACATTATGATATACAACCAATATTTAATTGTAATATTCATTGATAATTAATTAGAGTTTAAATGAATTAGTTTGAAAATTAGTGTTTAAATTATATTTATTTTAGTATTTAATTATTGTTGTAGAAATGCATTATAATATACAACCAACATTTAATTGTAGTATTCATTGATAATTATTTAGAATTTAAATGGATTAGTTTGAAAATTAGTGTTTAATATATATATATTTTATTAAAAAAAAAATTATTCATTATGGTTATATGATTATAAATTTTAGGATTTAGGGTAAGAGTTAATTAATTATTGTAGAAATGCATTATGATATACAACCAACATTTAATTATAGCCATCAAGATTTATATATGATTCAATATGTATAAATTATTTAATATCATAAAATATAAAATAATAATAATAATAATAATTTTATACGTGCTAACATAATTCGTTTCAAGGACTTTTAATGTTAACTACATAAAAGTATGTAAAATTTAAATATGTTACCTTCCCTTGAACTTAAATAGATTCTATAAGTTGAAGTTTCTTAATTTTTCTTGATATAATTGGTAATAATTCTAAACTTTGAATTTATTGTTTTGTCTTCGTTTGTAAAATATCAGCCGTTTGAAATGGAGAACGTTACACTGTATTTGTATTGAGGTAGTAGGATATTACAAAGAACTGAGTTTGGGGTGTCGTATAATATGTCTGCAATAAAATTGTTGGATGTCTGTCGGGGGATTATATTAAACGAATTGATTAAGATGTTACGACCTAATGTCCTGGAGGATGGAGTTGATGAAAATTTAAAGTTAAAGTGTAGGTTGCCTATTGTTCTTATTGGACCGAGAATTTTTCGATATATGTTATTTTCAATCGACGAAAACGCAACATTAGATCACGTGCTTCAGTTACCTCTTAGGATACCATCGTTTCTTGGTATTAAGGTGTATGTTGAGGTAGAGCAAGCATTTGATCACGGTCCAAATTTTTCTTCCCAACCTGATCATTTTACTCAATTTTTGAGCCAAAGTGTTAATCCTTATAGTAGCACATTATTTAGACCCTTTTTTGGTTATAATATTCCCATGCCGGATCCCCAAGTTGTTCAATCCAATTACATCATTCAACCCTCCTACATTCCTGAACAATATAATTTCCCTACCATGATTGACCATGATGCATGCACCAGTGCTGCCACTCCACAATGTAATTATGGTGGTAGGTATGAAGAGGATGTGGTGGCAGTTGATAGTCTTCACAATGTAGAACAGACAGTGTTAGATGAGGGTGTTGCATTGGAGGAAGAGGAGAATGTTGAGAATGACAATGAAAATATAGATGATGGGCCGAGCGAGGAAAAAAGTCAGCAATTAAAGTTGCACAAGGTTATTCCATTCTATAATCAGTTAGAATGGGGTGACGATTATGACATGGCGAAGTATGGGTCAAAGTTGCGCAAAATTTTCTGGACGCTAGAGATGGATGAATTCCATAACGGATGGCGTCGGTGCCCCTCATCTGCTATGAAATCGTTGTGTTTCATTTCCCCGAGCGAGTGTTACAACAGTTCGGGTATAGGCAAAGGATTCCAGAGCGGTGTGACACGGACACAAATTTGCATAAGATTAGTCGGATGGGACATTTTGATATTTATTGGATTGCGGAGCATGCGTGTCATATACAAGCGTGGGACAGACGGAGACCAATGGATGTGAGCACCCTCCAAGTCGAGATAAGGGTCGACAACCAATACATGCCTTGGTACAAGAACGTCACTCGAAGATTCGTAGTTAACCCGTCTTATCGACCCACAGTCGGGTTATTACCATCAAGAGTAGGACCGAGAATAGAGGTATGCAACTTTCATTTAATTTTTGCTATTGTGTAATGACTGTTACTTTTGATTTAATTAGTTGACGAACTCGTGTGCTTTGTAGGAGCCGGATATATCGCAGTTGTTGCATCTAAGTACCCTTGTTTTGCCATCCGAACATCATGAAGATGCAAATGAGGCTTTAACTATGCTTCGAGATACATGTAAGCGGGCATTGTCCATTCGGCCCCAGCAATAGATGTTGGCTCACATTCCTTCATCTCATCGGCACACTCTAGATGCATTTGTTGAGGGTGATGACGTTTACCGACCAGGAGAGCCGCCTTGCACTGAGGATGATAGTTTCGAGCCACCATTAGCGGATTATGTCATGAGTGATTTTTATTCAGACTACGCCGACCTATTGAGCACCGGTTGCCAATCGTCAGCGAGTGACACAATTATCACTCCCATAATGGAGCAACCATTATCTAGTTCATACCGATTCCAGCAGTAAGACGTGTCGTACATACCACCAGATCGAGGAAACAAGTGTCATCGGTTACGTGGTCCACAAACGACGATATTGAAATTCCGATGGAGGAACAACCGTATGCTTCGACCTTGGATTTGTGACACCTGACGCAAGTTGAGCATACGAGTGTAGATGAGATGGAGGAACTCCCACTTCCTCTACGCTGACAGCGGAGGAATATTAGACGTAGGGGTTGTTGCACATAGTACTCCGTTTGTAGATCTTCGTATTAATTTGTATTTCTATATTATTAGTAAGAGTATGTAGCCGAAGACTGTTACTTTTATGTTATTTCATAACGTTTGTAGCATTTGAATGAGAGTTGTATTTTCTACTCTGTATTTGAGACGTGTGTGTGTATGTGTATATATATATAAACATCGTTAAACAAGTATCCCTTAACACAATTAAATGTAAAATATTTTTAAAAAATATATATAATAAAAAAATATATTAATTTTAAAAATTAACTTTTTAATTAAAAATTTTAAAAATACTTAATTTTTAAATAATTAAAATACATATTTTAGTAATTAAAATTACTCAATATTTTTATGGGTTTATGGGTGGGGAGTGGGGATGCACATTTTATGGGTTTATGGGTGGAGATTATGCATCCGGTATTAGTAACACCGGTTGTGTGGCTGACGCACATAGATTTTCCAAAGAAATCAAAATAAATATACAAGTGTAAAATGAGAAAGGGTTTTTTAAAAGCGTCGGTTTTCTCATAAAAAATACTTAAGCCAATTTTAGAAAAAATGAGTCGCTACCTAGCATTGAGTTTAAATGGTGTGTTAGGTCACCGGATTTTTCTTTTTGAAAACATTTTTAAAAAAAAAAAAAATGTTTAAGTAAGATTTTGACTCCAAAAAAAATATGGCCAAAACAAATATTTGTTTTAAAGGGTTTGGGGGTCAGTTACGCTCAGGGAAGGTATTAGGCATTTCAAGACGCTCATCCAAAGACGGTATCTTATATCCAATTAGGTCCAATTAGTTTAGTCCGAATATTTTATTTTATTTTGAAATCATTTCCTTCTAAAAAAAGAAAATATTTTTGTGTTATTTATATATTAGCGTATAACCCGTGCCTGAAGACACGGATGTAAAACAATGACAATACAAAAAATAATATCTTTAATTTTTTATTTTTTTTTTTGGCATCTCTTCTTTTTATACAACATTTTATACCTATTTCATTTGAATATTAATAATAATAACTGAACATCAATAATAACTAACAATCGAGACCAAACACAATTTCATACATTATTAATTCCCAATTAAAAAAATATATATATTTACAAATACACACTATTTACATAGAGCTTCCAGTGAATTCTATTTTCTACTTCATCTAAACCCTAAAAGAGTAAAAAATATAAAACAAACAAATAAACAAAAAATTACACAGAAAGAAAAGAGAATAACTCATTGAAAATACCTCAAATATCAGGAACTCATAATAAAAGATAATGCATTATGTTCTAACACACAACAATCATGAATAAAAAGCTTAATGTAATTACAATATATCATATTAAAAAATAAAGGATTGTGACACCATTAGTTGAACTATTTTTTTCTAGATAAATAATAATATAAAATTAAAATCAATAATTACAACACAACTTTGCTTGAAGAAATAGTTCAAAATTGAAAAAACAAAAATCTAATAATGTCTTAATTTTACCTTATCAAATGTTGCAACCTCATATATAGTTTAATGTGATTGAAAGGTGAGACAGTATGTGGCAATGCGTCGAGAGCAAAGGCCTGCAAAAAGCCTAATGTAAAGAGAGAGAGAGAGAGAGAGATGTCAAACATTTAAGAAAAAAACCTCAAAAGCTTTAAAAGTTTGAATCTTAATTTTTTTCCTTGATGACCTCTCTTTCTTAATTTATGTGCTTTGTCCCCCCTCCCAACAAAAAAAATACAAAAAATCACAGCTTTTTTTTTTTTTCAACTCCCTACCTACAAAAGAGAAAAATCAGAGGTAGAATGTAAAATTATTTGACAACATATAAAATTAATGACAATGTAAATAACGATCTTAAAATAACACAAACAAGACAAAAACAAATTACAAACTATGAATTCAAATAATCAAGATTTTCTTTAATGAATCATAACTAAAAATGGGAAAATGCAATTAACAAACTTACAATTAAAGTTGGATCTTCATAAGAATCCCTATCCAACGTAACTGTTAAAGCTCAATGCTATTGAAAAACTCAACTATTAGTCCTCCTTGAATGTCGACTACACAACTGAAAACCCTACAGGACGAACATTGGTAGAGTTATAGAACTTATCTAATCAACTTGAACACTAAAAAACAAACAAATTATTTTAAGTTCAAATAAAATATACGACAAAACAAATTATTTAAGTTCAAATAAAATCTATAAATAAATGTTGCCCACAATGACATCCAAATCATAAACTAAGATCTATACATACAAAATAACAAATTCAAATATTAGATTCATGGTAACTGAAACAAATGATTATCTACCAAATATTAGTGTAAAAGTTGTTCCTAAATAATTTTTAATCATCTAACAATGCAAGAAATCAGTGAAAAACAAAAAATCAATGAAAAAAAAAAAGTTTATGTTTCTCTCCAGGATTTTATTTCCCTCAGATATGAAATAAAAAAGAAAAAAAATGAAAGATAATAAAAACAACCAAAATAAAAAGGTTCACATAAAAAAAATAATATAAACATAGATGTAGATTTTTCTTCAAGAATAGACAATAAACTGAAATCTAACTAAATGTATGCTAAAATCTTAAAAACTTGAAGAGAAAATCAAGATGACAAATCTAAATAGTAAGAATTCATGCCACAATCAAGATGAGAAATCCTAAATTTCTAAAGGCCTGAATACACTAATAAAAATACAAACAAAATCATAATTAAATAGATAACCGAAATTACAGAATCTAGAGGGTGATAGTCGATGGGTCGTTGGCATGATTGTGAAAGAGGCAATAGTGGATTCAACATTGGCGATCTAATTACTAATTAAAATAGAACCAAATCAGCCCAAATTCACCTGTTTAGTTGCGATGCATGAGTCAAATACATGGTTTTGCTAAATGCGACATACCTTATGCCTTAAAAATTTCAACAATCTCCTATCTCTACTGCTTAACCCCCCCAAGATCTGCTCAAACACAATAGCATCACTTCTCAAAATCATCCCATCAGAAACAATTGAGAAATCATCCCTTAGAGAAAGTAATGGGAGACGACAATCAATATGGAGGCGTGATGAGGGGTTGCCTATGGAAATCAATGTTTCTCTAATAAAAAACATAAATCAATTTTTTCGAGAAGATGTAAGGGTTTCAAAGAAGAGAGTTTTGAGGGAGATGATGGGAAGATAAATAAAGAGAGAGTAACATACCTTACATTGATAGAAAGAAGTGATCGGTGATGGCGATGCGATACAAACCAGTAGACGGCGAAGTGAGAACGCAAAGCCTCAGTGATGGCGAGGAAACGACGATGCTAAGGCGCAACGATTGAGGTTGGGGAGTGATGCAGGGACAAGGGTTCCGGCGATGGTGTGGTGGCGGCGGCCGCCTGCAAAATGAGAGGGAAAAAGATAGAAGCGGGAGTGAGGGAGAGGGAGGGTTGTGGTAAAAACTTTTATCCTAGCTAGGTTTTAATCGTAATTTTTATTATATAGCTTGGTTAAAATGATCCGACGGCTACTAATATCTAGATGTTTGTCTCTTGATCCAACGATTCTCTTTATTGAGCTGATTTATTATATATATATATATATATATATATATATATATATATATATATATATTATCAAGGAATTTATATATTGAGCGGATTATTCCTTTCTAAGCAACTCAAATAGAAGGCGGGAAAATTTCCTCCATGTTTTGACCATCCATTAAATTTAACAAAATAAATAAATAAATAAAAATATATACCCATACACACACTCTCACACACATCGAGGGGAATAATCTTCTTTCTAAATCTAAACCGCTCCAATGGAAGGTCGGGAGTTTTCCACCTCGTCTTGTCAGCACATTATATTTAACACAAGTTAAAGAAAACACACGCGTGCGCACTCACACGCATCGAGAGAAGTAATTTCTCTTCTAAGCCTAAACCGCTCTAATGAAAGGTCGGGAGTTTTTCACCTCGTATTGTCAGCACATTATATTTAACACAAGTTAAAGAAACACATACACTCACTCTCACGCATCGAGGGGAGTAATTTCCCTTCTAAACCTAAACCACTCTAATGGAAGGCCGGGAGTTTTCTACATCATATTGTTAGCACATTATATTTAACATAAGTTAAAGAAAAACACACGCACACGTGCGCACACACGCGCGCGCGCACACACACACACATATATATACACACACATACACTTAAGTTAGGTCAATTTATATATCGAGGGGAGTGATCTCATTTCTAAACCTATACCGCTCCAATGGAAGGTAGTGATATTTCCACCTCGTTTTATCTACTCAAAAAAAAATATTTAAAAAAAAATCTAATTTACAAAACCAAAATTTAGTATAATAATGACTTATAAAAAAATAAGAGTAAGATTTACAAAAGATAAAAGTGTACAACCTTAGCTTGGAGAATTTTTTTTTCCTTTCTTTTCTTCTTCTTCTTCAAAAATAAAATAAAATAAAAATAATATTATTTTTCTTCAAGACTTCTCTCAAAAAAAAAAAAATTAAAAATTTGTTCATTTTTCTCCCAAAAATTGTTGCCTAAAATTGTCTTCCCAAAATTTCTCCTCTCCTCCAAATTTATCTCTTTGATATTGTATTTATAGCTCAAGAGGTGCATGAATGATCTAGGGACAAAGATCATTCAATTACCATGAAACAAAGGTCAAAAATGGTGGCAAATGAAGAAAAAGCGTGAAAGAGTGATGGATAAATAGTGATTTTGGGGGAAATGGGCTGATCAAATTAACATGAGGAGATGGGCTTAAATGGATTGTAATTTTGGCCCAAACGGAATTAAAAACAGAATGGGTCTAATTTAGATTGAATTTGGGCAAAAAACGGGCTGCACAATGGGCTGAAAATGGCCAGGCCCGCTAATTCGCGCACAATGCGAAACTGCACAGGAGTGGCAATTTCAAACAGATGTATCTTTCTCACACGAATTCCGATTTAGCTCTATAACCAGTCGTTGAAAAGTTTAGAGAGTCTAATTTCATATAAAATTTGTTTCATATCCAAATTCAAACCGTGAATTTAGTTATGTCCAAAAGAATGGACAGTGGTCTTCATTCTAGTGCCAAAAATCGTGACTTTTATCTGTTTGATTTTCCCTTGCGCACTTCGCTTCCAAAAATTGTGTTTCGATCCAAATCTTCAAATGAGAAACACTATCTTTTTTTTTCTTTTCTTTTTTTTTTTTTGTGCATTTCCTGAAATAAAACATAGCGAAATAAAACAAAGTTAACTATAAAATAAAGTATAATATTTTTGCGTGGCGGTCAAAATGCCGTGTCTACAGTGGCCAGTGTTATTAATACCGGCAACACATGGCCGGTATTACTAATACCGGGTATGTCTACCCAGTATTACTAATACCGGATTTAATCCAGAAAAAGAAACAAAGTTAAAAAAAAAGTAAATAACCATATAACCGGTATTCCTAACACCGAAGTTGCTAATTTTTTTTTTTAAAATTACGGTGTTGGGAACACCGGAAATAGTAGTCGGTATTCCTATCACCGACTAACTTTAGTTTGGTAAAAAAAAATTATTCCCACCATTTTTAGAATTTAAGTTTTTAATTAGTATTTTTTGTGTAAACAATTCTTAAAATGACTCTTCTTGTTTCGACCCTTTGCTCAGCAGGTTTAGTACAACATGATAGGTCATGGTAGATTCGATATGATTAGGTTAGCTCGGCTCGTTTAATTAAGGATTTTAATTAGTCATTTCATCTACTTTAAATAGTAACTTAGATGGAATAGGGGATAAATTAATAAAAAAAAAAAATCTTATTTTTTTCCCGGAATAGGGGATAAATTATTAATTTTTATTTTTATTTTATTTATTCTTTATTCTTTTTTTTTCTTTATCTTTTATTTTTTATCTTCTTCTTCTTTTGCTTTCTTCTTCTCTTTCCATCTCTGGCAACTACCACCTCCAGCCAACATCAATGCCATCATCACCTCCAACCAACTAACACCACCACCATCTCCGGCCAGCACCAGTGACAAGTAGTGAAAATCTAAAGAAAACACTGCACAAACCAAAAACAAAGAGCAATACTTCACTATTCACCCCTAAGGGGAAAAAGGGAAAATAAAGAAGAATGAATACATTGTGGCTAAAATTTCATATGTGAGATTTTGAGAGGCTTCCTCTATTTTTGCCAAGTATTTAGGTACTCAACAAATCTAGAGTCTTGTCAAGACACCCACAGTATGGACCCTCCACAAACTCTATTAAATGATTGCTAAAGACAATCTACAACCTCTATTAAATGATACCTAGAGACACTTGAATGTAGTATATTTATTTGTGTAAAAAAAAGTTAAAAGGTGAATTAAAATTGTTAATTAAAGTACCCACTAGAAGTTGTTGACTGATGTATTGTGTGGGTTATCCTACATTGGTAACAGAAGAATATGAAGAGTCATTTATTAAGACTCGGGTTAATCCCTTGGATGTAATCCCTCTAGGAAATTGAACTCATATGGACAATAAACAGGCTAAAGACTATAAAATAACTAAAGCCACACGCACGGGCGCCATCGCCCTTGACCGATCGCCTGCCCGGGACAAGCTGGGCTCAAATCTTAGTACTGGGACAAGTTTTTGTATTTTTTAGAATGTTCCCCCAGTATGACCTCTTATCAAATATTAGGAATTTGATAAGAATGGCACTCGAGGTGATTTTATATATGTTTCCAAGATATTTATTTAATTTAAATGGGCAAATTAAATTAAGTAAATGAGTATGAAAATATAAATGCAAAAACTAACATGATATGGATTCTATTTTATTTATGCAAAAGTGACCTAAAAAACTACTTATATGAT
This sequence comes from Eucommia ulmoides, assembly GCA_016647705.1. Taxonomy (NCBI): domain Eukaryota; kingdom Viridiplantae; phylum Streptophyta; class Magnoliopsida; order Garryales; family Eucommiaceae; genus Eucommia; species Eucommia ulmoides. The sequence goes on along the minus strand of CM028338.1, from coordinate 43,423,753 downwards.
TTTTATGCAAGAAATGTTTTAATTTAAACATGCCAATGCAAAATGGTATAAATACGGGAATTAATCAGGGAACACTACATAAATTAACGTGATTATGCATGACAATGATTTAATTATTTAATATATATAAAAAAATGCAAGTAGTGTATGTGTCGTGACTAAATGAGATGAAGTGACATGGATTATGAATTCTAAAAAAAACTATATGTGTGAAATAAAAAGGTGTAAGTGGTAAAAGTATCCTAAACATGCCGCCCAAATGACACAAGAAATAAATATGGATTATGAAATCTAAAAGAAACTATATGTAATGAAAAAAAATGTAATAGGTGAAAGTGTTCTAAACATGTCGTCTAAATGATACAGGAAATAAATGTGCGAGATAGATGCAAATAACGTCTATTTTAAGTTTGCCCAATTAATTCAGAGAAATTTCGATTTAAAATTCCCTCAAACTCTATGGAGGTGAGAATCGAAAGGAGGATCGTAGAAACAAATTTGGCAGAATAAATCTTTTCAAAACTTAAGCGAAATTCGACGAAAAGGTTTACCGAGGGAAGAGGTTTCTTAAAACCAATCGGTTTCTAAATTCCACTCTAGTTGGGGAATTGAAACGAGGTCACAGAGAACTCCCTCACGATTTATCGAGTCGTCGGGTTTGTCCTAAGGTTCTAAAGAATTAATTCCCACAAATTAAGATTTTTATTATTTTTTTGGATTTTTATATTCTTTTTTATTTTTTAGGGTTTTTTTATAATGAGGATAAAATAAAATAAAAATAAAGAAAAACAGAAAAATAAAGAATCAAAACATCCTTCACCTAACGCTCGAGGATTAAATTTAAGCCCGAGAAACCCATCTCGGCTTTTTCATCGGATTATCAGACGACTTACTTTTTCATTTTTTTTTATGAATTGCGACAAATAAAAAGAATGTAAAAATAATATAAAAAAAAATAGCGAGATATGGGTGTACTTGTCTAACACTCAAAGGCTCAGATTAACAATGAGGAACCTCATCTTGACATTTTCTTCGAGTCATCGGACAATTGAAAGATATAAACTTGCAGAAATTTAAATTGAGAGAAAAAGAAATAAGATAAAAAAGAATTAAAAATCAGAAAAACATACATGTTCTGGCCAAGATTCCCGATACTCGGGTTTTTTTCTCTCTCGCGGACAGCTTCCCAAAAATGCTTTCGATGAGAACCACTCTTTTAGGGGTTATCTTTCTCAATTTTTGAATGAATAAATTATGAGATATGAGCGTTCTTGTCTAACGCTTAAAGGTTCAGATTGAGATTGAGAAACCTCATCCCAGCGTTTTCATTGAGTCATCGGACAATTGAAAGAAATAAACTTGCAAGAATTTAAATTGCGAGAACAAGAAATAAGCTGAAAAAGAATTAAAAAAAAAAAAAAAAAAACATACATGTTTTGGCCAAGATTCCTAATACTCGAGTTTTTTTCTCTCACAGACAGTTTCCCGAAAGAGCTTTCGATGAGAACTACTCTTTTAGGGGTTGTCCCTCTCAATTTGTGAATGAATAAATTAGGAGGAAGAGGATCATATTTATAGGAAAAAATGGGGGCTTGAAAAACACTTAGAAAACTCTAAAAATTAGGTCTGATCATCTAAATTCAGTCCAAGTTGGACAAGGAAAGGGTAAAATTAAAAAAAAAAAAAAAAAAAAAGGACAAAAACGAAGGTTTTAGGACAAGGGTAGTGAGCCCCTTCTCCACTTTATTTTTCTTCTTCTCTTCTATTCGCTCATTCTCTCAATCACTCTCTCTCTCGGTCGACTCTTTCTCTCTTTTTCTCCTGTTTTATTTTTCTTTATTTCTTGTCCTATTCTTTCCATTCTTCTTATTTTGATTTTCTTTCTTCTTTTCTCATTTTTCCTTTCTATTATTTTTTCTTTATTTTTCTTATTTATCTATTTTTTTAATTTTCTGAAAATAAAATAAAAATAAACTATAAACTAAAAATAAAACATAATTTTTTTGCAGGACGGTCAAAATACCGTGTTTACAGTTGCCCCTCTTTGTCATGTGAGTTTTACTTGCTTGACAAAAATAGGAGACCACGTCATTTTAATTGTCCTATTTTCTAGATTTTTCAACGTAAACTTTCGACAACATAATAAATAAAACATAAAAATGACTCACGACGATACTCATGACGAACAATTGTCTGTTTAGAAGATCACTGAAAGTAATGAAAAATGACACATTACGATACTTGTAACGAACACGTGTCCGTTTAGAGGATCGTTGAGAGTAATGAAAAAATGACTCATGACGATACTCATAACAAACGCGTGCATTTAGAGGATCGTTTAGAGTAATGAAAATGATACTCATGCCCCAACTCTCTTGGTTAGGGGAACAAAAAAAAGTCCAGATGTATTAAATATGCCTCAGCTTGTGGTTGGGCAAAAATGAGAAATCAAAGATATAAAATGTGTCTCAGCCTGCGACTGGAGCTGACTCTCAAATAACCGAACCTTAACAGGTTGCCTATGTACCTTAGCATTATGGCGAGGATTAGGTTTAGCGTAGTTCACCGAATGCCCCTTTCAGAGCAAAACGCATACTGGATTCTCATTTAGAGCTCCTGAATTTTTAGCAACAAGAGTTTTCGATTTGAGTCGGCAGGAAGGTGAAGGAACCCAGTGATAAGGAAATCCATACTCCCGGCCTTTTGAGATCCCTGTAATGAACAAAAAAACACTTCCAAAACAAAATCTTATTCTAAAAATATTGGTCACCTTTGATGACTCGCAATTTCCATCCCCTCTTTTTTCATCGTAGTCACTCGGCTTACGAAGCTTTGTCTCGGAATATTTCGATGAGATTCTTTTATTTGAATTTAGCAACTGTGCCTTCCAACTCAGGGGAAGGGCCCAACATGCCTCGAGGTAATTCAATGAGACTCTTCAGCTTACCCAACTGGATTTTTGTCTTTCTAAATTTTTAAGTGCTTTGATGTTTGGGGTTCTAATACTCCTGCATGCTCTGTATTTTCTCAAGTCTTGCAAAACTGATTTTGTCTAAAAAATTAGAGTAATGTAAAAAATTATTGAACAAGTACCTTCAATGCCCGGTATGATTTTCTGTGAGATTTTGAGTCGGATTGCAGAAAAATGTGTTTCCAATACATTTCCAGACCACAACCAATTTTCCTTTTCACAAATTCTGATTTCATTCAAATCCATCAAGTTCTGATCTGGAGAACCGTCATTTTTCCACTAAATTAGTCCGAATTGGAAACCTTGAGAGAACCAATATATCCCATTTCTTTTCTATTCAAATCTCTTTCATATTTGCATGAGCGCTTCTTACTTAATTAGTGGTTTGACTATTTTATCCCTTTTTTTTGCCATTTTTTTTTCTTTTTTATTTTTTTTAGAAATAGATAATCGAATTTACAATGGTTTGGGAGTAGCCGAGCTTAGAAATCAACATGGTCTTCTTTGCAAATCGAGACCTTCTTACAATTCAAGAATCCATCAATGGAGGAGCAAATCTAGTGTCCAACAGTGTTGGTTGATGGTGACAAACCTAATTTTTCCAGTTTTGATCTTCATTGAATGATTGGATACTGGTATTACATTTGAGAGATTCTTCATTGGGATTATCAACTTGAGATGACTGTGTTCCCTTTTCACCATTCGGTCCGACGGCAGGCGAGTCAGGATGTTTACACCCGGTTTCAGCAAATCACTAAGGACCAATGGAGATAGTTTGATCAACTTGCAGTAATATATCAAAGCATTGTTAGGGTAATGAATGTCAATCTTGACTTTCAAATCTTCTGGTACTCTGAAATTGCTGTCGAATTTGGTCAAAGGCCTTTTGGATCTCACCATCATTTGGCTATTCAGAATTTTCTTTTGTTTCCATTCTCATTAGATCATGGTCTAGTTCTGTGTTGAAATCATATCTTCACATACTCTCTTAGTCACATCATATACAACATATGCAGACAATTTTAGGTACCTGAAAGAGTAAGATTCAAACATTAAACCATAGTTCGTATAAAACAGTATTGCATTTATTGAAATTTAAAAATCCATTATAGAGCAAATTATTTTCCATCCAAAAGACCAACGGGATGGAAAGGTGAGTACACGGGAAAAAAAGTGTAAGAGGTGAAAGTATCCTAAATATATCGTCTAAATGATACATAAAATAAATATGTGAGATGGATGCAAATAACGTCTATTTTAAGTTTGTCCAATTAATTCAAAGAAATCCTGATTAAAAATTTCCCCAAATTCTATGGAGGTAAGAATCGAGGGAGGATTGCAGAAACAAATTTGTCAGAATTAATCTTTTCAAAACTTAAGCGGAATCCGACGAAAAGATTTACCGATTGAAGAAAATTTCTAAAACCAATCGTTTCTAAATTTCACTCTAGTTGGGGAATTGAAATGGGGTCAAGGAAAACTATCACGACCCGTCCCGAAATCCCGACATCCCAGGCTGGCGTGACGACATTATGACATCACTGAAAACAACCAACTAACCATCTATTACATGACAATACGCATATATATAAATAAACCATAATCTATATAAAGCTATACATATTTCTGTTATGGGAACACACCCGTTCCCCAAATATACTAACAGCAAAAAAAAAAAAAATACCATGAACCCCTCACAGGTTCGCCTCAGAAAGCTCATCCCAACCCTCCACACGACCCCATCGTAGGACTCTACCTAGCGCCAGTAAGGGACCGACTCCTAACTGCTTCACCTGCGAGTGTACTGCCTTCTTAGTAAAAATATTTTTAATTAAAAAAAACTCATTCTACCACATCTAAATAGATCAAGCGTAAGTTTATAAATACTACATAGCTCGTAAAATTCCCAGTATAAAAGCAGGGAAAATAAAGTGACATAATTAAATTCCATTCAAATCCAACTAATATAAAAATAATACTAATCACCATGATAATAAATATCAAATTAGTCAATATACGTAAAACACCACATCTCAAGCACACATTTCAAACACACTTTTTAAGCGCACAACTCAAACACATACCTTAAACACACACACTGGTCAGCCTTAATGATCGTTTTAACCTTACGATCGAGAGTTGTAACGGTACCATACCACCCTTAGGATATGCCTTCCTACGAACACCCATCACTCCGCCGAAGCAGATAATCACTGCGCAGTATAATCATCTAACATCACTCTACCGAGGCAGATAAACATTACTCCACCGAAACGGATAAACATCACTCCGCCGAAGCGGATAAATACTATGGCATCGTCAAATCAAATACAGCATCATCGAATCACAACTCAATAAATATCGTCTACTCAACATCGTCAAATCACCACGTCTACCTCTTTTCCTCAAAACCAACTTTTAAATCCAAAAATCATATTTCACACTTTCTTTTAAAGAAAACATCTAATTTTATCAAAACCACTTTTTCACCCTTTATTTTTTAGAAAACCATGCATTTTTAGAAAAACAGATGTTTTCTATTTTCTTTTAAAAACATCGTCTGATTTAACCAAATCCAACAAAAAATCATTTCACCAACTCACCCAAAAACCTGCTTGATCCACATAATTTTAAAACCATCCAATTTAAGTGAAATCATTATATATATATATATATATATATATATTAAAAATAGTTTGGCAAGAAGACAATACACTCACCTGATAAACTGCTCTCAAAAGCTCCACCGACTATCCGCTACTGATCCTCCGGTAAATGTGAACCCATTTGTAACATGGTCTAAATTAATATTATAGAGAAAATACCCTAATCGTGCAATGCAATCCCTACGTTCATTAATGTCCTATTCCCCATATTTTATTTATAATAATTATTATTCAGTAAATTTCATTCCGTTAAAAATTACTACATAAAATTTAATAATACGAACGGTCCCAAATTTATTAGTCCGGTTAAAATATTTCGATGCAAGAATTAAATTTAATAAACTAAAATAAATTTAACGAAAAACGTTACCCGTTCCGAATCGTTCACGGGCCGCGAGATGGATTTTGGATTTTATTGGGGGTTGTTTGTGTAAATTTTTTTTCTTTCTTTTTTCTTCCTTTCTTTTTCCCTCTTCTTCTTCTTTCTTCTTTTGTTTTTCTGTTTTGCTATCTCACCGCCGCCGACCACGCTCACCGATCACATGCTCACGCAACCATGAAGACGGAACAACCACGACGCCTGAACGGAACACACCGCCGGCCTCCTGCACCGCCCCTGCTGAACCCACGACTGAACACACACACACAAACCCAAACCCTCATTTTCTCTCTCTAACTCTCCGGCCAACTCCGACAACCACTACACACCACCATGCACACACAACACACACTGATGAACAACCCCCACACATACCCACAACTAAACACACACCCAGTTATACACACACCCACCCACACTGTCGAAACAGCACACACACACATGCCGACGGCGAAACACACACACACACACACTGGTCTGACCTCCCATACACATGACGACGCACACACATCCGCGATGCTCACACACTCGCCGTCCAACCAAAACAGAACACAATCACATATATGCACCAAACCGTTTTCTCTCTCCCTCCGTCTTTGTTTTACTGGGTTCTCGCCGACACAACACCAAACAGCGAACAAAACACAGAACACGCGCACCCACTGCGGATCATCCACACACTCACACTGCCGGAGTAACACGACGATTGGAACCCGCCACCACCGGTGATCACCCACAGCTCCGACGACCCTCTCTCTCTCTAGATTTTCTGATTTCTCGTTTCTTTTTTTTTTTTTTTTAGCTTTATGATCATGCATGAACGAATTTATATACATGAAAATCGTGGTTAAGTTTGATCCCCGCATGCCACGTTGATCCGAACTCCTCTCGGTATTTTTGATCCCGCCGCGTGTATATATATATATATATATAAATCAAATTACACTAACCTCCCCCCATTTTATCCTTCAATTAGAATTTAACCCGAAATCTAATTTTGATGTGTTTGCAATTACAAATTGACCCCTTAAAATTTTAAATCAAATAAGAAATTACGCCATCCACCCCGTTATTTTTGAAATGTTATAAAATATGACTTAGATAAAAAAATCAGCGTCTTACAAAAACTCTCCCACAATTTATCAAGTCATCGGGTTCATCTTAAGATTCTTAAGAATTAATTCCCACAAACTAAGATTTTTTATTATTTTTATTAGATTTTTATGTTGTTTTAGGGTTTTTTATAACAAGGATAAAATAAAATAAAAATAAAGAAAAACAAAAAAAAATAAAGAATGAAAACATCATTCACCTAACACTTGGAAATTAAGTTTAAGCACGAGAAACCCATCCAAGCATTTTCATCGAATCATCGGACGACTTACTTTCTCAGTTTTTTTTTTTTTATTATTATTATTATTTTTTTATGAATTGCGACAAATAAAAAGAATGTAAAAATAATATAAAAAAAATAGCGAGATATAGGTGTACTCGTCTAACGCTCAAAGGTTCAGATTGAAAATGAGAAACCTCATCCCGACATTTTTATCGAGTCATCAAACAATTGAAAGATATAAACTTGCAGGAATTTAAATTGCGAGAAAAAAAATAAGTTGAAAAAGAATTAATAATCAGAAAAACATACATGTTCTGTCCAAGATTCTCGATACTCGGATTTTTTCTATCTCGCGGACAGCTTCCCGAAAGGGCTTTCGATAAGAACCACTCATTTAGGGGTTGTCCCTCTCAATTTTTTAGTAAATAAACTAGGAGGGAGAGGAGGTTCATATTTATAGAGAAAGATAAGGCGTGAAAAACACTTAGTAAACCCTAAAAATTAAGTATGGCCACCTAAATTTAATCCAAGTTGGACAGGAAAACAGTAAAATTAGAAAAAAAAAAAAAAAAAAAACAAAAAAAAACGAAGGTTCTAGGGCTGCGGGTGCATGAAATCAGGCGCCCTTCTACTTTTTTCGCTCGGCCTGCCACGAGGCGGTGGGACCCGTCATATTTTCTCCCTCTCATTCTCTCTCTCTCACACACACATGGCTAATAGGGTCCCACCCGCTACTCTCTCTCTCACTCTCTCTTGGCTGACCAAAGGGACCCACCGCCTTCTCTCTCTCTTACTATCTTCTCTCTTTCAATCCTTTTCCCTTCTATTTTGGCTGACAAGGGTAGTGGGCCCCCTCTCTACTTTATCTCTCTCTCTCTTCTATTCTCTCATTCTCTCACACACTCTCTCTCAGTTGATTATCTCTCTCTTTCTCGCCTATTTCCTTTTTCTTTATTTCTTTTCCTATTCTTTCCATTTTTCTTATTTTGATTTTCTTTCTTCTTTTCTCCTTTTTTCTTTTTGTTGGTCCAGTGAGCTACTCAAGAGAGGGTGAATTGGGTAGTATTAAAAATTATCAGAGAAATAATAATACTTAAAAAATCAAACAATTAATTTTATCTTAAAATTAATTATTATCTTTATAACAGCGGATAAGTATAATAAGCTCTAGATGCACATTCAAACAACACAAGATAAAATAAAAGTAATAAACAATGCAGTGCACACCGATATATCTTAGTTCACCAAGCTACTCTTAGCTAATCCAATCCTCCGAGTCCCACGGAGATTCGCACCTATTAAACTCAAGATTCACTTATAGTTAGGAACTAAACTCTCACAATGATTCTTTTCACAAGCTTAGAATCAATCTTTACAAATTCTTTTTTCCAGGCTCAGAAATAACCTCTACTTTTTATAAGTTCAAGAATATCCTAATTCTATTACAGGGAGAATCACAACCTAATTCTTTTTATACCTAAGGCTCAAGAATCAAAACTTCACAAAAACACTCCAACTATCATTTTTTCACGTAAGGATGGAACCTTTACAAATCACTCACAATTAATTCTATAAAGGAAGAATTAACACCTCAATCTCTTTACCGGAAGAGATTGAAACCAAGCTACCCCTGATTAGACACTTCCAATAGTATCTAATCCACACACAACTCACCAATTATAAGAAATTGATAAGTTCTTCTCACTCGGAGCTTCTACCACCTCAAATCAATTTAAACTCAATTAATGTCCCGATAATTACTAGTGATAGAATTAAGTGAGGAAATAAAAAATCTGATTATAAAAATAATATGGGTAGCACAAAATTGAGCACGTAATCAAATTATCTCACAAATCGTTTTAAAAGAATTTTTATACTTTTAAAATTCAAAAACGATTTTATCAAGATCTTATCAACCTAGTAAATATAGAAAAATAAATATGTAGTAAAGATTAATAGCTTGGAAAGATCTTACCCAGATAACACCAAAGAATTATAGATTGGAACGCTAGACAGCTCAACTCGGTGAAGCTTACACAATCAGCATTTTAACTCAAGAACTCCTCAATAATTGATCTCACAATTTAATCTCTCAAAATAATATTAGAAAGATTACTCTTATAAAAGCTTATGAACTGAATAGTTCTTGATATTATGTCTCTCAATTATGTGAAATCCGCAGGTCTATTTATAACTACTTGAATCAAGCCCTATAACGGCTAGTTTCCATAAGATATGTCTTTTAAAATCACCTATAGACCTCATATATTGATACCTTTCTTTCTTAATTTATGTTTCACTTAATAATAGCTTTCAAAATATTCAATTTAGTCCCTCAAAAAATTTTCAAACCCAATTCAATAAGATATGAAGTATTAAAATGACTAATTTGAAAAATACTTTAATTCCGTGTATCAAATCTATAGGAATATTAAAATAAGAGCATTATATCTTAAAGATATCCATATCCCTAAAATCACTCAATCAGATAACCAAATAACGGCTAGTTTTTGATCAAATCCCGAAATTCCATAATCATAAGTCGACCTCCCGATTCAGGTTGTAGCCCAAGCCAAACATTTCTTGCCCATCAGTTGACCGATAATTCTCAGTCTATCGACCGAACGATACAGAGAGTTTATCCTTCAAGCACAGGTTGACCTCCCTGTCGACTGATCTATTCAGAGAGTTCACTTTCTACGCCAGGTCGACCTATCTGTCGACTGATCGATTCAGCAAGTTTGTCTTATACGCTTCGGTCGACTTATCACTCGACTCCTCATTGCTGAACACTTCTCTCCAATTCGTTTTTAATATATTCTCATTGACGTTTTTGCCCCTTTAACTAATGTCTTTTCTTAATTAGCTCCACTAAATACTTAACTCCAATTTTAATCAGTTATAAATATTTCTTTTTCAATTACACATAGGAGCATATAATTTCACTAATTAGGATCCTATCAAAACACACATAAATTTAAAAACTTTTTGTGTTATGTGTGATCCTAATCGGGATACATTAAGAGTAAAAATTAACCTGAGTTGTTTTCCCTTAGATTCTTCAAAATCTTCGATCTCTTAATGTCCATCGTCTTTGTCAGTCTTTTTAGCATGAATTCGTTACTTGTCATCATATTTTCATCATTGGAACTAATAAACTGAAACACTTAATCAAACCGTTAGTTTCACCAAAAACATCAACATTTAATTGTTCATCAAAATCTAAGGATCAACATTTTTTTTTTCTTTTATTTATTTTTATTATTTATCCTTCTTTTTTCTTTTTTTTTTGAATTTTGAATTTTGAATTTTCTAAAATTCAAATAAAAATAAACTATAAACTAAAAAAAAAAACACAAAAAAAAAAAATTGCAAGTTGGTCAAAATACCGTGTCTATAATTAACTTAGAACTTGGTATGCTTCGTATATAATCCAAAAGCCTAAAAAGCCTAATTTTTCTAGTTTGTAACTGCAGAGAGTTACAAACCTGAAGACTGTTCAGGTGTGTAAAACTGCATAGAGTTACTGGCCCCTTTTTATTTCCATTTTAAACCAGGAGTTTCAGGTCTCTTTATTGTCTTCTGTTACTGGTTTTGCTTCCTATAAAAGGATATGCATTCTCAGCATATAGGCATCCAAAATCTAATTTTTCATTGCATTTTTTTATAAAGTCTTGAGAGATTTCGTTGTTCATGAGAGAGTTCAACACTTTCCAGTTCGTTGAGCTTTTGGTTTCCAGTGCTGATACCAATAGCTATTTGAACGTTGTATCTTAGGAGGTAGACACTCACTTAAACTGCAATCATCATAGCTGAGAGAAATCTGTTTTAAGGAGAAATCGTAAAACTATTGCATCGATCACTTTTCTGGTATTTTTTTATTTTCCATTTCTGTTTGGTAATTCAGTAAGTATCTTGTCCTAGTTTCTTATTTAGTACTTCTTTACTTGTTTTCCATTCAGTGTTTCTTAATTACATTATAATATAAATCTCTATTTTTTATTTTTTTTATGTTATCTGGAATGTTTCTGTAACAAAAAACTTTGATCTATTTCATTTTGTTTTCATACATTTCTTATTAGTAATTAATTAAATAATTAATTATTTGATTAATTTATGAACCATATTTTTCCAACAAGCTTAAAGCAGTATTTTAATATTCAATATATAGTTTTGGTTTTTGTTTGATAAAACATTCCAATAATAAAATTTCTTATTTTTCTATTATTAATTTTCTTTCAAGAAATATATATTCTTCAAATGATGTTATTGTTGCCGGTGCTATCGCTACAAATCAAGGTGTCACACCACTTGTTGTGATTGCGCCTGTTGCGCATCCAATGCCTACTTCACATGGAGAAAATCCGGAGAAATTTGACAAAAGGTTCTTTAAGAGATGGTAGCAGAAGATATTGTTCTACCCGACAACATTGAGCATGGCGAGATTCCTCCACTAGGATGCTCCTACCATAACTAAACAGTCTGACACTCAAACTATAGTTGATGTTGATGTATAGAAACAATCTGATTTTCAATGTAAGAATTACATTTTGAATATATTGAGTAATACACTCTATAATGTGTATTTCGCGTTCACGACGGCTAAAAAGTTGTGTCAGTCCCTGAAAAAGAAGTACAAGACTAAAGATGCTAGAACTAAGAAATTTGTAGTCGGAAGATTTTTAAACTAAAAAATGGTAGACTCAAAGACAATCATCATCCAGACAGAAGCACTCCAAGTCCTACTGAATAACATTCATGTAGAGGGAATAACTCTTAATGAGTCTTTTCAAGTGGAAACTGTGATTGAGAAGTTGTCATTATCTTGGTGTGACTTCAAGAATTATTTCAAGCACAAATGAAAGGATGTTACTCTTGAAAACCTTATTCTTAAACTGAGAATTGAAGAAGAGCATTGGACCTCTTCTAAAAGTGAAGGTCGTCATTCTATGATATCAAAATCCAATGTCATAGAAACTCACAAAACTTTCAAGAAGAGAAAGTAAACTGAATCGAGCTCAAGCAAATAAGTTGCGAACAAAAAATTCAAGAGAAACTGCTATATTCTATTATTATTTCATAATACTCTGCGTATTAAACTTAGTATCCACGTATGTTGTTCACAATAGATAGTAGAGAACAAACAAGTAGTTTCATCAAAACGAATTGATATACAAATTATACATAATTTTTTTATTTAAAATTGTGAAATCAAGAATTTCAGACACAGGTTGTATGTCATATTCATTGCATTATTTGTCGAATAATTCGTAAACGTGAAATGTTTGGGTAACATGGGTGATTGATCACTCAAATATAAATCCAAATTTAAGCATAAAATATTACAGTAAAGTGCACTTAAGTAAGGGTATCAAACCATAGGAATTGGATTGTAATTATCATTTTTATCTCATTTTTCAATTGAATTTAACAAAATTGATTTTGGGGTTTTTAATTTGAAAACGTAAAAAATATTTGAATTGAAATACGATATGATAAATGACCAAGTTAGGGGCATGTATTTGTTTTTCGATTATCCCAATGAGTTTAACTTTTTATCTATTGTAATTTATGTGTATAGTGAAGTAATCTAACTACAAATCGGGATATAAGGAAAGTTTGATCATTTAATCGGCATGGACTATCTTCAGGATTCGATTCCTAATCTACAGTGAACAAATCTCTAATCATAACTCATCCTATGAAATGTACCAATTAATTGACCGTTTAATCGGTATGAATTATCTTAGGGATTCAATTCCTACTAATCTATAGTGAATCAATCTCTAAGTATAATCCATCCTATTAAATCATATCGATTCTAATAAAAACAAGTTATACAATGGTTAGATTTAAACCACGGGTATTAGATCTAACCCACAAATACCAATAATTTATTTCTAAGACTTGGAAAATGATAAAAATATGAATCGATTGGAAAAAAAGTTGTAAGAACATGAATCTATTGTTACACAACCTTACACACATAAAATAGAAAAAGAAATAGAATTACATGGAGAAAATAAAGAACAAATACATTCCTAACCCGGTTCGGGAGCCTTAGCTGCTCCTAGAATTGTTGGACTTCATGAATCTCTTCTTTGTTCTTGCTCTAAGCTCCCAATCTTCAATCCTCTCCAATGTAGTTTTGTTCTTGTCTAGAATGAAGAAGAAGAAGAAGAAGAAGAAAAAAGAAAAGAAAATGTAGAATAAAGAAGGTATATAATATGAAGAATTAATGAATCAACCCCTCAACCCCTCAAATAATGAAATTCTCTTTTTAATTGCCCCCAAAATATAATGGTCATTTCCGCAACAAGGTCGCAGGTTGGGTTGTTCGCAGGTCGTGGGTCGAATCGCGGGTCAGATCACATTTTCGCTTCATTTTCGTCCTTTTTTTTCTTTTTGCCTATTTTCTTAGTTCTTTTTGGGTATTTCTTTATTTTCGAACTTGTACCTGTAACACAATAAATTGTGTTATTATTAATTAAAAATTGATTAAAAAAACCTAACAAAATTCTAGTTTTGGAGTGGAAAATTGGTACAAAATTGAGAACCATCAGTGATCAAATCGCAGCATAATATCATGTTGAAATTTGATTTTAGAAGTGTTAAACAGTAAAACTATAAAATTTTGGAAAAACCTTAACTCATAAATCACTGATTTGGAAGAAAGGTTCATCCTTGGTCATTTTTAAACATATTTCATTCTACATGAAAAATATAATAGAAAGGATTACATAGTGATTTCATCACCATCCTTCTTCGTGTTGGAACCATAGCAAATGAGAGAAGATAGATTTTGTTTGGGAAGGGTTTTGATCGGAGGACGATTTTGGGTTGAAACGTGGGTATGCATTATCGGAGTAATTACATGCTACGTGTAACTTAATCAAACGTTATAATTTTTAAGTCGTGTTATATTCAACATGCAAATTCGACACCATTTTCAGTTTTAATTCATTTTAGATCAATTTTACGTTAAAATTTACAATTAAAAATAATTATAATTATATTGTCTTTGTAACATTGTTCATGTTGAATTCAACATCAATTTACATTTGAACACTTAATGTGTTGTATTGAACACAGTTGTGAATGGCCACTTCTCATTTTGATAAAATGATTCTAATGAATTCAACATGTGTTTTTTATCTTATTTTTTGCAATCAAAATGTCATTTGAAAGCTTTAAAAATAACCAATGAAATACATTGTTGGAAAAAAAAAATTGATTAATTTGTTGATTTTTCAAATGACTTTATTTTGAGCAAGTCATTTGGAACACATTTGGAAAATATTTTTGGCATGTAACAAAAATTTAATGATAGCGAACATTTTCACAACTTCTCAAAAAAATTATGCTATTCATTGAAAGAAATTGAGATCATTTAATAATTTTGATGCCATATGAGCCCCAAATTTAATGTGCAACATCAAAGAAATTCCAATACCATCCAAAATACAACCAACTTTGAACTTTCATATGAGCCAAGAACTAATGGCTGCTCAATAAGACAGGCCATTTTTTTCTTTTATTTTAGGCCTCTCAAAAATAATGGCCCAATAACCAAAACATATTTCCTAATGCATAAAAAACATATTGATAATTATGCAAAAACATATTTTTCCTGTCAAATACAGAATTAATCATGAATTAAAATAAAATATAAAAAACACAACAATTAAACTACTACTACACCTACAATCATCAAATGCGTAACAACAAAAGGATCTAACAAAACCAAAAATCAAACAAACAGGATTTAGAATAAAAGGTTTATCCTTAATCGTCATCCGAATCTCAAATTGGCTACATTTTGAAGAAAATTGAGGAAAACTAATACCGAATTGGCACAAAGCCTTTAGAAATTGTTCAACAAACTTGCTAGTTCCAAAATAAAATACATAAAAATACCACAAAATTACTCCCATTGATGATGCATCTTAAGCAGAGGACGCAGATGCCTTCTTCCTCGGAGCAGCCTCAGTACCTGTAATAACATAATATGTTATTACAGTAAAATTTATATAAAACAAACGACCCGTTAAGAACATTATTACCAAAGGGCATAAACCTTTTGAAAATTTGCATCATAATCCTTATAATTTGTATGATTTAGTTGAAAATATACACATTCCACTAGTCATTTATTCAAAAATTGGACAACTATGAAGCGTAAGTATAGATGGGTGGATATAGAACAATTAGAGTCTGTAAAGTGATACACCAAAAACATTGCATCATAATCCCTATAGTATATAGTTGTGTAGAACATATACACGAAGGAATGCCCAACATTTTTTGCTACATATTGGGTTGCAATTTCTTCAATTTGGCACATAAATAGTGTTTTGGTACATGTAAAACTAGTTGGTAGTCCAACAATGAATGCCAAAAATTGTTGTTATTCACTATTTTGATATATTTTAATTGAAATAAATAAGCAAAAATGAATAACTATATTTCATATAGTTAATTATGCCAATTTATTTAAAAGATGGAAAAATAAGGGTTTGCGTTTCCCTTTTTTTCTTTAGCGAAAAGATAAGGGCTTTCACAGAATCAACAAAGGCTTTGGCGTATCACTTGAAGCCCATTTTTTGTGTGTGAAGATGTGCAAATGAGTAGTTAAGTGCTTTGTCACACCATATGGCAAAGCTATTGGAGATGGAAAAATAAGGGTTAATCATGCCAATTCATATAGTTAATCATGCCAATTTATTTAAAAGATGGAAAAATAAGGGTTGCATTTCCCTTTTTTTCTTTAGCGAAAAGATAAGGGCTTTCACAGAATTGACAAGGGCTTTGGCGTATCACTTGAAGCTCATTTTTTGTGTGTGAAGGCATGCAAATGAGTAGTTAAGTGCTTTGTCACACCATATGGCAAAGCTATTGGAGATGCTCGTATCATTTATTTGAAAAAACGACTTCAAAAGTATAATTGTCAAAATTAATGGCTAGCCACTAAGAGCATCTTCAACAACTTTGTCATATGGTGTGGCAAAACTCGTAACTACTCTTTTCAATAACCTCACACAAAAAAATAAACTTCAATAGCTATGCCAAAGTTCTAGGAAATATTGAGTTTGTGCTTGTCAAATTTGACAAAAATCCCACCCTTTGCCCGAAAAAGAGGGAAATGCAACAACTTTTCGTCCATCTTTCAATTAAATTGGATTTTGATTAAGTATATAAAACATAATTATTCATTTTACCGATTAATTATATCAAAATATACTAACATAGTAAATGGCGACAACTTCAGGCATTCATTGTCAGATAACTAACTAGATTTTACATGTACCAAAGCACTATTTCATGTGCCAAATTGGAGAAACCGCAAACCAAGATAGCAAAAATTGTTGGACATACTTGAAGCAACATATTTAACCAAATTTTGTCAATTGTTATCATATTTTTACTTAAAGAGATCTAGTCATGAATACACTTCTCAGAATTCATAGTGATTTGTTGATGAATACAATTCCCACACTTTCTATTGATATAAACATGCGAATTAGGCACCCCAAACTACAATTCATGAGTCAGTCACTTTGTATACATACAGATTCTCACAGTGCATAACTATGATAGAAATTTACCTTCTCTGAAGTTGGTCTTGAATCTGCGAGGCAGATGGCGAAGATACCTCATACGGCCAGTTCCAGTAGTCTTCCTTCGAATTGCCTTCACACTCCAGTTATCTATGAAAGATAAAGTAAGATTTATAAACAAATTCAGATCACTACAACAATTACGCGCTACACATACATAAACAATTAAGGATCGCAAAAACGAAAGCTCTCACATTTCCTGATGCGTGCAGCTGGATAAGCACAAGCAGAGCATCGGCTCTTCTGGATATGGAAGCTGCGACGACCACATCGAACGCACAGCGTGTGCGTCTTGTTTCTCCTCTTACCGAAACTACCTGTTCCTTTCCCCTGATTTCATACATCCACACTCAAATCAGCTCTAATAGATCACCATAGTTTGAAACAAATACATACATATGTGTGCGTGTGTATACATATATATATAGAGAGAGAGAGAGGGCAGCAAGGAGAGAGTGTAGTCGATGCGCGTACCATTTCTTTGCAGTCGCAGAGAAACCCTAGCTTCCTGAGCCGCTCGGCGAAAGAGAATAGGGTGGCGTTCTAGAGAGCGTTTATAGCGGTGTTGGTATTAGGGTTGGGTTTTGCGAGTCGGTGGGTTGCTACACCGACAGAAGCCCAAACAAGTGGGCCAAGAATGCAGGCCCTAATGGGCAAATTTGGGCTTTATATAGTACGTGTTCTCATGTATTTAAGCCCACTAGATATGAGCTATGTTGGTGCTTGTCTTCCCATGAACAGATCATGTCCCATTTGAGATGGGCATGTATTTTTTAGAGCCTCTTTGGTAACCGTTTCGTGTCCATCTCATGCAATAAGATAGAAATAGAATACGATAAGAATTCTATTTTTTTTCTTGGAAGCAGAATCGCGTTTGATAACAACATAATTCTATTTTAATCTAGTAACAGAATCGCATTTGGAAACGACAAAATCTATTTTGGTTTGGGAACAGAATTGCGTTTGATAATGATATTATCCTAGAAATCAAGAATGAACCATAAACCAGAATTAAGAAATCATCAAGCAATCGAACCCTAAACCACAATTAAAATATTATCAAGCAATTGAACTCTAAACCACAATTAAGAAATCACCAAGCAATCGAACCCTAAATCTCCATCGAAATCAAAATTCTAAACCCTAATCGAAATCGAAATCATAAACCCCAATCGAGACCCTAATCAGAATCGAAATCGAAACCCTAATCGAAATCGACGATGTTGATCTTAAGATTTTGATGGACAATTAAAGGTTAATGTTTTTTGTTAAACTAGTTTGATTGAGTGTTTCAGTTTATTAATCCCAATGATGAAGATATGATGACAAGTAATGAATGGATACTAAAAGATTATGACAACAATGATGAATGATTAAGAGATTGAAGAATTTAAAGAACTTAGGAAAAACAACTCAAGTTAAATTTCAACTCTTAATATCCCAATTAGGATCACACACGACACAAAAAGTTTTTTAAATAATTTTTTTAAATATTTTTTTTATAGGATCCTAATTAGTTAAATTATTTGCTGTTGTGTGTAATTAAAAAAGAAATATCAATAATTGATTAAAAATGAATTTAAGTATTTAGTGGAGCTAACCGAGAAAAGAAATTGGTTAAAAGGGTAAAAACGTCAATGAAAATGGATTAAAAACGAATTGAGAGAAGTATTTCAGCATTAGTAAGTCGACAGGTAAGTAGACCGGAGCATAGAAGGAAAAGTCTCTGTATCTCTCTAAGTCGACAGAGCGGTCGACCTGTAACTAGAAATGTAACTCTCTAAATCTCTAGGTCAACAGATAGGTCGACCGATGGGCTGTGGATTTTTGGCTTGGCTATATTCTGAATTTAGCAGTCGACCGGTGGTCATTGGTAAGTCAACTTATGGCACTGTTTCATGATTTTTTGAAATTCTGGATTTTATTCTAAAAGTAGCCGTTACTAGCTGTTTTATGGTTAAAATTCAAGAGATATATTAGGGATTTAATGTTATTTGAGATATACAACATATATTATGATATCCCTATAGATTTGGTTCATTAAGTTTGAATATTTCTCAATTTGGTATATGTAATTTTTTCTATCCTATTTAATTGTGATTGAGAAATATTTTGAGAACTTAATTGTGAACTTTAAAAGCTATAATTGAGTGATTTGAACCAGGATGAAGTCTTAATGATATAAGAGATCTATAAGGGCAATTAAATGTCATAACAAGTGGGAACTAGCAATTAAAGAGCTTATTTTATTCTCATTTATATAGACCTAATTTTTTTATATTATTTTGAGAGATCAAGAGAATTATACTAAGCTTTTCTAAGATAAATCATATTGAGAGAATTATGAAAGCTTTTCTAAGAGTTATTCTTGAGAATTATTTACTGTAGATCATTGCTGCTACCGAATCTGAAGTGACATTGCTATAATTATTCTTTTGGTGGATTCCGGGTGAGATCTTTTCAAATTATTTTCTATTTAGTATTGCTTGATTATATTTGGAATTTGACCTTTAGAAATTGTTTTCTGATTTTTCATTGAAAAATATTTTTGAAACAATTTCTTGAATAAATCTAATTACGTGCTCAATTACGTGCTACCCATTTTTTGTTTAAAATCAGATTTTGAATATCTCATTTTTCTATTACTAGTTTTGGGATATTAATTGAGTTCTAATTTATCTGGGATGGTAGAAGTTTCAAGTGAGAAAAATCACTTATCAATTTGTAATTGCTGAGTTGAGTGACGGATTTAATACTATTGGGAGTATTTAATCTAAGTGTAGCTGGTTTCAGTCTCTTCCTGTAAAGAAATTGAGGTAGTAATTATTCCTGAATTGAATTGATTTGTGAGCAATTTTGTAACGGTTCAATCCTTACCGGGGAAAAGAATATTTGGAGTATTTGTGAGGTTTTGATTCTATAGCCTTAGTTTAAAAAAGAATTAGGTTATTCTTGAACCTGTAAAAAGTAGATGTTATTCCTGAGCCCGTGAAAAGGAATTTGTAAATGTTGATTCTAAGCCTGTGAAAAGAATCTTTGTGAGGGTTTGGTTCCTACCTTTAAAAAAATCTTGAGTTTAGTGAGTGCGACTCTCCGTGGCACTCGAAAGACTGGATTAGCCAAGAGTAACTTGGTGAACCAGTATAAATTTCTGGTGTGCTGCTATCTTTATATTATTTATTTTTATTATTTGGTGTGCACCTAGTTAATTTTATATTTCTACTGTGATATAAATATAATAATTAATTTAGGAATAAAATTAATTATTTAAATTTTTTAAGTATTTTTTCTGATAATTTTTTATTTATCAAATTCAC
Source organism: Eucommia ulmoides (assembly GCA_016647705.1). Taxonomy (NCBI): domain Eukaryota; kingdom Viridiplantae; phylum Streptophyta; class Magnoliopsida; order Garryales; family Eucommiaceae; genus Eucommia; species Eucommia ulmoides. The sequence continues at coordinate 43,403,467 of CM028338.1, read as the reverse complement.
CCCTCTCTTGGATAACTCATTGGGCCAACAGACGAAATCGAAATACCCTAAATCGAAATCGATTTTCCTAAACCCTAAATCAAAATCGACGAAATCGATTTCGATTTAGGGTCAAACAAGGAAATCGAAATCAATTTCATTCCCTAAATCGAAATCGATTTAAGGTCGAACAAGGAAATCGAAATCGATTTTATTCCCTAAATCGAAATTGATTTCGATTTAGGGTCGAACAAGGAAATCGACAATGAAATCGAAGATAAACATGACGAACAAGGAAATCGACAACGAGGAACAGAGGAACACGACTATGGGCTAGGCCGAAGAACACGACGACGGTTCAGGACGAGGAACACAATGGCGACGAGGAGTAGGACGGACGAGGAGGAGGAGGAGGAGGTCTAGAGAAGAACGCATTGAAGAAGAAAAAGAAAAATAAAAAAACAAAAACAAAAAAGAGAGAAAAAAAAAAAAGAAAAAAAAAAGAGGTTTACAGAAATCAAAACCCAGACCTCATTAACAATTTCAAAAATACCGAGTGCGTCCTTTTTTTTGGGATGGAAATAGGTGGAAATAATTTTTTTTTTGTTTCTCACTTCTTAAGAAAAAATGAGAATGATTCTTGGTTTTGGGATGAGAATGAGAACAAAAACAGATTTACCAAATGCTATGCCCAAACAGAAATTCAAAAAATCTGGGAATGGAATAGAAACTTTTGGGATGGGAACGGTTATCAAACATGGTCTTAGAGTTTCACAATTTTGATTTGTATATTCATAATAATACCATAAAGTAATGGGTTACTCTTACAACACGTCCTTGTACAATGCTCAAAGCTCTCAACTGAGTCGCAGGGGGCACAATAATTTTTTCCTTTATGTTCGACTAGGTTTTTTCAAACTAAATACGGATGGATGTGCGAAAGATAATCCTATGAGTGTAAAGAATTTTATGGTGCTGTGAAACAAAGTGCTGGAAATTTGCTCCAAAAAATTAGAACTGTTAATTTTGCAATCAGTGATGAAGTAAAGAGAACTGTTTGTAGTATGCTCAAATATGTTACGAGAAGCTGCCAATACTGCAATAATGGAGGAAACAAGATGAAGTGGGCTGATATGGGAACTGAGAGCGACGACGACAGTGAAACAGTCTTAGTACTGTTGACGCGCCCCGATTTTCCAAAAAGAAAAAAAAATAATAAATAAACTTAAGGAGAAGAGATTTTTAAAGCGCCGGTTTTTTCAAAAAATATACTTAGGCCGTTTTAAAAATAAGGAGTCGCCACCTAACATTGAGTTTAAATGGTGTGCTAGGTCATCGAATTTTGAGAAAATAATTTAAATGGCCTAAGTAAAAAATTTGACTCCAAAAATACGGTTAAACCAAATATTCATTTAAAAGCTCGAGGGTCGGTTATACTCGGGGAAGGTGTTAGGCACCCCAAGACGTTCGTCCGAAAACGGTATCTTATGTCCAATTAGTTTAGTCCGAGTGTTTTATTTTATTTTGAAATCATTCTCTTCTTATAAAATCTTTTTGGTATTTTTCAAAAATAAGGTGTGACAAATTTTTAGATTTTTGGGAATGTTCCCTCGGTATAACCTCTTATCGAATATTAAAAATTCGACAAGGATGGTCCCCGGGGGGGGGGGGTTATGTATGTTTTCAAGAGACTTCTTTAATTTAAATAGGCAAATTAAAATAGATGAATGAGATTTGGAAATATGAATGAAAAAACTAACATCTAAATGATTTTCATTTTTTATGCTAAAGTGATTAAAAAACTAAATGATTTAATTTAAATATGTTGATGTAAACTGATATGAATACGAAAATCGAATAGGGGACACTACGTGAATTAACGTGATTATGCATGACAATGATTTAATTAAGAAATATAAGTGATGCACATGTCATGACTAGATGTGAAAAAGTAGCGTGGATTCGTAAAAAAAATAAAAAATAAAAACTATGTATAAAAAATGTGAGTGGTGAAAGTATCCTAAACATGCCGTTTAAATGATACGAGAAATAAACATGCTAAGTGGATGCAAAAAAAAAAAAAAAAAGTCTATTTTGAGTTTGCCTGATTAATTTAAAGAAATTCCATTTAGAAATTCCCTCAAATTCTATGGATAAGAGAATCGAGGGAGGTTCACGGAAATAATTTAGTTGAAATTAATCTTTTCGATACTTAAAAGAAATCCGACGAAAAGTTTACCGAGGGAAGAGATTTCCTAAAACCATTCGTTTCTAAATTCCACTCAAGTCGGGGAATGGAAACGAGGTCACGGAAAACTCTCCTATGATTTATCGAATCGTCGGATTCACCTTAAGGTTCGTAAGGATTAATTTCTACAAAAATATTTTTTTATTATTATTATTATTATTATTATTTATTTTTTATTTTTGCGTTTTTGATAACAAGAATAAATCAAATAAAATACAAAAAAATAAATAATGAAAACATCATTTACCTAACGATCGGGGTTAAGTTTAAGCACAAGAAACCCACCCCGACGTTTTCATCGGATCATCGGACGACCTTTTTTTTTTTTGAGTTTTTTTTTATGAATTTGTAAATAAAATAAAATAAAAATGCAGAAAGTAAAAAAATACAGCGATATGGGTGTCCTCGTCTAAACGCTCAAAAGTTCAGATTGAGAGTAGGGAACCTTATCCCGACGTTTTTCATCGAGTCATCGGACTACTAAAAGGAATAAAGTTTGCAAGAATTTAAACTATGAAGATATTTAAATAAACTGAAAAATAAAATAAAAACATACCTGTTTTAGGTCAAGAATCCTGATACTCGGGCTTTTTCTCTCTCGCAGACGGCTTCCGAAAAAGGGGTTTAGGAATCACTTTTCTAGGGGGTGGCTCCTCTCAATTTTTGAATGAATAAATTAGGAGGAGGAGGGTCCTATTTATAGGAAAAAATTGGGCGTGAAAAAACACTTTAAGAAACCCTAAAACTAGGTCTGGCCGCCAAACCCAGTCCAAATTAGACTGGGAAAAGGTAAAACAATAAAAAAGCATAAAAAGAGAAAATTTCAGGCCTCTGCATATGCCCTGCCCACCGCTTCCAGTCAACGACACGTGGCAAAAACCCATTGGTCCTCTTCTTCTCTCTCATGTGTACCCATATACACATGTGGCTAATCAATGGGCCTCACCCACCTTTGACTTCTCTATTTCTTTCTCACATGCACACACACAAGTTTGGTAGACAAAATGCCCACAAGTTCACTCACACACATAAACGCTGACGTGGCGGTGGGCCCCCCTCTATCTTTGACTTTCTCTCTCTCTCTCTCTTCTCTCACTCTCACGGCTTCTCTCTCTCTCTCTTCTATTCTCTCTCTCTTCTCTTTTCTTCTTTTCTCTCACTCTCTCAAGTTTTGGAGTCAAAAGGGGTCCCACTCCTTTTCCCCTTTTCATTTCACTCCCTATTTTCTCATTCTTTCAATTTCAAAACTCATTTCTTTCTCTTTTAATTTCACCCCCTTTTCTTTATTTCATTTTTTTTAACAAATAAAACAAATTCTTCTATAAAATGAAGCATAATTATTTTTATTTTTGAGGGAAGGTCAAAATGTCGTGTTTACAACTGTAAAACGTCATTGCTCAAGTCACTAAAATGTGACAAATGTGGCTTGGGATTCCTGCTTATATAATACCGATAAGAAGTGAGAAAGGTATTTTTTTTCACTTCACCAGCCAATGAAGACATGAGAGTCCTTTAGGGAATCTTACTGTTTGTTTTTTTGGAAAAATGTAATCAAAATGTTATCTTTTAATTTTCTCTTTTGAAATATAAATTGGGATCCGCCATTATAAAAATGGATCAAGTTTGTGTCCGAGGGCATCGTCTTTCTTTTCTACTCCCTCAATTCTCTAAAATGTATCTGTAAATCCTCTTTGAGGAAAGTTTGTTATTATGGAATAAAATATTTGAATTTCACAAATAAGTGTTACGATCCTCTTAGTAAGTTTGTACATATCACCTTTTAAGTCTCATTCTAGTTTTCTATGAGAACCTGGAGTGACCTAAGCTTAGTCTTGTGTCTGGAGCCTTGCAGCCCTGTTAGCCATTTGTGTTTAGGCGTTTTTGGTTGACACTGGAAGACTGAAGCGTTCCCCAGAGGATATAGTCGTTGGTTCGAAAGGAAGACGTGGTGGACCCTTTAAAGGTATAAGGTAAATTTTGGTTAGAAATGGTATACTTATTACGAAATTCTATATTTTGTGAAATAATTTGACAAACGAGTACTGTAACGACCTGGTTTGTAAGACCCCGATTCATGCTTGTACGTCATTTAGTTGCATTTTAGAATAATTAAAAAAAATTGGGAAAAATTGGGTAAATTTCAATTTCAATTAAAAGTTTAAGAGTCCAATTGTAAATTTTTGAAATTTATAAAAGCTAAAAAAAAAAAGACTAAGGAGAGAAAGTTAGAAATTTAGGGGGGGAGGAATGAGTAAATTAACTATATATATATATATATATATATATAGTTATGCATGTGTGTGTGTGTGCTGCGATCAAATCGGAATGAACGAGAGAGGGGGAGACGTGGCATGTTTTGGCTCCACAAATTCATGTGTGTATATATATATATATATATATATATATATATATATATATATATATATATATATATATATATATATATATATATATATATATATATATATATATATATATATATATATACATGTATGGGGATCAAGATTCCCAAAAACTCTAGATAAAAATCGAAGAGAGAGAGAGAGATAACAGAATTGGAGGAGAGAAGCCGTCGGAGAAGTTGTCAGAGATCACCGGTGATGGTTCTGGGTGCTTCAAAGGGTTGTTGGTCATCTTCGTGGTTGAAATAGGTGAGTGTGTCATCCTTTTGGTTCGTTGGAAAGCTGGTATGTAAAGTGTGCGTGCCCTGTTCGGTTGTTTAGGGTGCAACCAGTGGTGTGGGTGGTGGTTTTGGTGTGTGTTTTGGTTGGGTTTGAAGGGGGGAGGTTGGTAGTTTGAGTGGTTGTAGTGGTGTGGTTGATCGTGGAGGTGGAGTGGTGAATTTGGTGGTCGGAGCTGGTGACAAAAAATGAGGAAAAATGAAGGGTTGTTCTGTCATGAGGAAAAAGGTCAGGGACGAAGGGCATTTCACCTAGGCGGTGGAAGTTCGCTTAGGCGGTAAAAGATCAGTGAGCAAGGAAAATCGCGTGTTCACCTAGGCGGAGGAATTTTCGCCTAGGCAGAGATCCATCAGTGTGTAAACTGAGAAAATGAGAAGCTAGTTCACTTAGGAAGTGGTAAGTTCGCCGAGGGGTTGGAAAACAGTGTGCAAGACAGAAGGAAATAAGGCGTGAGTTCGCCTAAGCGGTGACCGTCAGTGTGTAATTCTGAACAGTGAAGGCACTTGTTTGCCTAGGCGGTGGGTTTTCGTTTAGGCGGTGGGGAGCAGGATCATATATTAAGGAATTTCTAAGAGGATCGACAACCGTTTCGGAGCGGGTAACGTCTCTTATTAGCTTTTATGATTTACTAAATTAGTTTTCTAGCCTTAAAATGTTAAAATGAAGAAAATAAATAATGAGACCATTTATATAAAACTTTAACGGCACTAAAACTCATTAAATCATATTTTCACATAACAAAACGTGGCGAATGGAAAATTAATGAACGTAGGGCTTGCATCGCACGATTATGTTAATTTTCTCTATCTTATTAATTTAGGTCCTGTCACAAATATGTTCACAATTTCCGGAGAATCAGTAGCGGAGAGTCAGGGGAGCTTGTAAGTGTGGATTATCAGGTGAGTGTATTGTCTTCTTATCAAACTATTTATATATATGTGTGTGTGTGTGTGTGTGTGTGTGTGTGTGTGTGTGCAAAATGAATTTTATTTAACTTGGATGATTTTAAAACCACGTGGATCAAACAGATTTTGGGTAAGTTAGTAAAGGGGATTTTCGTTGAACTATACTGGTTTTAAAATAACGTTGGAAAAAAAATGATGATTAGTTGGATTTGGGTGATTTGGAAATGTGGTTTTCATTGATTATTTATTGAGTTGTAGGTGGTGATGATGTTATGAATTTTATGTTTTGCCGATGGGTGGTCCGGCAAGCGGTTGTTGATGTTATGTCTTGCCGATGGATGGTCCGACAGACGATTATTGATATTATATCCAGCCAATGGGTGGTCCGGCATGTGGATATTGATATTATGACTTGTCCGATGGGTGGTCCGGGCAGATGGTCATTTGTCCCGCTAGGAAGGAAAATCCTACGGGTGGTACGGTACCGTTGCAACTCCCAATCGTAAGGTTAAATCGATCACTATGGCTAGCTAGTGAGTGTGTGGTGTTTGAGATGTGGTGTTTTACTTATATTGGATGATTCATTATTTATGGTGATTAATCTTATTTTATAATGAATGGGTTTGAATGGAACTTATATATATATCTTGAATTATTTTTTTACTGCTTATATTATGGCGAGATACTTATATTATGATGATTTTTACTAGATTGGTGATGTTTGTCTACTTATGCTTGATCCATATAAATGTTGTATTCTTTAGAATGTATTATTATTTTAAGAATGTTTTTATTAAGAAGACGGTACACTCGCAAGTGCTATAAATAGGCGTTTGTCCCCTACTGGCAATAGGTCGGATCCGGAAGTGCAATAAAGAGGGAATATCTTGATGGTGTTACTTGAGGCAAATCAAATAGGAGGTTTTTGGGTTTTGTATTTTGGATGTTATAAAGCATAAATTTTTTTGTAGGGACAAGAGTGTCCCCGAATAGAGAATGTATATATATATATACACTTGCATGTAAGTTGTCGTCTATAGTGTTTGTCTTCCAGGTGAGGTTGTATCGACGTCACACCGACCCCATAGGGACGGTGTCCAGGGTGGGGTGTGACATGGTTTCCCACGGTCACCACGTGGTTTCTCCTTAAGGAGAATTTATTACTAAACCGAATAACCAATAATTTGTTTCGTGTAAATCCGAGAAAATTTTACGAACTACGGCGACAATTTTATTTATCGACGACGATAATTTTACTAAATAATCAATACTTTAATTAATAAAAATCTGATAAATTCGATACACGACGACGATAATTAGAATTATCAAATTTATCGAATCGAATTACAACAGTGAATAATAAATATAATTTTTACAAATTTAATTAGAATTTCAAATAAAATTCCTGGCGCGGTTTCGCTCTCACCGGCCCCTGCAATCAAAACTGTGGGGTTGTGAGGTAACGCTCAGTAAAATTTTAATTCCTCTAATATGTGCATTCAATCAAGTCCCAAATAAACACATAAACGTATATCTCACATAATACGTACTCATAAATATTTCATGAAAAACTACAATTATAACAATAACAACATGAACTACACAATATAGGAAGAGATTAAATACATATATTAGAAGAATTAAAAATTCTACCTGAAATCCACCATAAACAATTCACATGACATTACTTTTTTCAATCTTCTCCACGATAAACAATTCACATGACATTACTTTTTTCAATCTTCTTTTCCTCCTTATTCTCTTCACCTTTTTTTTCTTCAGCTTCTTGCGTCCCTCCCCTTCCCCAACTTCTATCTATATAAATACATAATAATAATAATAATAATGATAACTTATCCCTACTCCCTCTCTATCAATCTATCTATCTATCTATATAATAATAATAATAATAATAATAATAATATAATGTTGAGTCATTACTTTTGCCTTTTCTTCTTTTTCTTTCCCAAATACACGTTTCACACACATTAATGACTATTCAAGATTTTTATTCATATTACATTAACACCCCCACATATTATATAATATTACATTTTTAATTTCAAAAATTATCAAGTATATATTTATACCACAAATTTACAAAATAGTCCCTAGAAATATTAAACTTATATAAAATAATATTTTTTAAAATATAAATTTTTAGGATATTATAAGTACTCAACCTTAAAAATCTGGAAAAATGAATGAACAAAGGTTTTTACATGTTTTTATACCTATGTTTAAAGAAATTGATATAGGAATTGAAGAAGATGTTTATGGATTTTTTGACGAAATAAACTCTGCTATAGACGGCATGCTGGAATTGTTAGATAAACCATACGCGTACTCTGTGGATCCAATTGTTAATATGGCTTATGAAAATAGAAGGAGAAGTAATATGCGAAAACTTGAATTGTTATATGCAATTCGTCATTACTTGAGAAATTTGATTGTTGATTATTATGGTAAAAATGATCCTAATGACCCAAATAGTCATATTAAAAGAAGATTGTCTATTGAATTTTCCGTTGATGGCTACATTAATTATCGCTCCGCTGGCCCTTCAAGCTGGTATTAGAGCCAGCGGGACTGATGTCTTATAAATCATTTACTAAAATGGATAACTGTGAACAAACTGGAAATTTTATCTCTTGTGAAGATTGTGATAAAAAAAATCTAATAGTATTGGATTACCCCAAATTCGTGACGTTTATTTACCTAATACTTGAAGTGTTGGATATCATTATGTTAACTGGTTAAGAGAAAACCCTAAAGAAGTATTTAATACAATTAGATATGCGAATTATGCCATGAGTGAGTTAGAGATACCCAAAGAAATTAAACTACAGATAAAATGGTTAATATTAAAAAATTTAAATAATCACTTTGCTCAGGTAAGCCGTTGCAGAATTAGTAGAAAAATTTATACCTTTGACGATAGATCTATTTATATATTTGATGATAATGACTATGACTCTGTTTATTACTATTCTGATTAAAGATGATAACTGAAAAAATTAATGAGAATACTGAATTGCCAAAAGGCCTTGCTATAATAGCTGCTAATCAAGAAAAAAATATTCAGGTTATTAAAAATAGTGAAAATAATATCATACAAAAAATAGATAATAATCCACCTATTATCCAAGGAATTAGAGAAATGATACCCTATGGTCGAAGTCTAAGAATGATATATTGATAACAATGAAACAATCTCTATAGACCCTGATGACTCTATTGAAACCTTAGAAGAACTTAATGTGTTAATGAATACTGATGCCAGTAGAGTTAGATAACCAGTTGATACACAAGCCGGTCCAAGTAGTCAAACTGATTAACCATCTACCAATGCTAGTACTCATCCTCCTCAAACTAGATCTACGACTCAAAATACATTTTTACGAGATCCTGTTAATTTTACTACACCTGCTACAAATTATATTTTTCCTAAACAAACTAGACAAAATATATGGCCTTTAGAGACTCCAGGAGATGAATGAGGGATGCTAGAAACGAAGTAATAAGACAAAACCTTAATGAACCCAAGATAGAAAATATATCCAAAACGGGAATATATTTTAATATTGATAATTATATGGGTAATGCCCAACTGGTTGAGAAATTAATTTAAAAATGGATAAGATCTTTATTTACTATTGTTTTATTCAAAATGTTGTTGAAGGAAACAAAATGACTATTGATACATTTTCTAAATGGATACCTATGACTTTTATGAGAATTGTTAGTGATTGGTAGATTAACTTAGCACTTATAAAGAAAACACAAATAAGAACTAGAATATTTTCGGGAACTGTTAAAACAATAATTACTGATACTGACCCCAAAAGGTAATTAGTAGATTTGAAGATGCTATTAGGAAAGAATTTTTAGGACAGTTTTGGGCAAAAAATGCTGAAGCCCAAAGAAGGATAAGACTAAATGCTATAAATCATCTGATAAATATGAGCATATGCAATATGTGTTATTTTGAAGCTTATACCAACGAATTTATTAAACACTATTATAAAGTCGATTTTAATGAATTCGAAAGAGGTGCTTATTTAGACATGTATTTTGAAAAAAAGTTTGCTCATTACGCTAGAGAATTGTTGATAGGATATAAATCCATACCTAATTGGCAAGGTAAAGATTCAATGGGTGCTAGAGTTGCTTATGCTCAAAGAAAAGTCGGAATTTGGTGTGCTGCTGCTAGAAATGCAGAACTATACAGAAAAGATAATCAATTGGGACTTTGCTGTGAAAATCAAAGCGAAGCTCCTAAACAATTCGGATGTGCTGAAATTTATCCAAAACTAGGATCTGTTAAGAAAAATAAATACAGACTAAAAAGACCATTTAAAAGGAACTTTAGGCTAACAAGAAATTTTAGACCTAAAAGATTTTTCAAAAGACGAAGAGATTTTGATAAAATTGCTAATAAATCTAATCCTATGAGAACGACTCAAGAAAAGGCTGTTAAAACATGTATATGTTGGGCATGCAATGAGATAGGGTATTATGCAAATAAGTGTCCTAATATCAAAAATAAAAACAACTCTAAAATTAAAATGTTTCTTAATCAAAGTGAATCTAATATAAGTGAAACTAAATATATTTCAGATATTGATTCTAAAGAAGAATTCTTCTATCTTGAAACAAGTGATGAATCAGGAAGTGAGTACGAATATTGATTTCTTTATAGACTCTGCTCAAGAAAGAGGTGATTACAGAGCGGAAGCTCTAGTTGATCAAAAATTGCTCAAAAAAGCTTTAGAAAAAGGATTTTCTTTTAAAAATAGAGAATTGTTTCAGAAAAATTTAATAAAAAAAATATTTATCATTATGGAATTTGTCAATTTGAAGATGCTCTTAATACCAAAGAATTAAAAGGAAAGGTAAACATTTCATTAATAAATCATGCCATGATAGAAAGACAATTAAAAAAATTGGGAAAAAAATTGGTTATATACATATAGGAGGAATACAAATTGTTTTTAAAGCTCTGTTTAGGAAAAGAATTAATTTTCCAATAAAAGTTGTTATTCTTGATAGTAGAATAAGAGATAAATCAGATGTTTTGTTAGGAATGGTCCATGGAAACTTAAATCAAGGTATTTTAGGAATAAAAGGTTTTTCTAAATATGTTGTTAGTCTAAAAGAACCAAGGATAAATGAAGTTTTTAGTCTTGCTCATGAATGTGCTAAAAAAGATTTTATGGAAAATGGAAGATGCCCTTATACTATAACATATCGTGTTGGATACTTTTTAAGTAATAGTCATCATAGTGATAAATTTATAAACCATAATTTTATTGAAATAGATAAATTTTTGGAACCAATTGCTAATATTTATCGTCCAGAGACTATTAATGAGATGCATTTACCTGCTGACTGGAAATTAGACATTAGCAAAAAACCAGATTTAGATGTAACAAGATTAACTGCTACTAAAAGATTATCTAGTATTAATAGAATATCTTCATTAAGAATAACTAGTGACGAGATTGGAGAAAGCTCTAATTTTAATAATAAACACCCGCATATAAATAGTCTCATCTATAGAATAAAAGGTAAATATTCAAATGGAAAAGAATATTATGAAATCAATGTTTTAAAATCACTCTGAAATAAAAAGAGTAAAAGCAAGAATGGTTGTTAATTATAAAAAGGTTAATGAAAAAACTAAATTCGGTGGATATTTTCTGCCTCATAAAGAAAGCCTTATTAACGGAATGAAAGGGAAAAATATATTTTTCAAATTTGATTGCAAAAGCGGCTTCTGGAAAATAAAACTAACAAAATAATTTGTTCAATTAACTACTTTTAGTGTTCCATCTGGTCATTATGAATGGTTAGTCATGCCCTTTGGATTAAAAAATGATCCTCAAGTATTCCAGAGAATGATGGACCAAGTGTTTGGTAAGATACCTGAATTTTGTCTAGTTTATGTTAATGATATACTTATATTTTCTGATAATGAAAAAGATCATCTAAAGCATCTTTGGGGTTATCAGAAAATATAAGTATATCATCAATATAAACTAGACAAAATTCAAGTATCTTATCGAACACTTGGTCCAATTTTCTATGGAATACTTGATGAGCATTTTTTAATCCAAATGGCATAACTAATCATTCATAATGACCAGATGGAGCACTAAAAGCAGTTAATGGAACAAATTCTTTTGTTAGTTTTATTTGCTAGAAGCCGCTTTTGCAATCAAATTTGAAAAATATATTTTTCCCTTTCATTCTATTAACAAGGCTTTCTTTATGAGACAGAAAATATCCATTGAATTTAGTTTTTTCATTAAAATTTTTATAATTAACAACCATTCTTGTTTTTCCTCTTTTTATTTCAGAGTGATTTCTAACCATAAAAGCAGGACTAGAATAAGACTTTTTACTTTCCTGAATTACTTTTAGGTCTAGTAATTCGTGTATCTGAACAACAAATTCTTTAATATCTTCTTTTGAATATCTCATTGGTCTAACTCTAATTATACTAGTTTGATCAAGCAGTTCAATGTGAGCATAAGGTTTATCAGGCCCCGTTTGGTTAGTGTTCCCAACCAAACCCAACTCAACCTAACTCAAAAATTCTGAGTTTAATTTTTGGGAACGCGTTTGGCAAATACAAAACTCAACCCAACCCAACCCAAAAAATAGGAATTGATTCTCAAAATGTTAAGGAAATGAGAAACAAAAAAAACTTATTTTTTTTTACCCAAAAACTCAACCCAAAGTTCTCAACTTCGGCCACCGTCCGACGACCACCCGCCGTTGGTCACCATCCACCACCACCGATCACCAGCCGCCGTTGTCTGTCGCCGGACACCGTGCGTCGCCATCCGTCTTCTACCGTCGGCCACCACCGCCGGCGCCGGCGTCCGGCCATTGTCTGACACCACCGCCGTCGCAGGCATCCGGCCACTGCCGTCGCCCCGCCGCCAAACACAAAAAAAAATTTCAAAAAAAAAAATTAATTTCAGAATAAAATCGTTACCAAACACATTATGTTCTCAACACAAAACAAAAACTGTCGTTACCAAACGCAATTCTGTTCCCAAAATTCTCAACCCAACCCAATCCATTCCAGTTGGGTTCAGAAAAGTGGGAACACTAACCAAACGCCACCTCAATGTCCCAAAGGGCTGTTGGATTTTCTCCAAAATTATTAGCAAGTTTGTTAGAAATTTCTTCAGCAATTGTTGCAATATATATATATATATATCACCACGTTTTCACGTGTACATGATGTTTACGGTATTTATATCCAGTGTGAGCAAGGTGTTAAGAATTCAACAAGTTTTTGGGTAAAATATGTTTTCTTAAAGAAATTTAAGAAATTGTTTCCAAGTAGCATTGGTACTCCCATTGTATTTTGTTGATATATTATTGAAAATTTGATATATTAATCTCCGAGTAGTAGCACAATATCTGTAGTAACAATATTCAAATCTTAGGTTTTTCTTTCAAAGCCTTTGGCTTTGATGGTAGATTTAACATTTTTCGTCCACATTTTGTATGGTAAAACAATTTTATTCATTAAGTAAAGATCAACTCATGTATCTATTAAACAGGGTACATAGATAATCTTATTATTAATTTTAATTCCTACTTCAAAGAAAATAGGACTCATCATATTAACCGTGGAACAATTATCTGTTCACCTTTAATTGTAAGCACAATATAATCATAAGCAATAGAGTACGGGTAATAGTGGTTAAGAAAGTTATTACCAAGTAATAATTTTGTTTTCTCATCTCAATCAATATGTATTGGATAGGTTATTTTTTTATTTTTGAATTATTAGAGGAATATCAGCAATTTGTGTAATAGTATGTTTGAATCCATTAAAATCTTTATAAATATATGGTTTATCAAGTTTTCTCCTAGGCATTTCATATGATAACATATCAGGAGAAATATGACTAACAGAAGTATCGGTATCAATTAAAACATTGATTTCATAATATTCTTTTCCATTTGAATATTTACCTTTTATTGTATAGATAGGACTATTTATAAGCGGCTGTTTATTATCAAAATTAGAGTATTCTCCAATCTCGCCACCAGTTATTCTTAATGAAGATATTCTCTTAATACTAGATAATCTTTTAGAAGTAGTTAATCTCATTACATCTAAATATGGTTTGTCACACCCCATCCCGGGCTCCCAATGCCCGAGGCCGGACGTGGTCTCGATTTGACGTTACCTGACCAACAACATCATATATATAAATATGCACTGATGTAGATTTTTTTTTTTCCAAAAATATATTTACCAATCTCAAAACTCAGAAGTACACGTGTCCCAAATATTCATAACAAAGCTACAAAAGAGTGAACCTTTCACGGTTCACACCTGTCTTGCCAATTCTAAAAAAAACGACATCACCTTCTGACTCTACCTAGTGTCAGTAGTAGACCTGTCTCTAGCTGAGGTACCTGAAATTAAATATTTTATCGATATACTGTCTTTATAATATAAAATATTTATGGATCAAGCATAATTATCAAATACCACTTTTCAAAACATAATATAAAGATAACTGCACACTAAGCCGAAATAAAACTCTACAGCTATCATTACAATAAAATAAATGCATCTAAATTAACCAATCAAATTATTTCGATATATAATAAAATACCGCACACATATTTTTCTACTAGTCATATGATCGTTTCACCTCGCGATCGAGAGTTATGACGGTACCATACCCTGTACAACCGTGCAATCTAAGGTTGCTATCAATGTCAGGGTCATTTAATATCTCCAATGGTAAGAGTCAACACATGGTATAAACCACCATATCATCAAAATATTCAACTCCATCACATTGTATTGTCAATGACATATTCAACTCCACTATACTGATAATTAATACCATATTCGACTTCACCATATTAATAGTCAACAACAACAACAACAACAATCACCACCACAATAACAATAACAACAGCAACCACCTGTAGGACTTGCCATCATGTCAGATCATAACACAAACGTCCTACATGACATGCTCTCCTGTTACGATCAACAACATCCTACAAGACATACCCTTCTGTCGGGATCACACTATGGCATATATGTATAATAATAAAAATTATTTTTCCACAATCAAATTTTTACTTGATTCGTTTAAAGTTATAAAACCGTTCATTTTAATAAATATTTTATTTTTCATAATTTAGTACGAAAATATAATTTGACAATTTACATAAAAGGTAGTATACTCACCTTAATTTTTGCGCTACTAAATAATAAAAAATGTATGGATATTTTTTGTGCAAGATAAAGTTTATGTTTATGTAAATGTTTAGCAATTTGAGTTTTAAGTAATTACAACAAATTTTTGTTACTAATGGTAAATCTTCAATGTTTTTTGGAACAGAATAGTGTTTAAAATCGAAATTAAAATATAGACTTGTGTAGCAAATCGTGCTATGTATGCCCCTTTTACTTATTTTTTTTCTCTTGACAGTAAGGTGTGTTCAGATTAGTTTTACGGGCACCTTGCGAACTTTTTATTTTTTCAAAAATCTACCCAGTCAATTTACATTTTTTCTGTAAAAAAATGTAATAGTATCCTATCAGGTATTAAAGTTGTATTTTTACACTATATAATTTATGTAAAGAACTCCCATCTACAAGTAACAAATGCATTGTTTTAGTTTTTTAGGAATTTTTAATTAGACACTCACTTTTATATAAGATATTAGATTGAGCCCCAATAATCAAGCACAAACAAAAAAAAAAAAAAAAAACCATCTAATTATTTATATTTGGAGAAAATCCCAAAAAATTGGCTATATCTCTGCACGCGCGACTGGGCAAGAATGGGAGGTTTCATGTATTTTTGGAAACAACCTTAAGCTAAATAAGGAAATAGCAACCTAATTCACTCATTCAAAGCGAATAGTGGACTCTGAACTCTTCAAAGACGATGGTCCGCAACGCTGCTCCCTAGATTCGCCGCAGTCGAGACCTTATCTGTTTCTTTGTGTCATGGCGTTGGCCATTTCCAGGAGGCTTTTGCGTTATCTCGGCTCCCTGAATTCAATGAGATGCTCTAATTACTTGCCATTTTCTCGTCAAGCACTTTATATTGCGAACAGTAAGATATCCGTTCTCCCTCCACACGCTCATACTTTTTTTTTCTTTCCTTTTGATTATTGTATTCAATCAATCACTTTTAATTCTGGAAACAGCATTGAATTGTGTTGATTTATTTTTTTTGGAAGTTGATAGATATAAGTTCTGGTGTGGATCTGCTAATTTTTTATTTTTATTTTTTTTTCCTGTAATTTTTATGTTGTTTGGTCTAGAGAGAGAGAGAGAAATGTGAGAGCTCAAATGCAGCAACAATGGCAGATTTAGAGAGAGAGAGAAGTGAGAGAAAAAAATAGAGAGGTTACACTAATTGGCCCCTAAGTTTAGAATAATGTACAAATAGATCCTATTAAATTAGATCCTGTTAAATATTACTGTACAATTATAATTGGATTGAATATTATTGTACAGTTATAATTGGATTGAATATTTACTGTACAGTTATAATTGATTGAATTTTGGCTGTACACCATGCAATGTTGAGCAATCGTTTCACAGATGAATATTGTTGTACAACCTTTCATGTTTGGGTATTGCAATACAGTTATTTTTGTTGAATATTTGATATACAATTACAATTGTTTGAACAACAACACCAAAGAACGTGCGGAGAGAGGGGGATGACAATAAATATTGTTGTGTAGTAACAAAAAAAAAAAATTTAGTAAAATAGTGGGAAAAATTGGGATAATTCAAAACAAGTCTTTAATTGTTTATTTTTACTTCACAGTAATTACTCTATAAATCAAACATCAATTTTTGTTACACATTAATTAAACATTAATTTTTACATTACAGTAATGAATTGATCAACAACCACACATCAACAGTGAAAAGTAACAAATTGTGAATCCAAAATCACTGTTCAATTCATGATTTTTGCTACACAGTAATAATCTATATATCTCATGAACCTTCAAATTAGAATGCCCAAGTACTTCCTTCAATGGATTAAGAGATCTCTCCCATAGATCTTCGCATAGCTTTTGAAATGCCTTCCAACTTATTGTGCTCAAAGAGTGTGTCTATTGCGCTGATTTTATTTAGTTGCAAGATTGGTGTGGTTTTTTGGCTACATAGTAAATAATTCAACAACTCAAACATCAAACAATGAAAATGAAGTATATGAAAAATTCAAATCATGAAGTCACCATCAATTTTTACTACACATTAATTATTTCCAATAAACCCATATCACCTATGAAAATGATCAAGGGGAAAATTCAAAACAAGACTTCAATTATGGATTTTTGCTACGCAGTAACTATCTCAACAACTCAAACATCAAAACAATGAAAATGAAGAATATGGAAAATTCAAATCAAGAATTCAATATCGATTTTTGCTACACATTAATTAAACATCAATTTTCTACACAGTAATTATTTTCTCGACAACCCCACAGCAAAAATGAAAAATAACAAGATGTTTAATACCAAAAGCAATTCTTTGTCTGAGGTGAACCACTAGCATCCCATGTGTTGAGAGCAATAGACGCTTGAACTTTAGGGTCAACAAACTGGATAACAACGTCATCTTTGCATAACGGAATTTTGCTCAAACAAATGCAATGAAATAAAGTAGCAAATCAAAAACTCGGCTTGAATAACGGAATTTTGTTGTACAATCACTATTTCAAGGAACAGTATATCACTCATGTAATGGAAGAAAATAGCAACCCATCCTTGACCCAAATAGTCGATTTTTACTGTACAGTAACCAAACCCAAAAACAAAATATCCAACAAATGTAATGGCATAAAGTAGCAAATCTTCATTGTAAAGGAACAAGAGGGAAATTCAACAAAGTAACTAATTCAACAAATATAACATTAACAATGAAAAGGAACAAGAGTGAATTTCAAAACAACTCACTGAAATTGAAAGTTAGGGTTTTATTACCTTTTTGTTCGCCTCTGAAATTTGTATTGCTACAAGGGACCACACCAAGTGATGAGTGATGTTCACCAACGAGAATATCTTAACAACCAAAATATCATCAACGAGATGGAACCAAAATGAAATACAAGAACACGACTTCAATATGTGATTTTTGCTACACATTAAATATCTCAACAACCAAAACATCACCAAAGAGATGGAATCAGAGTGAAATTCAAGAACATAACCTCAATATGTAATTTTTATTGCACATTAATCATCTCAACACCCAAAACACCAACAATGAAAAGAGGGAGATAGATTTTTTCTACAAATTAACATTCCTAACAAACCACACATCACCAAAGAGATGGAAATCAGAGCGAAATGCAAGAACATAACAACATATAATTTTTACTTCACATTAACCATCTCAACACCCAAAATATCAACAATGCAAGGGGGAGATGGATTTTTGCTATACATTAACATTCCTAACAACCCAAATTCAAAAGCACAACAACAACATATAATTTTTAATGTGCATTCACCATCTCAACACCCAAAATATCAACAATGCAAGGGGGAGATGAATTTTTTCTATAAATTAACATTCCTAAGAACCCAAATTCAAGAACACAACAACAACGTATAATTTTTACTGCACATTAACCATCTCAACACCCCGAAATATCAACATAGCAAAGGGGGAGATGGATTTTTTTATATACATTAACATTCCTAACAACCCAAATTCAAGAACACAACAACAACATATAATTTTTAATGTGCATTCACCATCTCAACACCAAAATTCTGATTTCTCAACATTCCTAACCCTAATTCTGAATTAAACTCCAATCAACAAGGAAGCAAGAACCCAAACTATGATTGGTACTGCTCAGTGTTCACCAAACCCTAAACCCTAGACGGTTAACAACTTAATTGAGATGAAACTTACAGATATGGAAATCGAAGGCTTGGAATTGACAGCGACGGCGGCTGGAATTGAACGGCGACAACGCTTGAACGACGACGGTGAGGCGACAACAAGCGACTGTTACGTAGATGATGTACCACCAATGCGTCGGCGACGTTTATAGCAACGGCAACGGTAGGCAACTGAAATTGGCTTGCAACGAAGGTACCCACCGGTGATAGACTACTGCAAAGGTTTTCCACCGGACTGTCCTGCCTCAAGGTCGTCGTCAAAGGTAGACGACGGCGTTGCATAGTATTTCGATTGGCGCCGACGATGGGTTGGGGTTTGATGGACGACTGCGACGATAATGGAAGACGGCGAGTAGGGAATTTCCAATGCTCTAAACTCTTCACGCGTGCTCAAAGATGGAAGGTTGTTAATTTGGTTTTTCCCCCTCAAAATACCCTACCATGTATAGATAGCATCACGCGCTTGGCCTAGGTTTTGAAACACACGGCTTTTGGTTGGGGTTTCTACAAAAGAAAATGTTAAGATGGGCATATCATCAATATAGTAGTGGGCTTTGGGGCCCATATTAAAAGATCCTATTTTTTATTTTTTAAATAATAAATTCAATTAAATAACTAAAAGATAATTATGTAATTTTATATATATTTCTGTTGTAGATGTTAATATTCTTTTCACTTAAATAGTTAAAGGTGGTAAAGTATAAGCTTTAAATATAGAGGGGATCAAGTAATATTAAATCAAAGTACAGGGGGATAAAAAAACAATTTGCTCTAAAAAGTAATTACCCTACTATTATGGCGGGAAAAATTATAAAATCGTTTATTTTAATAAATCTTTTAGTTTTCACAATTTAGTATGTAAATATAATTTGACAATTTATATAAAAGACAATGCACTCACTTCAATTTTTGCATTACTAAATACGCTATTGTTGTAATGCAGACGTGGTTGGTGTTGCCTTTGAACCTAACCCTGAACCGAGAGAGAGTTTCAAGTTTTTTTTTAAGATATGTGTGTGTGTGTATATATATACACACACACACATGAGTCTGACCGCCATTACCGTTTTCCCTTTTTTTTTTTTTTTTTAATGTCTTGGCACATGTCAACTTTTTATATGTATATGTGTGTGTGTGAATGTGTGGGCCAGTGGGGTTTAAGTTTGTTTCCTTCTTAAAGGATGAAACGAATTTCAACCATTTAGAGCACTTTTTACCCTTTTTTTTTTTTTTTTTTTCTTTTTCTTTTTTATCATTTACACTAATTATCCCTTTTGAAATAAAAAATAATAATATTAATTATATCCCAAATTTTTTAAAATTATATTTTAAATGACTTGATAATCCTTAAACTTTTAAAAATCAAAATTAAAATTAACATATTAAACCCTAACGGCTCGTTTGGTTGGACGGAATGGAATGAGGGTGGAATGGAATGGAAAAAGTAATAGAATGAGAGAATGAATGGAATGGAATTGGCAATGGAATCACCATTCCATTCTCTTGTTTGGTTGGTACGGAATGAGCGAAGTAATAGAATAGTGAAATATAGTAAAATTCTCATTATGTCCTAATGAAATTATTATTTCATTCTCTTATTTGGTTGGTATGAAATGAGTGAATAAATGGAATGAAATATAATAAAATTCTCATTATGCCCTTATTACAAAATTTTATTATATTTCACTATTTCATTCATTCCCTCATTTTATTATATTTCACTGTTCCATTCAATTTTAAGTTTCTATTCTCTAATTTCAGTTTTTGTTCTCAATTTTTCAGTTTCGATTATCTAATTTCTGTTTCTGTTTGTAATTTTCAGTTTCCGTTCTTAATTTTTCGTTATCTAATTTATTTATTTTTGTTCTCAATTTTCAGTTTATGTTCTCAATTTTTTGTTTCTGTTCTCAATTTTCTGTTTCTGTTCTTAATTTTCAGTTTTTGTTTTCAATTTTTAGTTTCCGTTCTTAATTCTTTGTTCTCTAAATTTCTGTTTTTGTTCTCAATTTTTAGTTTATGTTCTCAATTTTCTGTTTTTGTTTTTAATTTTCATTTTTTGTTCTTAATTTTCAGTTTCCGTTCTCAATTTTATGTTTATATTCTCAATTTTCTGTTTCTGTTTTTAATTTTTTGTTCTCAATTTTTGTTTCTATTCCCAATTTTCTGTGCTCTAATTTCTATTTATGTTCTCTAATTTTTGTTTCTGTTCTTAATTTTTAATTTTTGTTCTCAATTTTTAAGAGTTTAAATATAAGTACTATTATGTAATTTAGAAGGTTGATTCCATCGGGTTGAAATCCCATTCCATCCCATCTTAAATAGAATCACATTCCACCTTATTTCATTCCAATAGAATCACAAAAGTGATTCACTTGGAGAACCAAACAACGAAATAAGAGTCGAGGGCGGAATGCGATTCCATTCCGCCCTCGATTCCATCCAACCAAATATGTCGTAAAGGTTTTAAAATCAAGTTTTTAAATACCACAATAGCCACTAAAATTTTTAAAATAAAATTTAAATAGCACAATGAACTCCATTATTTTTCTAAATGTTCTTAAAATAAAACTACAACTATGCATGTGCAAAAATTAGGCTTTACAATCCTTCTTCTTTAAAAGAAATTTCGTACCGAAATTTTAGTTACCTTGAACGAATAAATGCGGATATTTATTCCTCATCTCCTCTTCTCTTTCCCACGTCGCCTCTTCTATGGAGTGACTGGGCTAGAGCACTTTCACCAATGAGATCTTTTCCGTCCGCAATACTTGATTTTTACAGTTTAGAATCTGCACTGGCTCCTCAACGTATGACATCAATTCAAACATTTAGAAAAAAAATGGAGTTTATTGTGCTATTTAAATTTTACTTTAAAAATTTTAGGGGCTATTGTGGTATTTAAAAGTTTGATTATAAAAAATTTAGGGATTAATATGTTAGTTTTAATTTTGACTTTTAAAAGTTTAAGGATTATTAAGCTATTTAAAATATAATTTTAAAAATTTTAGGATATAATTAATATTTTTATTTTATTTTAAAAGGAATAATTAATGTAAATAAATAAATAAAAGTGAAGTGTGCGGTTGAAGTTTGTTTCTTTCTTAAAGAAGGAAAGAAACTTAAACCATATATATATAAGTTCACATGTGTCAAGACATTCAAAAAATAACCCTTAAAATTTTTAAAATAAAATTTAAATAGCACAATGAATCCCCGTATTTTTTCTAAATGTTCTTAAAATGCAATTAGAACTATGCATGCGCAAAAATTAGCTTTTACGAAGGTAGATACGGAAGACTACATCGGGATAGCCTTTGAATATGGTAGTTCGACTTTCACGGCTACCTACAAACTTACAACATCCTTGAAGCAGAAATGGGAGGAGTTCATAAAGGACGACTCACTACTGCGTCGAATGAAGACTACCCTACAATTATTGTGGAGATTGACACAGAGGAGGAAAGAGAAGAAGATTTTAGAATTCTATTTAATCCCCCTGGGGGTATGACATATTAGGTGTTTAATGAAATAAGACAAAAAGCATTTGATAGGTACCCATAGGTCTCACGTTTGAACTTCTGAAAAACATAGAAAAAAATAAAAAATTGTATGAATATTTTTTGTGCGAGAAAAATGGTTTATGTTTATGTATATGTTTAACAATTTGAATTTTAAGTAATTACAACAATTTTTTGTTACTAATAGTAAATCTTCAATATTTTTTGGAATAGAATAGCGTTTAAAACCAAAATTAAAATATAGATTTGGTTGCAAATCGTGTTCTGTATGTCCCTCTTACTTAATTTTTTTTTTCTTGACAATAAGGTATGTTTAGATTAGTTTTACAGACACCTTGGGAACTTTTTATCTTTTCAAAAATCTACCCAATCAATTTACATTTTTTTTTTTGTAAAAAAATATAATGGTATCCTACCAGCTATTAAAGTTGTATTTTTACACTATGTAATTTATTTAAAGAACTCCCATCTACAAGTAACAAATGCATTGTTTTATTTTTTATTTTTTAAAATAATAAATTCAATTAAATAACTAAAAGATAATTATGTAATTTTATATATTTCTGTTGTAGATGTTAATATTCTTTTCACTTAAATAGTTAAAGATGGTAAAGTATAAGCTTTAAAAATAGAGGGATCAAAGAATATTAAATCAAAGTACAGGGGGATAAAAAGATAATTTGCTCTAAAAAGTAAGTACCCTACTATTGATGGCGGGAAAATTGAGAAGGGACGGGAGGTGAGATGAATTATGCAACAGAAGATGGTGTTTATTTGAGTGAGTAGCTTTTGTATTGAATCAATCGTAAAAGCAGAGGCTTTGTTTGAGCAATTTGATCGAAACGAAAATGGAAGAGCAAAGATCGGCGAAGTTTCCGGCGTTTCCATATAAACCGTACCCGATTCAGCTCGATTTCATGAACGCTCTCTACGATTCTCTCAACAATGGCGGCATCGCCATGCTCGAAAGCCCTACTGGTTAGTGAAATCCATCTGTATGTTGAGAGAGAGAGAGAGAGAGAGAGAGAGCTGTATTTCGTTCTTTCTAGGATAGAATCTAATTCTGAATTTTCTCTAATATACTATCAGTCTGCAACCATATGATTGTGTTTAGCTTAATGTACTGTTGTTGCAGGGACTGGGAAAACCCTAAGCATTATCTGCAGTGCGCTGCAATGGCTTCTCGATACGAAGCAACAGCAGAATTCAGCAATTTCAAATCAAAATCGAACACTAGGAGATCAATCCTGTTCGGATGACGAGCCTGATTGGATGAGAGATTTCACTGCAAAGACAGACGATGATGCACCAAAGAAGGAGGCAAAAGAAAAGAAAAAACATGGAATTCGATTGAAAAGACTCCAAAAGCACAGAAATGTTGACGATGTCAGAGAAATATTCGATGGTTATAACACAGAAGGAAGCAATATGAAGGGGAAAATTGGTGAAGAAGACGTGGATGATGGGGAGTTTTTAGTTGAAGATTATGAGAGTGAAGAGGAAGGTAGTGGTAGTATGCAATCAAAGAGGAAGGTTGCTAATTCTTCAAGTGATGATGACAACGATGAGGAAGAAGGTGGTTCTGATGAAGAGGAGGAAGAGACTGGTTTGAAGATTTATTTCTGTAGTCGGACTCATTCACAGCTTTCTCAGTTCGTAAAGGAATTGAGAAAAACTGTATTCGCTAGAGAATTGAAGGTTGTTTGCTTGGGCTCTAGGAAAAACTTTTGCATCAATGAAGGTGAAAACACTAAAACAACATGTATATGTACATTTTTCTATTGTTTATTCAATGAAATACCTTACTTTTGAATGTTGGAAGTATCATATTTATGTGTTCTAACGGCATCCCTTTTGCGTTTTGTTAAGAGGTGTTGAAACTTGGGAACTCTACTTGCATTAATGAGAGATGCTTGGAGCTTCAAAAGAACAAGAAAAACAAAGTTACTAAAATGAAGGTATGGTTGGTTTTTTCTTGTAATATTTTTTTTTCTACAATTGGATTTTTCTTCAATTGAGATGTTGAAGTTTTTGCACCTTATACAATCATATGCACTTAGGTAGTGTGTGTTAGCACAGTATTGAAGGTTTGGAATTGGAATTGTAAATGAACGCATGTAAATTTTTAGATTTTTACATGCACCTCCAATCGATGAAACCAAACGCTGCCTTAGTTGCTCTGTCAATCCCCACAATTTCTTTAATGTTAGAACTATCTACTTAATAACTTATTTCCTTGTTAAACTTCATCCTCTTCACAAATTTTGTAAGGGTGATGGGGATACATTTATTTTTATAGTGAATGCTATGAGATCGTTGTTAAGGCATTTCTATTGAAGCATGTTCCCCTTGTTGCAGAAAGCCAGTCAATCTTTCTCATAAGCCAATTGTGTTGATTTGGATGCATATGTTTTGATAGTGAATTCCATGAGATCCTTGTTAAGGCATTTCTGTTGAAGCATGTTTCCCTTGTGGCAGAAACCCAGTCAATCTTTCTCATAAGCCAATTGTGTAGATTTAGGTGGCATTTGATTATTAACTTTTTCCCCCCTTTTTGTTTCTGTTCGCAAAAAACTTGGGAAAAAAAATGAAAAAAAAGGGTACTGTTCTGTTCCCTGATTTTTCGGCCAAAGTTTCAAGAACAGAACTGAAACAAAGTTCTATTGTTCCTGATTTTCTGTTTCTGTTCCATGTTTTGTTTTTTTGAGAATGGAATTGGTATTAAAATTTTTAAAATATTGATGTTCAGACATTGGTTGCTGGGGGACGAATACTTACCAAGGCTTCTTCCGGATGCCCAATGCTTAGAAAACAAAAACAACAAAAGCAGTTCAGGATTGAAATGTCTGAATCAGAGCCTTTGGATATTGAAGATCTTGTTCATCTTGGAAACAAGTTAGGAACATGTCCTTATTATGGCTCCCGGAGTATGACGCCTGCAGCTGATCTCGTCATTCTCCCTTATCAATCTCTTCTTTCAAAAACAGCTCGAGAATCACTTGGATTAAATTTGAAGAACAATATCGTGATTATCGATGAGGCTCACAATCTTGCTGATTCTCTCATCAGCATGTACGACTCGAAAATTACTTTGTCACAGGTAAACATTTCTTATTGCATTTAAACACATTCTGTAAGTAATCCTTAATTCTTATCTCCTACTTAGAACTAGCTATCCATCATGAAATTACTTCATTTTCCGGCTAAATGCTTTCAAGAATTCGCTTGGTTTTCCCCTGTTTGTTCTTTTAAGTGGTGTTTGCGTAGTGTTTTGGTTTGTTGTCTCTTCCCTTTAAGAAACTTAGACACTGTTATTTAAGTACTAGAAACAAGAAATCAAAAGTATGTTTTTGTTATTTTCACAAATGATATCCCTTTATCCGAAACAAATTCAAAGGTATGGTAGAGAACTTGGGTAGGGTTTTCTAATCGATCCATTTCTTAAAATATAAAAATCAAAGGAAAAAAAAAAAAAACCTATCTTTTGTTTTTCAAAACCAAAAAAAAATAAAAATCAAAACTACAAAATCATGTTTTTTATTTTATTTTTAGAAGTAATATTTTAAGTGCAAAACAAACACTATTTTTTACTTTTTTTTTTGGGCAAAAAAGCATACCAACCGGTGTACGTTTTTTTCTACTTTTCTGATTTTGTTCCAAGAAAACAGGGAACACACACACACACACAAAAAAAAAAAAAAGAAGAAGAAGAAGAAGAAAAAGAAAGAAACGAAAACAATAACCAAATGCTACTTCAATGTTCCATTTTTATTTTTATTTTTGTTTTCGATTTCGGGTAGTTTTCAATCTTTCACTTTCATGTTTGTGGTCTTCAAGTTTACACCGAGTTCATATAATTATAAATCTCATTAATATCTAACCATTTTACTTGCTCATATTTCAGCTAGAGAGAGTGCACTCTCACTTGGACAAATACTTCCAGCGATTTCGCAATCTCTTAGGAGCAGGCAACCGAAGATATATTCAAACTCTTCTCGTCCTCACTCGTGCCTTCATACAAACACTGCTTCATGAGGAAGAAGACACAACTCCTATCGTTTCTGATTCTTCAGTGGCCATTAACGAGTTCTTGTTTTCTCTGAACATCGACAACATTAACTTGGTTAAACTATTGCACTACATCAAAGAAAGCAATATCATCCACAAGGTAAGAGCTTTTATTCATACTCCTATCTTTAAAATATGCTATTATTTTACATTTTTGAGAAAATTATTATATTAACCTCCAATTAACTCACTTATAATTTTTGGGATATCATTGGATTGTCCTTGACATAAGTGACTTTAATTTTTTTATCATCGTTTTTCTTCTATTCGCTCTTTATTTTTAAAATTTCAAATAATTTTTTAGTCCTAAGGTTAATATCAACTACATTTAAAAACCAAAAATAGAAGACTCTATGAATAGAACCCCAATAATTGTTTATCCTTGTCATTTTTCTTATGAGTTTTCAGTTCTTTGATTCATATCAACTAGAATGCATTCAATCATTGAATTTGTATTTTAAATCATAGTTAAAGTCAATTAAAATATTGATAAAGACTTAAAAATAGGTTGGTAACTTGGTAAGGCTAAACAAGATGAAAAAAAAAAAAATAGAAGAACAAAAACTTGAATACTATATAATAAGAACTCCTTTATTTATTTATTATTATTTTTTTTTTGAAAAATGTTCCGCATTAGATCTCGCTACATACTTTGTCTCTTTCAGGTCAGTGGATATGGTGAAAAAGCAGCTAAGTTGCAGAAAATTTCAACCCTAAAAGACAGTATAGAAGGTATAGAAGAAGGAAGCACTTTATCAGGCTTTCAGGCATTAGTCAACATGCTATTATCTTTAACAAATAATGATGCTGATGGGAGGATAATACTCTCTAGGGCAAGGCCGACGACCTTTGAACAACGAGGAGGATATTTGAAATATATCATGCTCACAGGAGAGAAGATATTTTCTGAGGTTTGCGAAATAAAGGAATTTATGAAATTTCCTTGGTGTGCGTTGGAGAAAGTTATTCAAAAGCGGAATTTGATTTTGATTATGATTATTAAGGGATTTGTAAAATTTCCTAATCAGACCCCTTATTTAAATAACTCATGTTACTCACCCAAACGCACCCTAACAATTTTCTTAAGAAATTTTTACAATTCCCTTTTTAAAATCAATTTTTATCTTCAAATACCTTACCCAAATGCACTTTTAAGGAAAAAGGGGATTTGTAGGATTTTCTTGAGAAAATTCTTGGGGTATGTTTGAGTGAGGTATTGAAAAAGGAGTTTGATTCAAAAAAGGAATTTGTAATTTTTTTGAAGGAAGTTTTACGAATTCCGTTTTTAATCAATTTATTTTTTGAAATATCTAATTGCGTTTGGATAGGGAATTTAAAAAATTCATGAAATTTTGTAATGATAGGATTTTGAAATTTGGAATTTTAAAATCCCATTATTTGCGAATTCGTTGTTTGGGCATATTTTTGAAATTTAAAATTTATTATAGTAATTTCACCTCGAGTTGGAGAGATTACCTTATTCGGAAGGATTTACAAAAAACATCTCTTTAGGAGGTATTAGAAATGTCATTTTATGTCTCTTTTTAAATTTCATTTTGAAATTTCCAGAAATTTTAAAAATTCCTCTTTGAAGTAGCCAAACAAGGAATGGAAATCCCTTATCAAAATCAAATCCTCTCCCAAAATCCTTCACCCAAGCACACCCTTAGAAGATTTTACAAAATCCTTTTTCTACATCAAAGTTCTTAATTTTCTTCTTCAAATATCTCACTCAAATGCACAGTTAAGAAATTATTAATGGGTTTGTAAATTTTTCATAAGAAATCTTACAAAAAAAAAACCATGTCTGCTTCAAATCCATCACCCAAACGCACTCTTCTGTCCTTAATTCCTCGAAATTTAGTTTTATTTATGTGAGTTTTTGGCAGATTACAAGCCAAGCCCATGCTGTAATATTGGCGGGCGGAACTCTACAACCTATAGAGGAAACTAGAGAAAGGCTTTTCCCATGGTTGCCAATGGATCAAATGCAGTTCTTTTCGTGTGGTCATGTTATCCCTCCTGAGAATATTCTACCGATTGCTGTTTCAAATGGGCCTTCTGGTCATTCCTTCGATTTCAGCTACAATTCCAGAAGCTCATCAAGCATGGTAAGTCCAACATCTCCTTTTAGTCTTATTTTCCGTTGATTTTGCTAATGGTCCGTCTGCGTGCGCTATTTGAAGAATATTTTATTTCAAAAAGGGATTTGTAATTTTTTCATAAAGAAAAATTGCTATCTCGAAAGCAAATACCTTACCCAAACACAATCTAAGAGTCACTTGCCGTTTGGTTAGTGTTCCCAACCAAACCCAACCCAACCCAACCCAAAAATTGTGGGTTTGATTTTTGGGAACGCGTTTGGTAAACACAAAACTCAACTCAACCCAACTAAAAAAATAGAAATTGATTCTCAAAATTCTAAAGAAACCAGAAACAAAAAAAAGTTGTTTCTTTTTGTGCCAAAAAAATTCAACCCAAAGTTCTCAACTTCCGACTTCATCTGTCGGCCGACCACCACCATCCGCCGCCGCCTGCCGTCCGCCGCCGCCGCCGTCCGGCGACCGACCGCTGTCTCTGGCCACCTCCGGCGACTTTCCGCTGCCGACGGTTACATCCGGCGACCATCGCCGCCCGCCGTCTCCGGCCACCTCCGGCGACCGTCGCCGGCCACCCCGCCGCCGGCGGCGGCCGTCCGGCCACCTTGCCGCCGCCGCCGTCTAGCCGCCACCAAACAAAAAAAAAATTAAAAAAAAAAAAAATTAATTTTAGGATAAAATCGTTACCAAACACATTCTGTTCTCAGCACAAAACAAAAATTGTCGTTACCAAACGTCATTCTGTTCCCAAAATTCTCAACCCAACCCAATTCAACTCAACCCAATCCATTCCAGTTGGGTTCAGAAAAGTGGGAACACTAACCAAACGCCACCTTGGTAATCACTTCTAATCAAGGTCAAGTTGCCAGTTCGGTTTCTTATAAATTCTTGTGTCATTAATTTATATTGGAATGTTTGTTCTGTTTAATTCTTGAGGATTTCACCAAAACACAAAAGGTTAAGTTGTGTTTAGTTAGTGTTTCTTTTTTTACATTTTTGTTTTTATTCTGTTCCCTGAAAACTCGGAGCAGAAACAAAAGAAAATTTTATGATCCAAGAAATTTATTCTAAAATTTTGAGAATATAAACAACAATCACAAAGCCTTTGTCCCACTAAGTAAGGTGGGAATATAAAAAATGTATATTTTTTCCTTTTTTCTTGTTCCAAGTTTACTGTGAACATAAAATTAAGAAAGAAAAAAAAAAAGGAACAAAAGCACTTATCTGAACATCACCTTAATAATTGGAAGATGAAGAAAATGAGATAGATCCAGTCCAGCCACTAAACAAGCTGAACTGGATCTGACCATAGTAATGGTAAAAATTTAGAACATCCATCACTGATGTAAGAATTCAATACTCGACGATCTAGATTCAATAATTTTTATTTTTCTTGATCAGTTCAAATATGTCTTTGCCATTACAAGAATATTGACATTACCAAATTCATGGACTTCCAAAAAAATGACAGATTGAAGAGCTAGGGCTTCTACTCTGCAATTTATCAGCCGTGGTTCCACAAGGAGTCATCGTCTTCTTCTCCTCGTTCGACTATGAATCCCATGTCCACGACTCTTGGAAATCATTAGGCGTGCTCCAGAGAATCACCAAGAAAAAACGCGTCTTCAGAGAGCCAAGAAGAAGCACTGAAGTAGAAACAGTCCTAAACCAATACAAAGAAACAATTGAATCAATCTCTAAAGGCGATTCATCGCCTTATAATGGCGCAATTCTTCTTGCTGTGGTGGGTGGGAAGATATCGGAAGGTATAAATTTTAGTGATGGAATGGGTAGGTGCATAGTCATGGTTGGATTGCCCTATCCTTCTCCATCCGATATTGAGTTGATGGAGAGAGTGAAATATATAGAGGGACTTGGAAACTCAAACAATACCAAGTTTCCGGTCAATAACGAGTGTCGAGACATCGATTTTCAGACAGGGTTTGATGTCTTAAGGAGTTGTAAGAACAGAGGGAGAGAATATTACGAAAATCTATGCATGAAAGCGGTAAATCAGTCTATTGGTGAGTTTCAAAAATCGGGTAATTTTTTTAGGTTAAATCACACTTTGCATCCCTGAAATTTGGATGCAGTCTCACTTTGCCCTGTAGTGTATTAATTGTTGTAATTTGTCCCTTGAAATCTACTTTTCATATCAATTTGGTCTAATCGATTCCGGTCAATTTATGGAGTAAGGGGAAAGGTGCAACACGACCTGCATGTCACATGACTAACTCTAGTGGTTAAATTGACTGAAATCAGACAATTAAACAAAATTGATACAAAAAGTAGATTTCAAGGGACAAATTACAACAATTAAATTCTCAAGGGCCAAATTTAGATGGGACGCAAACTTTGGGTTTAAAGTGAGATTTGTTTTTTGGATTTTTTCTTGATATGTTGAGTTTTTTTTTGGTAGGTAGGGCGATTCGACACGGGAATGATTACGCGGCTATCTTGTTGGTTGATGCTCGTTACGCATCCGACCCTTCAAAAAGAAGCTTCTCTCACCCGACTAGCAAGCTTCCGCAGTGGATCAAAGGGCGACTTGTTTCTAAAACTGGTAATTATGGAGAAATCCATAGACTATTGCATCAATTCTTCAAATTTAACAAAATGAAAAGGGAGAGTTATCACTAGAATCAATGTCCTACTCCGGTGAAGGCTAAACTACATCATTGATCCTTCTAGTTTAGAGAGAGTGTTAAATAAGTCCCTAAAGTTTCAATTATCTCAATTAAGGCCATGAACTTTGAATCTTGTGTGAAATAGGTTTTAGATTCCAATTTTGCCCCTAATTATTTATTACTCTAATGTTCCAACTCCCTCTCAGCCCCTACCTCCTCTTTTAGTTATTCTCACAGCTCCACAATCAATAATGGTCCCCAAATCCTTTTTACCATATTAGTTCTTTTGAGTGTTAAAATGATTAGAAATGAAAGACCTATTTGGTACACTGTTCAAAGTACAAGGACTTAATTGAGTAAATCAATAGTTTAGGGACTAATTTGGCACTACCTTTTGCCTGCAATATTGTTTGAATAAGGATCGGAATGTAGAGAGGATTTGAAGTTGATTGTATAGTTTTTGAATACAACTAAATAATAATTAAAATAATTTTTTTTTTTAAAAAAAAAAGCAGATTGGTATAAAGATGAGTTCTATTTGGTGGAATATATTTTTTTTTCTTCATTTTATTCGATTTGTCAGAATGTTTTCTCTTTAATTATGTGTTGCAGTTTGATCCATTAGGGATTGGGGGGGGGGGGGGGGGGGGGGGCGTAATGGGTAAAGAAGAGTCCCCTAAAGAGAGAGTATGATTACTTCGTGTGCTTTTCTCCAACCAACAGACCTTTACACTTGTTTAATTAAAGGACATCCGGTCAAAAAAAATGAACTTCCTCTCATCATTGGATTCCCCAGTGCCTGTAAAATATTGTACCAATTGTCCCTATCAACGGATACCTTTTTGCCTTTTGTTTAAAGGTAAAAAGGAAGAAGATTATCAAACGACAAACTCACTCTAGAGAGAGAGAGAACCACCACCCTCGTTGGAAGAAAATTATCCTCTCCAGAGCAAGAAGATCAGAGAGAGAGAGATGTTGCTTGAAGAAACCAGCCAAATGACTAGGAAGATATTCCTGAGAACCTTCGAAACTCTGAGGTCATACTTCTTTGGAAGGTGGTTCCATAAAAACCTACCCAAAGCCCCTCCATACAACCCCTTCTTCTGTCCCACCCAAAACAGCAACAATAACAACCCAAATACTATTCAAGAGCTGGATGATTTCTACAGACAATTCTCTGAGCTTTGGGATACTCAAAAGAAGAAGAAAAGGAAGAAGAAGAAGAAGAATGCAATATCCATAGAAGAATCAATTACTACTAGCTTCATCAAGTTCGAAAACCAGAGTTATGAGACAAACGCACAAGAGCCCGTAAAGGAAGAGAAAGAAATAGCTAATTTCCATGAAGAAGAAAAAGGAAAAGATGATGATGAAGAAAGGGGTGAAATTGAAAAGGGTCATGAATTAGCCGTGAAATTGAAAAAAGTGGTGATGGAAGATGAGAATGAAGGAGATGCTGATGATGCATTAGACATAGAGGAGGTGCTGCACTACTATTCACAGATTACATGCCCTGCTTACCTCGGCGCTGTTGACAAGCTTTTGCTGGACGTTCATTCCGAATTCCTCATCCCACAACCACAACCCTCGCCCTCTGTTGGTGTCAACAACTCAACACCGAGACTCGGACCTTTGAAGCTCTAACTAGCAAATTCAACGTTTTTATTCAATAATTGGGAGTACATATCCTCTGCTTAACTTTTTTATTTTTATTTTTTTTTGTGCTCGACACATCAGTTGATTTTCTTGGGAGTACAGATCCCCTGCTTAACTTATTTATTTATTTTTACTGTGATGGTTGGATTAGTTAAGCGCGGTGCTTGACCAGCAAGGATCCAAGCCCTTATCTTGGGGTGTGTTTGTGTGTGATTTTTTAATGTGTGTTTTTGTGATGGTTGCAAATTTGCAATATTCAGTAAATGAGTTAGAACTACTGTTTCATTTTGATTTCCTGAGATCAAATCTTTCCATTAAGTTCGGCCGGTGGTACCTACTAGAGTTTGGGACTACTGTCATTTTCATATTATGTTTTGGTTTTCTCATTCAAGTCTCTCAAATTGCGAAAACATTCCAATTAACAACCGTTAATTATCTGACTTAACGATAAGATTGGCCACATGTCAATTTTCGTCAGCTTTCTGAAAGAATGTTAGATAGTTTGTCCCAAGAACGAAAATTGGCAAGATTTCATTACAGGACTTGATATATATTTTTTTTAAATAAATATTAGGGACAAAAATGACATTAGGGACCATTGGTGTAATTAACCCTTACGTAACGTTTGTCCGGGAAGTCAGGAACATTTCATAATCAGTCTCACCAGCAGAGTTGATAGCGCAAAAGGAGCATTCCATTGCTTCCTCTCCTTGTCAGCTAAGAGAGCAGTGAGATGATTAGTTAATATGCGTGTAAGTTGGTCCGAACACACCTTCTAAAAACAAAAACCACAAAAAAAAAAAAAAAAAAAAGAAGAGCAAAACCAATATTTTTTGTGCCAAAAAAATAAAAAGAAAGAAGAGAATGATGGGTATTTCATTATAACTCAGGCTGAATCACCTGGTTTAACCAAATCTCACAAGTTCCATTACAGAAACATGCAATGCTAATGACAAATAAGCAGAGAGACAGAGAGTGAGGAATTTTTCAGTTGAGTCTTCGACAGTTGAGCCGGACCTGACCCATCGGCGCAGCCACTACTTTGAGGTTCGAGAGCTTCATCATGGAAAGAGCGAAGTGCCGCCGGAACAACGAGACATCGGAGGCGTATGCCCTTACCCACGTCTCCGTTTCTTCTCCGGCAGTTAGCTGCTGATCGACGTACAGAATTCCCCTTCCCTTCAATAAACTCCGGTAATAGTGGGTCCCAAAACTGGATCCGGGTCCTTCATAATCCATCTTCATTCCGGCCTCTTGGTTTGATGGCGACGGTGATGGCGATGGGGATGACGGGGATGGTGAGGTTGTGGAGTCGATGATGGTGGTGGTGGTGTTGCATTTTGATCTGAGGTGGTTGGCGAATTCTGGGTCTATGGTCTGGTCGGGTTTGTTGGGTCCGGTGAAGTTGTAGAGGCGGTCGGCGAAGAACTTGCAGTGGATCATTCCAGTGCTGTGTGCACCTGGAAAAGAAGACTTAAGTTATTCTATGTGAAACCAATGGGGAGAATAACATCGAAATTAATCAAATTATAGGCTTGCGTTTATTTCGAGCTCTTTACGTAATAAATATATTTATAGAAAAAAAAAAAAAAAACTCAGACAGATAATTTTTAATTTATTTACAGAAACAATGTAATCAGTTCATTTACACAAGTCTCTAGAGGTATTTGTGTAAATTTTTTTCTTTATGGATATGTTCGGTTGGAAGGTTGAAAAAAGAAAAAAAAAATGAAAAAAATAAAAATAAATTATTTATCCTTTTATAGAGGGAAAATTATTTTGTATGTTTGGTTGAAGGGATATAGGGAGGAAAATAATATTTTATGTGCATTAAAAAAAATAAAAAATAATATGCACTAACTTAATTTACTATTTTAGCTTTACTACAAATGAAATGAGTATGTGTTATATAAAATAAAGGAACAAAATAGTAATTTTGGAATGTTTCCCCCACCAACTTTCATTTTCAGCCCAATTTTTTTTTTGGGGGGGGGGGGGGGCGGGAATGGATGATTTCACTTCCATTTTTTTTTTCTTTTTTCTTTTCACTTCCAACCGAATACATTCTATTTTTATTATCCACCCCATTATCCATTTTATTTTCCACTCTACTAAACACAGCCTATATGTTTTTTAAGTTAAATAAAAGAAAAACTCTTGCATTATCCACTAACTAGCATTGGAAATTAAGAATTTTATTTTTTGGTACATATATTAAGAGAATGATTGAAATCTAGACCTTTCACAACAGAAGTTAAGATCATTAGGCTACAAGTCTTAGGAGAAAAAATTAAGATTTAATCATCAAAATTATATTTCAAAATTAAATTGTTTCATAAATAGGAAACAATAGAAAATAAGTGTATTTTGATCATTTTAACTCTTTGTTGTAACCATAATTTTTAATTATGGTCATAAACATTTTAATTATGATTTAACAGGTATAATTTATAATTAGTTAATCACATTTGAAGAGTATAATTTTAATTTTTTTAATTTAATTATATAATTTTGAAATTTGAATTATTCTGAAACTAATAAAATATTAATTAATTTTAAGTATTTATTATAAAAAAAATAGTTAAAAAATAATCACATTACTTTTTTAAGGTAAAATTATCAGGACCGATATTAATAACCAAATTATTAATTAATACCAATTGTTTGCAGCTAAATCAACTAGTCTCATTAACATGACTTTTGAACTGTTTAATCCCAATTTCGAACTATTTAATTTTAATTTTAAAAAATGCCAAAAAATTCATGACCAAAATACCCCTGAAAGATTTGCGGAATTTACTAGTTTTCCTTAATAAACGTTGTTAACCAAAAAAATATATCAGTTTCCATAAATAACAAACGTCCTAGTCAACGAATGTTATATTCAACATCCAAATAAGGGCGAGGGTAATAATTGTATACTCTGTGGAAGACATATATTCTAATTTACAAGCAGTTCATATTATATATAATACCAAGACACAATGTCGTGATGTGTCTTTTGTCCTGTAATACATAACATGTTTAATATAACATGAATTTCTATCCAATATTTAAAAAAAAAAAAAACGAATATTATATTCAAAATTCAAACAAAAAACGAGGGTTATGATTGTAAGTTTCGCAAAAAACATATACCCTACTTTTTCAAGTAAGTTATGTTATATGTAATACCAGCAGACAAATGTAACAATATATTTTTTCTTCTTGTAACGCATATCTTGTTGAATATAACATGGATTTCTATCAAATACTTAAAAAAATGATTAACATCTTATTTTAAAAACAGTCAAACGGAGATTATTCCTTTATAATTTGAGACGAAAGCAATGAATATATTTAGGGCAAATATCTGATAATTTAGGAATAGAAAATAACAACACTTTAATAGAGACAAAGTAGACCATATATTTTAAAATTTAAAAGAATCGCTGGTTACAAAAAAAAAAAACAGTTCATTTGGTAGTTTCGATACCTAAACAGGATTTGGATGGTAAACCCCTAAACAAGATTGATCAAGTTTGCAATGATCTTCTATAATCACATGATAGGATAGGAGGAAATGAATTTAACGAGAAAGAAATGAAGAGAAAATGAACGTGTGTGTGTGTGTGTGTGTGAGAGAGAGAGAGAGAGAGAGAGAAGAATTAATTACCTAAGAGACTGACTATTTCTTTCTCGTCAAACCCTCTGGATGCAAACAACGCCATGGTTCTGGAAAGATCATCTCGGGGACTAGGAAGCTCATACTTGGCCACTTCCGAGAATGACCCAGTGCTGTCTCTCCTACCAGTATGCAATGGGTAGAAAGGGCCTCCGGCCTGTTAAAATTCCAAAATACAAAAGAAATTATCAATTATTCCCATCATTTTTTTTTTTTTTACCAATAAGTCATTTTGTCTTTTTTTACCAAAATACCAATCACATGGATGTTGAATGTAACATCAAAATTATTTATTTATTTATTTATTATTTTTTTTTTACCAAAATACTCCTCATGTGGATGTTGAATGTAACATAAATTGGTGTTTTTTTTTTTTTTAAATACTATTTTTTTCTGACCAAAATACCCTTCATGTGGATGTTGAATGTAACATTTAATACCTGTGAGTGTTGAATGTAACATTCAACACCTGTGGATATTGAATGTAACATCCATTATTTTTTTTATTTTTGTATGCAGAGTAAAATATATATGATATTATATTGAACACCTGTGGATGTTACAATCAACATCTGTAAATGTTGAATATAATATCAATTGTTCTCTTGTTTTACGTTACGTTTAGTAACAATTTTATCCTAAAATCAATATTTTATTTTTTATTTTTTTTGGAACATATAAAAATGACAAAAAGTTATAAAATTTGGGGTGAAAGTTGTAATTTATGGTGGCGGCGACCTGTGACCGGCACCGACGATGGCTGCGGCGGTGGCAACGGCGGCGGCAAGCGGCTGACAGCGGTGGTACACCAATTTGACGACCTTCCTTCTCAATGTGAAACTCACGGGAGGGCATTTCGGTAAACTCAATCCTCACCATTTTTGAAAATGAGACTAATTAGTGTAAGAAAGGTGTTGATGGGACTAATTAGTGCAAGAAAACGTGTTAACGGGACTAATCGATGTAAACAAAAATCGATGGGAGTAGGTGGTAAATAATTTCTTTTTTTGGGATTAATAGGTAATTTTCCCATAAATAAATAAAATAAAATCATAGAGTGATGCAAATTAAGCAACAAAAGTGTGTGTGTGTGTGTGTGTGTGAGAGAGAGAGAGAGAGAGAGAGAGAGAGAGAGGTTTATACCAAAACAACGCTTTCTCTGGCGGCCAAAACAACAATATCGGCGCACGAAACTACTCCGGGGCATGCATCTTCAAGTTCCGACTTGATGATATCGATCAGATCAAAGCCTTTGAGTGATTCGTTTGGAGGAGACTGTTTCTCACTTTCTATTCCAAAAGCAGCATCCAGTAAAACGGACGCATCACATCCCTGTTTAAACATTGATGAGAAAAGCATGAGCTCAATGCGATTCCCAAGAGTTGAACACATCGAGATCATGAAATTTTTTAAACGAGAGATCAACGACGAACAAGTAGACCTCAAGTAAGATATATTTCACAGGAAACGTTAATCGGAAAATGAAATGCAACAGATTCGAAAAAACAATATATAAAGAACAATCGAGTTTCAGTATATGAAAAAGAATGGGAGAAATTCAATAGCAATTCCAAAACAAAAATAAGTGGATAAGCTTTTGAAACCAAACAGAACTGGGAAAAAAAAAAGAGATCAAGCTCACCTCTATGAAACAATCGTGGAAAACCAGGCGCAACAGAGCAGGAGCCACATCGGACCTGGATTTGTAGAGATTATGAATCGTCGATCTGATTATTTGTTCGGCTTCTGGACACGATTCCTTGTAGTAATCGTATCGCAGCAATCGAGAAGAGCTCAAACGATTAATCTTCTTCTCTATCTTGTTCGAGTAGAACATAGATGGAGATCTAGATTCGTACTTGGAACGCACATCATATGAATACCAATTCCGACTCAGCGAGCTCTTATTGTTTTCGGCACTTTGGTTCTTGAAAGAGATCAGAACACACAGTAGAAACACCATGAAGCTTAGCTTTCTCGCGAAATCCATCTCTAGAAACAGTTCGATAGCTAAAATCAAACCCTACTCTCTCTCTCTCTCTCTCTCTCTCTCTCTGAGCTTGAACTGAGTTGCAGAGCACTCTCGTTGTGGAGTGAGAAGATTTGAAAAAATAAAATAAAGAAAAGAGCGGGAAAGAGGAGAATACTGGATGATGAAAACGCCCTTGTAACTGAAAGTTTGTTGCTCCTCCTGGCGTTATTTAGATTTAACTGACTTCCGAAAATGACGAATACACCCTCATATGTTTTGATGCATACAATTTCAATATTGAATTTTGAGATTATAAATTTAGGGATTAGTCCCTAATAACAGGTGTGTTGATGCATAAAACTGATACACACCTTAAGTATAGTCCAGTCGAATGACAGGTGGGTCCTCTTGTTGAGGTAAAGTCATCGGTTGAAAATTCTTCACGTGTACTGTGCTGGGTCTTGGGAGGACTAATCTGCTTTATCCAGAGTCTTACTCCTTAGGGAGTGTACCTGCAGAAGGCTTAGACCAGAATTTATCCTAATGAAGCCCCTCCGACGTGATAATCAGTGCTCAAAGAGAAAAATGTATAGTAATGCAACAAATAAACAAATTAACTCGCGCGTAATGTAAAGCGTACCTCGGGCTTGCATAACCCCTGGTATATATAGGAGATAATCGTTGGGCTTGAGCTTTTGGGCCCATTTGGCAAAGCCCTTGAGCTTTTGGGCCCATTTGGCAAAGCCCACGGGTCTTTGCCAAGCCCGTGGTAGTAAGCTGGTGGAGGAGAGCGGAAATCTATGAAGTCCTGGAGAGGAAACGAGTTGGAAGGATGAGCCGTTCGAGATTAACGACTGAGCTCCTGAGATTGGTCGCTCAGGGCACGGCGTAGAGCTCAGAGTGACACGTCTCTGTCGGGCTTCTTGCTTCTCCCTAGATGCAAATGAGGTTCTAAGGAGGAGCCGAGGTCGGCGTA
Source organism: Eucommia ulmoides (assembly GCA_016647705.1). Taxonomy (NCBI): domain Eukaryota; kingdom Viridiplantae; phylum Streptophyta; class Magnoliopsida; order Garryales; family Eucommiaceae; genus Eucommia; species Eucommia ulmoides. Next base: position 43,364,126 of record CM028338.1, on the reverse strand, counting down.
TGATCCAGTAGCGTTGTGAATTTCGAAATACATCCCTATCACTACGACGACGGACACGTGGCTGGGTCCCAAGTGCTAACTCAGAGGTAAAATACCCTCATTAGGGTGTAACTTATTATTAATCACATTTAAAATATAAATTTTGATTTTGCTTCTTAAATTGATTTTTACTTGGATATTAGTCTTGCATGTGGTCACGCCTGTGTAATATTATTTATATATATCTATGTAATATTAGTTACAAGTTATAAATTACATGCAATAAATACAAATATTTTATATATAAATTAAATATATATAACTGCGAGAATACAACGCATGTATTGAGTTTTTCACATTTTTTTAATGTCCGGGATTTAAACCTAAGTTACAATTGTGTATGAGATTTTTTCCAAAAAAAAATTAAGAATAAAATAAAAGACTTGCAATACAAGCATTCATAAATTTATTGATCCAAATAACATTCCTTGGTGATTAACCGGTAAATTATTTGAATTAATATGTTTGACTTGTAAAAATAACTATTGAAAATAAATTAATTGGTAAATGATGTGTTCGGTTTTATCGTAGTCGTAAAATAACTTTTAATATGTTTGAACATATACAATTTTAATATTGAGTTTTAAATAATAAGCTAGGGATAAAAATCTTTTTAGCTCCTGACAAATGGTCTGAGTGTGCAATTGGTCCCTAATTTTTGTAACTCGACACATTTGTTCTTGACATTCCAAAATAGTACCAAATTGATCCCTAGGTCGGGTTCCGTTAGCAAAATTTGGAGATTTTGAACAGAAACAGCCACGTGACAAACACGTGACTATTTGGCTAAGGGTACATACGTCATGCTAATCATATAAATTTAATGGGGTCTATTTACATATGTTGTTAAACTAAGGGGTGAAAATGTATTTCCTTCATCCTCTCCACCGCCGCCTCCTCACGATCTCATCCTCAGGATCTCACTCTCATCTCCACCGCCTCTCATCTTTCTCTCATCTCATCCTCACGATCTCACTCATCCTCCATCTCGCTCCCTCTTCGATCTCGTGCCGACAGTCCTCTGAGCCGTCACGAAGACGACGGCACTCATCGCCAATTAGGCCTCGTTCTCACCGTCGCGGTCGTCTTTGTTTGTATAAGCTCTCTCTTTCTCTCTCTCTCGTCTTCTAGCCTTCATCATCTAGTTTCACGAAATCGATTTTATTTCATTGACGAAATCGATCCCTTTCACGAAATAGGTTTAGGGTTCGATTTTAGAAATCGAAGTAAGGGTTCGATTTTTCAATTTTTGCTTCGATTTCTCAGAATTATTGCTAAAATAAAATATGAACATACATATATACACATACACACATATATATACTAATATATAACCCGTTCCTGAAGACACGAACGAAAAAAAATAACCATGATATTTAGACAATTAAGCAAAAAAATCAATAGACTTAACAATAAAAATATAATTAGAGAATAAAGTTCAAACCCAAAACTCCAATCAACAGTTTAGTTACTAACACATATTTTCAAACGAACAACACACTTCTATTATAATTCTAAAACTTTAGAAGAAATGAACAACACTTTCTCCATTTATGCAATATAGTAATTGTCCGAGTCTAAAGGCAATTTATAAAAATATATGATCGCACAAAATTAATGCCAAAACTTATAAATAAATAAAATATGAACAAATTTCAAAACCAGTGAACTACAATTAGGCACATTAATAATACATATACAAATAAAAAAAAATGACAAATTTCTCAATGTTTATACATTCTCAAGGCCTCACTTTTGATTTCAAATTAATAGAATAATAACCAACACAACCAATAATAATAAACATAACTAACACTAAAGAAAAATGACAAAGCACCTCTTATTTTATTGGTTCTCAACTTGCATTTTCAAATTAACATAATTAAAAAAAATTAAAAAAATATGGCATAACTTAATTTATTTATAAGACATTCTTATTTTTAACAATCCGTTTTCAAACCAATACAACAATAGTCAAGAATATAAAAGTAAATATTCATTCTTTTGAAAAATGCATTTCAATAACTGATGGATTTCAACAACTGATAGATTTCTTCCTTTGCATTTCAACAGGGCAATTAATTTTATGTCTCCACAAGCAGTAGGGCAAATTCTAGACGCATACATTGAAGTCTGAGCCGTGTACCATGATTTCCACAAAATTTGAGTAAAAAATACAAACTATTAGTGAAACAAAAAACGAAAATGGGCTATGAATTAACAAAAAAGGCGTGGAACACAATTAAATCAAACAAAATTATAATGTAAACAAAATTGAAAAACACTGTAACTTTTACTTTTGACTATCGAATCCATGTAACTTTTGAATACACATTTACTCAATCAATAGGTTCACAAAATACTGATAATTGCCATTCTTAAAAGAAACATGTTACCCTTTCTATGGAACAAAAGTCTTCCAATATTCAGGCAACAAAAACAATAATGGTGAAAAAAAAAAAAGATGAGTATATATATATATATATATATATCAAAGAAATGACACTTACAGTATTAGCATTCTCATCAAGATATCATATGTCAAAGTTATTCACTTCAAAGACATTCCAAGAAAAGTAGACAAACACCCCAAGTAAAAATTAACAGCCATTTACTCTCTTTTATTTTGGGAACTCTAGGGGGAGCCAAAGCAAAGAGAAAATGGCAATTTCATTTTTTTTTTCCAGCTGGAATATTGGGAGAGAAGAAAACAACAAAGGGGAAACCAAAGGAAACAGAACCGCGAGGCCAAGAGAGAATCCAATAACTACTAATGTATCAAATTAGAAATCTTAAACTCAAATTACATCAAATACCATACATACCTATATATATATATATATATATAGGTAGTCCAAATGTTACTAAAACAATAGCATGGAAAAATAACAGTGAATCCTTACTAGTTAATTGAGACAGATACCAGTAAAAAGTATGTGTAAGTTAACCCTTAAATTAAATCCAAATTCTAACCTTCAACTCGAAATATCACTATCTGCTTCCCATTTCAGCACAATAATGGGACTTCGAAACTGTTAAAGAGGTGAATACTTTAAACTTCCAAAAGCATGCTTATTCTGGGCAAAAGAATCAAGATAAAATGATTCCCTCTCGATCGACTTTGTTAGAAAGAAAAAAAAAAAAAAACAGTGTTATGGCATCTGAGAGAGGGGTAGAGGAAGCGGTGCCAAATCAACGGTGTTGTGGCGTGCTGGTGGCTAAGAGAAGACAAAGGGAGCGAAGAAGAGGCGGGACAGAGCCACCCTGACCATCACCATCCAGATCCGACCACCTCGAACGTCATCGCCCCCAAATTCGACCACCGCGACGTATCACCATCCAGATCCGACCTCGCCACGATCACCGCCGGACATCGCCAGCCAGACCGTCGCCGAACTTCACCACCTTCAAATCCGACCACGGCTGTCTCGATCTGGCCATTTCGAACCAGATCGGGAGTGATATCGGGAGTGAGATCGGGAGCAGTGAGTGAAACGACGGTGAGCGGCGAGATTGGCAGCCAGATTTGGCGGCGAAGACAATGGCGAGATTCGCCGATGGAGACGGTGAGCTGCGGATTCGATTTCGGCGACGGTGGGGGACGCGAAGGCGATGGCGATGGCGGAAGATCGACGATGGAGGAAGATCGGGTGAGAGTGAGGGTGAGGCAGAGAGTTAACAGAGAGAGTGAGACGGGTGAGAGTGGGTAGGGGCGGCTAACCCTAATTTTGATTTTCAATTTATATGTAGATTAAAAATGATCCAACGGCTATGAATATCTTTAATGTTTGTCTCTATATCCGACGGCCCTCTTTATAAGTGAGCTGATTTATTATATAGATATTAACTCTTCAAGGCCTCTACCTCACGCCCTCTATCATCATATCATGTGCATGCCAACTGTATGTCCAATCACGTATAATTGCTTAGTGCATTTACACCAATTTAATATATTATGTCTAATACTTAAAAGTTACAGGAGATAGAAGGTTTTAATGAGGTTAAAAATGCATTTTTCAAACTTTCTGGTCAGTTCTAATATTTTTATTTCTTTATATATAAAATTAGAATTTGTTGATTTGCAAAAATTAATAAAATTAATCTTAATTTATGGTGATTTGTTTATTATTTTATACTATATTAATAAAAAATAATTTGTAGAAATATTATTTTACTATGATTATTTATGTAATTTTCAATAATATATTTATTTTTTATATTTATAAAACGTCATTAATAACTAAAATTTATGGATTTTTATTTTTTATTTACCACAAATAAATCAAAATAAAAGTACAATTTTTATTTTATTTTTTTAAAAAGAGAGATATTTATATCTAATCTAATAATTAAAAGTGGAAGCAAAGAGAATGTTTTAATGAGGTTAAATAATATATTTTTCAAGTTTTTTTGTAGTTCTAATTTTTTATATATAAAATAATGAGTGGCTGGACTCGCTATTTTTTTTAGCTATATTTAATTTTTTAATTAATGCAAAAATATATAATAAATTCTCCGGTTCACATTTTTAATTGCTCCAAAAAATAATTGTGATTCAAATAATAATTCCACCTAAAAAGAAAATGTTACGATATAAATTAATTAAATTAGAATTTTTTGACTTCCAAAAATTGATAAAATTAATCTTAATTTATGGTTATTTGTTTATTATTTTATAGTATATTAGTAAAAATGAATTTGTAGAAATATTATTTTACTTTTTTTATTATTTATGTAATTTTTAATTAGTATATATTTTTTTAAAATTTATAAAACATCATTATTTACTAAAATTTATGCATTTGCTCCTAAATATTACTACCAAAGTAACCAAATGATACCAATGTGTTTAATGCTTCAATATTACTATTGGTGTCGGAATTTGGTCTAACCAGCAGTATGGTCCGAACACTCTCGGATCAGGGGTGAGAGGGTAATTGATCATGTTTCCTCACATACCGTAGCCGGGTTGGTGGACTAATCGGGTCCGAGACCGAGCCCGGGTCTTGGTTTCCTTCCGAGTTTCTTGTCGTTGTCCGGGCTCCTCCTCGTCACCTGCACAAGGGACGGTCGGGTTTTTCCCAGCGTGTCTCCTCCGGTGTGAGAATAAGAATCCAGAAAAAAATATAAGCCGAAGAGTTACTGTTACCTCGACCTATCTGACCGATCTGAGGTAGAGTCTCTCTCTCTAGAATGGTTTTCTCGTCCCTTTAAAGTATTGGAGAAGCCTCCTATAAATAGGCGAGAGCGTGATTAGCATAAACAAGATTAAGACCTTAAGCTCGAATTACCGATAAGCAATCAGACACATAAACGGTACGGCAGATTAGAGCTATGGGCCGGGGCCCATTACTGTTAACAATGAGGGCAGCGTTCGACCTGCTAAGGTGAAGGGCTAGGTCGGTCCCAAGCAAGGGGTCGGTCTGGGCACTTCGTCCTCCAACGGGCTACCGAACAGCGATCATCCCGGGCTACCTATACACCGGGATGGTAGGAGTCGATGGTGACATGGCGGATAAGACCTTAGTGGCTGACACGTGGAGGAGGCCCGACCTTACCCACATTAGTTGCCCCCCAAGCCTTTGCGTGGAAATGGAACATGAGACGCTGAGGATTTAATGGTCAGGTCTCATGGATCGAGCAGCCGAGCTTGAAGGAGAGCGATCGGTGGAACCGAGCATTTCTATCGGCGTCTTCCGGAAGCTAGACCGGCGTGTTGTTTGTGCCTTTTGGCTTCTCGAGAAAGCCAGACTGTCAGTCCGTCCAGATGCCTGACACGTGGCTGAAGCGTAAAAATCGAAGTTCTGCGAGCCGTTCGATGAGACGCGACGTTTCGACTTCTCGGCACCCTATAAATACGCAACCCATTCTTCAAATTTCCTCACCAGATTTTTGCGAAAGCTCTCACCAACCTCCTGAGCATGGTACTCTTCCTTTCTTCCATTTTCATCTATTTCTTCTTCATGTCTTCTGCTTCTAAGGCCGGCTGGTCGGGGAGTAGCACGTCCTTAATAGACGTGATAGCCGCGTACTCCCTGGACGTCCAGATGGAGCTCAGCTCGTCTGCGACAGAGTCGGATCTCGCTGTTCCTCCAGTCTTCGGGTTGGAAGGTGGGCGGGAGCCTGCCGTTCAATGGACATCTTCATCCGAGGAGTCCAAGGTGAGACCGGAGCAAGGACACTCCCTGCGACCGATCCGCCCCGTGGACCTCTAGGGACGGGGCATAAGGCGGGCTCCACAGGCGGTTCTGTGGCCTCCAGGCCGTCCACTTCCAGGCGGTTCTGTGGCCGCCAGGCCGTCCACTTCCAAGCGTCCTCTCCAGGCGAGCTCGACCTCCCGTCGATCGTCCTGTACCGTTCCTCGGGGCGCTCCGGTCTAGGGGCTAGAATCTGAGCTATCGGAGAAAGCGATCCACAAGCTCTACAATAGTTACGGGATCTCCAGCTCGGTGGTGTTCCGGGCCGTTGGGCTGGACAACCGAACATGTGATCCACCCGAGGAGTTTATTGCGGTTTATGACCAGCAATTGCAGACCCGGCTGTGATTTCTCCTCCACACCTAGGCGAGGGAGGTCTGTTGGGATTTAGGTCTGTGTCCGTCACAGTTCTCTCACAATAGTATTCGCATGATTGTGTCATTCCATATCATATGCTTGGCCGAGGAAAGTACGTCGTCTCTCGACCTATTTCACACACTGTTCTTGGTGAAGGCCATGCCTGACGGAAAGGGCTGGTTTTACCTATTAGCCCAGCGAAAGTTCCTCAAGGGCTACCCGAACTCCATTAAAGATTGGAAGTCGGGGTTCTTTTTCTTGGGAAGTACCGGGTGGGAGTCCGACGAGAAGTCGTTGTTTGATTTTCTGATCCAGAGGCACTGGGGAGATCTGGGTAAGCCTTTTCAGCTCGGACCTCATTACCCTCACCCCGGTTTTAGATTTAACGAGCTCTTTTTTCTGTTTAGTGACGAGGAAACGCCAGCCCAGCGCGAAGATCTTACAGGATAAGAAGGTGATCTTTCGGATGCTATTTACAAACATCGGTCCTTTGCTCACATCGTGTATGTACAACATCTACTTTTGGAGCAACCTGTCCCTACCGGCGTCGATCTTGAACCCGAAGTCGCAAAACGGTAAGTGAGTTGAGCTCGTCCCAGTTGTTTTGTTTAATGTGATTTATTTTCCTTCCTGTTGATTGGATTTGTATGTTTGCTTGTTCTTCAGTGATGGATCTGGTTGCGATAGCCCAAATGGCGAAGAGAGACGTGGACTCTCGGCAGGCCGCCCCGAAGCACACCGACCAGACCGAAGAGACGAGGCCTGCCAATTAGGTCAGGCCTGCCCCAAATCCAAGAAGAGTCAAGCCCCCGGTGGCTGCAAAGGCTGAGCAAAAAGAGGTCACCGAGGAAGACCCCGCCCCACTCGTTAGAAAAGACAAGGGGAAGAGGAAGGTGGGGACATTCGATGAGTCGACCGATCGACATAAAAAGAGTCGTCCCACCACCTCGGCCCAAGAAAAAGGGCAGCCACATGGGGGTGGAGAAGAACCGGAGTTAATCATCCGAACCAGGCTCCATCCCGACCAATCGACGATGCAGAACGCCTTCGTGCTGACACAGTTCATGATGCGAATAGTACCACCGGCGAACAGAAAGAGATTCGCCGACAAGTCAAATGCCAAGCTCTACGCCGACATGAATTGACACACGCTCTCTGTAAGTGATTCTCCCCTGTAAGTGTTTAGTACTTGGAAAACTTTTAAGTTTTAAACAACATTGTTGTTGATCGTCCAGGCGTTGTTTGCCTTACTAGAGGCTGGTGATTGTCTGCACTAGTCCATCCAAACACTCGAAGGGCTTGTACAGGAGAGGAAAAATGACATCCAACTGCTGGAAGATTACAAGAAGAAGGTGGATCGGGTGACCGACGAGATGAGCCGCCTTCACGAGGAAAACGAGCGAATTCGCGCAGAGAAAGTAGCCACCGAGGAGAAGGCCGAGGAGGCCAGGCGAGCCGAGCATGTGACCCGAATAAAACTTGACGAGCTTCGAAAGGACCAAGCGGGTGAGCTTGAGAAAACCCGTGATGAGGCCCGGGCTGACGCGGTTGCCCTGTTTAAGCAAAATGAAGAATTCACCGGGCTCCGGGACCGCATCGTCGTCAGTGTGATCGGGCTCGATTTCTAGGGAGTGATCAACTCCTTGCGCCAATAGTTTCCGGAGGTGGACCACACTAAGCTGACCCTCGAGCTGACCAGCGAGGACCTCGTCGAAGCCCAAGCCAAGCAAGATGCCAAGCCGAGTCGACCTTTCGGAACCCACGAGGAGGAGACCGCGGAGGAGGCCGCCACCGAACAACCCACCTGCCCATTGTGATCAGCCAACTTAGCTTTAATTACTTCTTTTTTTCTTTTCTTTCCTTTTGTCCAACCCAGCACATAGCGGGCTTGTAATTCACGGGCAGTAGCCCCGCCACTTTTGTAAATTTGGCTAATCTAAATATAATATCTTTTTGCTTTTCCTTCTCTTGCGTCTGTTTTGTTTGATGATTGCCGACATCTTCCAAAAAGAAATTTTAATTTTTACAAGTGGTAAAGGTTTGCCCGGCAATCCCTACAACCCTTGCCTCCCCCAGCCGACCAGGAGAGATCGCGCTCTTTCGAGCTATGGTGGTCAACTAGGTAGTCCCCGGAAGTCTTTCATCACTTGGTATTTATCAGTGGATGTACTGCGGTAGGACACTTTGCCCCCCAGACAACCAAGTGGGCTCGTGCCATCCAAGCATGCTTGGGGTCTTTGGCGGACAGGGTTAATTTTGCCCCCAGATAACCAAGTGAGCCCGTGAGAGCCGGGCTATCTTGGTGTCTTACCGAAGAGAGGATTTAGGTCGGTTGACACGCGGTAGATGGTATTTTGTTTAAAATGTAGGTCACTTTGCCCCCCAGACGATCACGCCAGCTTGTCGCGAGCGAGCTATCAATGTCATCTTTTGTGGGTGATTGACACAATTTCACCACTTGCTCGGTTGATTTTGCCCCCCAGACGCCCAAGTGGGCCCGTGCCATCCGGGCTTGCTTGGGATCTTTGTCGGACAGGGTTGATTTTGTCCCCCATATGATCTGACCAGCCCAATTTCTCAGGCTTATCGATCTTTTCCATGGTGCGGATTTTGATTTTGTATCACCCCTGGATCACTCCCGAGACTAGAGAGCCACTTCTGCCCAGGTTGATAGCTGGAGCCCGACCAACCTCCGGTCTTTGGCCGGGGATGGCTCTGTTTTGCCCTTATAGGAAAAGGGGCTTTGGGATCGTTTCGCCCTCTAGACGATCTGTCAAGCTCAGTTTTACCAAGCTGAACGACCTTCTTTAGGGTCCGATCTGTAGGCGCATTATTTTGCGAAAAGTAGAATTTTAATTGAACCAAAAATGCTTCCCTTTTCATTGACCGGAATCTTTTCCATTACAACTGTTGTGAGATCAAAATACAAAATGTATGATACAGTTTATGGACTGCGGTCATTGGCTTGGTAGTAGCGCTTGAGGTGTTCAGCATTCCAGGGGTGCCTAAGTGGTGCCCCTTCTTCCGTTTCCAAGTTGTACGTGTCAGGTTGGGCTATGCTAACTATACAGTAGGGACTTTCCCAGGTCGGTACTAGCTTCCCAGCATTTTTCTCCTTAGTGGCTAGGGTGACTTTCCTCAAGACAAGATCCCCAACCTCAAAAGTTCGAGGACGTATGCGGCGATTATAGTACCAGGCCGTCCTCTGCTGGTAGGCGGCCTGACGAACCTGAGCTCTCTCTATTCTTTCTTCGATTAGGTCAAGGCTCAGAGCCAGGCCGGCCTCATTTTTAGCTAGGTCGAATGGGCGGGCGATGCGGGGAGATGGTATTCCGACCTCTACGGGGATCACAGCTTCTGAACCGAATGTCATCGCTAAAGGCGTCTCACCGATCGAGGTTCGGGTTGTTGTGTGATAAGCCCACAGCACAGGATACACGTCTTCCACCCATAACCCCTTTGATTTGTCTAGCCTGGTCTTTCGATTTTGTAAGATAGTCTGATTGGTGACTTCGACCTGTCCATTGGCCTGAGAGTGGCCAGGTGAGGAGAACTTGCTTTTGATCCCCAGCCCAGCGCACAGCTCAGCGAACAAGTCGTTATCGAACTGTTTTCCATTATCGGAGACGATAGCCCTCGGTATACCAAATCTACAAATCAAGCATTTCCACACGAAGTCCTGAATCCGTTACTTGGTGATTGTCGTAAGTGGCTCAGCCTCAACCCACTTAGTGAAGTAGTCGATGGCGACGACTAAAAATTTTCTCTGGCTGGTCCCCAGGAGAAACGGGCCAAGGAGGTCGATACCCCACTGGGAAAATAGCCACGGGCTAGACATCGGTACCAGCTCGGTTGGTGGGACGTGAGGGTGTGCGGCAAATCACTGGCACTTGTCACACTTTTTCACGATTTGACCACGTCTTCCAGCATCTTAGTCCAGTAATATTCGTTCAGGAGCAACTTCCGAACTTGGGACCTGCCCCCTGAGTGATTTCTACAAATCCCCTCGTGGACTTCCCTCATAACGTAGTCGGCCTCCTCAGGTCGGAGAAACCGAGAATACGGACTAGAGAAGGATTTTCGGTAAAGAACACCGTCGATGAGAGTATATCGTGCTTCCTGGTACTGTACTCTGTGAGAATGAGCCTGGTTGCTGGGAAGCGTCTCGTTGGTGAGATAGCTCACTATGGGGTCTATTCAGGTCGGCCCGGCATCCATGGCGCATATCATCGTAGTCTCGTCCGAGGAGGCCATGCTCGGCTTGGTGAGAAATTCAATGGGTACCGTCCTCTTGAGTGTGTACTCGACTGCGGAGGCCAAGTTAGCCAGGGCGTCTGCGTGCCTGTTCTCTTCTTGGGGTATTTGCGTGACTTTCACCTTTTCGAAAAGCTTCATTTGATCTTTTACCCTCTCTAGATAGGCGACCATGCTCGGGTCGTTTGCGAGGTAATCACCATTGACCTAATTGACTATGAGCTAGGAATCGCACATTACCAAGAGGGATTTTACGTTAAAATCCCGGGCTAACCGAAGCCCGACCAATAACGCTTTGTACTCGGCCTCGTTGCTCAGAACCCGAGCCTGAAGGCGTATTCGATCTCTTCTTTATCCAGGGCCACGAGGACCATGCCAGCCCCCGAGCCGCTCTGATTGGAGGATCCGTTGGTGAAGAGTTGCCACAAGTCTGGTCCGAGGTCATCTTGGGCTTTGGTCAGCTAGGCCAAGACTCCGGCCTGTCCCTGGTCGAGAACGGTCTTTTCCTCAGGAAAGGTCAGCTCAGCTATAAAGTCAGCGAAGACATGTCCCTTGATCGTCGTCCTGGGGCAATATTCGATGTGGAATTGGCCCAAGTCCAAGCTATACTTTATTACCTTCCCTGAGATGTCAGGGGAGTGGAGGATCTGCCTCAATGGCTAGTCAATCAACACCACAATTATATAAGCTTGAAAGTATTGGCGTAACTTTCTCGAGGAGATCAGAAGGGCGTAGACCACTTTTTCGAATTTCGTGTACCTTGTCTCTGCATCAGTTATGACACGACTTGAGTAGTAGATCAGGCTCTGAACACCAGCGTACTCCCGAACCAGGGCAACACTGACGGCTGTCGTAGAGGCTACGATGTAGAGAAGCAGGTCTTCGGACTTTTGGGGCGTAGTGAGTAGGGGAGTCGACGAGAGATACCTTTCAGCTCTTCAAAGGTGCGGTCACACTCCTCGGTCCATTCGAATGCCTTATTTCCCAGGAGAATTTTAAAAAAGGAGAGGCATTTTTCAGACGACCTGGAAATAAACCGATTCAGAATGGCTAGCCGACCTGTTAGCATCTAGACCTCCTTCTTAGTTCGAGGAGGATCCATACCGAGCACCGCGCTGATCTAGTCTGGATTCACGTCGATGCCGCACTAGAAGACCATAAAGCCTAGGAACTTACCAGCAGACACGCCGAAAATACATTTGTTCGGATTCAGCTTCATGCGGTGAGCTCGGAGCTTATTGAAGCAAGCCTGGAGGTGGTCGAGGTGGTCTTCAGCCCGCCTACTTTTCACGAGCATATCGTCGATGTACACCTCCATCGAGGTCTCAATTTCCTCTTTGAACATTTTATTGACAAGTCTCTAATAGGTCGCTCCGGCATTGCGGAGGCCAAAGGGCATGACTTTGTAGCAATAAATGCCCCGATCGATGATAAAAGAGGTTTTACTTTTGTCTGAAGGGTACATGGGGATTTGGTTGTAGTCGGTGTAAGCATCAAGGAAGCTAAGTCGCTCGTGCCTTGTCGTAGCGTCGATCACAATGTCAATCCTCGAGAGAAGAAAGAAGTCTTTTGGGCAGGCCTTGTTTAAATCTTTGAAATCAACGCAAAGTTGCCATTTGTTGCCGACCTTAGGGGCTAGCACGACGTTCACGAGCCAGTCTGGGAACTTAACCTCTTCCACAACGTCCGATCTGACAAGCTTATTCATCTCTTCTTCTATTATCTTCTACCGGTCTGGGTGAAATTTTCTCCTCTTTTGGCGAACGGGTGGGTGGTGAACGTCGGCGTGCAGCCGGTGCATGACAACACTCGAATCGATACCTGGAAGCTCGTTGTGAGACCAGGCAATTACATCGTGGTTTTTTACCAATAGCTCGGTGAGGTTGGACCACTCTTCGTGGGGCTACGGGATGGGCTCATTGTCACGCAGATCGTCGATCGTAACCGGCTCCACCTCGTCAGCGAAGACCACAAGCTTCCCGTCCAAACAGGGGTACATAGCTCGGGCCCCGACTGTAATTGTCACACCCCACCCTGGACACCCGTCACTGTGGGGCCGGCGTGACGTCGACACGACCTTATCTTAACGTCGAACTCACTAGTAAACAACAAAGTGCATACAAAAATATACAACCGCAAATTATGACCATATACAACATCTCTAACTGGGGACACACCTATCCCTGAGTTATAATAATAACAAGAGTATAACAACAATGAAACTCTCACAGGTTCGCCTCATACAGCTCCTCCCAAAATATTGCCATACTACACCATCGCCGGACTCTACCTAGTGCTAGTAGGGGACCGACTCCTAACTGTTGTACCTGCGAGTGTACCGCCTTCTTAGTAAAATATTTTTAAAATAATAATACATTCTAAATATTACCACAATTAAATATGGATCAAGCATAAGTATGTAAGCAATGAAAATAAAGAGATATAGATTAGTTCCATCCAAATCCATTTAGTATAAAATCATACCAATCACTAAAATAAATTATAAATCACCCAATATAAGTAAAATACCACATCTCATATACACCTCAAACACACCACTCCACCACAACACACACTAGCTAGCCATAATGATCGTTTTAACCTCACAATCGGGAGTTGCAACGGTACCGTAACATCCGTAGGAATGCCTTCCTACGAAATATCCACACCCCTTACGGGGAGAACTATCCACACCCCTTACGGGGAGAAATATAATCCACACCCCTTTCGGGGAGAACAACTATGGCATCATCAAAATCATCAGTATAGTTAAAAATCCACATCCCTTACGGGAAGAAATACATTTTCACACCATATCGTAAAAAATTCACACCCCTTATAGGGAAAATATAAACCATACCCCTTTCGAGGAGAATTTCCAAAATCACTTTTTTCACTCTTCTTTTTAAAAGTACCACCCATATCCAACAAAAATTATTTTTAATCCTTCTTTTTTGAAACCAACATAATTCTCCAGAAATTCATTTTACCAACTCACCCCAAAAACCTGCTTGATCCATATCATTTATGAAATCGTACAGTGTAAGTAAACACATATGTTATTATATATATACATAGAAAATAGTTTGGCAAGAAGACAGTACACTCACCTGATTATTCGTTTTCGAAGACTTTGACCGCCTATTCCCTACTGGTACTCTGGTGCCTGCGAACCTAATAGTGACAGAGTCTAAATTAATATTTTATGTAGAAATAACCTAACCACGCAATGCAGACCCAAATTTTCGTAATTTTCTATTCCCCACCTTTTATTTGTAAAAAATTTTATTTAGTCAATTTCACTCCGTTACTAATCATTGTGAACGGTCTCAAATTTATTATCCTGGTTACACAATTTTGATGCTAGAATTTAATTTAATAAACTACACTAATACTTAACGAAAAACGTTATTAAAATTAATCGTTGCGAAATTGTTACGATTACAGGAATTGTATCGCTAAATAAAACTTAATTAAACGTGAATTAATAATCGATTTGAAATTTCACCTGTTTCCGAATTGTTCGGCGGCCACAAGATGGGTTTTGGATTTTTGGTGGGGTGATTTGTGTCATTTCCCCTATTTTTTTTTATTTTTTTTTTCTCCATTTTCTTCTTCCTTTTTCTTCTTTCTTTTCTCTTCTCTGTTCCGACTTCTACTTCAGTTTCTGTTTGAACCAGCCGCCGACCGACCTACTCCAATCACGAGCACACCGTCACATATTACACACACCCCAAACGCCGAACACACGCACCCCTCCCACAGTCACCGTCAACTGAACGAACTCTCTGCCGGACGACGACATTACCGACGACTCCCTCTCTCTCACTTCGTTTTCTATTTCTACTCTGGGACTCGCCGCCGACCGACCTTGCTCCAATCACGCCACACATCCACGACGCCGGACGGAACACTCACCCAAAACCGATACCCACCTTCTCTCTCTCTCTCTCTAACATTCCGGCCGGCAGCACCCACCCTCACACCAGAGGAACACCCCCTCGCCTTCGATGATCATACATCCAGACCAAACGGTGCCACCACACACCCCCACACAGTCTCCGAACAACCAGAACACACCCACCGCCGGCGACCCACATACTCGACGACGAACCGAACGCATACGCCGGCGAGTAGCGACGATCATGCACACAATGTCGGTGGACATAACACACACCCACACACTCACAATAGACCGATGATGATGGCCTATTACTCACTCACCTGAAATCGACGACAACATGCACACACACGTCGACACCCCTATACACCCCCGCCGAACCGATCAACGCAACCCACCGTCCGCGACGAACACAACACGGCAACCCACCGAATGACAACACCCCCACGCCACCGGATGAACATAGACACACTCCGGCGATGATCGGCACACACCCCCTCACCCATGTAGTCATCGGCCGAACTCTCTCTCTCCTTTCTTCTTTTTGTTTTCTTCTTCTTTTGAGGCTCCCTCAAAATGTGTGTGTATGGGTTACATGTATATATATATGTATGATAGAAGTGGTGTTTCTTTGACCCCAATTGCTTCCATGTGGATCTCCATTTCCTCACAATTGTGTGTGTGTATATATATATATAATCTTTTTCCCAAATTACATTAACCTCCCCTAAATTTCCTTTAAGTTATTATCTAAATCCCAAAATTTAAAATAAATATTTTTAAAATTATTAATTGACCCTTAAATTTTTTTTAATTTAAATTAGAAATGACACATTTCATCCCGTTATTTTCTAAATGTTCTAAAATGCGGTTAATGAATATGCATGTGCGGAAGTTAGGGTCTTACAGTAATTGTTATTTTTTCTCCAAGGCCTTTCTTGCATAGGACTGCGCGGCTTCTTGGTTTTCTTATACCTCCCCTACCCACGAATCCGTGGGGAATTTAATTTTCTGGTGATAGGGGAAGCATACGGCCTTAAGGGTGGCCACAGTGGGTCAACCCATGATTGTGTTGTACGGTGATGGCCTATCAACTAGTATCCTCGCTATCTTGAAATGGTTGATTAAGGTTGTGATGACTAGGGCGTCATCATGTGGAACGTGCACCCCTTTCAGGTCGGCATCACTGAATGAGATAACATTGTGGGAGGCTGCATCTACCGTATTAACCTCATAGATGCCCTGGTCCGCCTTCCACTTACTCTTGCCCTTGTATCTCTTTCGAGAAGAAGACGTTTTTTCTCCGAAACCCAGGCCACCGTGGATGACGTTTATTTCGCCATCGACTCTCAAATAGGAGTCGTCCATGGCCCGTTCACCATGGGGCTAAGCCCGATTATCATTACGCTTTTGGCGATGTCCTCAGCGTCCGTCACGTCGGTCATTAAAGCCAACCCGATCCTCACTAGGTCGACAAACGTAACTCCCGAGGTAGCCTTGCGGATGAGGGCTTTAATTTCTTCCTTCAGCTGGAAGCATTCGTCTGTGGCATAACCGTTGATCTTGTGGAAGTCACAGTATTTATCAGTCGACTTACCGAGGGGCTTCCTTCTATGGGAAGGCGCATCCAAGAAATGGCATTTTCCGACGTTCTCGGCGAAGATAGTCACAACGGAAGTGGTCAAGGGAGTATAAACGACCTGACGGGGACCCGATGGTGGCCTCTGGTCCCCAGGCAATGGGCCTAACCTCCCCTCCGCCTGGAGTCTCCTCGACGCTTGGGATCGACTCGTTCCTTCATCTGCTCGGGACTTCTTCTTGAGAAGGTCTTATTTCTTTTTTGTGATCTTATCGACGAGGTCAGCCTTGTAGAAATTGGCGCTGAGGTCAAGTGCCTCGTAGAGGCTGGAGGTCGGTCTGGAATTCACGTCATACAGGAGCCTCCAGTGCCTTAGTCTGCTAACGAAAGCATTGAGCGCCATTTCATCAGAAACTCCTTCGCATGCGAGGGACTCCATCCTAAATTGGTGCACGTAATCATCCAGATTCTCATTTTCCTCATGCCTAACACCGAGGAGGTGAGATGCGATCTTCGGCCTACGACGTGACCGGCTGAATCTCTCCATAAACTGCTGCTCAAGCTGGAGGAACGGGAGATTGAGGCCGACGAGAGGTTGTTGAACCACGACTGGGCCGAGCCAATTAATCCGAGAGGAAAGAATTTACACCTTATAGCATTGGTGGCAGTGTGTACATCCATGTGGGAAATATACACGAAAAGATGATCCAGTGGGTCAGTTGTCCCGTCGTACTGGGCTGCCGGGGTTGGGAAATCAATATGGAATCGCCTCCTCTGTGATTTCTGAAGTGAAGAGAGACCAGACTCTGGTATGAAGCCTGGGGACTCCCTTGGTGTTGCGCATGAGATTGAGAGCGGCTTCCATCTCTGCCAGGCATCGCTTCATTGTGGTCATCACTCTCTCTAGGGCAACGATCTGACTAGCGGCAGGTCTGGGCTCTTTTCTACGAGCTTATGGTGGGGAGTGGGAGTCCACCTTTCTGATTTGAGAAGATCGATGCTCGGAACGTTCACGACGGCTATACTCCCTTGCCGGCGGTGATCCCGGCCGGTCCTCTGACCGCCGTGTCAAGACCCGTCCCGAACACCCATCATCCCGGGGCCAGCGTGACGACAACACGATATCACCTATTTCATTATATCAACTAATATACTACAGTATGCGTACATCACTATACAATCGTCTATACAAGATATACATAATCTATCATATGGGGACACACCCGTTCCCAAAATATAAGTATAATGGGATATAAATTACCCATGAACCTCTCATATGGTTCACCTCTGACAGCTCATCTCAAAACTCCCATATAACTCCATTTAGTGCCAGTAGGGGACCGACTCCTAATTGCTCCACCTGTGAGTATACTGCCTTCTTAATAAATAAAAAAATTATATAATAATTATACATTCTAAATAATACAACATTTAAATGGATCAGACTTAACGCGTATAAACAACACATTTTGAACAGTAGTATAAAAATTATATACCATGAGAAAACTCCTTCTTCCTACCATTCAGAAATCATCATCCATAAATATATATATATATATATATATATATATATATATATATATATATATATATATATATATATATATATCAAATGTATGAAAACCATCCAAACCATTAGCATAAGATAATATGATAAATCACCAAAGGCAATATAATAAAACACTACATCACCACATCTAACAAAACATTAAATAAGACAAAACATCACATACAACAAAATACCACATATAACACCACACCACATCACATCACACCACACCATACCACCCCACCCCCACACCTCGGCTAGCCTTGCGATTGTTTTAACCTTACGATCAGGAGTTGCAACGGTACCGTATCCCGTAGTATATGCCTTTCTAGCGGGATATAACAACGCTCCGTTGGACTGTGCCAGACGGGTGAAACAACGCTCCGCTGGACTAAGTCAGACGGGTAAAACACTGCTCTGCTGGACTATACCAGACGGGTGAAAATCCACCACCAATCTCCACCTCACCACCATAACAACAACTCATCTCCACCTCAACAACAACAACTCATCTCCATCTCAACCACAACAACTCAATAGAAAATATCAACGCTCTGCCGAAGCAGATAAAATCAATAGTATCGACAAAACAATAACAACATCATCAAATTACAAATCAATAATATCAACATCTATCTCCAAAATCGATTTAATCCAAATATCATTTTTTTTATCGTCTTTTAAAACCAATTAGATTTAACAAATCATTTCTTTCCATTATCTTTAAAAACTAGTGAAAACCACATTTCCAAATCACCCAAAACTGCTTGATCCATATAAGTTATAAATGCGTTCAGTTTTTAAGTAAACACATTTTTCATCATATATTTGAAAATAGATTTGGCAAGAAGACAGTACACTTACCTGGTTATCCGCTCCGAAGACTTTTACCGCTTATTCTCTACCGGTACTCTGGTGTTTGCGAAACTAATAGGGACAGGGTCTAAATTAATATTTTATGTAGAAACAACCTAATCATGCCATGTAACCCTAAATCCCGTAATTTCCTATTCCCCGCATTCTATATTATTATTCAACGAATATTGCTCTGTTACAGTTTACGATATCGAATTTATTCATGTGAACGGTCTCAATTATTTATTATTGCCATTTCAACATTTTCGATACTAGTAATTAGTTTCACACCCACAAGACAATTTAAATGCATATATTAAGAAAGTTCAGAATTCTACCTTTCCCGAATTTTTCACCAGTCCGCGAGATGAGTTTTTGGTTTTATTAGGGTGGTTTGTGCATTTTTCCTTTTTCCCTTCTTTTCTTCCATTTTTTTTTCTTCCCCGGCTTTCTGCTTCTGTTCTGGACGCTGGACTCACCAGCCGACCCTCCTTCCTCTCTCTCTTTCTTCTGCTTCCGTTGTGGACTCAGCCGGCACAACCCACACACACTCTCATAGCCAACCGACGACCGACGGCCAACCACCCACACGCCTGAAATTGGCGACGGCGCACTCACCCGATCATACACACACCCCATGATCACATACCCACACCCATACGCAAAACACACACATACAACGAATTCACGGCACCTCCGACACCGACGACAAAGCAGCGACAAGCTTTCTCTCTCTTACTTTCACTCACCGCCGGCCAAACTAACCGACAACGACCTCCACTTCACTCGCTCTCTTTCTCCGATTTTTTTTTTCCAGCCAGCCAACGAAGACACACGCACAGCAAGCACACACACACACACATGCATTGAAGGAAATGGAAAACACACACACACAACACACAACCATACACCTACCTTCAACGGACCCCCACCAAAGTAGCCACCCCTGCCAGAGAATAGACAATACACATAGACCCACTTATTTCTCTCTCTATCTCTCACTTACCGTCGGCCCGATTAACCGATGACGACACACACACACTCCGATGACAACGGTGACGATCAAAATATGCACCACTACCGCCTCCGTTGGACCAAAACACTGACCGACTCACCATACACACACATACACAACAATACACACATACACACAACACCCATAGGTAGGCACACACACATACTTACCAACCGACGACCAACCCATCCACACTGTTGAGCACAACAACGATGATCACGCCCTCACACTCCCATGATAACGAACGAAAAATAGAGCACCCCCACAAACACCGGCCGAACCCACCTTCTCTCTCTCTTTCGTTTTCTCGATTCTTCCTCTCCGTATATATATATAACTAAATGTGTGATCAATCGGCCGGATAAGTGGCCAAATCTTTCTCCTTTCATTTTCACCAACTCCCTATTTCTCTCTATATATAATTATGTAATATATATAATTTTGCACAAACCTCTCCTCATTTTAGTTTGAATAGTAATTAAACCCATTCTAAATTTTAATATTTATAAAAATTACAATTTATCCCCTAAAATTTTAATTCACATAATAAATATTGCAATCCACCCCGACATTTTCGAAATATTTAAAACACGGCTTAAATTATACGTAGGTTAAAGGTCGGGGTCTTACACGCCGTACGCGAGCTGATCTCGAGACGGTTACCGAAGCGACTGGGGGGTCAAGATCCCGCTCCCTAAGTGCTCGGTTAGCGGCCTGAAACCGAGCCCGTGCCGTCTGTCTGTGGGACACTAGTGCTCGATCACCGGACTCTTGTGGGCGGACCCTCTCCACCACGATGTGAAGGTCCGGCCCCCCTTCAACCGGGGGTGGAGGAATGTGGGAGAGGAGGATGCCGAAGTATTCTTGGAACTTACCGAGCTGGCGTTCCACGTTGTCAAGCCTGGCGGCATTGACGGCCCCAGACACCTAGCCCAAACAAAGTCCCTCATTACGCCTTTCTGCGTCTGCATCTTCTTCATTGGTCGCTCGGTGGGCAGTGGCCCTAGTTTTCGACCTTGGTGCCCGCGACATATCCTCCCTGGGCTGTCTATTCATCGGGTGGCTTATGTTTTCTGATCGGTGAGAGTGACCAAACCTTGTGTTCATCAAACCTTAGCAAAGCAGGTAGCTGATGATTCAGATAAGGCTTTTAGTAGCAGTTCCCACAGACGGCGCCAAATTGTTGGTGTTGGAATTTGGTCCAACCAGCAGTATGGTCCGAACACTCTTAGATCAGGGGTGAGAGGGTTATTGATCCTGTTTCCTCACATGCCGCAACCGGGTCGGAGGACCAATTGGGTCCGAGACCGAGCCCGGGTCTTGGTTTCCTTCTGAGCTCCTTGTCGTTGTCCGGACTGAGCTCCTCGTCGTCACCTGCATAAGGGACGGTCAGGTTTTTCCCGGCGTGTCCCCTCCGGTGTGAGAATAAGATTCTGGGGAGAAATATAGGCTGGAGAGTTACTGTTACATCAACCTATCTGACCGATCTGAGGCAGAGTCTTTCTCTCTAGAATGGTTTTCTCGTCCCTTTAAAGTGTTGAAGAAACCTCCTATTTATAGGCGAGAGCGTGATTAGCATAAATAAGATTAAGACCTTACGCTCAGATTACCAGTAAGCAGTCAGGCGCGTGGACGGTATGACGGATTAAAGCTATGGGCCTAGACCCATTACTGTTGACGATGAGGCCGGCATCCGACCTGCCAAGGTGAAGGGCCGGGTCGGTCCCAAGCAAGGGGTCGGTCTGGGCACTCTGTCCTCCAACGGGCTGCCGAACAATGATCATCCCTGGCTGCCTATACACCGGGATGGTAGGAGTCGATGGCGACGTGGCGGATAAGACCTTAGCGGCTGACACGTGGAGGAGGCCCAACCTTACCCACATCAAATTCGAATTTATTATAATTTTTCTCTAAGCCTACGCAATACGCAGGTCTAAAACTAGTATATTTGAATTTGGAGAAAAAATGGAGTAAATAGGAGAGAGAGATGGTGAATTGGATTTTTTGTTGTTATTTTTTCAAAATCAATATATTTAAATATATTATAAGTAAAAATAGATTATTATATTGAGTATGTTATAAATAAATTAAAAGTAGATAAATATATTAATTTTTAGAAATTATACTTTTTTGAAAATTTAATTTTAGTTTAACTTTTAAAAATTAATTTTTCAAAAAAAAAATTGTGTATGGGGAGTTGGGGGTTGTTGTTTGGTTGGGGGGGCGTTAAATTCCATGGGTGCATGGGCACCAGACCTGACAGGATCGATTTTCCCATTGTGCTCCATACCGGCCCCTATCGGGTGATTTCTCATCAAACCACCCGAAATACTGCCGGTTAGTTCTAATTTCGAAAATAAATTGAAATTAGCTCTAGTCAAATAATTTGTCAATTTCTTAATGCTAAACAGCTAAAAAAAATGTAGCCTTTGATTGGTTGGCGGGCAGGCAACGAAATTGAAAGTTGAATATAACATGTTATATTAAATGCATAAATATGTGCAATATATTTGTACTTTGTTGAAAGCAAAATCTTGTAATATTTAACCTGGAGAAAGAAAAAATTGAATATTGGTCAATGTTATATTCAAGAATTTTTTATTATTTAATCCCTATTTAAAAGATAACGTAGGATTTACACCTTTTTAAACTGTTCATTTAGCATTCAAATTTCAATTAAATTTTTAGTTCTTGGGTAGACAAAATAAAACATAAAAAGACACATATACCCCTCTCTCTCATATTTACATTAACTATCCCTCTTTTATTTTTGATTCACAATCCTCATTCTCCCTCTAAACAAACCCACCTATGTTCACTTTTTATTCCTCCCACATATCCTCTATCCTCTCTCTCTCTCTCTCTAGATATCAAGAGGTCCAAATGACGTTGCCCGTAAGATAGACGGAAATGGCAATTGTTTTGCCTGTGACGTAGACAAGGACGACAAGCCATGGCGTACAGTCCGAACCGAGTCATGGCGGAGCTCCGCCACTCAAGCTCGATCGGCAGCCATTCCACTGCATCACTGATGAAGCAAGATGAGGCTACTTCTCCTTTGGCAACAGAGACTCTCCCCGACGACGATGACAATCATGACCGTAACTCTTAGGATCGATTCCGTTCGTTTCTATATTATTTGCATTCGAAGATTCTGTACTTCGGCGATGAAGCCAGGGCTCACCCGCACACTCAAAGATCTCGATTTTTTTGCTCCTCGTTCTCATTCTCGCCGGATTGGTGTTGATTTTGTTGATTGTGCATCAATTGGTGAGATTTCTTCTGTGATATCACATCGAAATTTTGATTTACGGTTCCTTCAATCCAATTGCTGAAAACCCTAATTTGGGTGTTTTGTTCTTGTTTTGGGTGTTTTTTCGATTTTTTGTTCTTTTTTCAGATCTGGAAATCCAGATCTGGGATTTATTTTTTGAGTCAACATGGTATTTTTTATGGTGTTGATATTCGATTCAGCGGTGTTGTTTAGCGGTGGTGATGTTCATTTTTTATTCGGAAAATCGTCGGTCACCATTAGCCAGATTCGGCAACCACCAACGACTTCAATCCAGATTAACGTTAATTAACGTTAACGCACACCAATTTTCAATTTCTACACATTTTTTTTTCTGGACAATGTTTGGCGTGTTAATGTTAACATATACGAGACCCCCAAAAAATGTGTATTTTTAACGTTAACGTCAGTGTTTTATTTTTCATTTATCATATATGGGTTTTTAAATAACATGAATGCATTAACGTTAATATAGGAGATCCAAGAAAAATGTATATTAACGTGGATGGGGTGTTTTCATTTTTTACGTTAACGTTAATGTTTGTGTGATTTTTTGCTCACATATTTTTTCTGGACAATATGAATATGTTAAGGTTAACACAAAAGAGACCCAAAAAATATGTATTTTTAACGTTAGCGCCAATCTTTTTCTTTTTTGATCTCTCACATTTTTGGGTTTCAGACAACATGAATGAGTTAACGTTAACACAAAGCCCAAAAAAAATGTGTATTAACATTAACACAAACCAGAATGCTTTGACATTTAACACAGAGAAACCCAAAAAATGTCTATTAACATTAACACACACCTAGCTAAAAAAAAGACAAATATCACAAGTAGTGAGTTAATATTTTAACACAGAATAAAACCAAAAAATGTACATTAACGTTAACGCAAACTCAACCTAAACACACATCAAGTCAAAAGGATAAAATACCACATATGGTGGTTAACATTAACGCGCACAAGACAGTAGTATGGAGCATGACATTAACATGAATATTCAAGAAAAATACGTTAATATTCAAGTAAAAAAAACAAAATACATTATCGATAAAGTCACAGTCCGATGATTAAAAATGTGTTAACGTTAATGCACAAAACAGACGAAAAAATATGTGGTAACGTGAAAGAAAAAAAAATTGCGTTAACGTTAACTTGAAATTCAAATCGTAGTTTTGTAACATAGATAATACACACAAAACAGATGGATAAGATGTGTTAACATAAACACACATAAAATAAGCTAAATATTCAAGCAAAAAACAAAAATATGTCATGTGGTGAAATTGAGTTAATGTTAACGTAACATACACAAACAAATAAATTGGGGAATATGCATTGACATAAAAAAAATAAAAAATAAAAACATAGATTCACCAACGTTAACATAAATTCAAAATGTGATTTTGTAATATAATGTCTGAACAGTTTACGTTAATATTAATGTAATGTTGTCCAATTTTTGTCTTGTTACATAGGACAAAATGACAGATTTATAAATATTACTCAACAGAGTGGCCAAAATATAGGGATTTTTTTATAAACAATTTGTGGATTCTGAAAAGTAGTCCCCATATCTGAATCCTAAACAACTACTTTACAAAGGACTAAATAATCAAATCTCTTATATTCAACACATAAATATAGTATTTATCACTTACCTCTCCTTATCATTTGACAAACGATACATGCCTCTCATATTATTTAAAAAAAATAAAAATTTGAACCCCTAGACCAAGTATTTTTGTGTTAAAAAAATAAAAATAAAAATAATATATATATATATATGTGTGTGTGTGTGTGTGTGTGTGTTTTTACACTCTTTTATTCTTCAAATTCCCTTATTTAAAAAAATAAAATAAAATTATTTTCACACTTTTATCTTCAAAAAATTTCACCAGCACCCCCCTAAAAAAACCCACCCGACCCCTTTGATCCCATTGGTTCCTTGCTAGCACCCCCACTGTCCCTGGTTCCCCACCAGCATCCCCCACCCCATACCAACTCAGATTATAAATGGCTCTTTCCCTGTCGACACTCCTTGTGGTCAACCCTTATTTTTCTTCCTCCTTCTTCTTGTTTTCTTCCTTCTTCTTGTTAGATGTAATATACCTCACACTATTAGGTATTGGTATATCTTACTAGTTAAATTATACCCACCCAACACATGCCGTCAACGTGCCCCTCACACTACTGAAATCTATCAGACTACTCTTTGCATGTTATAAAATAAGTATAAGTTCACTGTGAGTTTGATTTGCAAGGCACAACCTCATATATCAGGTATTGGTTGACTTAACACTTACGGAACTCCATCCAGAACAAATCCCTTAGTGAAAGACCACGATAACACATATCTCATAAGTTCATATTAACAACTCAATATTTTATTTGAGGGATATTTAGATCTTATCATTTACTTATTTAATTTGTTTAACCTGCATCTCATACATATAACAATATAAATAATTCCCTATACTCGCATGGTAATTGGGCCAAAAATAAAGCAACATAAATACTCATACACACATATAAATGGGCTACAATGATCATGGATTTTTATTTCGATTTCAACCGAGTCAATGGGCCAAATCTAAGTCTAATTAAGTTGTGTTGTAATTAATTATTGGGTATTTTATCATAGGCCACAAGACTCATTACTAATTCATTCTTAAACCCATGTAGACATTTAAGTTTAGAAAAAAACTCAATTGACATATGGTAATTGTTTGTTGTATAATAACATTTACATTCTTCATTCATAATATTGATGTTGACATTGTTGTATGCAACTACATTTGTATCTCCTCTTTCATTATGTTGCTATTAACGTTGTTGTTGGGCAGTAACATTTGCATCATTCCATTTATTATGTTGTAATTGATATAGTAAGAGAATATGTATTTGGATTTATCTTAAATAATAAATATATAGGTAGTGTTTTCTCAATATGGGTTTACAAGTAGTGACTCATTTTAATTTTAATGGTAAAGTGGAGTTCTCTCTAATTTTTCCTTAATTTAACCGAAATCGATACATCTCATGGATCTCCTTCTTCAGCTTCCAATATCCTGACCTCCATTACTCCATGCTCCAATTCGGCTCCTACTTTTTCTTTGTCAGCCTTGAATCTTCTCTTCGTCTTCTTAAATACAATCAAATTACAATAAAAAGAAGATGACACATTTAAAAGAATATAAATAAGGAAAAAAATACAACAAAAAAAATGAGGCAAAAATGCAATCCCTTGAAAAACGCTCAATAATGAATTACAACCTGATTGAAATAAACCAACCAATCTCCAAAAATAAAACCGTTAAACAAACTAATCACATAGCTCAAACAGATTAAGTCTACGATCATCTCATAATCAACTTATCTAACACATCTCAGGTCAAATATAACAACCTAGTTAATTCTATTATGGAAATCTAATCGGGTCGCTAAATATCGGCGTTTTCTAATCGAATTAGCAAACTATTCTTGTCTTATAAGAGGAATCATTCCGATCTAATAAGAATGTAAATTCAAAATAAACTAAATTCTATATCTAATAAAATTTGTCTCTAGAATTCGATTTAATTTTGAATTATTTAAATTACATATCCATAAATGATACCGGTGGTTGTACCCATGAAATATCGTACAGGCAAGAGTAGTCCAAATCATCTAAGGCCCACCAATATCCAGCAGGCTATGCTCAAGTGGGTTTGGATCATGGGCCCAAGACGAATAAATATAAGTCAAAATGGGCTCAACAACAGTTATATGAAGAAAGTTGACTTACCTTCTTTGCGAAAGATGGTTGAGTTGATGAACTGACCTCTTTTGCGAATGAGGGTTGAACTAATAAGTTGAACTGAGAAGAGCTGAATTGATGAGCTAACCTTAATCACGAAGAAGAGATATATCAGCTTAGCATATAAGATTAAACTCATTTTAGCACATGAGACCAAGCTCAACTTAGCTTAGCACAGCTGACCAAACCATAGAGAGATACACTCTCAGGTTTACTAATACCCAAATCAAACCTAACAGAAAGAGGGAGACCTTTCATACAAACATTTGGTCAGTTACGATCATGGCAACAGTTATGATTGTCAACATAAATGTTGGGAACTGTTACAATCTTTCATATGAATGTTGGGATAGCTACGATCATGATAGAGAAATCAGTAACTCTATTCCATATATATGTGTGTGTGTGTGTGTGTGTGTGTGTGTCATTCATGTCAAAGGGACACACAAGCTTTTTACTCTACAAAACCTATTTAACTTATTCTCACGTGGGAGAGTATTTGGCCAATACCACACTGATATCCCAAATACTAATCCCAAGTGTTGTAGATATTAAACAAGTTGAGAGAGAACTTACTGCTGACAAAATCTTGCAGCATCAATAAAATTACCTTATAATGTTAAAATGGAATTGTTCCAAAAATATGTGAATTTATTGATGTTATTTCACATTTTAAATTTAAAATATTTATTTATTAAATAAAATTTTAAAACTAAATTTAAATATATATAATATCAAACTGAAATAAATAATAATCATTATCTATAAATTATTATCTCATAATATACAAAAATAATTTATTAAATATTTACTTTAGAAAGGTTAATATGTAATTTTTTTACCAAATCTGATTTAGTCTTTCAAATATATTTTTTTTTAAATAATAAAATCTTATTCTAGTAGGATTCAAAATTCAAATATGATAAATAAGTCAACATTTAACTCTTTCTTCTCAAATATCCGAAAGACCAAATCTTGTAGAATCCGAACAGAATCGTTGGCAGCCAAACAATCCACCACAGAAGACAATCTAGCAGAACAACATTTTGCCCCTATCGTAGTAGTGGCGCCTAGTGGTGCAAGGTTGTCGTGAATGGCAACGCAGGGCAACGACACTATTGCCACTACTAAGGTGTTCTTTTATTGCACTATATCACAATTTTTCTGTGACGTCGTTCCCTAGAACTTCCCAATTTTTAATTTTTATTTAAATTTAAAAATTATTTTTAAAATAAATTTGAATTATTGGATCTACATGTTTTAGTTACTGTTCCAGGAAAGAAGAACTAATAATTTTTTTCAATAATTATTATGATCCAATATTTCATAAAATATAACAAAATTATTATCAGACTATTGCAACTTAGATGTTGAATTCAACATAGATAGGTTATCAATTTAAAACGTAAAAATTGCACATTTGGCATTGGATTTTTTATTTTTTTTTTAAACTATATTTCAAAATAGTCAAATATTCAATTTTATTACCAAATTACTAAATGAGCAATTCATATTGCATTCAACACATTCTTTTTTGATTGCTAAAATAGTTGAATTTAATATCATTTTAAAACCATTATTGAGACAAACAAGAATGTGTAATCGAATCAAATAAAATATCAAAATTAAGTTATATGACATCATAAGAGAAGATTTCGTGAAATTTCAATTGGTAAATGTCCCTATGTTTATGTGGCATATCTATTTCGTGTGAATCTGCTACCGCTATTTGACGATTGTATTAGCAATAAATGAGGATAAATTCACTCAAACAATGAAAAATGTATAAAACAAAATTCGAAAAAATACAAGAATAATTTGGTAATTTCAATCTTTTAATAGAAACTCCCAATAACTACCCCTATCTTTACAAATTAGATACATTCCTGACATAAATAATTTCAGAGACGCCTAACAAATAATGAATTTATTAATAGTACTAACATTTAGGATAGAAAGTAAAAAATTGTTGACCGCCTAAGGAGGTGATTAATCGAAATGTGCATAAACTGATACGGACATATCTTACCAGTAATAAATAAAAAAAAATAAAAAAAAGTTGTTCAGTGACATTCACTTAATCATCAAATTACAAACCCTCACAGGCTTTACAAAAGCATGTTCAATGTATCTTTTTTTTGGTATAAATTGGTGAGAAAAGAATACTTGATAGTAAACAATGACAATAAATTACATAGGAGGCTCAATCCCACACAATGGACGCCCAACATGGTGACCAATTGAGTTAGGCTGCATTCGGTTTCATAGAACTGGAGTCTTCAGAATTGAAATTAGAAATGAATGCGTGTAAAAATTTGAACAATAAAATTCGTCCATTTCTAATTCCAGTTCTAAAAGAACTTGAATTCTATGCTACCAAAACACTATCTTAGGGCTTCCAAAACCGCACTATGAGGTTTTCAGAACTGTGCACCAAACAGATACTATTTTACACCGAAATATGCTTCCGGTGAAAATCACCTAAAGATTGGAATCAAAACCTAATCACATATCAGGTGATAAGGTAGTGTTTTTGTTTGCAAGGAATTGGAGCCTCTGAATTGAAATTAGAAATGAATGCGTGTAAAATCTAAATAAGTTTCAATTCCAAGATTCAAATCCTGCGCAACCAAATGCTACCTCAAATCAAATGCGCAACAAACCTGAAAACTCTTGACGGTTTTGCATCAAATTTAGTTTAGTGGTTTGAAGAAGAGATGAGAACGTTGTGCTCCTTTAGACGTCTCTGGAAATGAGCCAAGCGGTTTTGTAATTGGAGAATGCCAGTAGCCTTTTGGGATAGGATTTTGTTCAATCTGGAGATGTAGTCATCCAGGTTATTTCCAGGTTGATCCGCTTCAACCAATAGGTTCATCTCCTGCATGAAAGAAAAATAATATGAGTTCGGCAATTAAATCTAGTCCGTTTGGTTATCCTTCAATTCGCAAAATGTACTATTGCTTAACTAGTAATTTCACAACTAGTTTACTGCTTGATTGTAAGAATTAAAAACACTTAATTCTAGTTTAGATGTTATTTTCTCGCAAAACAATTGTATGTTTCTCTATTCAAACAAACAATGTGTAAATTTGATTAAATTTGGATGGAAAAATATACAAACTAATTCATAAAAAATAAGATAATTCACTAAATAACTAATTGAGAAAACACAATAGGCCCTTAGTGTTTTTTTTTTTTTTTTGGGGTTTCATGGAACCTGAGAACAGAAACAGAAATGTAGGGGAAAATCTGTTTTTGTTCTATTCCACGATTTCTAGAACAAATTTCTGGGAACAGAAGAGAACTGTTCCTAGATCTCCGTATTTGTTCAAAGTTCTTGGGGAACAGACACATTTGGTTATATAAACACTAAACAAATGCAACCTTAATGTTTCATTTTCAGTTTTATGTTTCAGTTACAGAAAACTTCAAGTAGATTTGTGGGAACCAAAAAAAAAAATTGTTTCCGTCTATACCAAGAAATTTGTTCTTAAAATCTGGTAACATAATGAAAATAGATTTGTTTGTTCCATATTTATGTTCCTGTTCCATGTTTCTTGGTAAAAAATTCACAAAAAAAAAAAAAAAAAAAATTGACACGAGAAAAAAAAAAAAAATAGACTCGATAACCCTTTCAATAAACAACCATTTTGAGATCGACAGCATACCTCTCTAACAATATCCATAGTCTCTTCCACTTGTCTCCTATGAGCATTGACAAGATCTTCCTCTTCCTGAGTCATGAAACAAATGCAAAAGAGAAACAAATTTGAACAATCAGTACCACATAAATATAGAGTAAGGCTCGTTTGGTTGTCAAAATTATCTAATTCGTTTGGATGAAATGAATTGTATCTCTCCATTTTAAAACGAAGGGCCCATCTGCTGCCGTTTATATTAGTACTTTTAAGAAAAATTGACAAATAAAAATACTTCAAAGCAAAAGCTTAGACTCAAAAGTGTTTTAGATATTGTAAAAATTATATTTTAGTATTATCCCTATCAATGACCGCATAATAAAAAAAAAAACATAGATTATTGGAAAAAGTGGCTGGAGTGGTCCTAGTCAATCGATCTCCATCGATCTCTTAATATATGAAAACTGAAAAAACAAAAACAACTATGAAGAAAGTACTTAAAATTATGTTTGTACTTTTTCTATTTTTAAAAGAATATTTTAAAGTATAAAGCAAACGCTATTTTTAAAATCAAGCAACCAAGTACTTTAAAAAAACATTCCCAATTGTGCGTAATTTTATTAAATTTACATATTTTTTAGATGACCATAGAAAATGAAGTCGTTTTACTTTAGTTCAAGTTTTAGCTATATATTGCTTCAGTTAGATTAGAGAAAATAAATAAAAGGCATTTAAACCGCGACAAAAATAATAAGTTAGTGAAATTGAGTGTTCTAAAATTTTTAAACCAAACAACAAAACATAACAATTCATAAATTGACTAACCCTTAAACGGCTAATTCATAAACTGAATGATAACCAAACATGTTCTAATTGTTTAACCACTCTTACCTTTAAAAGGGCATTCAAATCATCATCGGATTTTGACGTTTTCGCATCATATTTAGGAGGCTCCTTCAATGTTGTCTGGCCATTAACTCTTCTCACTTTATCTTCAGAATTTGAAAGACCATATGAATCGAGTTTCCCAGTCTTCCATGTTGGCTTCTCTTGCTCATAGAACTCCTCTGACACATCATATTCATCTTCCTCAGACCATGAATCAGCCATGTCATCTTCGTCATTTGATACAGGTTGTAAGGACGATAAGGGTAGATTCATGGATTCTTTAAGGTTTGTCGTTGAAGACAAAACCTCCTTCTTGGAGTTTCCTTTCGAAAGGCTCTTCACCCTGAAAGTTCAAGGTCAGTTTGGCTAAGAAGGATGCAAATTCTTTGATTTCAAAAAAGAAGGAAAAAATCAAATTTCTTTTAACAACACAACTTGGAAACTAATTTTCAACAATTCTCACAATTCTGAATCCATCACATCTCACAATTCTCACAAAACAAACACAATTTTCACAAAGTTCTCTTTCTTTTCTCTCTCACACCACATACATTTTCAATCAATCATGTCCCTCATCTAGTAATCTCTAACTCCTCCGATTTTTCAATTTTTTTCAATTAATCACGTCATTTCTAATTCTTATTTATTAACACATTATTAATAGAGATAGTGTTTTCGAAAAATTCTTTAGTCAAACCGAACAAGTTTTTTTCACAATTTTTAAAAATTGTTTTCGAACTATTCAGAAAACTGTTTTAGAGTTCTAAACCAAACAGATGATTTCTAATTCTTATTTTTTTTAAACATTATTAATAAGGAGTATATTTTCTTTTAAAAAAAAAAACTCAAAACTTTTTGAAAAACAATTTTGGGTTCTAAAGTAAACAGGACCTAATATGATTAGCAACATAAAAAATAAGATCATAATAAACAGAAAAAAGAGGGAAAGTTCGTGGAGGGACTTTTTTAGTACCTATCGGCATATCTCAATGTGTTGAGAGAATGTTCACAGGAACCTGAGTTTGGTGATATGCAGGAAATCATGACAGTTCTTGAATTTCCAACAAATGAGTCCCTTAGAACTTCAGTCAACTTACTGCCCCTGAAGGGAATATGCCCTTGGTCATTGTCAAGAGCTCTAATGCATTCCTTTAGTGCAAGCAAGCTTTTATTGATTTCAGCACCTTCCATTCTACATTGAATAAAAGGAGAAAAAAACATGTTTTTAATCAGGAAATATAATGAAGCAAAAGGCATTTCTTAATGGCAATCTCCTGGGCAACATCTAGCATTGGGCAAGGACTTATATATGATGTAGGCAAAACTCATATGATCCAGTTTTAAAATTTGGAAAGTCTTGGAAGTATTTAGCTCATCCTACTTTAGCACCATAAGCAGAGCTTTAAAAAGAAAAGGTCAAACCCCAAATGGAAGGGTGGTTCCGAAGATCTTCAGGGCCAATATATGTCTAGTTGTGGTGCTTGAGTAAAGTCTGAAATTTAGAAGCAAGTTTGAGGATGATCTTATTTTGATCCCCGATGTTCTAATTTCTCCAATTAAGTCCCTAAAGTTGTGAAGTTACAAGTTTGTCCTTAGGACTAATATATGTCT
The DNA here is from genome assembly GCA_016647705.1 of Eucommia ulmoides. Classification (NCBI taxonomy): domain Eukaryota; kingdom Viridiplantae; phylum Streptophyta; class Magnoliopsida; order Garryales; family Eucommiaceae; genus Eucommia; species Eucommia ulmoides. Next base: position 43,331,148 of record CM028338.1, on the reverse strand, counting down.
TGATTAATTATCTGACACAGAAATTGACATTTGGCCAACTTAGGGAGGACCACGTGTCAATTTCCATAGGATAATTAGATGGATATTAGTAACAGGGACAAAATTGGAACAATTTCATAAAGATAGGGAGTTGATTGAAAAAGTCGGAACATCAGGGAGGAAATTGACACTACCCCAACAACTTTAGTAACCAGCCGTGTAATTAACCCTTTCCAATAAGAATATCCATCCAGTCAATGATTAGCCAAAACAGTTACAATCAGTAATAATGATGAGGTTTCAATATGTGAGATGGAAAACGATCATTCCGTATGTTCTACTTCTACCCACTGTAAGTATATTACTTACCTGGTCTGTTTATCATTGTCTGTAGTATCCGCACCACGTTCACTTCCAGCAAGATCTATGAAGGAGAGCTTTCCAACAACTCGTGCAGGTTTAGATTCACTACCGTCAGCGGACCTTTTAATAACAAGTTGAAGTATGGCATGAGACCGGGACGATTCCTCATTCGCTCCAGTTGTACCAGTACTTCTTGTAGCGTTGCCTCTTTCAATGAGCTCCTTGATCATCTCAACATCCGAGACTCTGTACTCTTGCAAACCCACAATGCAAACTTGCTGTTTGCCATCCTCTCTCATGCAAAGTTTTCTGAATAAAGTTGAGTTGAAAGTTAACAAAAAATTTAGACACCACTTGGTAAATCATTTTTGAAGTACTTTTATGATTAAAAAAAAAAAAAAAATCGGTGAAAAGTCCCATTTTTTAAGTCTAATTGGTGAAAAGTCTTTTTGTGTTATTAGGTTTTGATTTAATCCTTTAATTAGATTTCAGTTGTATTTTAACCCTGCATTGCAAGAATTGTAAGGATATTGCAGGAATTGTAGGAAATTTTTTAGTGAGTACATTGCAGTTGTATTTTATAGTGAATTCTGTTACATGTAACTAATGTTAGTTACAATTTCATAATTGTTATTTTTCACACATATTTGGATATTTTTAGTTACATGTACTGATATAATATTAGTTACATGTTACAATTACATATATATATATAATATTTTGTTACGTAACTGAAAAAATATCAAATTTTTTAGTTACATATCAGAAACATAACTAAAAAGTTACATATTATTAAAACATGTAACTGAAAAATATCAAATTTTTTAATTACATATCAGAGATGTATAAATAAAAAGTTACATATTATTGAAACATATAACTGAAAAAAAAAATTAAAAAAAAAAATTAGTTACAAAGTTACCTGTAACTAATATATTAATATTACACACAAAATAGTTACATGTAACTGGCGTATGGTTATCCGTGAGCAAGACTTTCGCCTTTTTAAAACAGATGGGACTAAATCAAAAAAATTTACCGCATGTAAGACTTTTGACCAATTAGAGCTTAAATAAAGAATCTCTCACTTATTGTCCCTAAAAAAAAATATAGATTAAACAAAAAAGTACTTTTACTTGAAAGTAAATGCAAAAAACAAAATTTTGTTTGGCAAGGCAAAGACGATATCTTAGAGTGATCCACATAATGATATCTTAATCCAAAAATTGTAGAAGGTTGAGAAAATTTGAGTAGGAAGGAGAGTCCCTAGTCCATCAACCTCTTAAATTATAAAAAATAAAGAAATAAAAAGAAACTATTTTTTCTGCTTTTTCAAAAAAATAAAAGTACTTGAATTTCTAAATTTTTAATTTTCAAAAGTATCATTTTAAAAGCACAAACAAAAAATTCTTTTAAGTAATCTTTTGAAGTTTGCTTAAAAGCAAAAAAAAGTACTTAAAAAAGCATTATCAAGCCGTATCTTAGACCATGCGAGGACAACTATAACCACATTATAACATCATCGTGACTTACTTCCGATCACTCAGCAGGTCAAAGAGTTTCCCTCCATAAATCTCGAAGAAGCTAAAAAACAATTGAAATCCTTGGTTGCGGTAAGTGTGATTCATCAGCCTCAATAAATCACGAGATGCTTTGAGGGGCAATGGTTTCATTGTGTACGTCTTGCCGCTTCCTGAAGAAGTAATAAACAGTAAGTAAAGAAACATTTACAGATTTGCTAGTACGAGTATGCATTCAGATATGTCAAAGGCATACTACATTTCCATCAACTTGCCAAATCCAAGCCATTCAAGAATCAAGATGAGTCCCCTCAAACAGAATAAAGAAGCATAAAGAAACATCAAAAACTAAAGAGGGGATTGGTTATCTTCTGACATATATGAGAAATATCAACTTGCCAAATCATAAACGTCACTATGAAACCCAATGGTCTTTGACTAATGGCAAAAAAAAAGAAAAAACTAACAGGCATTACCAGTCTTACGAAAATGAAAGCTGAAAGTTCAAGCTACTAAGATGACGGTTAGAAATAAACAACCACTAAATATAGTTTCCAACCTCAGTCAGCCCACATATTGCATGAGATTCCTACCAAGTTAGGGTAACATTTAAAGAAATATGCTTAAAGAGCATTTGTTTTCACAATCCAACGATAAAAAAAGCAGGTATCAATCTAAAAGAGTCGTATGAGATATGCAGGCAAACCAATTAATTCCAAGTAACTCATGATCAATATACATGAAAATACCATTGGAATTCCCCATAAAAGAAGAAAAAATATATAATCAGGGGTAATTGTGCAATCAGGGATAGTTGTAATTCTGATTGTTTATCAGACGGATGTAAGTTCATTTTATTTTATTTTTTAAGAAAGAAATAGGGAAGAAAGCCAGCAAACAGCAAACACACAAAATTTGATGTTTGAGTGAAGGCCCTTTACCCGTTTGTCCATATGCGAAGCAAGTTGCTTTTGTTCGCTGAAAAATTATTGGAACAATAGGCTCCACAGTTTCACGGTACACCTAGAGAGAAGTAAACATGAGAGTGAGGAAGCAGTAGTATTTTATCAGTATCATTACCATTCCTTCTGCTTTCACTTTTCACTGACCTCATCATTTGAAACCTCCTCATTTAGTACTGCATCAAAAACAAACTCGTGTTTCTCCACATATTCTGTTAAGTCCACCTGCAGAATATCACGATTTTTCAATTTAACCCTCAGTCTCTCCAGTATTTCAAAAATCTGTTCTTTCAAGTGAAAAAAATCTGTGTTCTTAAATCCAGGCGTTTATTCTAACCTTTAGTTTTGTCTCGTGAACTGTTATAGAATTCAAGTGTGTCTCTATGATGTCTTCCTCATTCTTTGACAATTCCTTTTTATTTAATGGTCTCTTTCTCACCTGCAACCAAGCCCCAACAGCAAATAGAGTAATGTTGACTGAAGTTGTAAAGTGAAGGCCCCAATCTAGAATTGCCACTTTAGATAATAAATTCAAGGTTTTCAATATACCAACCGGGTATCAGTAATGCTCAGCAGGCAACAAAGGAGAAAGATGAGAAGGAAAATAAATGGTTGTAAGGAAGAAACATACCACAACTTTAATTTTTGCAACATTACTGGGTTTTTCTCTATCAGCAGCAGCACTCTTCATGACGTTGTTATCTGACAAACCACGAATTCTGCCAGTCTGTTTGTTGTTTCCAAAGTATGTCTCAGCGTCATCAAAGCTTCTGTTCCTGACAGAATGATGCATTGAAGTGGCCTCATAGAAGCCAGAAATAGGCATCTGCCAGAGGACACGCGAAGATATCAGTATAGAAAATTTACATAAAAAGAAATCACACATTCAGCAATGGAACTACACAGAAACAAGATGGGCCATTGCCATTAAAATTTTCAAAAACTCTTGCAGGACCGATGGATAATTTTGGAATCTCATGGCCACCATATTTACATGCATCATATTGACTTAGCTGTTAGTTATGAGTCCTGTACGAGTGATAATATAATGTGTTTTTTGGCGGTATTAGTTACAATATTCTTCTATGTTTTTTCTCTTATCAAATTGCCAAAGGGGGAGATTGTTAGAGCTTGCAAAATTGGCCAATTTGATGATTCAAACATATTGGAATAGGCTTATGTCTTCAACCTTTTTGTAGAACATCCACACTTCAAATAAATGTTCTGTGCAATCTTCTGCCACTAAATTTAATTCATCGATAGTATTGAAAACAAAAACCAGAAGCCCCTAAAGTAGAACTCTCCGAAACTCTTGGTTCTAAAATAATCATAGACTCTATAATGTTCTTATGTTTTTAGCTTGTTTCCTTGTAGTTGATTTTCGTATTGAACTATAATGAATCCATGGAATTAGCTTTGTTTTTCAACCTATTTATGGTATTGAATCATAATTTGTTCTTAAATTGTTAGAAAAAGCATGGCATTTTCTATTACTTTTCCTTTTAAATTTAGGTTCTCCTCCCCTTCACACTACATCAGACAAGTGAAGTCCATTCATTTTTTTGCATGTTGTAGCATATTAATTTATTTTTCTCCACATATTTGCACACCTTTTTAAGATGAAGTTATTGTACTTCAATAGATTATTACGAGCATGAATTAGAGGTTATGGGTTTGATATGAAATTATGAATACTGATTCCTCTTCAATTTCCACTGCAGCTTTAGGTAACTAGTTAGCTGTCGGCTACCAGAAAGTAGTGCTTCCAAATTCTTTCCGTATGGTGTAAATAATTGAATTAAGTAGATCACATACATGGATGCAGCATGTCACAGGTATGGAAAAAGGGGGAGAAGTAAATCATTTAGTCTCTTGACATAGCCAAACCAAAATCAAGATTCAATTTAGTCATGGGCCTCATGGCTAGTGAAGATGTAAAGAGACAAATGAAATTTATGCTAGACTTCAAAATATTCAACATATAGTTCATAATGTCCACAATGAGTGCTTTTTATACATCTTTCCCATAATGTAAGTAAAAAAGACATAAAATTCAACTAGCATTACTTCAAAATGGCAGTGACTTACCTCAGGAAGAAGCTCAGTATCGAAGGAATGAAGATCCAAGAGTCCAGGACTAGATTCACTGGGCATCCCTTGTTCCTCACCATTCCTCCTCTTGATTGATGACCACAAATTATCTGGAGGCGTCAGGGGCTCCGAGAAAAGGTCACTTCCTCCACTGTATGTCCTTTGTGCACCCTTATACATTTTTGAACCCTGACCTCCACCAGCATAGTAAGTATTATCCGAAGTTAAGGTTTTTTTTTTTAATTTAAATAAAATGCAAAATAATAGGAACTAGAACAATTGACGTTGATGTCCCAACCCCTAACAGTACCAAAGTCCCTTTCATATGCTACAAAATTGAGCTGGTCAAATCTGTTCTAAACAGTATAAACGGTTGGTTCAACCCAATTTTTGGCTGCCTAAAAAGGTTCTAAAGTTGAATTTACCCAACTGCTACGAGAATTTCTGTGGCCAGATGTTGATCTATATCATAGCAAGGGCAGCGCAGACTGAAACAAATTTGCAATCTAAGCTCTGATGATGAAGCATGTTCAGCTTCTAATGGCTGAATACGTAGCATTTCAAGGGATACAGATTGGGAATGGTTAAAACCCTTTTTAAGTTTTCTCTATGAATTGGATAAAACAAATGAAACTATATTAAAGCACTGTACTGGTGGCGGAAAGACATACATTATGCAGAAACATCAGATCCATAGACATATACAAAAAATAAGTCCAAAAGGTATAAGATTGAGAAGAGATCGGAACCTGAGGAGGCGGAACCGAAGAGTTCGAGGACTGGAGGTGTTGAAGACCAGCTGATTGAAGCCATCGGCCGTTGGATGACGATTCGGTGAAGTTGTCCGAGTACTGACGCTGGTGATGCACCGTCGACGCGCCGGCTTTCTGTCTCCCAACTGCATTCATCTCTCTCTCTCTAAAACCGATACAACTTTCGATCAGAACTCAAATCTCCCACTCTCGCTCTCAAATTTATGAACAATGAAAAGGCTTCGATCGATACGTGTTTGCCTCTCTCAGTAGAATCAATCACGGTTTGAGATCCAAATCGTGGGGAAACTGAGAGAGCGAGTGAGAGATTTGAAGATGAGAGAAGGAGGCTCCGTCGCGTGGAAGCTTCGACGTTGAACGGCCGTGATTAATTTGAATTGTGTACACGCTTTACAGTCAGTGAGAGTCAAAAAAGAAAAGTAGAAATTTTGACAGGGAGTTGAAATTTGAAAACAATAGTTTAGGCAACTTTTCTTTTACTTGATTTAATTCCCTTCCACTCTAAACACTTAAACTTTATCACCTCACATTAAAATCAGAAACTGCCCCATTTGGTTCCATTACTATTGTTTTCGCTCTAAAAAAATTGAGATTAACGTATACATATTTGGTAAATACCTTAAGATTATACTTGAATAAAGGATAGAGATTCTACTTGAATAAAAGATTTGGGAGAAGAATTTAATTTGTTCAAACAATTACAATTTTTTTTTAACAAATATCTTGTTTGAATATTTTTTAGGAGGAATTTGTAAAATTCATTGGATCTAAAAAATAAGATAAAATGAGTATTTCTAAATCTTTTTTATTTTAAGTGTCGTTTACAATTCTATCGAATGAAGGATTTTTAGCCCAGACCGTATCCTTCTTTTGCCTTCTTAGTCGTTGTCGTCCATCGTCATCTTCTTCATCATCGCCATCCCCATCGCCGTCCACTCTTTCGGCCCAACATCGACCCCTTCTCTCTCATCCTCCGTCACCATTGCCTTTTGCTCACCCATTCACCGTCGCCTTCTCGCCCATTCACCGTCGCCTTCTCGCCCATTCGCCGTCACCGCCTACTTGCCATCGTCGCATGTTCTCCCCCTTTGCCATCACCGCCTACTTGCCCCATCGCCCAGTCGTAGAGCCATCACCGCCACCGCTAACGGTCTCAATCACCCCTGATCCAGACCCCCAACACCGAGTTGCTATCTCTTTGTTCACTTCTTCCTCTGCCCCAATCTAGCGGCATCGACGGCGATCGAATAGACGAACTGCGATGAAGAACATCGATGAATGGCTTTGAAGGAGACGACGATGAACAACTTTGTTGTTGAATTTCGTATTTTTTTCCATGAGTTTTGCTTTGAATTGTGTATGTGTTTAGAAATTTAGGGGAAATGATGGTGACGACGATGAGAGAGAGAGAGAGGAGATGATGGTGTTGACGGAAAGAGAGAGTTAGGAAGAAAATACACAATAGTCCCTAAAATTCAATGGATTTCTAAAATTCATTTTATAAATACTTTATCTATCCAAACAACTTAATTATAAAATTACATGATCAAATTGTAAATGATGGAAAATTTCAGTATTTGTCATCATTTACAAATCTCTTACCCAAACGCAACCTAAAAATGCCCTATTTGCTATTTGGTTACTATTTCTATTCAAATCCCTTACCCAAAGGCAACTTAAAACTGCCCTATTTGTTCTCTGGTTACTATTTTTGTTCCCTGACTCTTGTTTTCAATTTCAAAATTTTAAGATTAATGTATAGAAACATGCTTAAATTTTTATTTGCAAAATTTTAGGAATAATTTGGGATTATTTTCTAAATTCCTTAACAATCTGAGAAAAAAATGTTTATTCTCATTCACACCTACAAAAATATTTCTACTATCATAACACCAGCCACCACCGCTCCTGGCCACCACTACCCCCCGTTCACCACCACTCTGCCAGTCATCTTACATTTAAATAAAAAAAAAAAAAATTGCAACCAAACATGTTTCTAGTTTCTATTCTCATAAATTAAAAGAAACAATTTCAAGACAATAGTCGTTATCAAATATGTTTCTATTTCAGAATATTCCACAATAGAAACAAAATTCTCATCTCATCTCATTCTAATTTATTGGAAGTAGAAACAGAAAAATAGAAACACTAATCAAACGTCATCTAACATTCTGATATTGCCAAAAATTCTTTGTCACGTGTTAAGCTTCACACGCGCCAGAAAACTTTTTGTCTTCCTTCTTTACTTGCAAAACCGTGAATTCTAATGGGAGACACCGGTGTGGTGTCAGTCAAAGAACCTCCGGCGTGAGAATAAGTTAATCTGAATATAGTAAGAATAAGTTGCATACTTCATTCAGAATCTGTATTACCAGTTATCTTCTACCTTTTTTATAAGGTGATGAGCCTGTTATCGTATGAATGGAGAGATCATCCAGTTGTTCGTATCTCCCTGCCGTTACGTATAACAGCCACTATCCCCGTAGTTATGGGAGAATCTCTGTAACGGTCCCCATTACTCACGGGCCGTTATAGTCAATTCAAACTCATTCTAACGTACACAAGTTAGATCGAAACTCTGGGATGACTAATTTCCTCTTTGTCTTTTGACACCTTGGGCTTACACATACCCAAATATAGGCCTCATCAAGTGGTTGCCCATGTGCTCATCAAAATCATCACATCAGTGTTTGAACATGGGCTTATGCTACCCTAGCCCACTTAATAGGCAGGTTTACCTGACTCCAATTCAGAGCCCATATGACGAATCTGACCCATTTAGGATTTTATACTTAGGTCAGTTAGGGGCGGGAGATTTACACACATCACTTGTCCTCCCGACTTTCGTGACGATTCAGACGAAGAGAAATAAAAGATCACTTTTTCTTCAAGTAAGTTCTTCCTTTCATCCCTTCGATTCTCGACATTTTCCTTCGCATTTTGGGTTGCTATTAATTGTTTTACAAAATGTCATCAAATCAATCAATTAACTCTATCGAAGCGGGCTCATCGTCAAATCCTGCAATGGAACAAACGGCGACTGCCCAAGCTCCTTCGCATTCTAACCCCAATATAGATCTAAGGGCAAGTAAGTTCCCAACATAATGGCTTTCAGCGTTTTGGGATCAATATAATATTCCTTCATCTATATCGATTAGGGTTCCATCTAAGGATGAACGTTCTCACTCTCCCTTTTTCCTCATTCCTCCGCAATCTTTTTCGCCAAATGGAAATTATTCCATCCCAACTAACTCCAAACAATTTTCACCAAATTATGGGAGCAATAATTCTTGCTAGAATAAATTACGTTACCCTTTCCATTGATACAATTAGAAGCATAAGCCAGCCTAAATACCTCTCCAAAATCGATAGATATTACCTTTCGATTCCCAAATATTTTTTGTTTCTTATGGACCTTCCAGCTAAGGTCAGAGACTGGCAACCACGGTTCCTCTTCTTTTCTAAAGATTGGGAATTCTCTCCTGAGGAAATGGGATAGTCCTCAATGGTGCCAAAGCGCTTCAACTCTCCAAGTAATGATATACCCAACAGTCTATTTCTTATTTGAAATTCTGCTGAAGTAATTTTTTACCATATTCCTTGATTTATCAAATGCAAGTGATAGCGCTTGTCGGAAACTTGGTCTCACTCCTAAATTTAAGAAAGATTTGGATAAGCTTCTAATTCCCAAATAACGCCTTTACAGAGAACTAGCATATTGGCAGTTCGTCAGACCTACAATGGATCCATCTCGTCTTCAGGAATTAGCTAAACTTCAGATCGATACCCAAAAAATGAAAAGGCCAGCAAATAGACTTGCCAAAAAGACTGATCAATCATCATCCCGGCCTCCTTGCAGTGTTGCTGGCAGCCAGACTATCCATCAAGCCCCTTCTCATGATGATCTTGAAGTAGCAGTATCGGATGATGACTACCAACCTCTTATCCTTCGCAGAAGATGTGTTATTCCTGTTACAGTTCCATCTTTGGTTCCAACCAGTAAGCAAGCTTAAAGTGAACCAACTTTTGCTTCTAGGTCAACTTCACTTTCTAGATCAACTGATGTCCCAATCGCAGAACCTCCTATTGTCAATCCTCCTGTTGTAGATCATCTTGTAGTTAGTCATCAATCATCCCCAGTCCTTGCTTCCATCCAAAGAACTAGTCGAGGAATGACCAAGTAACAAATATGTCAACTTATTGATGAAGTTGGTCCTTCTGTTCTAGGTCGTCATGCTATTTTCGACGACGCCATTAAATTTCTGTATGATCAATCCTGGGACAAAGGCAAGAATAAACCCGAAATCTTTCGAATGGTAATCTGTGCCCTTCTCTCTGTACTTTCACTATTTCAATTTATCTTTTAATTTCAAATAATTTGATTGTTTGATCTCATCTAATAACAGTCTAATCGTATCAGTGTATGCATATGTTAATCGCTCTGGTCAATTGTGCTAAAGACGAGAACGAGTTGGACGCCCAACTGATACATCAAATGACTGAGCTCAGCAAAGTTGAGGCTAAGGTACAAGAGTTGGAAAATGAGAAGTCAAAGCTTACCACAGATCTAGCATTGTCCAGATCTTCTCAAGAATAGTTTAGGGCTGAACTGCAGTCTGCCAACGAATAAAGAGAGGCTCTCCAGAAGAGTAACTCATTTTTCTGCTCTGAGAATAGTGAGCTTAGAACGATGATCACCGCAATCAGAGAAGAATGCACATCCCTCAAAGAAGAATCCCACAATCTTTCAGAGGAGCTTGCCTCAGCACGTCTGATAATTGACCAGAAGGATGCCGAGATCAAGGAAAAAGGTGCTGCCCTCCAAAGAAATCATAACAAGTTCCAAGAGGAAGAGGTTGCTCTTCAAAGGCTTCAGTCTGAAAAAGAACAGATATCTGCTGAGCTGTCAGCTGCACAGGAGAAGGCTAAAAAAGACATTGATAACCTCTGGTCTTCTTTTAAGAAAGAATCGAAAAGGCTTCCAAAGGTTGACTTTGCTTTCTGCCAAAGGTTAGTATTAGAAGAGTTTCTTCAGGCCGATCTCTCTTTCTTGGATCTTGATGACAAAACAGATGAAGTCACCGAAGAACATCAAGATTTACCCAGTTCAACAGCCGAGGTGCTAGCAGAGAGCTCAACACAGATTGTTGATCCTGATAACAACAACTAATATCTCAGCTGAACTTCGGTCAAATCAACTAATTGTTGTCGATCTGCATCCTCCTTTTCCATTAATTTTTATATATTTTCATCTTTATTTTTTATCGGCCTGTAATTAACTTTATTAATGACCATACCTTTAACCATCATGATCTGTAACTGAACAGTCACCGCCGTTACGGTTTTTAAGATTTTTTGTGATAATTATAGTACGTTTTTATCAGCGGATGTCACTTCCTCATTTAATGTATGCCTTTTCGATACTTCAACTATCTTTCCCCATTCTCCTTGCTTGACTATTTAAAGGCACCACTGGTTTTTCATATCTCAAGAAACCTTTTCTTGCGCCAATATCCATACTTTCAAAAAATTTCTTTGACAGTCATGGGATCCAACATCTGGATTAACAACCCTTTTGCCTATTCAAGAATCCAAGTTGAGAGACACAGTGACATCGAATTACGGGAGCATTTCCGTTCTTTGATGCAAACAGCCATGAATGCCAAAGATGAGTATCCACGTCTTCGCGCCATGGAGGAAGCTTCTGTCATCTTCGCTGCCATGGAATCAGCCCATTTCCAAGCCGTCTCTCACTATCTTAAAGCGAAAGATGAACTGAGAGATGCGAAAAAAAGTAAGAAAGATCTGATCGCTAACTTTAACTACCAAAAGTTTTACGTTAATGCCATGAAAGCGAAAAGGGATACACTCCTGGAGAAGAACGAGGAGAAAATGGCAAAAATTCATGAACTGATCCGAAAACTCAACCAATATGAGGATCATGAATTTTTCCTTTCCAACCCCGACTTGGAGGATCTTGACTCTCATGCTTCCCTAGAGTCGAACTGAAGCGCCTCCCACTCAGCCCTGGATGAAGAAGAAGAAAAACTTTTTTTTTTTTTTTTTGTAAGAACAGTTTGTGTCTGTTCTTTTTTCTTTTTTTGAAAAACCCATGTATCATTTTTGCTTATAATATGAACGGGGTTTTTATCTAATACCTTGTTTTCCCTCATTCGTAATAAAATTAGGATACATAACTTAGTTATGAATCTTTGAACAAGCATATGACAGTAGTTGAATTTAAATCTGAAATAATGAACCTCATAAAAAAAAATTAAAAAAAAATTAAAAAAAAATTGACAAGTTTAGTTACCTCTTGAGTTTTGAACTCAGTTACTTGCTGGGTTGAAATACCCGTTTGTATTGAGGTACTCAGCTCAATTCGGAGTTTGAAAACTCAATTACTCACTGAGCCAATACGCCCTAGTTGAATGTTGAGTTGAACTCTGAGTTGGAGAACTTGTTTGCTGGGCTGAAATGCCTAGTTAAATGCTGAGCTGAAGTGTTCAGATAAATTCTGAGTTAAAGAACTCAGTTGTTTGTTAGGCTGAGGTACCCAGTTAAATGTTGAGCTGAAGTGCTCATTTAAACTCTGAGTTAGAAAACTCAGTTTTTTGCTGGGCTGATATGCCCAGTTAAATACTGAGCTGAAGTGTTTAGTTAAATTCTGATTTAGAGAACTCAGTTGTTTGCTGGGCTGAAGTACCCAATTAAATGTTGAGCTGAAGTGCTCAGTTAAATTCTGAGTTAGAGAACTCAATTGTTTGCTAAGCTGAGGTGCCCAGTTAAATGTTGAGCTGAAGTGCTCAGTTAAACTCTGAGTTAGAAAACTAAGTTGTTTTGTTGGGCTAAGGTGCCCAATTAAATGCTGAGCTGAAGTGCTCAATTAAATTCTGAGTTAAAGAACTCAGTTGTTTGTTAGGCTGAGGTACCCTGTTAAATGCTGAGCTGAAGTGTTCATTTAAACTATGAGTTAGAAAACTTAGTTGTTTGCTGGGCTGAGGTGCCCAGTTAAATGCTGAGCTGAAGTGCTCAGTTAACTCTGAGTTTGAGAACTCAGTTAAATAACACAAATCGCAATTTTATGAAATTAAACGTTTATGTTTTTTTTTTATTAAAAATGCATTCACGAAACAGAAAACTAACAATTTCAAATTCTTGGAAAGAAATAAATATTAAAGATAAAGAACTCATACAAAATACTTCCGCAAATGAGAGACGTTCCATGGTCTGGGAACGGCTACTCCATCAAGTTCTTCAAGCCAATAAGTTCCTGGTCTATTAACTTTGATGGCACGATAAGAGCCCTCCCAGTTTGGAGTAAGCTTTCCCAAGCGAGCTTCTGGTCGGTGAGGCATTACCTGTTGAAGTACCAGGTCTCCAATGGCGAAACTCCTTGGGCGAACTGTATGATTGAATTTGCGTGCCATTTTAGTCTTGTAAGCTACTACACGTATTAATGCCTTTTCACGCTTTTCTTCAAGTTGATCCAGTTCCTCTCGTATGCAACCTTCATTCTTCCTTAAATCAGCAGTGGCAACTCTTCTAATTGACACCCCAATCTCAACTAGAATGGCAGCGTCAGTTTCGTAAGTTAAAGAAAATGGTGTTTCTCCAGTTGTAGATGTCGGGGTGGTATGATAAGCCCATAAAACTCTAGGGAGTTCTTCCACCCATTTGCCTTTGGCATCATCTAAGCGTTTTTTGAGTGCCTCTTTAATTGAACGGTTGGTCACCCCTGCTTGTCCGTTTTCTTGGGGACATTGTATCTTGAGCTCATTGTACATCCAACAAACTTTACCCCCAGTAAATGGAGTTCCATTGTTAGAGATCAGAACAACAGGTATGCCAAAACGGCAAATGACTTGTTTCCACAGAAAATTCTTCATTTCATTTTCTCCCACGGTTACAAAAGCTTCTACTTCGACCCATTTTGGTGAAATAGTCGATCACCATCAGCAAATATTTTTTGTTCCCAGGAGCTGGAGTGAAAGGACTCAAAACATCCATTCCCCACTGAGCAAACGGCCAAGGACTAGTGATTGGAGTTTGTTGCTGAGCTGGGACCTTGATATCATTAGAAAATCGTTGGCACTTGTCGTACTTTCGTACATATTCTGCCGCATCAGCGCACGTGGTTGGCCAATAATATCCCATTCTCAACGCTTTATGAACCAATGATCTTCTCCCTTGGTGATTCCCGCACACACCTTCATATATTTCTTGTAGAACATATGTCGCTTCTTTTGGTCCTAAACACAGCAACAAAGGTTGGGAAAAAGATCGTCTATACAGTTTATCGTTAAATAACACATATATTTACGACTTATAAATAATTTTTCTAGCGGCATATCTACCGTCTGGTAAGACTTCTTCTTTCAAATACTGAACTATAGAAGTCCTCCAATCAGTTTCTTCATCCAGTTGACCTATACATGCACACTGAGGGGTTGGAGTGATTAATGGCTAGTCCAGAAACTCAACCAGTTCAGACTTTTGATCTGATCCCAAAGTCGAAGCAAATACAGACAAAACATCAGCCTTGGCATTTTCAGTTCTTGGGATGGCTTCAAATTTATAGCTCTAAAACTGGAAAGCCAACTCTTTTACTTTCTCTGCATAGAGTCATAACTTGTCTCCGTTTATAAGGAACAGGCCATTGATCTGATTGATCACCACTTGAGAATCTGACTTCACTTCCAGATGCTGAGTACCTAACTCTTTGGCAAGAGTTAGCCCAAGAATTACTGCTTCATACTCCGCTTAATTGTTGGAAGCTTGGAAACATAACTGCATGATTTTTTTAAGTTGATCTCCCTCAAGTGTTTGCATGACTATTCTCACTCCACATCCTTTCATGTTCGAGGCTCTATCTACCCATAATTTTCATTGGGCAGCAGAGCAGGATGTCGCTTCTTCATTCAATTGAAGAGACAATTCAACAATAAAGTCAGCTAAATCTTGCCCTTTGATTGCTGTTATGGGTTTATACGGGATGAAAAATTCACCCAGCTCAACAGTCCACTTCATTAGACGTCAAGATGCTTCTAGTCTGTGCATTACTGCCCTGAGTGGGTATGAGGTCAGCACGATTATTACATGTGTTTGAAAATAGGGCTGGAGCTTCCGAGCAGCAATTACCAAAGCTAATGCTAGTTTTTCCAACTCCGTATAATGGGTTTCAGCTGAAACCAAAGATTTGCTGACGTAGTAGACCGGCCTCTGCCCTCCTGTGAGTTCTTGAACCAATGCAACACTTACTTCTACAGGGGTTACTGCCAAGTATAACTTCAACTCTTCTCCTGGGTGTACCTTGGCCAACGTCTCCACTGAGCCCAAGTAATCTTTAATAGACTGAAAAGCATACTCACAGTCATCATCCCACTGAAAGGTCTTATTTTTCCTCAAAATTTTAAAGAATGGAGCACATCTATCAGTAAATTTTGAGATGAATCTGTTTAATGCCGTCAATCTTCCAGTTAACACTTGAACTTCTCGTATAGAAGAAGGGGATTTTAGATTTTTAACAGCTTCTATTTGTTCTGAATCTACTGTAATGCCCAGCTGATTAACTACGAACCCCAGGAACTTGACAGAAGTGACCCCAAAAGCGCAATTTTCAGGATTCAATTTCATATCGTACCTTCTTAGAACAGAAAAGTCTTCGGCCAAATTGGATAGGTAATCTGCTTGCTTGGAACTTTTGACCAGTGTATTATCTATATAAACCTCCATGGGGGTCCCAATTTGATCTTGAAAAATACGAGTCACTAACCGTTGATAAGTAGCACCGACATTTCTTAAATTTAAAGGCATTACTTTATAACAATAAGTACCTTTTGGTGTGATAAATGATGTCTCATCCTCATCATGTTGATCAATGTGGATTTGATCGTATCCTGAGTAAGCATCCATCATGGACAGGCGTTGGTGCCCAGCAGCAACATCAATCATCTGGTCAATCCTCGGCATCGGGTAATAATCTTTAGAGCATGCTTGATTCAGGTCAATAAAATCTACGCACATACTCAATTTTCCATTCTTCTTTTTTACAAGAATTGGATTAGCCAACCATCTAGGATATGTTACTTCCCTTATGTGGCCAATAGCGAGCAGTTTCTTCACTTCAGCTTCAATTACTTGTTCTTTTTCAGGACTGAACATGTAAGATCTCAATCGTAGCAGGTACGTCATTTCAGTGGTATTTTAGAGTAATGGTGAAAATTCGGGGTGAAATTAGGACAATTAAAAATTCAAATAGAAAGTCTAGGGGTCAAATTAAAAATATAGAAACAGTAAATCACAATTTAGGGAGGTAAATTGACATTTAACATTTAAATGAAGCTTTCAGGGGTGAAATTAAAAATCTTAGAAACTTTTAAAAGTTGAAAAGGATTAAAATCAAGGTTTAAAAGAAATTGGGGGGAGGAAAGAGCAATTAATGAAAAATATTTTTTTATCATTTATACAAACCTACAAGCCGGCGGTCGGAGGAAACACATGGCCGGCAAAGAATCAGATAAGAGGAACGACGTGGCACGCTTAGACAATTCGAATCCACTAATTTCATGCACCGATAATGATCAAAAAACAAAATCCCATGATCAAGAATCCAAAATCCAAAAATCTGAAAAATCGAAATCTAGAGAGAGAGAGAGAGCAGGCCGGAGTTTGGGGTTTGAAAAGTGATCGCCGGCGAGGCAGGGTGTTTCGGTTACAGGGTTGTGGGCGTGCGTGGGCGTTCGGTGGTCGACGGAGAGGGTGGTTCGGCATAGGTGGTGGGTGATCGTCGCCGGTCGTCCGGTAAGCGTTCGGTAATGGGTTCGGCTCGTCGTCAACTGCATTTGTGTGTGGGTGTATGTGTGTGCTTTGTCCGTCGCTCAGTCTGTTGTTATATGTGTGCGTGATGTCTGTCCGTTCGACAAAGAGGTCGTTCACTCCGGTGGTGTGTTATCGTCGTGAGGTCGTTGTCGGTGGGACTGCTGTGTTCCGACAGACGTTGTGCGTGAGTGTGTATGTGTGATCTGCTCGGGTGTTGCGAGTGTGGGTGTTGATCGCCATGATGAAGATTGGCGGAGAGTTTTGGTCGGCGGCGAGAATTCTCCGACGTCAGTGGTCGGGATCGCAAACTGAGACAGAAACATAAATAGTGGGCGCAATAGGGACGGAAAAAAAAGAAAAAAAAAAAGGAGAATTTGCAAACACCACCCCAGAAAAATCCAAAACCCATCTCGTGATCGCCAAACGTTTCGGAAATAGGTGAAATTTCAATCGATTATTAATTCGCGTTAAATTAAATTTTAGTTAGTGTTACAAATCCTAAAATCATAATAATTTCGTAACGATTAATTAATTTTAAGTACGTGGTATATAAAATTAGTAACGATTCGGAATATAGAGTCTATATTGCTTGATTAGGATGTTTTAGATAAGATATTAATGTAGAATATGCCACTATTAGGTTCACAGGCACTAACGTCCAGATAAAGTGCGGACAGTGTCAGTTTTGCAAAACAGATATCGAGGTGAGTGTACTATTTTCTTGCCAAACTATTTGTCTATATATATATATATACGATGGAATATGTGATTATTTAAACTGTATGAATTTATAAATGATATGGATCAAGCAGGATTTGAATGAGTTGGTAAACTGGATTTCGATAGTTTTCAAAAAGAAACTGAAAATGAATTTCCGCTGGATTTGGTGAAATTAGACGGTGTTTTTAAAAAGTGAATAGGAAACATCCAATTTTCTAAAAATACCCGATTTTCTTAAAAAAAATAAAAAAAAATAAATAAATGGTGGAAAAGTGGTTTTGATAAAATCGGACGTTTTCTCTGAAAGAAGATATGAAATATAATTTTTGAATTTTAAAGCTGGTTTTGAGAAAAGTGGTAGACGTGGTGATTTGACAATGTTGAGTAGGTGATATCTATTGAGTTGTGATTCGATGATACTGTATTTGATTTTGACGATGCCATGGTTGTTCTCCCCGAAAGGGGTGTGGATTATATTTCTCCCCGTAAGGGGTGTGGATTATACTTCTCCCCAAAAATAGGTGTGGATATTTCGTAGGAAGGCATTCCTATGAATGTTACGGTACCGTTGCAACTCCCAATCGTAAAGTTAAAACGATCACTAGGACTGGCCAGTATGTGTGTGTTGGAGGTGTGTGTTTGAGATTGGTACTGGAAATGTGATGTTTTACGTATATGGGTTGATTTGATATTATTTATTATGATAATTGGTGGGATTTTATACTAGATGGAACTTATCTTTATCGCTTTATTGTCATTTCTATTAGTTATATCAGGGTTGTGGTGATGTCATGCTGTAGTCACGCCAGCCCCGGGATGATGGGTGTCTGGGACGAGTTGTGACAATTTTGGTATCAGAGCCTAGGTTATAGGTTCTGTAGACTTGTCAGGAGATGTGTCAGTATAAGGTTATGAGATAGGAGGACGTGCCAGTCGTCTAGTCAGTAGGGGACATGAGATAGGGTGTTAATAGGTGAGCTTGGTATGAGGGTGTCAGGGTTTTATTTCATAACGTTATGCATTAGCATGGTGCGTGAAGGGTCGTCTTTTTGGCAAGCAACGATATGATCACATGGTGATATTACTAGGAAGGATGTCTTCCACGGGATAAGAAGGCTAAGTTAGACAAACTACAAATTATGTCGTTATCAATATACTAGATGATATGGCAGAACACACTTAAGTCGAAATAAGAAATAATATTCAAATGGAGTAAATCGCGTTCTAGACAATCTGAAAGGAAATTGTAATATTACTGGACGAAAATTTAATTTGGTAGCACTTTTTAAATTGATTAATAGACGAAATAACAGTTGTGGCAAGTAGCAAGGTAATAAGAAATGATATATCTTAAGTAGCCAAGGATTATGGATCTAAGAGGATAGTAGGTGCCTGTAGATATAATCCATTTGAGTAAGTGATATAGAGTTACAGGTGGAGTCAACTTTGGGATAAATAAAAATATGTAATGTTGGAGAGGCATATCTAGTACCTCAGTTAGTTTGATAGTGGGTTTAGGAGGTTAGCAAAGGGTTAAAGAAAGGATATCACAAATCAGTACGCAGATGCTGTTCATACAAATTCCGACAGTGGATATTGTAATAGTTAGGGATCTTCCCTATGGAGTTTCGAGAATGGACAGGGTGCTTGTAAGCATGATTGGTAACTGTGATTACTATTAAATAAGTTTCATAATGATAAGGAGGGGAACGTTCGGCACATAAGTTGGTTAAGTATATTGGTGTTAATGAATGTGGGAAATTGAGATTTGAAATTATAGTCTTGGGACTTTAAAGGTGATTATTATGTGATAGGAAAAATGAGTGAATTAATTTAACTCAATGATGGATTCTACTTTGTTGAAATTAAATAATCTTGGGTGAAAAGGGAAAAAAAATAAAAAAATAATATAAAATAAATAAAATAAAATAATCGTTGGATATTGGGGGATTGGAGTAAGTTTGTTTGCAGTTTAGGAATTTTTAATAGAACAAGAAGTCGTCACAATAAATTAGAATATCAACTAATGATTTAGGTAAATCTGATATGTGTTTCCATAAGGATCTGGTGTTCGTAACGTAAAAACTAGAATGGGTTACTAAGGCGATGACTAGTGCAGTAAATATGACTAGTACTCTTAAGGCATAGCATTCAAGTGAATCCAAAGGAAGCCAAAGTGGTAAATTGACGGAATATGGAGAAGGCCGAGAACATGTGACCGGAATTCGAAACGTTTTGAAATTAGTAAAGATTGTATTCGTTCTAACGTTTAGTGACATCTCCTGTATGACGGGATTTGTGCTTTAAGTCGGAAATTGGAAAAAAAAAAAAAAAGAATGCATGGAATAAGATATGCAATACCCCAATAATATTAACTATACTGTAATGGCATGGGCATGATTAGTAGATTGGGAATGGAAATGGGAAATCACGGCATTTGTTATCCGGTGATTTGTTAGTCAAGTTAAGGTCAAGAAGTAACGAAATCTCTAGGTGGGCTATTGTAGCCTTGACCTATACCAGAAAGAAAATGGAGAGGAGTTCGAGGAGTGTTTCCTGATACGTATGTCCAATTTATATATTGATAGGATTATTCGATTGCGTGATGCACCAACTTAATGCAAATATTAAAAATTAAGTTGGGACAAGATATTCTTTTAAAAAAAAAAAAATCAAAAGGGATAAGGATTAGTAATTCTAGGAATTTTATAAACTAGTTATTCGAAATCTTGAAATTGAAATTCTGAAATCATAGGTGTTATCGCCGCATGGTGATCTGAATAATAATTGTTATCAAAGTGAAATAAGTCGTCAGTATATGAACAACCCATGAGGGAAAACTGTAGTGTCAGGAGCTGATAGTTATTCGAACATGCGGGTTAAAAATATTTTCATACTTCTTTAGTTGCCCAAGTGGAAGTTGATACCTTGTAAATACGATTCAGGTGTTAGAAAATATGTTGAGCGATTGTGTCGTGGCAGTTTCTGGTAAGGGAGACGACGGTGTAATGTTAATAAAATCTGTTATGCTAATAATTATCTTGTCATTAATCATGGTGGCATCGCATAAAGTGTTGTATGAAAAAGATACAGGATTCCGATCTGATAAATTGAACTGAGATAGGAAAATGAAACTTCTGCGGGATTTAGAATAGCCGATGTGACTACTTTCTTTTACTGGAAATTAGAAGTTATTAAGATGTTACGGGACAAGGAGAATTTAAAATGTCCTTGAGATGATATGTGCACATGATATAACATTTTACAGTTAGTAGCTAGTAATTATTAGAATGTATCGATTCCGTTGTGACTCGGGCATACCTATGTCCTTTGAATCATATATATACGTGGATATATATTTGAAGCATGTTAGGCAGGTGGAAACAAACTTGAAGCACGTGACTAGGTCAGGAACTTGATAAAATGTGGAGGCATGAAAGGAGTTCTTGTAGATTATTTGTTTGAAATATTTGAGTTGTAGTTATGTGGGTTGGTGATATTTAGGTATTATGAAAGATATCGATATGAGTATTAGAGAATTGAGGTAAGTATCGGGGTTAATAATAGTTGAGTTATCTGTGTTTATGAGATTGATGACGATTACAGTTAGGTTAAATGCTGAATGAAAAATATTGTTGCAACGGGCGATTAGAAAATGTCGGATGAAATAGATAAGTGCCGGTTACGACAGAATGAAATAACTCAATGTATTGGAACAGTTTTAGCAGATAGTGGTGTTACCGATCTTGATGTTATCAGAGTAGCGTAGTGGAAACAGTTGGGAACATGGGATTCTTTGACAGTGGGTGATCTATGTTAAGTGTAACCGACCAAGTGCACTTTGTGAGTTAGATGATTATGATTTGACGGAATAGTTGTTGGTTATAAATTTTGGGCAATTTGGGATGTTGAGACCACATATGGGGAAACAATTGTTCTAGCATCACGTAAGACAAGTATAACTTTATGATGCGACTTTGACGTATTAGTAGCCTGGCGAAAATTAACGAAGTGCAGGAAGGAAGGGAAGTTAGGTCCAAGGTACATCGGACCATGTGGAATTTTAGATCAGGTGGGCACGACAGCGTATGAACTTACGTTACCGCCAGAATTATCTCGACTACACGACAACCTCTATGAATCGATATTCTGGAAATATGTGCCATACTCTTCTAATGTGTTGATCAGGTGTGCAAATGAACATGATTATGTTAGTCAAGGTGTTATGGCACAATCATGCAGTGGAAGATGCGACATAAGAACGAGAAGATGAGATGAGGAACAGATAATCGCATTTAATCGATTAAGGTAATAAAATTTCGAGACGAAATTTCTTTTAGGAGGGAAGAGTTGTAAGATCTCAATCGTAGCAGGTACGTCATTTCAGTGGTATTTTAGAGTAATGGTGAAAATTCGGGGTGAAACTAAGACAATTAAAAATTCAAATAGAAAGTCTAGGGGTCAAATTGAAAATATAGAAACAGTAAATCCCAATTTAGGGAGATAAATTGACATTTAACATTTAAATGAAGCTTTCAGGGGGTGAAATTAAAAATCTTAGAAACTTTTAAAAGTTGAAAAGGATTAAAATCAAGGTTTAAAGGAAATTGGGGGGAGGAAAGAGCAATTAATGAAACATGTTTTTTTTATCATTTATACAAACCCACAAGCCGGCGGTCGGAGGAAACACATGGCCGGCAAGGAATCAGATAAGCAGAATGACGTGGCACGCTTAGACAATTCGAATCCACTAATTTCATGCACCGGTGATGATCAAAAAACAAAATCCCATGATCAAGAATCCAAAATCCGAAAATCTGAAAAATCGAAATCTAGAGAGAGAGAGAGAGCAGGCCGGAGTTTGGGGTTTGAAAAGTGATTGCCGGCGAGGCAGGGTGTTTCGGTTACAGGGTTGTAGGCGTGCGTGGGCGTTCGGTGGTCGACGGAGAGGGTAGTTCGGCATAGGTGGTAGGTGATCGTCGTCGGTCGTCCGGTAAGTGTTCGGTAATGGGTTCGGCTCGTCGTCAACTGCATTTGTGTGTGGGTGTATGTGTGTACTTTGTCCGTCGCTCAGTCTGTTGTTATATGTGTGCGTGATGTCTGTCCGTTCGACAAAGAGGTCGTTTACTCCGGTGGTGTGTTATCGTCGTGAGGTTGTCGTCGGTGGGACTGTTGTGTTCCGACAGAGGTTGTGCGTGAGTGTGTGTGTGTGTGTGTGATCTACTCGGGTGTTGCGGGTGTGGGTGTTGATCGCCATGATGAAGATTGGCGGAGAGTTTTGGTCGGCGGCGAGAATTCTCCGGCGTCGGTGGTCAGGATCGCAAACTGAGACAGAAACAGTGGGCGCAACAGGGACGGGAAAAAAAAAAAAAAAAAAAAAAAAAAAAAAAAAAAAGAAGGAGAAATTGCAGACACCACCCCAAAAAAATCCAAAACTCATCTCGTGGTCGCCAAACATTTCGAAAATAGGTGAAACTTCAATCGATTATTAATTCGCGTTAAATTAAATTTTAGTTAGTGTTACAAATCCTAAAATCATAATAATTTCGTAACGATTAATTAATTTTAAGTACGTGGTATATAAAATTAGTAACGATTCGAAATATAAGGTCTATATTGTTTGATTAGGATGTTTTAGATAAGATATTAATGTAGAATCTGCCACTATTAGGTTCAAAGGCACTGACGTCCAGATAAAGTGCGGGCAGTGTCAGTTTTGCAAAACAGATATCGAGGTGAGTGTACTGTCTTCTTGCCAAACTATTTGTCTATATATATATATATATACACGATGGAATATGTGATTATTTAAACTGTATGAATTTATAAATGATATGGATCAAGCAAGATTTGAATGAGTTGGTAAACTGGATTTCGATAGTTTTCAAAAAGAAGCTGAAAAAGAATTTTCGCTGGATTTGGTGAAATTAGACAATGTTTTTAAAAAGTGAATAGGAAACATACAATTTTCTAAAAATACCCGGTTTTCTAAAAAAAAAAAAAGAAAAAGAAAAAAATAAATAAATAAATGGTGGAAAAGTGGATTTGATAAAATCGGACGTTTTCTCTGAAAAAAGCTATGAAATATGATTTTTGAATTTTAAAGCTGGTTTTGAGAAAAGTGGTAGACATGGTGATTTGACAATGTTGAGTAGGTGATATTTATTGAGTTGTGATTCGATGATACTGTATTTGATTTTGACGATGCCATAGTTGTTCTCCCAGAAAGGGATGTGATTTTTCCCCGAAAGGGGTGTGGATTATATTTTTCCCCGAAAAGGGGTGTGGATTATACTTCTCCCCAAAAATAGGTGTGGATATTTCGTAGGAAGGCATTCC
Organism: Eucommia ulmoides; assembly: GCA_016647705.1. Classification (NCBI taxonomy): domain Eukaryota; kingdom Viridiplantae; phylum Streptophyta; class Magnoliopsida; order Garryales; family Eucommiaceae; genus Eucommia; species Eucommia ulmoides. Next base: position 43,307,580 of record CM028338.1, on the reverse strand, counting down.
TATGAATGTTACGGTACCGTTGCAACTCCCGATCGTGAGGTTAAAACGATCACTAGGACTGACCAGTGTGTGTGTGTTGGAGGTGTGTGTTTAAGATTGGTGTTGGAAATGTGATGTTTTACGTATATGGGTTGATTTGATATTATTTATTATGATAATTGTTTTACCTAGATGGAACTTATTTTTATCGCTTTATTGTCATTTCTATTAGTCATATCAGGGTTGTGGTGACGTTATGCTATAATCACGCCAGCCCCGGGATGATGGGTGTCCGGGACGGGTTGTGACAGAACATTATCTTTTTTTGCCGAACTGGAGGATATGATCTGCAGATGTCCAAGCGATGAACTGCAACATTAGGACTTATTCCTTTCATATCAGCCGGTGACCAAGCAAAAATGTCCAAGTTCATTTGAAGCAGCTCTTTAATCTCAACTTCCTCAGTCTAGTTTAATGATTCGCCAATTATAAGCTTCTAAGTTCCATCATTGAAGGTTATCTGCTTCACTTACTCAGCAAGTTGAATCACGCTGGCGTGTTTTCTGAAATCATCAATCTCTCCTGCCGAGTCTACAGGCTAACCTGCTTTATGAACTTCCTTTGATTTCTATAAAGGAGAACTTCTGCCCTTCATAGTTATGGCAAAATACTGCCTTGAAGAAACTTGATCTCCTCTTATGACTGCCACTGAATCTCTTTTGGCATACTTCACGCATTGGTGATACGTTGACGCGACAGCTCTCATTGCATGCAACTATAGACAGCCCAGAATGGCATTGTATGGTGATACTGAGTCTATCACCATGAACTCTGTGGCCTTCGTGTACCCTTGCTCCTCCTTATTAGAGGTAACTGGAAAAATAATTTTGCCACAAGGGGAAGTAAGATCGCCATTAAATCCCACCATAATAGTCTGCGTTGAGCTCACGTCTGAGCTCAGCACTCCCATCTATTTCAAAGTACTAATAAAGATAATGTTTGCAGAGCTACCATTATCAATCAGGATACGTCGTACCTGGAAACTTGAGACCCATAGAGATATGACTAAGGCATATTCATGAGGGTGAGCAATCCCTCTACAATCATCCTCAGAAAAGGTAATAATAAGGTCTAACTTTGTTATCGCCAATGATTCCCCATAACAACGCTCCAACGCCGCTTCATGCACCTTTCTCTTTTGTGCACAATTGGATTCCCCAGTACTCAGTCCAACCGAATTTATCATGAAAATTACCTCTCGATTTTCTTTAGGATGCTCTTCCTTCCGCTATCTTTCTCGACGTTCTTCACATCGGTTATCATTTCTAGGTCTCTTTTTTTCCCTGGAACAATCTTGCATATAATCCCGCAACTGTCTCATGTCTGCAAGTCGTTTGATCTCCTTTTGAAGCTCCCAACAGTCATTTGTATTATGACCATGGTCCTTATGAAAATCGCAATACTTAGAGAGCGATTCTTCCAATTTGACTTAGTGGTCTGTCTAGGGGGCATCGAATTATATCTAACGTATGAATCTCCTGCAAGATCTGTGAGATCGGCATGCGCAATCCAAGAAGGCCTGGCTCTTGGCGAACTTCTGGCCTGGAATTTAAATTCCTTGTTCGGTCTTTACGCCTATCAGACGTGCCAGATTTTGCCTTGCCAATGTCTTTCTCGTTTTGCCTGAGATGATCCCGAAATGTTCCCCTGCTTTCTCTAGCCAGTTTCACATATTCTAACTTCATGTAAGGCTTGGATTTCTCCATCAACTCTGTTATACTCTGAGGGCACTTATTGGTTAAGGAATCTTGAAATCGGCCAAGTCGTAACCCTGACGTAAAAACATTAATAACAAGGTTTGTATCACAACCTTCAATGCAAGTTAGCTTTTTATTAAACCGGCTCATATACTAGCGCAAAGTTTCTCATTTTTCCTAATGCAAAGCAAGCAGGAAATCCGGTCTTTTCATTAACCTCTGACAGGTTATGAAGTGGTTGATGAACGTCTTTTCGAACTCATTAAATGACGTTATAGAGTTCGTAGGAAGAGTATGCAGCCATTCAAGAGTCGATCCCTTTAAAGTGGTCGCAAAAGTTCTACAAATGGTAGAATCGCTGGAATTATACAAATTCATGACATGTTTGAACTGACGGATATGGTCAACTAGATCAGTTTTCCCATCGGACTTTTCAAACTTCGTCGGATCGAACTTTTTAGAAAGTGGGACAGCTAGTACTTTTGGGGAGAAGGGCATCTCAGTACCCTTCAATAATGTATCCAGCTCATCTAGATGTTGAACTCTCTCCACTTGACTCCTAATCTGTCGATGTGAATCAACAGTCTCAGTTTAAATATTGGTCCCTCATTCTGGTTAATGGCTGGCCTCTCCATGGGCAGGTCGTTCCTTATAAGATTGAGAATTAGCATGTCGTGGAGTCTCTACCTCCTCCATGACTCCAGGAGTACTCGTATTGAACTGCGACCTGTTGTCAGCAATTATGTTAGCCATGTACTTGATAGTTTCTACCATCTCAGTCATTTTCATGTTAAGAACGTCTATCTTTGCATCCATATTTACTGCAACGGATGGTAGATCAGACGGAATCTCTTCACGCTGCTCTAAACGAACATCTCTGTGTTGCTCCTCTGGTACATCTAGGTCTGACGGCGGTGGTAAGTCATTATTCTGACTTGTCACCAGTGCCCTAGCTCGCAAGTGTCTCATATCTGCAACGTAAGGTTTTACGTTTGTTTCCCACCGACGGCGCCAAATGATGTTACCAAAAATTCTCTATCACGTGTCAGGCTTCGCACGCGCCAGAAAACCTTTCGTCTTCTTTATTTACCTGTAAAACTGTGAATTCTAATGGGGGACACCGGTGTGGTGTTAGCCAAAGAACCTCCGGCGTGAGAATAAGTTAATCTGGATATAGTAAAAATAAGTTGCACACTTCATTCAGAATCTGTATTACCAGTTACCTTTTACCCTTTTTATAGGGTAATGAGCATATTACCTTACGAATGGAGAGATCATTCAGTTGCTCGTATTTCCCTGCCGTTACGTATAATAGCCACGATCCCCGTAGTTATGGGAGAATCTCTGTAACGGCCCCCATTACTCACGGGCCGTTACAGTCAATTCAGACTCATTCTAACATACATAAGTAAGATCAAAACTCTGAGATGACTAATTTTCTCTTTGGCTTTTGACACCTTGGGCTTGCACATGCCCAAATATGGTGCTTATCAAGTGGCTGCCCATGTGCTCATCAAAATCATCAAATCAGTGTTTGAACATGGGCTTATACTACCCCAACCTACTTAATAAGCGGGTTTACCTGACTCCAATTCAGAGTCCATATAATGAATCCGACCCGTTTAGGATTTTATACCTAGCTTACTGAGGGGCGAGAGATTTACACACATCACATTCCATCGAGAAAAATATAAAATAACTTATTTGCCCTCTATTTTTAATTTCAAATTTAAAAAGAGAAGAATTATAATTCTATATGATAATTTTTTTAGAATTTTAATTTGTTGTATTTTACAAATATTTTATTTTAAAATTATGAATGTACATTATCATTTGTATCATATTAACTAATCAAGTGAAATTAAATCTTTATTAACCAATTAAGAGTACAAGCATTGACCCAAGCAAATCCCATGGTAAGATGAAATAAACTTGTGATAATTCTTCCAAATCAATGAAAAAGAAGAAGAAGAAATCGTAATTATCAATGAAGGAAAAACAACTAAAACAAATTGTAACTTGTTCATGTTTTATATGTAACAACTAATTTTACGTTGTTTTCGAGCTTGTTGATCAATCTCTTTGTTTATCTTTTATTTAAGAGTAATTTTTTTTTTCCAAAGAGATATACAATCTATTAGATAACCCTTTGACCATGTTAATTAAGTTTATGGCCCAATGAGATTTTTTATGTTTGCCTCTATTGGAACCGCGAATTTACAATGATATGCCATTATTTGATTTCAAACGCCATTTTCTTGTTTTGGAAACAAAAAGAATGCATGTTTACCATCCCCAATGGAAAAGTAGCTTCATATTTATCACACATCACATCCAATCTGCAAACAAAAACCATTGAAATATTGTTCAAGATCTCCTCTTTAATGTGGTATTTTTATTTTATTTTTTGGGTAAAGATTTCACTTAAGTGGATATTTACGTATCACCCGTAACACGATTCTCTCTTCCGTCGTTGTCCACTTACCAAAAAAATCTCTCTCATTAACCCATTAATCGCACCACTTTCTCCATTTACACCTCTATATATTCCCTCTCTCTACTCTTACAATAAAAAACCCTAACTATCAAGAATTTGAGGGCGCACGTTGTTTTTGTATGTACATGCATACCCACTTACCTGCCCAGGAAAAAATGTTTACTAAAGTCTTTGCGGAATGGAGTTAATATTCACTCACCCTAAACGTTGATATTCACGTGCCTTCCTCCGTAATTAGAAAAGGGAAAAACCATTTTCATTACTCTTTGGACTGTACGTTAATAATCAATACATGTGTCAATACATAGTCTGCGTGTGTGAGTATCAACGTTGTGTATGAGTGAAATTTTACGCAATTCAAGAGAGCTTAATATGACGTGAGTGAATATTAACTTTTTAACATTTTACTGATAACATTAACTTCAGTCCAGAATCATAGTATTTTACGACCCAACAAAGTAAAACGAATATGTTAAGTGAATATTTACTCGATTCTAAACATTCACAAACGGTAGTGATGTGGGTTGCATAGTAACTCAAGTTAAATAAACAACACATATGTCGATTTGAAAAATACGATAATATTACCATGAATATATTTGAGTGTCATAAAAAGAGTGTTACAAATATTTGATTGTGTGAATATTGACTGAGATCAAACAAACACGTCATGAAAGTTTCTGAGTTTTGTGAATATTAACTTATATCAAAACAAATTATTCACGAATGAGTTAATATTCACTCCCCCACCCCCCCCCCCCCCCCCACCCCCCCCCCCCCCCACCCCACTCCGGTTATCCCATTTAATGTGTGACAAAAACCCCTTACGTTGATATTCACAATTAAGTTAATATTAGATCCGCTCACGCAAAAGAGAGACTTTCACTTTGTCCTCACCCCTACATTGTTTACTCACTCGTCAAAATGACGTAATACACTTCACAAAAACAATAAACCCAACCAAAATTGAAGCTGCGGTGAATGTAAAAAAAAAAACTTCCATGATCAAAATCTTCAGTTTAAAAAATCTTTAAAAATGATCCTGTCTATGTGTGTGTAAATATACATGTATCACCTGATTCATTCACCAAAAAATAATCCAAACAAAGAAATATTTGAAAAAAAAAATGATGATATCGACTCAAATTGCTGCAGTGCATGACTTGCGATTGTAGTGCCCATATTTGTGACATCTTCCACATTTTATCTTTGCAACCTCTCCTTTCGATAGTATACACTTTTTCTTGGGACGACCAGACTGTCGTTTTATAATTGGAGGAATGATGCGGCTTTCGAAGGTCATCGTAATTTCTACAAGATATACTTAGATGCTAACTATGGATTTAGTTGTATACTTTAAACAGATTAACGTGAATATTCATGTATTTTAGCATAAATATTTACGTAAAAATATTTCATCACAATAATGGCTGTTGATCCTAAGATTTTGATGAACAATTAAGCATTGATGTTTTAGTGGAACTAACGTTTTAGTTGAGTGTTTCAGTGATTTATAGTTTCAGTAATGAAGATGCAAATTAAATAGATGCTAAACGATGATGTTGAAGATATTGAAGAATTAAGAGTTGAAGAAATTAGAGAAAACAACCTAGGTGAATCTTAACTCTTAATATCCCAATTAGGAACACACACATGACACAAAATATATTTTATTATTTATGTGCATTTTGATTAAGTGAAATTATTTGCTCTTATGTGATTTGAAAATAAATAATTTTAAATGACCAAAATGGAATATAAGAATATTAATGGAGTTAATTTATATGGAAAAATGGTTAAAAAGGCAAAAACGTAAAAGAAAATAAGTTAAAAACGTGTTCAGAGAAAAGATCCAGAAGATATCAGTCGACTGATAAGTCGACCGGACCAAGCAGCTGAAAGATCCTGTATCTCTAAGTTGACCGACAAGTCGACTGGCCAAGAAGGCTGAACTCGCTGAATCTACAAGTCGACCGATAGGTCGACCGGTGAAGGAAAAGTAAACTCTCTAAATCTATAGGTCAACAGGTAGGTCAACCAATGAACGCAGCAGCGATGGCTTGGCTACAACATGAATTGGGCAGTCGACTGACCGGTCACCAGATGCGCTGTTTCAAGATATTGTTTTATCCGAGATTATATCCAAAAGTAGACATTTTTTGTTGGGATTTGAGAGAGATTTCAAGGATATTTTCTATATTTAAGATATGGTTCACATATTAATTAAGTTCTATTAATATGGTTCATTAAATATTAATATTTCTCAATTTGGTATTTTAAATTGATTCTATTCTAATTAATTGAGATTGAGAAATATTTGGGGATTTAATTGAGAGATTTGAAAGTTGTTTTTAAGTGAAATTGAACCTAAATAAAGTCATTATGATATAAGGGGTCTATAAGTATTATTAATTGTCATGACATATGTAAACTAACCGTTAAAAGACTGATTTCATATTCCTATATAAAGACCTACGAATTTCTTATATCATTAACGAGAGAGAATTAATCAATATCAAAAGAGTTGTTCCAAGAGTTATTATATTAAGATATTGTGAATTTTTCTGAGAGACGATCTTGAAGATCAATTGTTATTATTCTTTGCTATTACTGGATTTGAAGTTACATTGTTCTAATAATTCTTTCTGTGGATTCTGAGTGAGAGCTTTCCAATTATATTATTTCATTGTATTATCTAATTATTATTTGGAAATTGATCTTAGAAATTATTTCTGATTTTTTAGAAAAATATTTTTACAAACAATTTCTTGAATCTGATTACGTGCTCCAATTTGCTCCGAGTGAGATTTTCTGCTTATCATTTTTTTTGTGAGTAGTGTGACGGATTAAATACTGCTAGGGGTATTTAATCAAGGGTAGCTGAGTTTCAGTCTCTTCCTATAAAGATATTGAAGTAGTGATTCTTCCTAGATAGAATTGCGATTTGAGTAATTTCTAAAGGTTCCATCCTTACTTGGAAAAATGATGGTTGGAGTGTTTTGTGAAATTTTGATTCTTGAGCCTTAGTATTAAAAAGATTTAGATAATTCTTTAGTCTGTAAAAAGTAGAGGTTCTTCCTTGGCCTGAGAAAATGATATTGTAAAGGTTAATTCTGAACCTATAAAAAAATCGGTATGAGGGTTTGGTTCCTACCTTTAAAGGGATCTTGGTTTTAGTGGGTGCGACCTCCGTGGAGTTCGGGGGACTGGATTAACCAAGAGTAACTTGGTGAATTAGTATAAATTTTTTGTGTGCTGCTATATTTACTTTGCTAATTTTTGTTGTTTGGGTATGCACTTAGTTAATTATATTATTCCACTGTACTATAAAGATAATAATTAATTTAAGATTAAAATTAATTATATGATTTATTGAATTTTATTCTGATAATTTTTTTTAATTACCCAATTCACCTCCCCTCTTGGGTATTCTACTGGATCAACAATGGCTTATTGCGGGTTCTTGTTTATTGTAAGTGACTATTATTTTAGATGTACATGTTTACTTCAATATATATTTGATATCTAACTTTGAAGGTCATCTTAATTTCTACCTGATATACATGGACACTAACTATGAATTTGGTTGTATACTTTAAACAGATTAACGTGAATATTCACGTGTTTTAGCATAAATATTTGCATAAAATATTCATTACAATATTCATCAAACCAAAAGCAAGAACATTCTTAGATGGATTAAGTAATAACTATCAACTAGCAAAAGCACTTACCAATAAACTAAAATAGTTGAATTCAACTGTTCTTTCTTAATCCAAAAATAGGAACAATCTTTAGATGGATTATACTACCTCTTACCAATAAACTAAAATAGTTGAATTCAACTAATCTTTCTTAAACTAGATTTCTAAATTTCTAGTTTATTTCTTCTACCTTTGGCGGGCGGCGGCTAGATCTGGAAGGTAGAAGAAATAAATTAGAAATTTTTCCTTAGATGAATTTGTAAATGACACCTAAAATAAAATGATTTAAAAATCTTCCTTTTACACTATTTTTTAGATTCAATTGATTTTATAAATTCCTTCTAATAAATATCCAAATAAGGGATTTGTCAAAAAAAAAAAAATTAAAATCGTTTAAACAAATCAAATCCCTTTCCCAAATTCCTTACCAAACGCAACTTAATTATAATTTTTTATGTCTTTTTGAAAAACACTTTCATTTTTATTTTCTATGTGGAAAAAAATTATTAATAAAATTATAATTTTGATCCACAACCCTCCTCACCCCTTTCTCTAGTTATCCTCATTATCATTATTAAACAGAAGCCGGAGAGCGGTTTCATAGGCGGTGAAAATAGCTCCGTTCACCACAAACGCCCTCGCCACCGCCGTCCCCAACCCCCGCCACAAAACGCCGTATCCTTCCTCCTTCACGCTCCGTCGCAAGCAATCCAAAATCCCGTTATATTTCCCCGGAGAAGACGCCGATTGAGCCTGAATCCGAGTTTTCACCACGTCGAGTGGGTAACAACAGACCCAGCTCGCCACTCCGGCCAGGCCTCCGGCTACCAGCATCGTCACGTAACTCTCGTCCCCTGTTTTCCGGCACCCCGGGTGGAGCTTCTCCCTCGTGTATTCGTACGTCCAGAAGTAGAAGCCGTGGGACGGAGCGTCCCTCAGGGCGGTGATTGTCAATCCACGGTAGAGTCCTCTCAGTCCTTCGGTTTTGAACACCGTTTTCGCGACGGTCAGGGGACCTGTTTGGTCGGAATTGTGGCGAATCTGAAGGCGGATTTTTATGAGCTCCACCGGACTGAGGATTAGGCTTTGGATTGCGCCGGTGCCAGTTCCGCCAAGGGCGACGGCGGTGTAGGAAGGTGGGTCGGTGGCGGTGATCGCGGCGGAGTCGAATGTTCTCGACAAAACAGCATAAATTTGGAAGGCCATTGCATTCTGCATCAGTGGGAAAAAAGACTAATTAAGCAAAAGGCTGAATTTCACTTTCTACCCCCTAAGGTTTCTTAAGGTCACTATTTGACACCTTAAGGTTTTAATTGTTGTACATTGCTCCTTATTGTTTTATTTTTGTGTCCAATATGGCCAATTATATAGCTTTTGTAGCAAATTCAACCATATATAATTATAATGTTGGATGATGAAATTGAACTTGACTGAGGATAGCCTTGATCGTTTATTATGGCGTAAACGGATTCATATAACTGATCATATTTAAGTGAGACAAAGATTTAATTATTGTTGTATAATTTTAATGTTGGATCTAAAAAAAAAAATTGAAACAAATTTTTTTCATTATTTATTAAAAAGATAAATCAAATCAATATTTATTTATTTTTTATCAATATAAACCTAAAAAGGGAGATTTTTTTCATTATTTATTAAAATGATAAATCAAATCAATTTTTTTTTTATCAATTTAAATCTAAAAAATGTAATATGCCAAAATGTAATTCAGTCTCATTTTTTCCTTTAACCCACCGGGATACTTGGTAAATTAGAGAATCTAATTCATACTCTATCTTATTTAATTTTAAATTAAATATAAATTTTGTCATCTCCTGTATCTACAATAAAATATTTTCAATTAAAGTATGCGTCATCAACTGCCAACGCCGCCTTCCATGGCCATCTGTCATCGCCTACCATCGGAAATCAGGCCTCCAATCTCCAGGATTCGATCACCGGCCGCTAGATTTTTCTAGTTACATTTTTAGTTTATGTTTTAGTTACATTCATGTAATTTGTCGGCGTTCGCCATTTGAAAAATTAGTTAAATGTAATTAAAAAATGTATATTAAAAGATGTTATTAAAAAATTAATTGGACGTAATAAGAAAAAATTCTAATGACTGGTGACCGAAGTTTCAGTGATCGGAGGTTGATGGTGGTCGAAATTTGGCTGCTAGAGTTTGGTGGGCGTTGGTGTGTAGGTAACAATTGGTGACATAAGTATGCAACTCTTTTTAGCAAAGTATTTCTATGAACTCTAATATATGTGATTAAAACTAAAATATTTATTTGATATGAGAGTTTTTATTAATTTAGTGTCCTTATTAGGAGATCTCATCACTTTTGTTAATTTAATTTGATTATCTAGTTAAATTGATACACATTTCATAAATTTTATATTAGATCCAATTGAGAATTAAAATTAAATTACTAAAAAAGAATTCCAAAAGAAATCATTACCATGTCACAAAATAGTCCAACTGTACTTAAATTTCCTAGTAACTAAGAGTCCGTTTGGTTAGGCCCCGTTTGGTTAGTGTTCCCAACCAAACCCAACCCAACTCAACCCAAAAATTCAGGGATTGATTGTTGGGAACGCGTTTGGTAACGTACAAAACCCAACCCAACCCAACCCAAAAAATAGGAATTGATTCTCAAAATCCTAAAAAAACCAGAAACAAAAAAAAGTTATTTCTTTTTGTGTCCAAAAAACTCAACCCAAAGTTCTCAACTTCCAACTTCATCGGCCGGCCGACCACCACCACCCGCCACCGTCGGCCACCGTCCGGCGACCATCGCCGGCCGCCGCCGCCGTCCGGCGACCTTCCGGCAACCGTCCGCCGTCTCCGGCGACCTCCGGCAACCTTCCACTGCCGCCGGCTAACTCCGGCGACCGTCGCCGGCGGCGGCCGGCCGGCCACCTTGCCGCCGCCGCCGTCTGGCTGCCACCAAACAAAAAAAAAATTAAAAAAAAAAAAAATTAGTTTTAGGATAAAATCGTTACCAAACACATTCTGTTCTCAGCACAAAACAAAAATTGTCGTTACCAAACGTAATTCTATTCCCAAAATTCTCAACCCAACCCAATTCAACTCAACCCAACCCATTCCAGTTGGGTTCAAAAAAGTGGGAACACTAACCAAACGCCACCTTAGTGTTCCCAACCCAACTCAACCTAATTCAACTCAAAAAATTTGGGATTGATATTTGGGAATATATTTGGCAAACTCAATTTTATTCATAACTCAATCAAAAAAGTGAGAATTGATTATCAAAATTCTAAGAAAATGAGAGAAAAAAAAACTATTTTTTTGTACCCGTCCCAACCCATCCAACTTTAGGGACACATTGGGCATTTATCAAATTGTTAGTGAGAACTCCTGATCAATCCTCATCACACTCATTTTTGAAATCGTTCATTTTTTGACATTTTTCTGGTCTTCTTCGTTCATCGCCATTGTCAATCGGCAGAGGAAGCATTGCATTCCTGTCTGCAGCTCCCTCAACGCCACACCGGTCACCTCTAGATCACTGTCCCTGAGCTCTCACACCCGGATTGCGGAAGAACTCGAACAGGTTTTCAGGGAATTCAACGTAAACGGCGACGAGAAGATCTTGTCATCTGAGCTCGGGTCGATCATGGGAAGCCTCGGGTACCAAGCGATTAAAGATAAGATCCGGAACATGATCACGGAGGAGGACGGCGACGGCGACGGGTTCATCGTTCTAAACGAGTTCATAGAGTTGAACACCAAGGACGTAGACTCCGACGAGGTGATGGAGAATCTGAGAGAGACGTTCCCCATCTTCGATATCAACAAGAACGGCTCGATTTCGGCGGACGAATTGCAGAACGTCCTGAAGAGCCTCGACGAGGATTGCTCGTTGGCGGAGTGCCGGAAGACAATTAGCGGCGTCGATTGCGATGATGATGGTATGATCAGTTTCGAGGAGTTCAAGGTGATGATGATGATGGGTTCTTGATTCGATGGAATCGCTTCACATTGAGGTTAAATTCTCATCAAGAATCCTCCCAATAATTGTTATATGCAAACGATTTCGAGCGGGAACAGCGTTTCGATTTCGAGCAACAACGATTTTGATTAGGGTTTAGGGTTTCGGTTTCGATTTCGATTTCGTTACTGAAATCAATCACGAAATCGATTTCGATTTTCTATTTTGATTTCGATTTCATTGCTAAAATCGATTTAGGGTTTGATTGTTGAAATTAATTCCTCAGAATTAGGGTTCGATTTCTTGATTATTTCTTGATTTTGGTTTAGGATTCGTTCTTGATTTCTCAATAATTTCTTGATAATTTTTCAGAATTAGTATTATTGATTTCTTGTTTTTCGGTATAAGCTTAAAGAAATTAAAAATAAAAAATAAAAAATTGTGATGAAACAATTATAATATAATATCGTTATCAAACGCGATTCTGTTTCAAGAACAAAAAAAAATTATTGTTATTAAATACAATTTTATTTTCAGAAAGAAACATAATTTTCAACTCAACTCAACTCATCCCATCCCATTTCAAGTGAGATGAGAAAAATGGGAACACTAAGACCCCGTTTGGTAACCATTTCCATTCCAGAAATTTCCATTCCGTTCCTAGATTTTTGGGAATTCTGTTTGGGAATAGCGTTTGGTAATTTTTGTTTCCGTTTCCATTTCATTCCCATTTGAGAATTGTGCCCACTTTTTTCTTAAGAAATAAGAAACAAAAAAAAATTGTTTCTCATTATTTCCATTCCATTCCCAAAACACATGGTCACTATTCACCTACCGGCCGACCACCGCCCACCGCCGTCGCCTCCCACCGTCCGCCACCGCAGGTCATCTCCGACCGTCCGGCCGGGAATTTCCCGGCCACTTCCGGCCGTCGCCGATGACGACGCCATTGTCTTCCGGCCGGCGTCCCCGACACCACCGCCATACGGTCATCGCCGGCGGGGGGCCACCGCCGTCAGGCCAAAACAGAAAGAAAAAAAAAAAAAAAAAAAAAAGATTTTAGAATAAAATCGTTACCAAACACAATTCCCTTCCCCGAACAAAAAAAAAAAAATTATCGTTACCAAACGCGATTCTACTCCCAAAAAAAAAAACAAAATTCTCATCCCATTCCCATCCCACTGCTGAAATAAAAACAGAAACAGAAACGGTTACCAAACGCCACCTAATCAAACACCACCTAAGTAACTTGAACTAATGTCTAAATACAATATATACAGGGTTTTATTATAAAATCCATTAATTTTTTTTCTTTGTTTTTAAAGGTATTTATTATTTAAATTTCATAAATTTATTTTTGCCATTCAAATTATTTTAGTTAAATTTAACTAACTATCAAATATATTAAAAAAAAAAATTCTCAGACTTGTAGCTTAGCGGATATTTAGATAGATGGTTTAGAATTCAATCAGCTAGTAGATAATATATATATATATATATATAATCAATAAATTGAGTTATAAAAAATAAAAATGCAAATTAGTGAGTAAATAGAGAAACTGAACCTGAAAAGTGACGGAAGCCAAGGGTGCACCCATGCCCCTGTACAGAGCCATTGGACCTTCGGCGGCGACGACGCCGCGAAGGATGCTGAAGGCTGAACTGGCGCCGGAATACTGTTGCCGGACTCTTAACGTATCGAGGGGATAGCCAGAAACTATGCCGGCGACGCCGCCGAACCCTCCGGCCACAAACTCTTTACCCCAACTGGATGCGAGAAATTCCGGCCAGAAATCCATCTACTCTCTCAATCATTCCCTCCAGCAATCGAAACCCTTTAATCTATCTCCGGACAGTGATTTGTTGGCGTTTTGGACGAAGAATCTAGAAAAAAAATCGAGCTTCTCTTTCTATTATGTATGAACTGAGGTTCGCCGATCTCCGGCGAACAATCTCTCTCTCTATATGTATCTTTCTCTCTCCTCTCTCTCGTGACTGGTAAAGTTCCGAAGCAGATTCAGCTCCACTTTTTGATAAGACCCTAAAAAGTACAGTGAATTTCGATCTCTGATTCTTGTTCTCTCTCTAGAGGAATCACTTTGAACCCATAAAATCTTCCCCTCTTCGATTCTCTCTCTCTCTCTCTCTAAAAGAATTACTTTTTACCCACAAATTATTCACCTGTATGAATCTCGTGTCTAAAAAAAATCTCCATAACCACAAACCTTCTTTCCCCTTCTCCAAAGAAAATTACTTCCTACCCACAAATTTATCACCTCTCTCTATTTCTCTCTCTCTAAGAGAATTATTTCCCACCCACAAATCTGTCACCTGTATGCTTCCTTTTCTCTCTCTAAGAGATCTTCTTTCACTCACTCTCTCTCCAAAAGAATTATTTCCTGCCCACAAATCTGTGACCAATTTGCTTTTCTCTCTCTCTAAAAATTTTACTCCCTACCCACAAGCCTTCTTCCAAAACCACACGATTTCACAAACGTAAGGCCAGGAATAGCCGAGAGGTGCTCGTTTTCTCTGACTAGAAACGACAAAACCCGGAGCGAAAGAAAAGCCAGCAATGCTATTTTGTTGGTGATGGTGAGGAACCAGCCAACGTCTGCCTTCCAGTTCCAGAGCAGCATGAGTAAAACGCCAGGACCAATCCAACACGTCCACATCGATAGTGGGTTTGTTGGGTCCAGTGGAAACCGGGTCACAACGCAGAAAATATCGTTTTCGGTGCGGTGCGGTGCGGTGTGACGCGGCCGTGCGGGATGGCCAATCATGGGGTTTGGTCCGTTTTGCATTATTATGACACTTGAAAGTAAAGACAGATTTTTTTTTTTTTGTAAACATATGGCGAGAGAGTTAAATTCTACATCTTAAAAAAATTGAAGTATATATTTACAGTGCATTGTCAATTTTTATCCAAGACTTGTATTATTTGATAATATCATGTTAATTGCTAGATAGATGAAAATAGAGAGAGTTTTAGTTAAAGTGGGACTAACTCACACTTTCCAAAGTTTTAATCAATGAATTTTTTAAAGTTTAAATTTTATTTAATTAAATACATTTTGAACAAACTATTTTAAAAATATATATATATGTGTGTATGTGTATGTGTATGTGTTTTTTTTTTTCAATTTAATTTTTATACATATAATCTATGCTTGAAGGTAAAAATTAAAAAAAAACATATTGATTTAAAAACTAATAATTTTATATTTAGACAATAAAATAAAAAAATAATTTTAATATTCAACCTTGTATAAAAAATATATTTTGAGATTACAATTTGAATTTTTGCCATTTCGTATAATCAATTTTGCTACTTGTTAAAAATAAATTGCTACGCATAAATTATTTTGCAATTTGTTAGGAAAAAATAATAACTAAACGCCAACACACAATTAAAATGCAATAATCTGATATTTCTAAAATACATAGTCGCAGATTGATTATTTATAATATGATTCTTTACAAATTGAAACACCCTAAAAATATTGGTTTGCTTTGTTTGACGAGAACATAGAAAATGAATTTTTAATATTGAGAATTAAACTCACCAGTGAATAAAAAACATGAATTGATAATTACTCGAATTCAAATCCTCTGCTAGATTTTTTTTTGTGCCAAGCTTAACACACACTTCATTATAATTTCAGCAACTAGCCAAACGGCCTCAAGATGATGCTTCTTCACCATATAGCAATTTTGCCTAAAACATCCCAAGACGTTTCTTAGAAAAAGACCAGAAATTCTCATAGACGAATAACGTACTTGCACAGACATCATAAACTGATAAAAGGGTGGCTTCGAAATTTATTTAGGTTTACATTCAAACACTGAAGATCAATCCAACACGAACAGAAACCATAAAATCTAAGCACACACGAGACTTAAAAATATTGTTTTTCTCATTTCTTGCCACTTTTCTTGAGACCAGTACCTCCGAGCGCGCCCTTTTGGGCCTTGGCCTTAAGTTCCTTGAGTGCCTGCGCACATTTGACATATAAACTAATTGAGGACACTACGTTAAGCATATAGCTTAAACTAGTAAAGAGATAACTACCTTCTCCTCTTCCTTCTTCTTTTGAATATTGGCCAAATCAGTCTGTATACAAGCACAAAAATTTCAAATATATTGAGAATGAATCAACATGATATGTGTGTATATATATATATATATATATATATATATATATTGTCTTTTGAATCATGAATCAACATGAACTATATATATATCATAGCCTTTTGGTTATATCGATCCTCTCCCTCTCATCTTCTACACCCCACCCCTGTCCACCTCCTCCTCTCTTCTTCTTTTCTCTCTCTCACTATATATATATATTGAGTCCACCTATGCCAATCGGTGGATCTGCCGATGTCCCTTCTCTATTCTACTTCTAAATGGAAATCTTCCCAATTTTCTTTCCATTCAACCAACACATAACCTATCCCACCACCAAGTCACTCTCATTCTTAATTCTCACTCTCTCTAATAAACAATTTTTTTCATATGCATACAGAATATTACAATTTAATATTAAAATAGAAAAGATGATGGCTTTCCTTTTGAGCAAGATGAATTACAAGAGCTACTAGAAATACACCACTAAGATTCCAAGTCAATAAAAAAATAAATCACTACAGCGTCTGCGACAACTCCATTATAGAATGATCATGTCATATCGCTTCAAGTCTTTTCTTTAGGGCATCTCCAACTATATTACTTATATTTTTGTTATATTTCTAAATGAATGGATAGCTCTAAAGTGTTCTCTACAATAATACCCCTTATTTGAACTGAAACTCTTATTTTTATTAATATATACATCTTTGGCTTTGTACATTTAAAGAACCAAATGTGAGCTTCTTGAATAGGAGGTCATAAAGAGAATCTCTTGGAGCTTCTTTTTTTTATTATTTTAAAATCTCCCCATTTCAACCGAATGGGGGCATCCTTAAGATGTTGTTATGGAAAAAGTACGGTAGCTAACATAAATAGGTTTCAAGAATATAACAAGTGTCTTGTACATAGAGCATAACTCAATTTCCCAAGAGTGAGCAATAATGAAAACCAATAACTAATACCATCAACATAAGAAAGTCAAAGCTAAACGAAACCGAACCAAACCCAGAACCCGCTTCCTCTCAAAGACGGGGGAGAGTAGCTCTCTGTCTAGTGGAGAACTAAGGTGGCATTTGGTCAGTGTTTTCATTTTTCTCAATCCAATTGGTATGGGTTGAGTTAGGTTAAGTTGAGAATTTTGTTTCTTTCTGGGAACAGAATTGCGTTTGGTAACGACAATTTTTTTTGGTACTAGAAATAGAATCGCGTTTGGTACGATATTAACCTAAAATTGATTTCATAAACTAACCCTATAATTGATTCAACCAAACCCCCAAATTCAACATAAATCCCCTAATTAAGAAGCAACCCTAGAATTGATTTCATGAAATTTAGCCAAAAAAACTCAAAACAAAACAATTCAACCAAACCCCCAAATCAAGAACAAACCCTAAACCAAAATCAACAACGAATCTTAAACCAAAATCAAGAACTAATCCCTAAATCGATTTGAGCAATGAAATCGAAAATTGAAATCGATTTCGTAATCGATTTTAGTAATGAAATCACAATTCAGTAACGAAATTGAAATCAAAATTGAACCCTAAATCAAATTCAAGAACCAAATTCTAAATCGATTTGAGCAATAAAATCGAAATCAAAAATCGAAATCAATTTCGTGATTGATTTAAGTAACGAAATCGAAATCGAAACCCTAACCAAACCCTAAGGTTGTGTTTGGATGAAGGATTTGTAGGAGGGAATTCAATTGGTTAGGGGATTTTGAAATCTATTTTTAGCAAATCTTTTGTTTGGGTAATAGAAGAAAGGATTTGTGAAATCCTTTTTTGGGTGAATGGAGGGATTTAGAAATGAATTTGGGAGATATGGGATTTGAGAAATCCACTCAAGCAAAGGATTTACAAAATCAATCGATAGCCTTCACCTCGCTACCGACGTTCGGCAATTCGCGAAGACCTGAAGACGTCAACCGAAGCTAACGACCACCACCAGCGCTCGAGACGACGATCTAGGCTAAACGACGACCACCAGACAACGATCTTCATTGAACGACAACCACCATCGAACAATCGGACGAACGGATCTGAACGGCGACGACCGGTGAGTGAAGACGACGACGCTTGATGGCAACAACAGGTTTTTTGTCATTTCGTTTCCATATTTCTTGCTCAATTTGGTGTAGATCTAATTGTTTGTTTCAATTTCACCCTAGATCTAGGTTGGTTCTTTGTTAATTTGTTCTTTTGTTGAATAATGGGTTCCATTTGTGCATTTTGTGAACGACTACTCCTCTCCGCTATTCGATGCTCCAATTCTCAAAATCTGAGCCTTTCAATTTCAAAAAACCCACCTCTTTCTGTTGAACGACTACTTCTCATCTTTCATTTTTTTTTTTTTATATAGATTTTCCAATGAAAAAAATTCAAGAGCCCAAGTTTTTAACCTGATTCAAAAGCTCTTTTATTGTGTTCTTGTGTTATTCTGAAGTGAAACAGCTCCAGTTTTTTAGCTTCACACTCTAATGTACCTAAACCCATCTTCTGAGCTTAATTTTTGTTCAATTTATGAGAAATCCAATTAGTTTTCAGGGTTTTACAGCTAGAATTTGGCACTTGAATTTGAAAAATCTAAGATTTCTAGGTTTTAGAGCTTGAAAGTTATGAAGCATTTCTAAGATTTCTAGGTTTTGCTAGATCTATTATGTGAAAGTACGCATTTCTTGGGCTTTTGTGGTGATTTGTAGTGTATTTTGTGGATTTCGGTATTTTGTGCTCATTCTCATCAATAATTGAATAATTTTGTGGTTCTCTTATTTTATTTTTATCTCTACAAGAGTAATGGATCAACAAATTGCACCTAAGAAACGAGGAAGAGGAAGAAGAAATGGATATCATTATGGTTATGCTTGCAATAATTGTGATTCGACTATACTACTTGCGTAAGTATGATGTTATACCTAGGGAGCCCTCACGTGATTTTCAGTTTGAACAAAGAGCCTTTTTGAGTCGATTATATCAAGGCGATGATGTTGAATGTCTTGAACAACTTCGTGTTAGCAAACAATGTTTTAGGAAATTATGCCATATTTTGGAAGATAAATATCAATTGAAACGGACAAAACACATCCCAATCCCAATTGAAGAGGCTGTTGCTATGTTTCTCTATATTCTTGGGCACAACCTAAAATATAGGGTTATACATAACACCTATTATCGTTCCAAAGAAACAATACATAGGCAGTTTAACCGTGTTCTTCATGTTGTGATGAGATTGACCAAAGATTACTTGAAGTTGCATGACTTCATGCTTAGTGAATCAGAGGCAGCCAAGTGAAAATGGTTTCAGGTACTCAGTTATTATGTTATAATAATTAAATTCTTATTTTCTTATATAAGTAGGTTTATAATTTCTTTTCAATACATTTTAGAATTGTCTTGGAGCGCTGAATGGTAGCCATATTCCTGTAACTGTGCCTATGGAAACACGATCTAGATATCGTAATAGAAAATGTGGTGTTTCAATCAATATGTTAAGCGCGTGTAGCCCGGACACGAAATTTACGTACGTGTTGCCTGGATGGGAAGGTTCTACATCTGATTCTCAATTTCTGCGTGATACCATCAATAGACAACATTGTTTACATATTCCGCAAGGTAAAAATAATTATAGATTAAAAATTTAGCAAATTATTGTAACTTCTTAATGTGATGTGATTATTTTTTTATGGTGTAGAAAAGTATTACCTTGTGGATGCCGGGTATACCAATGGACCAGGATTTTTAGCGCCATATCGAGGCACGCGATACCATCTCAATGAATGGAGTGGTAATACACCACAAAATTATAAAGAATTGTTTAATCTTTGACATTCTATTGCTAGGAACGCGATTGAACGATGTTTTGGAATTTTGAAAAAGCGATAGAGTATATTGCGAACGCCTTCTTTTTTTGACATCAAGACACACGTACGGATAATCAACACATGTTGTATACTCCACAATTATATAGCAATTGAAACGTGTTGCGATCCGATATTAGAAGCTGAACATTTGAATTTGTTTAACTCGATTGACGGTGAAATTTCAATGAACCAAGTGGAACAAGAACATAAATAATGAAGAACGAATCATATGTCTTCAAGTTACTGATGAATGGACTACCTTTTGTGAGACACTGGCAAAGAATATGTTTGACGATTATCGGGCTAGGCGCAATTGATTGTTTATTATATGTTATGTATTGTGCTTGACTTTATTATGTTTTCTTATGTATTGTGTTTGACTTTATTATATCTTACGTATCATTTGTGACTTTGATATGTTTAACATTCGGCTTTCATTTTAATGTATTTATTTACCATTTTCTATCTTATGTTTATATTTATTTGAAGTTGTTACAAACAAAATCAGAAGGAGAATGGAAGGAACTAGCATGAAAGTTGGGAAAAACAAGCAAAAGAAAGTAGTTGATGACGAAAAGTTCGGGAAATTATTTTCGTTGGACCAATGAAATGGAATGTGCTTTAGCAAATGTTCTAAGAGATGAGAGGAGTATGGGAAACAAGGGAGACGGAGGATGGACGACAAGTGCATTCAATTCGACGTCTTCTATACTATCAGCTCAATTTGGACAAAATATTACTACGAACAATATAAAAAACCGAATAAAAATGTGGAAGAAGTATTATGCGGTGGTGAGTGACATACTGTCTCAAAGTGGATTCAGTTGGAACGATTCAAAGAAAATGCTTGATATTGACAATGAGTCGGCATGGGTTGAATATGTTAAGGTAAATTTTCTTTTTTTATTTATTTGAAGTCTCCCGCAAATTAGTTTTTCACATTGCGTGACATCTTTTTTTTTTCCCCTACTTGTAGTCTCATAAGGATGCAAAACAATTTCGTTGGAAAATCATACCTAATTGGGATGACATAGTTGACTTGTGTGCAAAAGACTGAGCTACAGGAGAAGTTGCTGAAACAGCATTTGATGTAGATGATATCATGTCTATGGGGGATGCAATTGGTGATGACGACCAAGTAGAATCTACTAAGCACGGAACTAACAGTTCTCAACGGAGAAAGCGTGAAAATTTAGCATCATCTGCTACATCTCCACCAAAGAAGAGAGGAGGAAAGAAGGATAAGACGCACGATGCGATTGTGAGGTTGGCTGATGTTCTAGAATCATATTTTAAACTAAAGACCTCGACCCCCTCATCGAAGTTTCCAGAAGTTTTTAAAGTTCTTACTGTGATTCCAGGGCTTGACAAAGAAATCCTTTGTCGTGCATTGAATTTGCTTCAAGAAGATGAGCAGAAATTTGACGCACTTAAAAGACTCCCGGACGAGTACAAAAAAACTTACCTCTTAAATTATTTGCCCAAACAATAGATTTATGGGTTATGTCTAATTGTAGACAACTATATTTAATTTGGGGGACAATATGTCTAATTGTGGACAACCATGTTTAATTTTGGGGACTATAATTCTTAACTTGTTTTTAAGTTGTTTTTTGGGGACAATATGTCTAATTGTGGACAACTATTTTTAATTTTGTTTTTGTTGACAATCGTGTGTAATTTAGATTTGAAAAACCTTTTGCGTTGAATTTATTATTTTGAATTAATATTAGCATGTTGTTAAATATTTATATAAACTTAAAAATCAATAAACATGTAAATTCTGTTTACAAATATTTTATCTATCCAAACAAGAGAATTGTAAAGTACACGTTCAAATACTTCAACTCAAACAGCTATCCAAACAAAAGATTTATGAAATGAAGGGATTTTAAAATCCTAGATTTTGAAATCCCTTCATTTCACAAATCCCTTACCCAAACACAACCTAATTCGTGAGGACTGCTCGGCCGAATTTCAAATTGACGAACACATTGACGATTTGCGAACGACGATATAGGGAAAGAGCTGAAGAATAGTGACGATTGGCGATTTGCAAATGGCGACGATTTGCGATTGACGATTTACGAACGACGACGATTTGCGATTGACAATCTGCAATTGACGATTTTCTCTCTCTATATCTACAATCCCCCTCTGGAGAGACGACGGCGATGGCAGCGATGACAACGACGACGATGATGGCAACGAAAAGACGATGGTAGCAGAAGACGAATACAACGGGAGAGGGAAGGGAAGAGATAAAGACAATGGGAGAGCACAGAAAAGGGAAGGGAAAAAAGAAAAATAAAACTTTCTTGGTTTTGAGCTTAACAAAATTGAAACACGGGACTCATTAACAAATCAAGTAACTCCGAGCGAATCCTTGTGATGGGTTCAGCTTTTTGGGCACAAAAAAATAAAGTATTTTCTAAACCTCATTTTCTTAGGATTTTGAGAATCAATTCTCATTTTTTGGGTTGGGTTAGGTTTTGTGTTTGCCAAACGCGTTCCCAAAAATCAATCTTAGAATTTTTGGGTTGGGTTGGGTTGGGTTGGGTTGGAAACACTAACCAAATGGGGCCTAAAGAATTCGACAACAAACAAGTTGTAGGAATAGAAACATAACATAATTATCCAAATATAGATTGAATTTGAGACAGTTTACGACTTTTAAGGGGAAAAAGAGGGAGGGAAAATAATTTCATAGTCTCAACAGTTCCAAGTAACCAAGATATAGTTCAATTTCATAAACAAGAAAGAAACTATAATCTTAAAGTTCAATGAATCAGGACCTTAAACTCAATATACTAGCATCAAAATTAACAACTTCTACAGTTTGATTTCTAAGGTATTTCCTTCGGATAAATAGAACATAGCAAAATATATCGAATTACAACTTCCAGCCACAGATGTTCTCACCTGATTTCATAAAATTAGCAACTTAAAGACGGAATACAAATATTAATCTAAAAAATTAAGAAGAAGAAAGTGGATACCTCGTCGTATTCCTTCTTCTGAGCCTTCGGTGCCTTCAAAGGCTTTGCTTTTCCACCTATGGATAGAGATCAGAGAGGACGCAAATGATACACCAATTGAACAAATTAGTGTCTGGAAATCAAGATGAAAACAAATCGCAAAAGTAGCAACCAAAACGATGTGCATAACGTAAACAATCGATACCTTGCTTGGTCGACATGGTCGATTTCTAGGGCTAGGGTTTCTTGCGATCGCACCGAAAAAGCAGAACGCCCAAAGCCGAAAAAGCAAATTTTCAATAATGTGCGTCAATTGTTCCGGGCTCCGCAGATTAGGGCCAACAATATATAGCGGATGATAGCCGTGGAATAAAAGGAGACGGGAAAATTACACTTTTGACGTCCAAAGTGTAGGGTGTATTGTTAAGTGGTCCCTTTATTTTGAAAACTAATACGTTTAAATCCTGATGTTTCACTTTTATTTTAATTTGGTCCAATTAAATGAGATTGAGAAAATTAAAAATCACATTAATTATTGGTAGTGCAATTCACAATCTCAAAATCAAGTATTACATTGGAGCAGAAAACTTGTCCACAAATAAAATGAATGCTTTAGGCCGAATTGAGAACTTAGACCGGAATGAGTAGGGCAAGTGAGCCACTTGCATGTTCCTTGCCAAATTAGAGACCTATAGGAAGATCTGCTCGGATACTCCCCAATGAATTCCCTCAGTGTGAGAAAGGTAAGCTTGTGGGAGCAGATAAAATGGTATGAAGTGTAATAAATGCCTTACCCTTGGTCTTCGGGACACCCCCATATTTATAAGAGAGACGACTTACTTAGGGAGAGTCCCAAAGGTGGTAAAGCAGGAGGCCGTAACCAAAATGGTTTACTGCTTTGGTTATGTTGTGATTGGAGGAAAAGGACAGTGGGGCTTATGGCCAGGCACACAGGTCCCAATGGTCAAAGTCCTCGTGTTTGACAAGCGTTGGGCCCACAGAGGCCCAACAACTTGTTGTGCTTGAGCCCTAACGATGAGGAGGGTCCACAACTGAGGCGACGAGGAGACGAGGAGACTCCGCCATCCCCAGAGAACTCGTCTGTCAGCTTAAATCTGCCCTTTTCTACATGTGATTTTGGCTGAAAATGATGATTATTGCATAAAAGACTCTAAGTAGGTCGCCCAACCGAGATCAGAAATGTCCCCCCATCAATATTCATCCTTATTTTCTAGTTAAAACAAAATCATTAAAAGCTCATTATTTAAAGAAAATTAGTTTTAAACCTGCATAATATGCCGGTTTAGAAAAAAAATATATATTAATATACATTTTTTATTTGAATATTACACATATGAAAATTGATCATTTAATTTTATACTTAATTTATTTTATGAAAGCATGGAGAAAAAAAATTAATTCTGAAATAAAATTGTAAACTTAAAAACAAATAATGTCAACCTCTGAAATTATTAATGTTTATTACTCATATTTATGTTTAGAAAATAGTAGGGATGGTCATGGGCCCGGAGGCCCGATCGACCCGCCCAGCCCGGCCCTATTTTTTTAGGGCTTGGGCTTAGTGTTTGAGCCCATGGGTCGGGCTAGGGCCTAAAGACTAAGGCCCATTCATTTTTAGGGTCGGGTTAGGGCTTGATCATTTTTGTTTAGGGCCGGCGTCGGCCCGGCCTGAACTTTTTTAAAATATAAAAAATATATTTTATATATATATATATATATATATATATATATCCATAGAGAAAGAATTGAGGAGCTATTTTGTAATTTTCGATTTCAGCTAGATAATTTAGCGAACCCTAGTTTCATTCCTTTCCATAGAGAGGGTTGAGGGGCTATTTTGTAATTTTAGTATTTAATTTTTAAATTTAAAAAAAAATTATAGGGCCGGGCTAAGGCCAGGCCTGGGTTTAATTTTTTTTTGTAGAACCGGGCTTGGGCATCAAATTAGGGCCCGATCATAGGGCTGGGCTGGGTTAGGGCCTAACATTTTTTTGTAATACCCTAGTCAAAATCCGGCCCGGCCCATGACTATCCCTAGAAAATAGTACATAATATATTAATAATCTCCTAAAGGATTTTAAAAAAATTCTAATTTTTTTTAAATAATAGTTTAAAAATAATCTAATAGGTTTTTGGGTTTTTTTTATTGTTTAATAGTTTGTATTGTTTGGTTAGGAATTGTTATAATACTCTTTGGAGTACGTGAAATTAAATAAACGTTATATGCAATGAATTGATGGAGAATAATTGTATTAAATGGTTGGAGAGGGAGAGAGAGATGAAGAGATTAGGTTACATATAATTAGTTATAAAGAAAATAATATCTATCGAAATATGAGTAAATTTCAATGAGAAAAACCTGCAATCATATCCCTATCATTTCAAAAATATCTCTAACCCTCATTTACTTTGATATTAAATAAAAAAATTACATATTTATCCTTGTTATTATACTATTAAAAAATTAATTAAAATTATCTGACAAAAAAAATTCTCTTATAACCTTCTTAAAATAATTACAATTTTGGATTTTAATTTTTGTTTATGTAATATACTTTCAAATCTAGTTTTTATTACTTTTAGAATCAAATGATGATTGTTATGGTTTTAAATTTTTAAAAAAATACTTGGTGTTGAATTTTTAAAATTTAAAATTATTTTGATAATTAAATATTGTTAATTTATCTAATACATTTCCAATTCTAATTTTTTTTATTTTATTTTACTCTTGGGATCAAATGATGGTTTTTTATATTTTTTGAGTACGTAAAGAATACTTGTTAGTTGCTACTGAAGTTTTTAAATTTAAAATTGCTATAAAAATTAAATAATTTTTATTTATGAATTTTAGTTAAGTTATTTGATTTAGTTATCTTTTTTTTTTTTTAAATTGTTTGGTGAAGGCTCCATATGAGCTTTTATTTAGTAATAATTTGACTCAGTTAAAAAACATTTGGCTTGTGTATTTTCTAATTGTAATTATAATTATAATTTTTAAATTAAAATAATTGTGGATTTTATTATTATTATTATTGCTGTTGTTATTGTTGTTGTAAAGTTTCACCAAAAGGCCTGAAGGAAACTTATTGATGAAAAAAGAAAAATAGAAGAAGTATAAAAACTTAGAAAGATGAAGTAATAATTAACGGAGAATAAAAAAATACAAAGAAAAAAATATAAAAACTCACCGAAACTTGAAGGAGTCAATCTCTAACTTCCTTCAAAGTTTCTCTCATTAGGCTAGTATATTTTTTAATTGTAATTATAATTATAATTAATTTTTAAAATTAAAATAATTGTAGATTTTTATTATTATTATTATTATTATTATTATTATTTTGTGGAGTCTCACAAGGAAACTTATTGATGAAAAAAAAATAAAAATATAACAACTTAGGAAGAGGAGGTAATAATTAATGAAGAATAAAAAAAATAAGAATTTATCAAAATATTTGAAAAATGAATTCTCGAATCTCATTAACTATTAATCTACCAATAAAACCCGCTACTTAACTAGTGAACAACGCAGTCATCTTTCACAGTTTTCATGCACAACGTAGTCCCATACATTTCTTGATGATAGATTTGCCTTCGCGTTATATGCGTCAATAAAGGTTCTATAATAAGGATTGGAAGTTTTCATATTCAACAAATCATTTTATTAAAATAAAAATAACTGTTATTGTACATATTTTTTTTTACAATCTACTTATATATTTAGATTCGTTTGAACAATATCTTTAAAACGATATCAAATTCACTATTTTTTTTATTAGTTTCAATTTTCACATTCATATTATATATAACATGGTATTTCCAGATTTTTTTTATTTCTATGAACTATAAGATGTTACATGTAATATTTACATGAGATACAATTCAACAAAAGCAATGTTACATTCCACACATAGAGAACGAGGGGTTATTATCATATGCGATGCGGATATTATAGTGTCATTTCGGCTGTATCGGATGTCACATTGAACATGCAATATAAATGAAAAATACAATAATATAACGTAACATTAATGTTACATGAATATTACATGTAATATGGTCTAGTTACTAATTTTTTTATTTTGGTTTTGATTTGGTTTGGTTTTAACGTTACATGTAACATGGTGTAATTACTAACCTTTTGGTTGGATTTTGGTTTTGGGTTGGTTTTAATGTTACATGTAACATTGATGTTACATATAACTTGGTGTAGTACTAAATTTTATATATAACATTTACACTCATTACAATAAACAACTCAAAAAAATGTGATTGATATCTCATTTTATAGAGAATTAATTGAATATAATTGTTGTGTAAAAATTTTATTGTTTCACGTTCGGATTGAGATCAAAATAAACATTTTGTTTCACATAGAGTTCGTCTTTTGTTATCTAATTTAATTTCACATAAGGAGGAAGTGATTACATGATATTTATGAAGCAGTGCATTAAATATAGGCATTTTAATCACGGAAATGCTATAAGGATTACTCGGTTCAAAGAAAAAATAGCAGGTTTATTTGGTAGTTTTGGCCACTTTTTGAGACTCCTTAGTAGGCGCCCCTATTTTTTATTTTGGAAAAAAGAAAAAAAAAACATATAATAAATTGGAAAATCATTATTTTTTATTTTACTCAACGAATTATTTAAAAACTTTCGTGAAATTAAGGCCTTGTTTGGTTAGTGTTCCCAATCTAATTCAACCCAAAATTTTTGAGATTGATGTTTGGAAATGCATTTGGCAAACACAATACTCTACCAAATTCAACTCAAAAAAATGAGAATTAATTCTTCAAAACCTAGTGAAAGAAAAATAAAAAATAATTTTTTTTTTCGTCTAACCTAACCCATCCTAAATCAGGGACACTTGGCATTAAATGGATGTTTAATGAGAGAATCAATTTCATTGCAATCGTCGCATGTTTGTCTTCTCTCATCCAAGCTCTCTCATCTTCTTTCCATCCAAGTAGCGAAGGATGAAATCGAACATGCCCCTGAATCTCTAGTGCGGACCTGCAACAATGGCGGCGTTACTCTTTTCGGTCTGCAACAGAAGCTTCACCCTCTCAATCCCTGTGGAATCCGTCGGCGCTGGTGAACTTCTTCTCGATTTGGGTCTCTTCGAATTTTCCATGCTCTCCTCTCCTCCACCTTCATCCTCGCCAACCATCCTCAGTCCTCTGTATCTTCTCTCTCTCTCTCTCCATATATATATATATATACTCGATATATGGTTCTGGTTTTTTGATTATTCAAAGAAAACCCAAGTTATTGAAAATTGAAATATGGGTTTCTTGTTTGTGTTTACGAGTTCATATGCAGAAAAAAGGAATTTCAAGAGTGGGCGGTTCAATTTTTAGGCAAGTAGTTGATAACCAAGGATGACGTTGGTTCTTCCCTGTGGGAATGAAATGCTTATTATCAGTAAACACCCCTTAATTATACTTGATTATGTTTTTCATCCCTAAAGCAATATTATAATAATTAACTTCCATCTCAAAGCTACTTGGCACCTTATCCAAAGGAGGAAAAAAAACCTACCTCGCCCTAAAACCAAATCGCACAGCTGACCATAGGGGCTTTATTGGCTAAATCACACCAAAATGTCTAATTACACACTTGAACAGTCAAGTTTGTAACTCCGATTAATTAGGTTTTTTAGGCTATGTTCGGATAACTTTATTTTTATTTTTATAAATTGATGAAACAATTCTAAAATTATTTGTTACCAAATACAATTCTGTTTCCAGAAAAAAAAAAAATTATACATTATCAAACGCGATTCTGTTCCCAGTATAAATTAAAATTTTGTCGTTACCAAACGCAATTCTGTTTCCATAAGGAAATATAATTTTCAACTCAACTTAACTCAAGTTACTTAACCCATCCCAAATAGGTTAAGAAAAATGGGAACACTAACCAAACTCCACATAAATATCCGTAAAATTTACATGAAGTAAATAAAATTATCCTTTATGTTGTTTTTATCTTTAAGAAAATTAAAAACATAGAGAGAGAGAAAACATTTTTTTTTTTCATTTTATTATCATAATTATTAAATTTAAATAAAAAATAAGACAATTAAGTCATTCAATATTTTTTTGGAATAAAATGTGAGTTTTGTGTAGATTTTTAAGTAGAGGGATTAAAATAAGGGATAACTAGTTTATACCTGCGCTATGTGCAGGATATTGAATTTTTATAGAGTTTATTTTTTTAATGCATATAATTTTTTATTTAATGTAAATTATTTATATTATTAATGTATAGCTTAATTAGATTGTAGTTTAAATAAGTGTATTTAAACTTTATTGTTTAAATTTATTATAAATTTTATTATGCAATAGTATATTTCATTGATAATGTATTAAATGTGTTATTAAATTATGTGTTAATTTCACTATGAAATAATGTATATTTTTGCAAAACTTAAGAAGAGAGAGAGGTATATTCTTGTCCCTCGTTCATTTTCAAATATAGGCTTCTGCTTTTAGTATATTGTATAATATATGGTATATATAATTTATCTACAAAAACTCTTTGTCATCTAAATAGGTATACCTAATAATAATATGATATGACTAACACCTATTTCTAACGGAATTGAGATATGTTTTTTTGTCAATTGACCCCCACTATTTAATGTTCGACATATTTGGTCTCTCATAATTGAAATTGGGTTCAATTTGTTAATAAACGCTGATAGTCAATTTCAGTAGCGTAAGGTTATTTTTATCATTTCGCGTACGAAGTCAATTTTCATGAGTTAATTACACTTTGCACCCCTATATTTCATTCTACAACTTTTAAAATTCATTTTGGTTATGAAAGTAAAATTTTATTTTCAAATTTCACCTAATATGCCAACGTTAAAGACTGTATTATTCTTTAATAATAATTTTAAGGACTAAAATGATATAATTAAAACAAAAAAGAATATATAAATATATGATCAAAATTTTAGGGTTCAAATTTTATTTTTTGGATTTCATCCCCCAAACTAATTTATGGTGTCATACCCCCACCCTGGGCCCCGACTGCCTAAGGCCGAGAGTGACTTCAACTCGACATTTCCTGACCACTTAACTAAATACATACATACATACATATATATATATACATACATACATATATATATATACATACATACATATATATATATATATATATATATATATAGGCACGTGTATCGCTATCAATATTGTTTCAAAAATATATATTTATGCATTTCAAAAATTTGGGAACACACCAGTCCTAACTATTTACAACAAAAATCACAAAAAGACTGAACCTTTCACGGTTCGCATCCGACTGACCCACCTCCAAAATGACACTACCCCTGAAACCAAATATTTTATCGGTGTACTATTTTCATAATAAAAACATTTTATGGATCAAGCACAGTTATTAAACACCATAATTTTCAAAATATAATATCATATATCGCATACCATGCTGGAAATCAATTTCCACTATCATCAATGAAATAAAATCATATGTTAAGTCAACCAATCCAGACAGTTCATCGTATAATAAAATACCACACACATCTTTTTCTACTAGCCATATGATCATTTCACCTCACGATCGAGAGTTACAACGGTACCGTAACCTATACAACTGTGCCATCTAGCGTGACTATCAGTTCCAGGGCCATTATATATCCCCAATGGTAGGGGCAGCCACCCGCAGGATTTACACTCCTGACAGGTCATCCAACCACCTGCAGGACTAATCCTCCTGACAGGTCATAATATAATCAACCTCATGCATGACATGCCTTTCTGACAGGTCAATAACATAATTAACCACCTGCAAGACTGACACTCCTAACAGGTCATGATAATTAACCACCTGCAGGACTGACACTCCTGACAGGTCAATAACACAATCAACCACCTGCAGGATGTGCCCTCTTAACAGGTCAATACCATCCCGCAGGACATGCCCTCCTGACGGGATCAAACTATGGTATAGTTGAACAAAAATCACTTTCCGCATTTAAAATCTACTTGATCCACATAAATCACAAAATTGTCCATTTTAATAAATATTATTTTTCCTCAATTTATATGAAAATAAAATTTATAAATTTACATAGAAGACAATACACTTATCTCGATTTTTGCACTGCCAAAATAACGTCGTCAAAAACTACCGGGATGTTGGCGCTTGTGAACCTAACAGCGATAGAGCCTAAATTAACATTTTACTTAAAACAACCCTAATATGCAATGCGTGACCCTAAAATGCACAATTTTTCATTCCCCAAATTTAATTATGCAAAATTATTATTTACCCCATTTCACTACGTTAATATTCATTGTACAACATTATTAAAATTAACGGTTACAAAAATTATCGTCATGATTACGAAAATTTAATGCTAATAATTTGATTTGAAGAAAATATTAATCGATGGAATCGTTACCTGTTCCGAATCTTCCGCCAGCCGAGCGATGGGTTTTTAGTTTTTTTTTTTTTTTTCTTCTTTTTCCTTTGCTATTTCTGTTTCTGGTTTCAGCCGCTGACACGCTCACCAACTGCTGGCGACCACCATCGACAGAATACACACGCCCACGCAACGAACAAGCAGAACATAACCACACACGTCTGAACCACACACACGCGCTCGCCGAAGCGGGCGCACACACACACACATGCAGTCAACCAACAACACCCATTGCTGGACTGCAATGACCACACACGCACTCGACGAAACACACATACCCTTATCGAACGACGATGACGATCATGCATCATCGGACGAACGGCGACGCCATACACACCCCCACGCACACGCGCACCGAAGCGCGCGCACACACACATACACACACAGTCAACCAACAACACCCATCGCTGGACTGCAACGACCACACACGCACCCGACGAAACACACATACCCTTATCGAACGACGACGACGATCATGCACCATCGGATGAACGACGACGCCATACACACCCCCACGCTAATGATGCTGAACGACACGTACCCACTCACCGAATGACGGTGATCAACAACCTACCGACTCCCACACCGCCGGACGAACGACACCTACACCTACACGAAATCACCCACTTATTTTCTAATTGGTCTAGGATGCAATTAAAATTATGCGTATGCAAAAATTAGAGTCTTATAACCCTTCCCCCCTAAAAGAAATTTCTTCCCGAAATTTTAGTTACTTTGACCGAACAAATACGGATATTTATCTCTTATCTCATTCTCTCACTCCCACGTCGTTTCCTCCACGGAATGACTGCGTCAAAGCACTTTTACTAATGTAATCATTTTCGTCTGCAACACCTGATCTTTATGATTTAGAATATAGACTGGCTCCTTAACGTATGTCAAATCCTCTTCCAATTCAATTGGTTGAGAAGTCAACACATGCGAAGGATCTGACACATATTTTCAAAGCATCGACACATGGAAAACGTTGTGTAATCTGGACAATTCTGGCGGTAGAGCAAGTCGATAAGTTGTCGTGCCAACCCGTTCTAAAATCTCGTATGGCCCGATATACCTCGTATAGCCCACGTGATCACCTACTTCAAATTTTAACTCCCGCCTACGTTTGTCAGCGTAACTCTTTTGCCGACTCTGAGCAATCTTTAATCTTTCCTGAATCACTTTCACTTTGTCTGCCGTCATTTGGGCTATATCCAGCATCAACAATTTTCGTTCTCCCACTTCAGTCCAACAAATTGGGGTCCTGCATCTTCTGTCATATAACGCTTCATATGGGGCCATCTTGATTGCCGAATGGTAGATATTATTATAGGCAAATTCTATTAGCGTTAAATGATTATCCTAGCTACCAGAATGTTTTTGAACATAACCCCTCAACATATCCTCCAACGTCTGAATCGTACGCTCTGATTGACTATCAGTCTGAGGATGAAAGGTTATGCTGAATTTCAGCTTGGTACCAAAAGCAGCTTAGAGACTCGACCAGAATTTCGAAGTAAATTTCAGATCTCTATCCGATACGATGAAAATCGACGCACCATGTAGTCTAACAATCTTGTCAATATACAATTGGGCATACTTATCCAAGGAGTACATCGTCTTTACAGCTAGAAAATGAGCAAACTTAGTAAGCCTATCAATAATCACCCAGATGGAATTATGTCCCTTTTGAGTACGGGATAATCCCGAAATAAAATTCATCATGATATGCTCCCATTTCCACTCTAGAATAGGTAGAGGCTACAATAATCCACCTGGACGTTGGTGTGCTCAATCTTGACTTGCTGACAAATGAGACATCTAGCAACAAATTCAACAATTTCTCATTTCATTCCATTCCACCAATAATGTTCTCGTAGATCCCGATACATTTTAGTATTGCCCGGGTAAATTGTGTATGCTGAACTATGCGCTTCCTCAAAGATATCCTTCTTCAAATTGGCATTATCAGGCACACAGTCTATTTTCAACCATCAAGGTCTCGTCATTATCTCTGACACGATATTCGGTTCTACGACAATTTTTTACTTCATCTCAAATTTTTTCCAATTGGACATCTGACTTTTGCGCCTATAATACGGTCGATCAATGTCGGTCTTAAAGTCAACGTCGCAAGTAACGTTACTGTCTGACCAACCTCCAACTGGACTCGTAAAGATTTTAACTCGGCATACAGATTAGTATGAACAACTTGAATGTGTGCAATAGAACTTGACGATTTCCTACTCAGCATATCTGCTACAACATTGGCCTTTCCAAGATGATAGTGGATAGTACAATCATAGTCCTTGATTAATTCTATCAAACGTCTCTACCTTAGATTTAGTTCTTTCTGAGTAAACAAATATTTCAAACTTTGGTGATCGGTGTATATCTCACAAGTCTCGCCATACAGGTAATGCTTCTAAATTTTCAAGGTAAACACAATTGCCGCCAACGCCAAATCATGCGTTGAGGAATTACGCTCATGATTCTTTAATTGCCGGGAGGCATATGCAATCACGTGACCATGTTGTATTAGTACACATTCTAGCCCTTGGCGTGAAGCATCACTATAGGTTACAAAACCACCACATTCACTCGGAAGGGAAAACATTGGTGCAGATATCAATATACTCTTCAGCTCTTGGAAACTCTGCTTACATTTGTCAGTCCATTTAAATTTAGATTCTTTGCGGGTCAATCGAGTCAATGGGGTAGCTATAACAGAAAATTCCTGAATAAACCGACGATAATAATCAATCAATCCCAAAACGTTTTGAACTTTGGTCATATTTTTCGCTCTTTCCCATTAGACAACGGCTTCGATTTTCTTTGGATCCTTGAATTCTATCCCCCGAGATAACATGCCCCAAGAATACAATTTTGTCCAACCAAAACTCACATTTACTAAATTTTGCATACAACTGTTTCTCTCGCAAAGTCTGCAACACAATCTTGAGATGCACTGCATGATCTTCTTTATTTTGGGAATAGGTCAATATATCATCAATGAACACAATAATAAACTGATCTAGATAGGGTTGGAAGATCCGATTCATCAAATCCATAAAAGCAGCAGGGACATTCGTAAACTCGAATGGCATAACTAGAAATTCATAATGCCTATACCTCGTACGAAACGCTGTCTTCGACACATCACTATCTCTGACTTTCAGCTGGTGGTATCCCGATCAAAGATCTATTTTGGAAAATACCCTAGCCTTCTGCAATTAGTCGAACAGGTCATCAATCTCAGACAACGGGTATTTATTACCAACCGTCACCTTATTCAATTGTCGGTAATCAATATACATCTTCAACGTACCATCCTTCTTCTTTACGAATAACACTGGGGCTCTCCATGGGAAAATACTAGGCCTGATATACCCGCGGTCTAACATATCTTGCAACTGAATTTTCAATTCCTTTAGCTCGGTAGGCGCCATACGATAGGGTGGAATTAATATAGGAGCAGTTCCTGGAAGTAATTCGATAGTGAATTCTATTTTCCTATCCACTGGCAACGTACCCTGGTAATTCTTCTGGAAACACATCGGGAAAATCCCTGACCACTGGAATATCCGCTACCTAAACTTCATTCTGACTAGAGTCAATCATATGTACGAGGTATCCCTGACCTCCAATCTTTAATAACTTCCTAGCCTCCAGGGCTGAAATCAAACTGATTGGGGTAATGATTTTGTCCCCTGAAAATACAAACTCTGGCTCGCCTAAGACCCGGAAGGTAACTTCTTTTCTAAAACAATCGATCCGAAGTGTATTGTCTGTATATGCATTAATGATCAACACTGACTCACCTACCGGAGTAGAAATAATAATACTATATGACAGAGAAGTAGGAAATTGGCCTACATGCATCATAAAAGTTGCCGAAACAAATGAATGAGTAGAATCGGGATCAATAAGTACACGTGCATCTCTATTATATAAAGACATGATACTAGTAACCACATCTGGAGTCAATAATCTACCAGCTGATCCTCTACCACGTCCCTAGACACTACTAGGGCCAACACTACCCACACTGCTTGTAGAAAGTGCAGATATGACAACAGATTTCGGATAATTCGAAGCTTTGTGACCCAGCTCATGACAACGAAAGCATACGGGACTCGCCATAGGACAGTCTCTGATGAAATGATCCGGTGATCCACATTGGTAGCATACAAATACCTCGGCTCGACTAAACATCGAATTCCTTCCCGGCCCTTGCTGGCCGACACTCGATCTAGATACACTCTACTGTCGCCCGGAATATGACTGCCGTTGACCTCGGCTCCTAACGGATTGATCAATCGATGGGGCCCGAGAAACTGGCAGTCGAGATACCGCTCCCCGAGAAGTACCACCTAGATATCTACTAGGTGACTCGAATCTACTCCTTTTGTACTGTTCACGGCTCTCGGCGGCTTCCTGAACATCCTTTTCTACTAATTTTTTCGTATTCACCAATTCAGCGTAACTCTTAATTTGTCTGCCCGTTAGCCTGGAACGAATTTCTAAATTGAGTCCTTTTTGAAATTGTCTGCATTTCGCCTCTTCCCTTTTCACCAGATCAGGGGTAAAGCGGGACAATGCATCAAATTTAACTTCATACTGCTGGATGGTCATCTTCCCCTATTTCAATACTATAAATTCTTTCTCCATTTGGAAGCGATAGGATTCAGGGAAATATTTTTCATTAAACACCGCAACAAATCGATCCCAAGTAATCTCCTTGCCTGATACTGAAAGTAACCTCTTCAGCTCCTCCCACCAATGTTCGGCTTCTTCTTTTAGCTGGAAGGTGGAAAGAGGAACTCGACTATCATCAGTAATCCCCATGGCCTCGAATACATGCCCCACGCCCCTCAACCAGTTCTCGGCATTAGTTGGACCCGCAGTTCCTGTAAAAACCAGAGGATTCAATTCTTTAAATCTTTTCAGAAGTGCTGCTTGGGAAGTAGTTGTGTCGATTTGGGTCTTTTGGTATTCCATTATTTTCGCCTGCTGCTCTGTTAGTTGTGTAGTAGCCTGCAAAATTTTCTCGACTATATCTAAACTTTCTTGCGTCTTGTCCCTCTGCCTCTCGGGTCCAACACTCCCAGTGCTTTCATTTTCACGCTCCATACTCACGATCTGAAATAGAATTTAATAAACAACTAGGCCAACTAGAAAGACGATAATGTTTAATTTAATAGAATTACCACTACTCACGTGCAGAAACCACCAACTAACACTCTATCTCAAGGTCCACTACTGACTAGACAACTGACATGTCTACGGAACCTATAACCTAAGCTCTGATACCACAAATTATCACACTCCTACCCTGGGCCCCCACTGCCCAAGGCCGGGAGTGACGTCGACTTGACACTTTCTGACCACTTAACTAAACACACACACACACACACACACACACACACATATGTATATAGGTATGTGTATCGCTATCATTTTTTTTCTTCCAAAAATATATATTTACGCATTCCAAAAATTTGGGAACACACCGGTCCTAACTATTTACAACAAAAATCACAAAAAGACCGAACTTTCCATGGTTCGCATCCAACCGGCCCACCTCCAAAATGACACTACCTTCGGACTCTACCTAGTGCTAGTAGTGGACCCACTCCTAGCTGCGGTAACTAAAACCAAATATTTTATTGGTGTACTGTCTTCATAATATAAAAATATTTTATGGATCAAGTACAATTATTAAACACCACGTTTCAAAATATAATATCATATATTGCATACCATGCTGAAAATCAATTTCCACTGTCATCAATGAAATAAAATCAGATGTTAAGTCAACCAATCCAGGTAGTTCATTGTATAATAAAATACCGCACACATATTTTTTTACTAGCCATAGTATTGTTTTACCTCACTATTGGGAGTTACGACGGTACCTTAACATGTACAACTGTACCATCTAGCGTGACTATCAGTTCCAGGGCCATTATATATCCCCAATGGTAAGGGCAGCCACCCGCAGGATTTGCACTCCTGACGGGTCATCCGACCACCTGCAGGACTAATCTTCCCGACATGTCATAATATAATGAACCACCTGCAGGACATGCCTTCCTGACAAGTCAATAACATAATCAACCACCTGCAGGACTGACACTCCTTACAGGTCAATAACATAATCAACCACCTGCAGGACGTGCCCTCCTAACAGGTCAATACCATCCCGCAGGACATGCCCTCCTGACGAGATCAAACTATGACATAGTCGGACAAAAATCACTTTTCACATTTAAAATTTATTTGATCCACATAAGTCATAAAATTGTC
The DNA here is from genome assembly GCA_016647705.1 of Eucommia ulmoides. Lineage (NCBI taxonomy): Eukaryota > Viridiplantae > Streptophyta > Magnoliopsida > Garryales > Eucommiaceae > Eucommia > Eucommia ulmoides. The sequence continues at coordinate 43,269,931 of CM028338.1, read as the reverse complement.
CATTTTAATAAATATTCTTTTTCCTCAATTTATATGAAAATAAAATTTATGAATTTACATAGAAGACAGTATACTCACCTCGATTTTCGCACTGCCAAAATACCGTCGTAAAAAACTACTAGGACGCTAGCGCCTGTGAACCTAATAGCGATAGGGCCTAAATTAACATTTTATTTAAAACAACCCTAATATGTAATACGTGGCCCTAAAATGCACAATTTCTCATTCTCCAAATTTAATTATGCAAAATTATTATTTATCCCATTTCACTATGTTAATATTCACTGTATAACATTATTAAAATTAACGGTTATAAAAATTATCGTTGCGATTACGAAAATTTAATACTAATAATTTGATTTGAAGAAAATATTAATCGACGAAATCGCTACTTGTTCTGAATCTTCCGCTGGCCGAGCCATGAGTTTTTTTTTTTTTTTTTTTTTTTTCCTTTGCTGTTTCTGTTTCTGGGTTCAACCGCTGACACGCTCACCGACCGCCGGCGACCTCCATTGACCACCATCGATGGAATACATCCGCCCACACAACGAACAAGCAGAACACACCCACACACGCGCGCCAAAGCACACACACAGAGTCGACCAACAACACCCATCGCCGGACTGCAACGACTATACACGTACCCGACAAAACACACACACCCTTATCGAACGACGGCGACGATCACGCACCACCGAACGAATGGTGACGCCACACACACCCCCACGCTAACGATGCTGAACAACACACACCCACTCACCGAACGACGACGATCGACAACTGACTGACTCCCACACCGCCGGACGAACGACACCTACACCCACACGAAATCAACGACGACACACACACACACACACACACACACACACACACACTCCCGTCCCTGAACAGAACAAAAAACACACACTCGCACATACACAGCTGAACGATCACCAACCGACCGACTGCACAATGCCGACCGAGCACACCTATCACACCTACCTTCTGAACCACTTTTTTTTTTTTTTTTTTTTTCTGTTTTTTTTTTCTTCTTTTTAGGTTGTAGGGTTATGTGTGCATTGATACACACACACACACACACACACACACACACACACACACATATATATATATATATATATATATATATATATATATATATATATATTGTTTATTTACGTTAATCTCCTCTCAATTATCTTTAAATTATTAGTTAAATTCAAAATCTAAAATTAATATTTTTAAAATTGTTAATTAACCCTTAAATTTTTTGAATAAATATGATTTGGCACAATTTATCCATTATTTTTTAAATATTCTAGAACGCAACTAAAATTATGCGTATGCAAAAATTAAAGTCTTACATATGGGGTCTATTTGATTTTTTTTTTCTTCTAAACTTTAGGATTCATATTGTATTTTTCGTCATGCTTCGACTCATTTCTTGCACGGCTCCTTCTTCTTCTTCTTCAACAGGAGTCACCGCCACCATGCACACAGGATTGAGAAATTTGTTGAAGAGTGTTGTCGTGCGCACGGCCCCAAATTCATTTTTATCCATTACTATTCTTTCGTCTTCTTCTCTCCTACATATTGGCAAGTGAAATTTTAGATCTGAAGTTGTTCGCAGATCTTAGATAGGAAATTTTCGATCTGTTTTTTTTTTCTCCTACAATGTTTTATCTTCTACCTTCAATTTTACAGATGTAGGGAAACAAAAATTCAAATATAAAATTATTGTTCTTAGGTCTAGGAAAGCTAAATCTCAAATCTAATTTTTTCCTTCATTTTTTCCTCTTCTTCCTGCAATTTCACCGATGTATGGGAGTAAAATTTGAGATCTAAAACTGTTCTTCTTAGATTTTTTTTTTTTCTCTCCTCTAATGTCGGAAACAAAAAGCGTTTGAGCGAGATGTGGAGAACATCAAAATGATGACGAAGGTGATAGTGATGGCAAGGAGATAAGGCATCCCGATGGTACGCGATTGTGTAGATGGTTGACATCGATGTTTTTGCAAGGGATTTAATTGACGGGCATCACTGGTAATGCCTGCGATAGATATGGACAAAAGGGACGGTGGCAGTATGGGATGTGACTGAAATTAAATTTGGTCGATTGATGGCCAGCGACTGTAGTGGCTGCAACGGATATGGGAAAAAGTGATGGTGGTTGTGTTGGATGAGGCTAGAAGCTTTGGGTCTAGACAGGAGCCCGGTAGAGGAAGGAGCTTGTTTTCATATCCTGTGAAGTGGATGGGAAGGGAATTTGTAATGGGAGTGGGTAAAGGAAATAGTAGTAGGTAATATTTTAGTGGGTGTGGCAGTGGGTGAAACAAATGGATGTAGGTTATATGGAGATAAGGTTAAGATATATTTATGAATAATTGAATGAATTAATCATAACCCTTCGTTCGCTTTGTTTTAATGGGAGGATTAATAATGGATATTATTTTAATCAAAAACCTTGGTTTCAATGGGAGAGCTTTGTTTTAATGGGAGAATTAATAATGGACAATTATTTTAATGGGGGATAATAAGAGAGGAGTATGGAGAATTATGACCATTGATTGTAATAGAAGAATAGGAGAAGAGGAATGAACAATATTCGCATGTGGTTCATTCCTCCAATATAACTTACGCTTTTATATGTAACATATAGATATAGATTGGCAATTAGTCCTAAACAACGGATGTAATTTGTTATTAGTCGCCTTAAAAAGATAAGTTTTGATATAATCCCTTAAATTAATTTTTAGTTCTGTATTAGTCCCACATGTGTTTACGCACTGTGTGTAATGAAGAGAGAGTTTAATGAGTAAATCCGTATTATAGTGAATATTAGTTATATATAACTAAAATTAGTTACAAGTTATACATGTAACTATATTTAACATATATCTGTGTAAAATTAGTTACATGTATTTATGTAATATTATTTACACGTAATTAGAAATATGTATAACTTACAAAATTACATGTATTTGTGCAATATTTATTACATCTAAAAGATATTTTACACACAACTTAGATTTATATAACTGCGAGAGTGTAGACGCGTATATTGGGCCTTCCGTCTTTTTTTTTTTAATGCGTGGGACTAAAACATAAGTTATAATTGTGTATGTGACTTTTTTTAAAATTAAGAATAAAATGAAGGTCATGATACTTTGGAGTGATTTCCCAAACGCGTATATTGGGAAATTGGAGACTTGGAGTGACGTTCCTATTCTGATAATGTCGTCTGTGTTTATCGCCATACTGATACTTTTTTTTGGTATGTCGTGCTGCATATACTTAGAGCCCAACTTTCAAGCGCAATCTCATTATTCATTTTCTAAGAGGTGTGATGACAAACACTTCATTTTAACTTGCTTGCTGATGTTTTCTGATTTACAGCATATGTTGATAACCGTACATTTCTCGCTCAAAATCGTATAAAGAATTAGTTTATTTTGATCGGATTATGACAAGTTATAATCTGTTACTCGAAGAGCTTTTAGGAGTACACTCAAAGCTCACACCACACCCATTAGCTGTAGAGGTCAACAATTCCCATGCCATATATATGACTGAATGGTTTACTTTACCTGATGTGAGAGCAATATTAGGCTATCAAGGTGACTCCATGCCATATATTCAACTTTTATCGATCATGAATTTCCTCACCGTTCTATGTTTTGTTATCTTTGAGGATGATAGACTATGGTGGCGTAAAGTAATGGAAAATTCTTGTCTTCCAAAGCTTGGGAAGAAGTCAAATTATTATGATTGATGAATGTCTTGGTTTAAGCATTTTATTGAATAAGCTGTTTGATGTCTAGGTTCAACTTGTATAACTCATGGTCTGGAGGCCATTATTCGTTGTCATTGTACCATTTTCTTCATCCTCTAATATCCTTCTTCCTTCTGAGCACATAAGCAAAAATAAATTCTTCAAATGCTTTGCCAAAGGGATAGGAAACCTGGTAGAAAATAATTTACCTAACCAAGATGACAGGAGAACTCATATTTGATGCAATGAATAGATGTTTCAAGAAGAACATGTGTTTTTTTGGCCCATGGATAGACTAGTTTCATTAAGATATTAGCAAACAAGCCACATAATACATAAATCTTACTTCAAAAATACTCAATTCAGTCACCACGCGTCACCTGGCTTCGACCTCTGTAATTGTTTTGTCATTTGAGCAAAGCATTTGTGTCTTGTTTTCCATTAGTTTTAATTCATCCTCACTTGTTTCAATGAAAAATGCTGGCTGTTTCGGTTGGGGCAACTGTATAGTTTCATTAACTAGCATGGACACGACTTTAGACATGGTAGGTCTATCGGCTGGATGGTCTTGCACGCACAAAAGCCCCACATTTATGCATCTAAGAACTTCATTAGGAGGGCTCAAGTCAGTCAGCACTGGGTCCACTAACTCCAAAGCTCTTCCCTCTTTCCACAGCTCAAATGCCTGGAAAGATCCGAGATGTTGTAATTGAATAATTATAATTCCAATTTTATCAAAAGCTTCAAAAATAATTTTTTTACATGCAGGTTGAATTAACTTAGAAACTTACATATCCTATAAGGTTTAGTGGACGCTCAGAATGATAGCAGCTAAAATTTTTCTTGCCACATACAATCTCAAGCGATAACACTCCAAAGCTGAAAACATCAGTCTTGGTTGAAACAATGCCTTTTATTGCATATTCTGGAGACATATAACCACTGAAAAAGTACATAATTAAACCTTGTTAGGGTAGAAAGGACATTCACAACAATTTACATGCAATAATTGTATATAATTTGCTTGTTTCTACGCATCACTTACTATGTTCCAACAATTCGCTTTGTGTTTGTGTTGGATTCATCAAGTCCAAAGATTCTAGCCATTCCAAAGTCTGATATTTTTGGGTTCATCATAGGATCAAGTAAAATATTGCTGGGTTTTAGATCTCTATGAATCACTCTCAATCTTGAATATTTGTGCAGATAAAGGAGGCCTTGAGCAATGCCTTCTATGATGCTAGACCGTTTTGTCCAGTTCAATAAGCTCCTTTTGTTAGGATCTGTCTTAGATAAGTTTGGGATTTGTCATGAACTGTGAATAATAGTAGACTCCAAGACGCATGATTTGACGACCAAAAAACAAAAATAGAATGACTTCAAGAAATGAACTTCAGTGAAAACTACTAACCAAAGAGGAAAGAATCTAAGCTTCCGTTGGACATATACTCGTAGATTAAAATCTTTTCTTGTCCGTGGATACACCATCCTAAAAGCCTTACAAGATTTGTGTGTTGGAGTTTGGCAGTAAGCTTAATTTCGTTCTTGAATTCTGTCAGCCCTTGTCCTGAACTTACGGATAGTCTTTTTATTGCTACCTCTTTCCCATCGTGCAACTTAGCCTGATAATTTTTGCAGTTAGTTATTGTCAAATGATCCTAGGTCAAAGTATTTGAATTTTACCTTGTACACTGGTCCAAATCCGCCTTCCCCCAGCTTATGTTTTTCTGAGAAATAGTTTGTGGCGACAGCAATGCTTTTGAAACTGAGGTGTTGCAAATTATGACTAACGTTTTCTTGGTTATTGTGTTCTCTGTCGCGTATGGTGATAGATGCTGAACTATCTTCTACCTCATTAAACTGCATTTGTCTCATTTTGCTTTCCCCTGTATAGAAATAAAGATTTTACTTTTAACAAAGGTTGTTGGTACAATGGTAAGGTTGTTCCATTGTGACTTGAAGGTCCTGGTCGTGCACTAGGTAGTTGGTCATTTAATATTCAATTGAAAGGCAAAACAGTTATCCCACTTAATAGAAATACCTTTGAATTTGATTGTTTTCCATATGAAGCGGCATGAAGAGTGCAACCGTAGTAATATTGCCTTGCGATCTTCCCACATTACATAGAATACACACAAGATGGGTATAAGTAGGAGCGATCCTGCCAAAATGATTATCCATATCCAGTTCTTATTCACTGCAAAGAAAGACAACTTTCACTATTTGCTTTTGGTCGTGCTTTAGATTCAAAATTAATGCACACAGAGAAATGTCTTAGCCATTTCACTATTTAACTTAGCAATCTATGTTGTGTAATTTCAAAAAGAGAGAAGAAAAGGATCCCCAAGAAAATGACTCAGTCAAGGTGAATTGAGGCTTGTCCTCTGACAACTTCGGGCAAGTATCCATGCTGCTCCGATTGCTTGCTTAGTTCAGCTTGTAATTTTTTGAAGATATTTTACCGCTACACTACTCCTTAATGTGGTTCTAACAGCTTTCTTCACTTGGTTTCTTTGACAAAATTGAAAATTAAGTTCTGGAAACTGATGAGTGTTGAATTTAATTCTGAAATTTAAGTGTTGAATTGATAAGTAATTTTTTTTAAAAATATTTTCGATCTCAATAAAATTGTATCTTTATAACTTTTACTTTTAAAAGCTAATAAATTCTCTCCTCAAATTTCTCTCAATTTTTTTATGGGTAGTACTTACTCTCTACAATTTTTTTTTTTTTAATATTTTGTCTCTAGATATTTTAATGGTTATAATATAATGATACCTGTATTGGTGAGAATATTATAATTTTAAGTAATAAGTGATAAGTCGTGTGCAATTCAGGCCCACTTAATTGAATAAGTACTTAATGCATTTAGTTTGAGTTTTGAATCGTGTTATCAAATAGGCCCTTAGGATTAACTGATTTTAAGAGTAGAGTTTTCAAGCAATCCAGGTCTTGAGCAGGCACAGACTGTGTAAAAAAATATGCATTACAAAGACAGTTTTAGTTGTTTTTTCCTTTTTTGATTTTTTTGTCATGTAGATGTGCCACCTGATTGTGCATGATATATTGAACAAGTAGGATAGAGAATACTTACCTTTTGATTCAAGGACATGTATGTATCTCGCATTGTTTAGGTTGGAGGCTGTGAAGTTAGTTCCTCTGTTCCACAACTCGCAACCAGTGCCATTGTCATTTGTGGAAGCATATGCAACACACCAACAATTGTTCAAGCACTTGGCCTCACAATCAGTAGAGGTCAAATTTTCAGTTTCACTGAGCTCGAACCTTTTCCCTGTTATCAAACCCCTTTCCATTGTAAATCGATTGGTAGCTCTCCTGCACTCCGGAAGCTTTGGCTTCACACACCCACTGTGAAATGATGCTGCACCAGTACGGCATGAAATAACTGTGAATATTGGACCCTGTGGATCCTTCTTGAAGCCTGTGAGGGCACCTGATGGATCAACTGTTAACTTCGGAAACAAGGTAATATCTTTGCTCACAGAATATGTGAAATACTTCTCGTTTTCATCCGAAAAGAAAGTAAAGTTGTAGGACCCTTTATAAAACTGGGAAGAAGCCGAGCCGAATTTCCCATTTTCCCAGAGGCCACTAGTCCAGTAAATGTTCCCCCGCCACCACATTATCAACTGATTTGTACCATTGGGATCCATGCCGATGGTAAAAGACCCTACGGACGGTGAATCTTTTGTTATCCATGAGGTTAATGACCAGCGATGCCCATTCTTCAAATTAATTCCCAGTTTCATTCCAGGTATCAGTGTATCGGTTGGATAATCAATGCTTTGCCATAAGACCCGCTTTGCAGATCCATCTGCCTTCACTTCGTTCAAAACAAAATTTCCTGAATCCAACAGAGTAGCACTTAGGTTACTTGCTGATTGAATCGAATTCAGTTCAATGGGTCTGCCTTGGTTATGTGAAATCCTCAGCTTACCGTCTCTGTCTATCATGAGGGTACCGGAATTGTCTAAAATTGGTGTGTTCCGGTTAGCAACCCAAACTGGCTTTTCATCTTGATCGTTGTACCGTATTTCCAAGTATCTATTTGTCGAAATGCCTGTGTGGAAGAATCCTAACCTGAAAATTCCAAAAGCTGAGACCAGCTGGTTTCCATCTCTGAGCTGCTGGCCTTGGACCAGTGTGTCTGTTTCTGAATGTGAAAGGCCTAAGAGAAAGCAGCAGCATAAGAAATTGAGGCAGATGGAGTTTCTTCTGTTGGCAGCCATTATTTGCAATCTAAAAGCCATGGCTAAATTTTGAATGAAGAATTGAAGTTAATGTCTGATATTGTGCCATTGTTGACTTGACCTGGGAAGTTTCTTGGTTATTTGTTTCTACTTTATCTTTCATGAACACATGCCAAAATATAGTTTACTTTTCCCGCACTCCAATTATTACTCCTACACCAATCATCTCTATTATTTTCACATATTAGACAACAAAAGCAGCGTTTAATACAAAAAATTCAAATAAAATGAAAATTAAGAAAATACAAAGAGTTGAAGAAATGTGAAATAATTTTCTGTTAAATGTTAACTTTACAATTTTTACTTCGATGCCCTGTTATTTGGTTGATTGGATACTTTTGATATTTTACTATGACTAGGATGAGGAAGAATCCCATTTCATTTTCTTTTGCTAGGTAATTTTTTTGGTATTGTTTTTTATTTTTGTACACACATGTGGTGAGGTTCGAATCCACACTTTCTATGTGGAATTGGAATATGCTGATCACCTTGGTTACCCATGGAATCTCCCCATTTCAATTTTTGAAGCTCCGAAATCACAATTATCCATACTCATAAAGTTAACATCACTTCCTCCAAGAAGTTGAAGAATATCGCGTGGCGGAGATCAATTTTTTGTTTTGTTTCTAAGTGCTTACATCCGCAATTTCCATGCCTGAGTAATCACACCTCACCTGGCTTCTGTGACTGAAATCGTTAACTCATTTATGGAACACCTTTCTGTCTTTCCCTCTTTTTGCACTTCTCTTTTTCCCATTTGAATAAAGAAAGCAGGTTTATTTGGTGCAGGTAGTTCCAGAGTTTCATTTGTCAGCATGGAGGCAAGATCTGACATGGAAGGTCTGTCGGCTGCACGATCTTGGATGCACAACAGAGCCACGTGAATGCACCTCATTACTTCATTACAAGAGCAAGAATGGTGATCCAATGTTGGGTCTATTTGCTCTTCAGCTCTACCTTCTTTCCACAACTCCCATGCCAGAGGTAATTCCAGTTTTTGGGCAAAAGTATTTATCAGCTTTAACTTCATCATAGAAAATTAAAGTTTTCTAATCACGAATAATTAGTCTAAAGCTCAAATTCAGTTTGGAATCTTACATATCCGATGAGGTTGAGTGCGTATGCTGAATTATGGCAGCTGCACAATCTCTAGCAGTAACACTCCGAAGCTGAATATGTTGGTTTTCATGGAAACAATGCCATTTATGGCATACTCTGGAGCCATGTAACCACTGTAAATGGTAGTTGAACATTTAGATTTAAGGACAATGTGCATGTATAATATTGACGATGTCTTGGTTTCAGATGGTTATTTACTTACTATGTTCCGATAATATACTTTGCGACTATTAACTTACTATGCTCCAATAATAAACTTACAAAGTTCCAACGACTCGGTTTGTGTTTATTTCAGATTCTTGCAGCTCAAATATTCTAGCCATGCCAAAATCAGATATTTTTGGATTCATTTGGTCGTCAAGCCAGATGTTACTGACTTTTAGATCTTTGTGAATTACTTTCAATCTTGAATATTTACGGAGACTTGAAATGAATTAATCAAATTGTATATCTTATTAATCATACAATATGAGACTACATATAGGAAAATTTAAGAACTAAAAAAGGTAAATAACTAATTACAATAAACTATTTTCCTAATCTGTATATTTGACTTTCCATATATACGAATACTACCAATATTGAATATTCCAATACTCCCCCTCAAGCTGGTATGAAGATATCTTCCATTGTCAGCTTGCATACTAGATAGTCGAATCTCTTCTTTGGTAATCCTTTTGTTAGAATGTCTGCGATCTGTTCAGTAGTCGGTACATATGGCATACATATTTGTCCATTATCGATCTTTTCCTTGATGAAATGCTTGTCCACTTCCATATGTTTTGTCCGATCGTGCAACACCGGATTGTGAGCAATCGCAATGGCTGATTTGTTATCACAGTAGACCTTCATAGGTACTGAATTGGATATCTTCAACTCTCCGAGTAATCTGTTAATCCATAACACTTCACAGATGCCGTGAGCCACTGATCTGTACTCCGCTTCTGCGCTGCTTCTAGCTACGACATTCTGTTTCTTGCTCCGCCATGTGACGAGGTTCCCACCAACAAAAGTACAGTAACCGGAGGTCGATCTCCTGTCCGTGATGCTCCCAGCCCAGTCTGCATCGGTGTAAACCTCTACAAGGTGGTGGCGACGTTTCTTATACAAAATTCCCTTTCCAGGAGTACCCTTTAAGTACCTTAATATTCTATAGGTAGCATCGAAGTGTTCTTGTCCTGGTGAGTGCATGAATTGGCTGACCATGCTTACGGCAAAGGCTATATCAGGACGGGTATGTGATAAGTAGATTAACCGCCCCACTAGTCTTTGATATTGTTCTTGGTTTATCACAGCTTCAGGTTTGGCCGGTTGTAGTTTCTCATTAGGTTCACTTGGAGTTTCTACAACTTTGCACCCAAGTAACCCTGTTTCATTCAGTAGGTCGAGTACATACTTTCTTTGACTCACAAATATGCCTCCCTTTGATCTAGCAAATTCCATTCCAAGAAAATATTTTAATGGACCTAAGTCTTTGTATCAGCAAGTTTTTCTTTAAGTCTTCTCAACTCGTCATTATCACTTCCTGTTAAGATAATATCATCTACATAGACAATTAAAATGACAATCTTACCATCAATTGAGTGTCTATAAAACATAGTATGATCTGCTTGGCTTTGTTGATAACCCTGACCTTTTACAGTGGTTTCATAGCGTTCAAACCACGCTCTTGGAGACAGTTTTAAGCCGTATAGTGACTTCTTTAACTTGCACACCTTTCCTTGTCCTATCTTTCTTTCAAAGCCCGGTGGTAAACTCATGAACACTTCTTCCTCCAAGTCTCCATTTAGAAATGCATTTTTCACGTCTAATTGATGTAGTGGCCAATCAAGATTCACAGCTAAGGACAATAGAACCCGAATCGAGTTTATCTTAGCAACTGGAGCAAATGTTTCTTGGTAGTCTATTCCATATGTCTGCGTGAACCCTTTAGCCACGAGCCTTGCTTTATACCGTTCTATGCTTCCATCTGCCTTACACTTAACTGTGAATACCCACTTGCACCCGACTATCTTTGTATCCTTTGGCGAATCAACTATTTCCCACGTACCACTCCTTTTAAGAGCATTCATCTCTTCCAGAACTGCTAGCTTCCAACCTGTATCACTTAGTGCTTCCTCAATGTTCCTTGGAATAAACAGATTAGTAACTTTAGAAGTAAAGACCCTATAAGGTTCGGAAAGTTTTGTGTAGGATACATATCTAGATATGGGATGATTGGTGCAGGTTTTAACTCCTTTCCTGATGGCTATAGGGATATTAAGATCTGGAGGAAGACTGGAATGAGAAGATTCATCAGGAGGTGGTGAAGATATAGGATTACTTGGATCATTGCTTGGGGAGTCGGATTGACCTTGTGCTAGAACAGTTGGCTGATATGTATTCTTTTTTGTACCTCTCCGAGTATAAACCCGCAACTCAGTATATGATTGTGGTATTTCTTCATCTGTTTGTGAAAGAATTATGCTCGGCATATGTGCACTAGTAGGAATCCCTTTTTTTGTTTTTCAATATTGTCATCACTTATGTTTGGAGGAAAAATTTCTAAGACTGTGGTAGAGAGAGGATCATCAGTGACCCAAAAATTCTCTTCCATTACATTCTCCCCCTGAAAGGGATTTTTGTCAAAGAAGGAAACATTTTCCAAAAACGTGACGTCCATACTAACATGAATTTTCTTGGTTTGTGGATTGTAACACTTATACCCTTTTTGATTTGGTGCATAACCGATGAAAACACATTTTTCTGCTCTAGGATCAAGTTTAGACCGAAATTGGCTAGGAATATGAACATAAGAGGTGCAACCAAATATTTTAAGAGGCAGGTCAGCTGATATCCTAGAAGCTGGAAAGTGTGTTTTGAAGTTATCAAATGGTGTGGTGTAATTTAGAATACGTGTAGGCATGCGATTGATTAAATATGCGGCTGTTAAAAGAGCATCACCCCACAAATATTTTGGAATATGCATAGAAAACATGAGTGCACGTGCGACTTCGAGTGAGTGTTTATTTTTTCTTTCAGCAATACTATTTTGTTGGGGCGTGTCACGACACGTGGATTGATGTAGAATACCATTTGTTTTCAAAAAACTGCCTAAACATTCATTGAAATATTCTGTTCCATTATCTGTGCGAAGAATGCTAGGTTTCATTTGAAATTGGTTTTCTAGCATAATGCAAAAATCTTTAAATAAAGCTGCTACATCAGATTTTGCACGCATCAAATATGTCCAACATAAACGTGTATGATCATCAATAAATGTCACAAACCATCTTTTTCCGGATAGTGTTGTGATTTTTGAGGGACCCCATACATCACTGTGAATTAAATAAAATGGTTTAGATGCACGATATGGTTTTGAAAGATAAGAAGTACGCTGACTTTTTGCAAACAAACAACTTTCACAATAAAAGGAAGAACAATCCATATTCGTAAATAACGTCGGAAACAAATGTTTAAGATATTGAAAACTTGGATGTCCTAATCTAAGGTGCCAAAGCATAATTTTATCACGAACAGACGTTGAACTCATACCACTGGTGCCATGAGTTGTTTTATTCCTCAAGGAGTTATCATCGAAGTAATACAGGCCGTCCACCAATCTAGCACTGCCAATCATCTTCCCCGAGCTCTGGTCCTGAAAGAAACATTGAGATTCAGAGAAAATGGCATGACAATTCGAATCTCGCAATAGTTTACTTACAGATAAGAGGTTACAAGTAAGTTTAGGAACGTGGAGGATCGTTTTTAGATTAACACTATCTGAGATTATTATTTGGCCTTTTCCTGCAATGGGTGAGAAACTACCGTCTGCAATTCTAATTTTTTCATTACTAGAACACGGTGAATAGGTATTGAAAAGGTGATAAAAACTTGTCATATGATCAGAAGCACCTGAATCAATAATCCAAGGTGCTGAGTTTAAGGAACAAGAAAATGCTCTAAATTTACTACCTGTTTGAGCTAAGGAAGCATTAGGAGTACCAAGTGATGAATTGACAGTCAGCAGTTTCAGAAGTTGATCAATCTGTTATTTGTTGAATGGAGTGGTGGCAGCTTCATGCGCAGAAGGATAGGATCGGTTAGATTTTTCGCCCGTTTTGTTGTTCTTCAAATTTGCTGGTTTCCCATGGATTTTCTAGTATGTTTCCCGTGTATGACGGGGCTTGTTGCAGTAATCGCACCATATACGAGGACGTTCCTCTGCTCGCCGTGAAAACCTGCTGGAGTGAGCATTAGCAGCAGTCAAAGCAGACTGGTCAATTGGTGCAACTGTAGGGCTGATAATTTGTGACTTGTTAAGCATAACGTTCCGACGGGTCTCCTCCCTTCGGACCTCCGAGAAAACCTCATTAATTGAGGGAAGAGGCTGACGACCAATGATTCGTCCCCTAACTTCGTCAAGTTCCGGTTTCAGACCTGCTAGGAACTTAAAAACACGATCATCATCCACCAACTTCTTATAGTGGCTATAATCCTCGGTCGAATGCCATTCATGATCGTCGAACATATCTTGATCTTGCCATATTCTCTTCAATGAATTGAAATACTTGGTGATACTGTCTTCGCCTTGACGGATATCACGGAGTTTTAGAGTCAACTCATACTTTTGAGATTGGTTTCCCAGATCAGAATACATCTGATTTACATTGTCCTAAAGTTCTTTCGCCGTAGGGTAGCACATGTAGTTGGAGCTGATTTCCTCATCCATAGAGTTTACGAGCCATGTCATCACCATGGAGTTTTCAGCATCCCAAGTCGTATGCGACGGATCTTTGATGGAGGGCTCCTTTGCATCACCGGTTAGATATCCCATCCGTCCTCGTCCACGGATATACATTCGCACTGATTGAGACCAACGTAAGAAATTGGTTCCATTCAGACAAACAGAGGTGATTTGGATGGAGTGGGATTCGGAAGGGAGATGCTTTGGTTCGGTAAGTTGGCTGAACCTTGGGATGGATTCCGAGGTAATGTCGGACATGGTGAAGGCAAGGGCAAATACCGTCAGAAATTAAGAATCGTCGGGTTGGCCGTCAACGAGTAAATCTCGCGAAACCAAACTGCTGGCTGCTGAGTTGACTCACTGAGAATCACTGAGTTGACTCGCTGAGAATCGTCTGAGTTGACTCACTGACTTGACTCGCTGAGAATCACTGAGTTGACTCGCTGAGTTGACTCGGTTTCGTCGTTTTTCAAGCAAATCCGGCAGCGGTGGCTCGTGGCTAGGGCGGCGAGGGTTCGTCGGTGGTCGCAAGTGTTCGTCGGTGGCCGCAATCGAGTTAAAATCGCAAGATCTGTTTCGCATAGATCTCGCGAGGGTCCGTTCGTCGACTGCTAGGGCTCCGGTGAGGCTATCGGCGGCAAATAGAGGACTGACGAGGCTTCGTTGTCGGTTGTAGAAGGTCGGAGAGTGTTCGTCGGCGGCTGTAGAGGACCGGCGAGGCTTCGTCAGTTGTAATGAGGGCTCGTCGTCGGCTGTAGGGGAGTTTTCGTTCGTCGCCTGGCTGTAAGTGACGCTGGCGAACCTTCGTCGGCTGTTGTTGGATGCCGGCGAACGTCGTCGACGACTGCAATGGCCAGCGAACTTCGAAAACTTGTAAAGGGCTGGCGGCTGAGCAGAGGTTTAGGATTTTTTCGGGTTTTTTTTGCTCCGATACCAACTTGAAATGAATTAATCAAATTATATATCTTGTTAATCATACAATATGAGACTACATATAGGAAAACTTAAGAACTAAAAAAGGTAAATAACTAATTACAATAAACTATTTTCCTAATCTGTATATTTGACTTTCCATATATACAAATACTACCAATATTGAATATTCCAACATGGAGATAGAGAAGTCCCTGAGCAATTCCCCCAATGATGTTCCAACGCCTGGTCCAATTTAGCAATTCTTTTCTGCTAGGATCTGTTTGATTGGAAAAAAAAGAAAAGAGAAAAATGTCACAATATTTAATTATGTATGTATATATTCCATGAAATGTTTTAAAAAAGGATTCACAGATGTAGTGGCTGGAGAACCACTTCTTCTTCTTCCACGAAGATTCAGACAAAACCGAGCTTGGATGGTACTGAACACGATTTGGCGAACGACTACATAGGTCAAAGTCTTGATTATTGAGAAAATAAAAGGAGGTTATTCAGTAGCCATTGCAGGTTTCATCACTTTTATTCCATCACGTCCTCTCATAAGTCAAACGTCATCTGCGTTGTTGGGCTACCAATGGATGATTTGATCTGAAAGCATAGAACATCTAGTTGATCTGGTTTTGATAGCTGTTAGTAGTTCCTACTAGTATCTATTAGACCCTCAAACAATCTACCGGTCTTACAGATAGCTACAAGCCTCATTCCCTCCGCAGTTCTTGTGAAATTTATCCAGGCTTGATAGCTGTTAGTAATTCCTACTAGTATCTATTAGACCCTCAAACAATCTACCGCTCTTACATATAGCTACAAGCCTCATTCCCTCCGCAGTTCTTGTGAAATTTATCCAGGCTCTTTTCCCCGAACACTCTCTCCAGAGGTAGGAAAAGAAGTAGATTATATTACTTTTAAAGAGAAAATTTCAAGTGAATTAAACAAAAAAAATAAAAAAAAATAAATAATAAAAATAAATAAATTGGAAGAACTAAAAAATGCAGGAAGTGTTAAGATTGAATACCGAAGAGGAAGAAATCCAGGCTTTTTTGGGCCATGTACTCGTAGACTAAAATCCTTTCTTCCCCTTGAATGCAGCATCCCAAGAGCCGAACAAGATTAGTGTTGTAGTTTGGAAATTAGTGCTATTTCATTCTTGAACTCCACCAGTCCTTGTCCTGAACTTCCTTAAAGTCTTTTTATTGCTACCTCTTGCCCATCATCATGTTTCCCCTGAAACTTTGTCTAATTAGCAATCTCTCAAATGACTCTAATTTAGTGTCTCAAGCTTACCTTATAAACTGGTCCAAAACCGCACTCCCCTAATTTGTTTGAGATTGAGAAATTGCTTGTCGCTGTAAAAATGCTTTCAAAGCTGAAGATATTCAAACTGTGGCTCATCTTCTTGTCTTTTCTCTGATTTTTGGATGAGCTAAATTTGTTTGGAGGGTTTGTGCTGCCACCTAGCTCATACAGTAGCATTTTTTCTTCTGCCTTTCTCTTCCCTAATGGTTGTGCACAAAACATAAAACCTAGTGAGCATTGGTGTTCTTTGAACAATGCAGCAGATTCAAAATAATAAGCTCAACTTTTTACACACTTCTTTTTGCGTAAGACACGGAATGAGAAGCCTAACCCTAGTAGCAATGCTCCCACAGCAATTATTAGCCATATCCACCACTTCTTTGATGCATTGTCAGGACATGAAACTTGTTAGGTAGTAAAACTTGCTAACCTCTACTCGTTCATTTAGGGATATTTTCTCCATACTCAATGCTAGTAATAGTATTAGTCAAGATTAAGAACCTAGAAAAGCATTAGTGTCCTAAGTCACTATGTAATATTTCGAAAATGTTCACACTGTGCTTATTTTTATATTCATGCTCTGTTTTTTCTTTGTTTGATGACTAATCCTGGAAGAATGTAATTCAAGAGAGATGCATGTTATACCTACATACTAAGCTCAGACATACCTCTTCTGGAAACAAGAAAGTAAACCTCTCTTCCGTAAATTTCCCTTTCGTTAGAACTAAATTTACAGCTCCAAATTTCGCAACCTGTTCCAATGTAATTGACTGCAGCAAAAGCTGCACAAGAACAATTATGTGTGCACTTGGCCTGGCAGTCAAAGAGACTCATGTTATTGAACTTTGAACTTTCACCAAATACGTAACCCTGTCTTTGCTCATACAAATAGCCTCCTTTCCTACATGCAGGCAATATCTCCTTCGTGCATCCCGGTTCAACGTTATCCGACATTGAACACGCCCCATAAGGTGCCACTTCTCCTCTTTCCTGAACAGTGCCAAATGTATCCATGGTGAATCTTGCTAGAGTACGATTCTCAGTTACCACATACATCAAATACTTCTCATCGTCATTCGAGATATAGCTGAATCTGTGGTAATCATGGTAACACAATCTAGGTGCATTGTCAAACTTCCCTTTGTGCCAAAGCCCACTACTCCAATAGACATCCCCTCGCCACCAAATGAACAATTGGCTCATACCGTTTGGGTCACCACCATAGGTAAAAGAACCCGAGGCAGGTACTTCACGGCTTATCCAAGAGGTAAGTGACCATCTATGCCCGGTTTTGAAGTTGATTCCTAGTTTCATCCCAGGCAGAAGTGTATCAGTAGGATAATCAAAGCTTTGCCACAAGATTTTTCCTGTCGAGCCATCTGAATTTTGGTCGCTCAATACAAGATTGCCTGAATCCAATAACGTTGCACTTAGATTATATGTAGTTATAGGAAACGAATTGAGCACAATATCCTGTCCTACGCCATATAAAATCTTGGAAACGCCATTGACATCGATCACAAGGCTCCCTGACGCGTCAGGGATACGGTAGTCTCTGTTGCCTACCCATACTGGCTTCAGATCATCGTTAAGGCGGTATGTTGTAAAATATGCCTAAATAACGATTTTTTGTTGTGTCAGGGCTGAAGAATTGCAGTCTGAAGGCCTTGTTTTTTGAATTCAGGTGCTCCCAATCTCTGAGCTGCTGGCCCTGGAGGAATGTGTCCATTTCAGAGCAAGAAGAGCGGATGAAGTAGCAGCATGAACCAAGTCGGAAAAGCAGGATTCCTCCATTAGGAACAGCCATTGCACTTGTGGATTATTTCAGAGATTGGGTTCCCCTGATCTGATTAAACGAAGCAGGTAACAGCCAGCTCCATTGACTAAATTATGAGTGGATTCAACTGATGAAACATATCACTCGCTGACTGATTGACTCACGTGGAATCAAGCAGTTTACTGATGAATTTTCTATTGGCTGTGAAAGACTGAACTTGCCCTCTTTTTTATTTGTGCGCGCGTGTGTGTGGGTGGGCCTAGTCATAATTACCAGTTTTGGACTATATGCCTCATCAAGGATGAATGACTTGGTAAATCTGGCTTAGGATTAAATTTTTAGAATTGAAGACACCTTCAATTTTTAATTTACAACACATTTTAAAATGACGAAATTACATTTTTTGATGACCAAAATACCACTAAATAACATTCTACTTTGGTTTAGAAATTACCTTAAATTAATAAAACACCAAAAATGCATTTCAATTGCATTCAAGTTAATTCACGTATTTTCACTGAACTTAATCCCTTAGCCAAGAAATTAAATGACTAACAAACCCCTTAGCAACATTCATGTTGATATGCCAAAACGTTGTTTTCTTCTTGCACATCATTTTTTTTTTCAACTGCAGTTCGAATTTTTCCTCCTACAGTAACCATTATGTACTTGAAATTGTTTTTGGATTTAGATAGCAGTTGTATTGTTGTGATGGATTTAGTTTCAAGTTTTATTTACTAGATATTCAATTTGATGATGATAGTACTGTTTATTTAGTTTTTATTTAGTCTATGACATGGAAGTCCCGGGTTTAAATATTAGAAACAACCTATATGTATACAAGGGTAAGGCTGCGTACATCTGACCTTCCCCAGACCCCGTAATGGTGGGAGCCTTCATGCACTGGGCTGCCTTTTCTTTGTAATTTATTTATTTATTTTTTAATTTAGTCTGATTATTCTTGTATTTGCCCCCATACTGATCCTTCAAACACAATACACTCACTAGTGTTTGTGGCCATTCCGGATGGGTGTGTGAAAAATTGTATTTTGTATTAGAAAATGACAAATAAAATCATGTTATTACTGGAAGAGTTTTGAAGAAAAATGCATGGAGGATATCAATTTTATGTTTCGTTTCCATGTCCCTATATCCATGATCCATGCATGAAAAATTACTTTATCTCGCTTCTGTCACTGAAATTGTTAGTTCATTTATGGAACACTTCTCTGTCTTATCATCCTTTTAATCTTTTCTTGTTCCCATCTCAATAAAGAAAGCTGGTTTGTTTGGTGCAGGTAGTTCCAAAGTGTTGTTTGTCAGCATAGAGACAATATCTGACATGGAAGGTCTCTCTGCAGCTCGGTCTTGGACACACAATAAGGCCAAATGAATGCACCTCTTTACTTCATTACAGGAGCAAGAGTGGTGATCCAATGTTTGGTCCATTAGCTCTTGAGCTCTTCCTTCTTTCCATAACTCCCATGCCTGAGGTAAATACAGTTTTTGGACAAAAGTATTTATCAGCTTTAACTTCATGGCAAATTAAAGTTTTCTAATCCCGAACAATTAGTCTAAGCTCAAAGTCAGTTTGGAATCTTACATATCCAACGAGGTTGAGTACGTACTTTGAATTATGGAAGCTGTTGTTTCTCTTGCCGCTCACGACCTCTAGCAGTAACACTCCGAAGCTGAATATGTCGGTTTTCATGGAAACAATTCCATTTATAGCATACTCCGGAGCCATGTAACCACTGTAAATGGTAATAGAATGTCTAGATTTAATAACATTATTCATGCATAATATTGATGATGTCTTGGTTTCCGATGATTATTTACTTACTATATTTCAATAATTTACTTACTATGTTCCAACGACTCGGTTTGTGTTTATTTCAGATTCTCGCAGCTCAAATATTCTAGCCATGCCAAAATCTGATATTTTTGGATTCATTTGGTTGTCAAGTAAGATGTTAGCTTTTAGATCTCTATGAATTACTTTCAACCTCGAATATTTATGCAGATAGAGAAGTCCCTGAGCAATGCCCCCAATGATGTTCCAACGGCTGGTCCAATTTTGCAATTCTTTTCTGCTAGGATCTGTTTGATTGCAAAAAAAGGGGAAAGAGAAAAGGGCCATAAAGTATACTTAAATATGTATATGTTCCATGAAATGTTCAAAAATAAAAAAGGTAGGAAAAGAAGTAGATTTTATTACTTATAAAGAGAAATTGTCAAGTGAATTAAACGAAACAAGAAAGAAGCCGATTGGAAGAACTAAAAAATGCAGGAAGTGTTAAAGATTGAATACCGAAGAGGAAGAAATCCAGGCTTTTTTGGGCCATGTACTCGTAGACTAAAATCCTTTCTTCCCCTTGAATGCAGCATCCCAAGAGCTGAACAAGATTAGTGTGTTGCAGTTTGGAAATTAGTGCTATTTCATTCTTGAACTCCACCAGTCCTTGTCCTGAACTTCCTTAAAGTCTTTTTATTGCTACCTCTTGCCCATCATCATGTTTCCCCTGAAACTTTGTCTAATTAGCAATCTCTCAAATGACCCTAATTTAGTGTCTCAAGCTTACCTTATAAACTGGTCCAAAACCGCGCTCCCCTAATTTGTTTGAGATTGAGAAATTGCTTGTCGCTGTAAAAATGCTTTCAAAGCTGAAGATATTCAAACGGTGGCTCATCTTCTTGTCTTTTCTCTGATTTTTGGTCAAGCTAAATTTGGTTGGAGGGCTTGTGCTGCCACCTAACTCATACAGTAGCATTTTTTCTTCTGGCTTTCTCTTCCCTAATCATTGCGCGCAAAACATGAAACCTAGTGAGCATTGACCTTCTAGAAACGTTATGTGCAGATTCAAAATAATAAGCTCAACCTTTTACATGCTGCTTTTTGCGTAACACATAGAATGAGAAGCCCAACACTAGTAGCACTGCTCCCACTGCAATTATTAGCCATATCCATGACTTCTTTCCTGCATCGACAAAGCATGTCAACCATCACATAGTAATATATGTTAACCTGGTCATTTAGCGCTTTTCTCTCCATTTTTGAATAATATGTCATCAAGGTTAGGCATTTTCATCTTGCAATAAATGAGGCATGGTGAGGCATCATGCACTCTGGTCATCCTGCCCACTGCCCACCCCTTAATTATTTGATTTCCCATTTTGAACAATTATCTGAATGTTTAATGCTTCTAAGATGACAAATGGACATGAGCACTGTGTAGATTGCAATGTATAGTAAAACGTTACAAGAAGAGGAGAGAAGGAAAGAGAATTATTGAAGGCCTGGATGGAATTGTACTTGTTGCTTGAAAAGCTAAATGCTCAATGTCGGAAAGTTTTTTTCCCTGGTAATTATGTTTTTTGTTCAGATTGAAAAATATCGATCTTTTTTTAAGAACAAATGGAATCTTTAGGAGAAGAAGGGTATCATCAAATATCCAAATGAAGAAACAGCAAGTAGTCTAGCAAATATCCTTCTTGCATTGGTCATGTGATAGGCTATGCTAAGACTACGTTCTATTTGGAGATAGATTTGATTGATCCATTTTAACTTTAAGACACCCTAATGCTCCTTGGACCTGCTTTAGTCAGTGTATGTTATACTTGATGAAACTCCTACATACATGTTAAAGCTTACCTCTTCCTGAAACTAGAACATAAATTTTTCTTCCACTAAATTCCTCTTTTGCGAAATCCAATGCTGGGCTCCAAATTTCACAACCAGCTCCGTTGTCATTGATCTAGGCATAAGCAACACATGAACAATTCTGTAGGCACTTGTCCTGACAATCAAACAGACTCATGTTGGAGCTATCACTAAACTTGAAGCTTTCACCATATATAAAACCTCGTTTTGGTTCGAACCACACATCACCTTCCCTGCATTCTGGCAGTACCTTTTCTGCACATCCTGGATAAACAATGCCCGAGAGGGAACACGCACCATATGTTGTTGTTCCTCCACTTTCCAGGACATTGCCAGTTGTATCCAGGCTAAATCTTGCTAGACTATGATTCGCAGTAACTATATATGTGAGGTATTTCTCATCCTCATTCGACACATAGTTGAATTTGTAGTAATCTATGAAGCACGAACACGCGACACGGATACGACACGGTGACACCACAATTTCTCAAAAATCCCGACATGGACACGGCAGGGATACGTCAATAAATAAAAATATATTTTTATATATGTTAGACTAATTAACAAAAGACGTGCCATTAAACAAATTCATTCAACAAAAAACCAATAACCATAAATCTTTAAAGTTCAAACCAACATTCGCATTTAAAAAATTCCCATAACCAAAAGGAAGAAAGACACAAGAAAAATTTACTCGAGGTCGATTAGTTGATTATCATCTCCACACTTTTCGTCGGTGAATATGACGGTTAGCTTTATACCTTTCTCATTTCTCTAATTGTTAAAGACCCATTTTATAGAGTTATAATATCAAATTACAAGATACACACGCACCTCTTAAATAATATTGTAATTACAGTAAGTTAATTAAAAAAAATTATATTATTGACCTCCAAAAAAATTCATGACACGAGCTTCCGAAGTGTCCGATACATTCATTTCGCGTGTCGGTGCCGTGTCGAAATGTAAAATAAAAAATGAAAAAATTGGACACGCCCCGACACGTGTCGGACACGTGTCAGAGGCGTGTCGATGTCCAACATGTGTCAGACACTGACACTTGACCTCTGACGGAGTGTCGGTGCTTCCTAGGTAGTAATCATGGTATTGAGGTGCCTTGTCAAACCGCCCCTCACGCCAAAGCCCACTGCTCCAATAGACATACCCCTGCCACCAAATGAACAACTGACTCGTACCGTTTGGATCACCACCATAGGTAAAAGAACCTGATCCAGGTACTTCATGGCTTATCCAAGAGGTGAGTGACCATCTATGTCCTGTTTTGAAATTAATCCCCATTGGTAGGATAATCAAAGCTTTGCCACAAAACTTTCCCTGTTGAACCATCTGAATTGTGTTCCCTTAATACAAGATTGCCTGAATCCAACAGCGTAGCACTTAAATTAGACCTAGTTTCCGAAAATGAATTGTGAACAATACTGTTTCCGCCATTGTATAAAATTCTGAACACGCCATTAATATCGATCCCAAGGCTCCTGATGCATCGGGGATTGGGTTGTCTCGGTTGGCTACCCATACAGCTTTCTGATTGTAGGGAAAGTATGTCCACTCGGGTGGTATATTAAAGAGTATACGTAATAACGGTTTTTCGTTGTGCCAGGGCTGAAGAATTGCAGCCTGAAGACCTTGTTTTTTGAATTCAGATGCCCCCAATCTCTGAGCTGCTGACCCTGGAAAATTGTCTGTTTCAGAGTGAGAGGCGCTGATGAAGTAGCAGCATGAACAGAGGAGAAAAAGCAGGAGAAAAGCCATTGCTCTTCTGGACAAATTGGGTTCCCCTGATCTGATCAAATGAAGCAGGTAATGGCTGGCTCCATTGACTCACTTGTTAGTGGATTTCAACTGATTAAACATGAAGGGGCCCAAACTGATTTGACTTTGGACCACATACCTCAGGATTGTTGACTTGATTATGTTTGTACTTTAGTTTTGAACACAATTTTAAAATGACAAAATTACCCTTCAGTAGCATTCAACTTATTGCTTTCATATTTCTTTTGGATGCCTAAAATATTCCAAGTAACATTCTACTGAGTGAGTCAAAATTACTTGAAATTTTAAGCTATTTTATTTTGTTATCTAACACAATTTGAAAAGTATTTAATATATTTAGTTTTAAGTGCTTAATTATGTTATTAAACATTATGTTAGTTTCAAAAGTTATTCTAGTAATTTAAATTAAATGAACTGAATCCATTTTCTTCATGTATTTTCACTGAACTTAATCCACTTAGCAAATAAATTAAAGGGAATTTTTTTGAGAGGCCCCAAGACTCAAAAAATCATTTTCTAAGAACCATGTCATGTGTTAAAAAATCACTGTTACAGGAACTCGTAGAGTGATAGTTTTATGGAATGAGACTTTTCACCAAATTTTCCTAAATTAAATGACTAAAAAACCTCTTAGTGACATTCATGTTCATATGCCAAAACATCGTTTTCTGCCTGCACATCGATTTTCAACTGCTGCTCAAATGATTCCTTCTACAATAACCGTCTGGACTTGTACTTCAAATTCGGTTCAGAATTAGAAATAAAAGTGGCAGTGTTTGGATGCAGTTAGTTTCAAGTTTCGTTTGCTGAATATTCCATTAATGATAAGAGTGCACTTTACTTAGTTTTTGTTCAGTCTATGATTATTCTTATATTTTCCCCAACTCACTTGGATCTTCCATTGGTAAAAAGAATCCATTGCTCTTTCTTTTTTCCTCCCTTTTTTTTTTTAAAGGAATTGGGTTCTCTTGATCTGATCAAATTATGCCGCTAATGGCCGGCACGATTGACTGATGATTTGTTTATGGCTGTGAAAGGTATGTTATCCCCCCCTTTTTTTTTCATCTGTGATGTGATATTTAGAAAATGACATGGCAATTTTTTTGGCTAGTTTTAAACTAAAAATATTTACTTTATTCGACAAATATAAAATTTAGAAATGCTTGCGATCATTCTATCAATAGTTAATTTATTTCTCTCTCTCTCTCTTTCACTCTCTCTCTCTCTCTTCTTGCAAATGTTTATGTGCTTATTGAATAGATTCTTGTATGCAAGAGACTTTAGACACTGAAATTTTAATGTAACCAACTTATTTCCCAGTATAAAATATTAATAACCAAATCCCATGCGTTGCACGTAGAAGGACTTTGATTAACTTGTTTTTGAGTTTGGGATGAGCTTAGACTTGAATTTTTTTAGTATTAATTTTGTTAATATTTACCATGTTTGAATTTAGACTACCTAATTAATCAACTAGGGCTGAATGATTCTCTTTGGCGAAACAAGTTTGTTTTGTGACCAAGTTACCCTTGAAACTTAAAAGACCATGCCTTGAGCTTTTTCCTTTCTTTTTTTTTTTAAATTTTTTCCATTCTTTTCCAATTAAAAATAAATGGGAAATTGAATTTTCATACATGTTTTAATGGAAAATTAGTTTTGCACATTGATCAAAATCTATGAGATGTAAAGTGTTGTATTCGAAAGTTAAGAAGGTAAAGTGAAAAATGAGACAATGTAGGGGGGGGGTAAAATTTGTCTTTTTTTTTTTAAAGCAAAACTGGGGTGGGACTTGGGAGTGTTTTTTTTTTTTCTCTCAAGAAAAGGAAATTGATTTTTGGTTTCTTGGACAAGGAAGGGTAAGACCGTAACACCCTAAAAAAAAAGCAATAATAAGGATTTGGACACTAATGTTTGACGACAAAAAAGTACAAGTAGATTTTGTAAGGAGGTTGCATGTCTTGAGCATCAAGACAAGAAATTTCCTTAACAACAACTAAAGAAGATGCAGTAATTATAACTATAATTATAGTTATATATACGTGTGAATTGTATTTATTGTGATTTGTGAAAGGGTTTTTCGATAGGCCCAAAGTGGAGAACAAAGAACAAGAAAGACGCCCCATGTTTTTGCGCTTAAGCTGGCAAAACCACTCATCACTCTCTCTCTACACAGCTCTCTCTCTTGTGTTTTTGCATGAGATTGATACAGAGAAAAGAAGTTAAAGGCCATTGTTTTTGCATAATTCCTCCTCACCCATCCCAACTCCCTTGATCAAAACATGGTATGCCTTCTCTCTACTCTCTCTCTCCCCTTAAATATGTATATGCATATATGAATCATTATTCCATGTTTTTGGTATTCTAGAAATAGACAGAGATAATTGGTTTTGCATATAAGTGTTAATTTGTTTATTTGAAAGTATTTGGTTTTGCACTTTTTTTTTTTTTTTTACCATGTGTCCAGTTTACGCACGACTCGACTGATTATTTCACCGGACGATCTTAAGAGCGCACTTCCTCACATTGGCTTGGTACATTTAATATTAAATTCAAGATTTAATTTTCGGAGTGGTCCCTAGAAGAGTCGAACTCTGGTTGACAAGAAAATTTGACACCTCTCCTTGTCAACTGGACTAACACCTTTTGAGTGTGTTGTTTTTGATAAAAGGAGCTTAATATAGGGAGTCTTACAAAAATTTACTTAGGTAGCCTTTGGTTGAATGAAATTGAAGGTTCGAAATTGAAATTGAAAATAAATACATTAAAAATCATAAAATTTACATGCATCATTTCTAACTCCAATTCCAACCCAACACCATCTTAAGAATATATACAATTTTTTTTGACCAAATTCTTTCATTACTTAAACCCGGGACACTCAAAAATATTTTTTTTGTAGTACATGTTTATATAAATCTCTCATAAAAAATTATTCAGAAACTCTCTTTGTTTATGTTTTGGAACTTAAAAAAAAATATTTTTCTGATTATAATAAATTATTTTTAAATTTGTTGGTTCATATATGTTTTTGTTTTTTTTTTTGGACCATTTGACATTGGTTTCGTGTAATTTTATGGAGTGCAGTGTGTGATGGCATTGATGATTGGTTCACTGGTGAGGACAATTACGTCATTAGCCACTCGGCCGATGGCCACTGTGACGACGGTGTTGTACTGCAGTGACCTTCTTCCCCGGAGCGTCAATTGGGATCGTTTCATTCTTCAAGATTTGGTCAACCAAGACAACTATTTGTTTCGGTTTATAGTCCACTTTTTGAGATGTTTCTGGTAATCAATCAACTAAAATGTCAAAATTACACCCCACCCACCACACCTCCCAAAAAATGGAATGAGGATAAAATTGTATTTTTATGCTCTTTGGGATGAATTTTTGAAAATGGGTGTTTGGTCTGAAAAGTTGTTTCTAGAATTGTTTTGGAAACAGTCCTAGTCTTTTGTAATTAAAATCCGGATGATTTACATGTGTAATGGGATGGTGGAAATTCTAATGACACTAAAGTAATAAAAAAAGTCTTAATAAAAAGTCTTGTATCGAATAACTAATTTAATTTCTCTCCCATTTATAAGAGTTGACGAAAATAGTAATATTTCAATTAGAGTAGTATCACCAATCGTTGCTCCACCATTGCCACCATCGGCCATTGGACTCTAGCCATCGGATGAGTCATTCTATTTGTCCACTCTTTTCTGCTAGTCACACCCCCTTAAAAAATAAGAATTATTTTATTTAATTATCATGTTACCATTTAAAATATTAACACAACCATTTAATTTTTTGTTTTTCACATTTTTCTTCCTCACTCTTTTCCTCTTCCTCACCCTTTTCCTCTTCCTCTTTCTTCTCCAGCGAGCAACCATTGCTAGCCGCCAGCGTCGGATTTGCTATCTCTTTGTTGCTATCTAACTCTCATCTCATTTCCCTCTTTATATATATACTAGTTTAGACCTGCGCATTGCGCGAGCTTAAAAAAAATTATAATAAATTTCTTATATTGAATTATATGACATCATTTAGTTATTTTGATTACAATATCCAAGAATTGATGCATAAATTTTAGTAAGTAATAACATTTTAAAATTATCGAATATAAATATACGATTGAAATTTCATAAATAATCATAAAAGTGAAATAATATTTCGATAAATTAGCTTTCACTAATATACTTTAAATAACAAATAAATAACCACTAAATTATGATTAATTCTATCAATTTTTGTAAGTCAACAAATTCCAATTTAACTAATATATATCGTGTCTTTCGTTTTAGGTGAAAATATTTTTTGAATCACAATTATTTTTTTAAATAATTTAAAATGTAGACTAAGAAAATTAATCATATATTTGTACATTAATAATAAAAAAATAAATTAACTAAAAAAAATGAGTGGGGCCACTCTAAACAAATATATCAAATAAATTAATATATCTCAATATTCAATCATTGAATAATTAGAATATATCAAATAAATAGGTAATGATAATAGATTGAAATTTACAAAAATAATAGAAAAATAATTTATGAAAGAAATCACTTGCTGGTATGATGGCTTAACAAATGGAAAATTTGATTGCAAAAGTGATTGATGAAGTAAATACACTAAAATGTGATATATTTATATAGATCAACAGCAGGGGAAGAGATTGAGAAAAACTTACAATAATTATTGGAGACCTCTCAATTCCTGCACTTTGTAACGATAATCTCGGGGGTTTGAGTGATCTTTCATTTTGAACGGTAGTGTAGCTATTACATTGGGGGTTTGGATGACTTTCTTCAATTGTATTAAATAATTATAATTGCATGAATGAAAAACTTTTTGAGCCATGGTAGTGTAGCCATTACATTGAGTTTTGGAATGACCTTGTTATTTAATAGTATTAAATAACGATAATTGTATGAATGAAAAATAAAGAATAAATGGTGACCTTGGGGAGTTTGATTTGCATTATCTTCAATTGTATTAAATGAGGATAATTTCTTGAATGCAAGAGATAAGGAACGGTAGAGATGATGATTGAGGAAGAGAGCAAAGGGATGAGAGGATGAAGCAACTGTAAGCTTTTCTTCATTCAAAGGCCAAGACTTCCACTTTTAGTTTTTCTTATTAGATTAGATATGTATACATTGAATCCATTCGGGAAAATACCAAGGAAAAAATTTAATAGTCATCAACAAGATATCAACAACAATTACAATTTTTAATATTTAAATAACTATATTCATATTATTATAATATATTTAAGATTGCATAACTATATATATATTTTCAAATATGATAAATGGGAGAAATTAAAAAGAGATTAAAAAAAACTACAATAAAAAAAATTGTTTCAATAAATCACTTATTCCAATGACATAATTGAATTTATTCGATTAAAAAAAGAAGATAAAGATAAAGGCAATCCATTCCATTCTTCATCCCAATATAAATAAAATTAAATAAAAAAATAAATAAAATAAAATAAAATACATAATAAAAAAATCAGGTAACATTAATAATATTAAATTTTCACCTCTTTATTGACCTGCATAAATAAAAAAAGAATCCACTTGACAGAGGACAATGAACAAATCATAAAAGACAAAATTATTAACCTTGTTTAAATTGAATGTTAGAGTTATATTAGACACCAAAAGTTGCTTTCACATAACCCCCAAAAAGGGGAAAAAAAATAAAAATAAAGAACAAAGAACAAAATTACATGCACAAATTCAAGTTTGTTTTTTCTAAAAAAATAATAATCAAATCTGAATGTATTGAAATTGAACTTATAGAACTAAATAATTGTTGGGATAGCAAAATCATAACAAAATATAACCAATTTAATCAACCACAATAAAATTGCATCTCGCAATTGATCATTTTTCAATCCTAATTATATGTAATCAATTACAATTAGTTAGATCAACTCGTAGATCGGCAAAGAGAAATCGCAGGTAAGGGTGAGATCAACTAGCAGATTGCGATTTGTGATATGAGAGAAATCAAAACAGAGAAAGAAGATCGGTCTACTGTACAAGA
Organism: Eucommia ulmoides; assembly: GCA_016647705.1. Classification (NCBI taxonomy): domain Eukaryota; kingdom Viridiplantae; phylum Streptophyta; class Magnoliopsida; order Garryales; family Eucommiaceae; genus Eucommia; species Eucommia ulmoides. Next base: position 43,240,558 of record CM028338.1, on the reverse strand, counting down.
GATCGAAGCTACGATTTGTGAGAAATTAAAATAAAGAGAGAAGATTAGAGATTTGAGCAACCAATTGAAGTTGCCATCTGTGAGATACCAGAACAGAGTGGGAATATTGGAAATTTGTGCGAGAGATCGAAATTGCGATTGCGAGAAATCAGAACAAAGAGACGATCATAGATTTGTGCGAGAGATTGAAACTGCAATCTTGGAGACCTTGTGAGAGAAAGAGATCGATGATTTGGGTGAAGGAGATACCCCACTGCGGTTGAAAGAGATAGGAAAACCCTAATTAAAGTTACTTTTTATGAATTAGGATGATTGGACGGTCCAAAATGTAAGTTGGTTTGTCTTTTAATCTGACAGTTCTCTTTATAAGTGTCCTAACTTATTACACACACACACACACACATTCCTCTTCATTGTATCAATCTCCGATCATGCCGGCGAGTTTGCTCTGAGTTGCATTGTATTTATTTGCTCTTGTGTGTTATACTTGTATATATTCAGAATTGAATAATCTTGTATATCTTACTTCTAGATTACTTTGCTTGAATTCATGATAAAACAAATTGAATTATCATACTTGTGCTTTCTAAAACTTCATATCTATTCTTGTGATATCCAAACATTTTGAAAACCTAAAAGAGCTTTCTAAGATCAATTTAACATGGTTTTTAACTTAAATCACGAAATTCGTTAGAATTGATATATTGAACATAATAAGAGCTTGCATCGCAAGCGAGAGATTAAGTTACGAATTGAAATTTTAAATTCTCTTACGTACCATTTTAATAAGAAGTGAGATGGTTGATTTTAACTAAGAAATTAAACAAAAATTCAAAATCTAATTGATATTAACTAGATGGGATCAATCTATTTTTTATTTTTATTTTTATTATACAGTAAGGTATGTCCGAATTACCTTACGCGTACCTCGAAATCACATATGTGGGCAATCTTAAGGGCGCACTCTCCCTCATCGGGCTGATGCATGCAGTATTTTACTTCTAAAGTGTTCCTAAAAAAAAATCGAACTCTGATTGACAAAGAAATGTGATACTTACCAACCCAACTAACCCTCTTGGGTAAATCAATCTAGTTAATATTACTCAAATCACTAAAAAATAAATAAATTCAAATATCGAATAAAAAATGATAAGTATATACTAGATTATTTTAAGGATAATATAATAATCTTCCCCAAAAAATGATCATTTCCAATTCATCATTTGATTCGATACACAAGCTGAGAAAACATGACCTTTTTTTCTTGAAAATTCGTATTAATATCGGTGTTAATTTATAAGTTATTCATACTCTCAAAATCAAATGTTACACTTGTTAGGTGGTATCAAATCAATATATTAAAATTTATTGTATTTTATTGATTTGATACCAACTAACAAGTGTAACATTTGATTTTGAGAGTAAGAATAACTTATAAATTAACACCAATATTAATACGAATTTTCAAGAAAAAAAATTGGTACCGCGTTGGTGATATACAACTAGGGCTGCTGCATTTCCACGATAATGCATGGGCGCTAGGCCATGGTATCGTTCCTGCCCCGCCGTATCCCATATATCAAATTTCACGGTGGCTTCCGATAAAGAAAGTATCTGAGTGAAGAAAGCTACTCCAATCGTTGGCTCCGGGATAAAAAATAATGTCAAATAATCCTTTTTTATTTAAAAAAAATAGTAAAAAATAAGGGAAATAAAAAATCTTCTTGAGAAACAAGTATCCATAGAGAACCTGGTGATCGAAAAACTGGCCTTTCCCAAATCTAAACACCAAGCTGGTTTTGCCTGTTCCCATGTCTCCCATAAGCACCTACCATAAAAAAAGATCAACATTATTCTCCACAACATCACTCTTTTTTTTTTTTTCCCTCAAATGCTACATCATGAAGTTTTTCATCTCAATAAGTTTGTATATGTGCATCGTTTTCTCACATTTTTTTATAAGACTTGTTCTCTTAAAATAAGTATTTAATTGTAATCACAACTCAGTTTTAAGTGTTGAATTGTGTGATCAAATCTGGGCTAGGTCAGCGTTGCCCAAAATATTTAAGGGGCTCTTATTTTATAGTCTTCTATTTTTATTTTTATTTTTACTTGTTTGTCTTAGTTTAGAACAATTTATTTTTTTAGTCAATTTCAACTTGTTTTTAGTTCTAGTTGTTTCTACCTATATGAATTTAATAATTCGTTGGTATTAATTGAAGAATTAACCAATTAATTAATATTGACTCCATGACAAAAGCTTATTCGTAAGGACTAAAAAATAATGGGAGAAAATAGAGAAAAAAAAGTGACTTATTTTAAGGATGATTTAATATTTTTCCCAATGTCTAAACCAAGTTACTACTAGTAGTCCACACGGTTCATCATATATAAGACCATCTCATCATCAATTCTGATGTCAGATCTCACAATATCCCTTGCTCAAACAGGCGATGTCCTCTTTGCTGGTGGCCCAGTTTATCCCTTGGTTGGTGATGTAGATAACAACCCATAAGTTGACATAATATTTTCCACAGTGACTACCTCTCTTTTACTCTTATCTTCAGAAAACCAAATTACTAATCAAAAGCTACTAAGTTGCTCTTAGACTACATTTTGAGATAATAAATATATATTTTGGTGTTTTTATCATCCAAAAAAAGGAAATAGTCACTAAAATTGTTTCCTAAACACAAATATATATTTTGGTGTTTTTATCATCCAAAAAAGGAAATAGTCACTAAAATTGTTTCCTAAACACGAAAGAGAACATTTGTGTAGTCTCAATAACTATAAATTGTAGAAGAAAAAAGGGATTATAATTTGAATACTAGTTGTAAGTGAAAAATCCAATTTTATATAAAAATAGCTTAGGGGGTGAATAGGCAAATAATTTTTTTCCCTCTAGATCTCTAAACCACTACCAAATATAAGTTAATGCCTCCTTTTGGTGGTCAGTTCATCCCCTAGATGGTGATGTAGATAACAATTTATAAATTAACATAGAATTACACTATCTTCAATAAACTTGAACTACTAGTCATAAGCTACTTGCCTCTAGATCCATTTTGAGATTACTCCGGAAAGTTGATATATGTTTCGATGATTTATCTTCCAAAAGGCGGGAAAAGGTCACTAAAAATCTGTTTTGAAACTGAAAGAGAGCACTTGTGTAATGTCAATAACTATAAAGTGTAGCATACGTAAATCTAACTAGATTCGAATACAAGAGGGTTTGTAGTTTGAAGTATAGTTGTAAGATGAATCCAAGATGATTTAGTCATCCAATATAATCTACTTTCAAGTGTGTACATACACAAATATGGCGAAATGAGAGATCTAAGAAATCATAATTCAAAATAAAAAATTATAGAAGTATATGATTCACTTAAGAAATTAGTAAAAAGTGTAGGAACCTAATGGGTCCAACTCACTCTTAAAAAACGCTTTGTAAGATGAGGATTGTTTCTAGGCATATATATAGCTCAGGATTAGGTAATACAAGCGATGTGGAATTTAACATGCCCCTCACTCGCAAGGTGGACTTTGACAAACCACTACGAACGGAGATCGGAGACTCCAACATCAATGTGAGATTCAACACGCACATCACGTGCAGGGTGGACTTTGACAAGTCATTGCGGACGGATATTGGGGAGCCGAACATCAATGTGAGATTCAACAAGCACCTCACGCGCATGGTGGACTTTGACAAACCACTGCGAATGGATTTTGGGGAACCCAATATCAATGTGAAATTCAACACGCTCAACATCAGACATGAAGTCTGGCTCTAATATCATGTAGAAACCCTATGGGCCTAAGCCTAACTCACTCTCTAAAGACGCCTTGTAAGATGAGGATTGTCTCTAGACTTATATATAGCTAATGATCAGGTAATACAAGCGACATGGGATTCAACAAAAAGTACCCAAAATGAAAATTGGTCACAAAAATGATTCCTAATTTTGCTTGATGACTAACATGCCTCAATTGATCATGCCATCATGGTGATTTTAGTATGTAGTTCATCTATAAAAAATTGAAGAGATAAACATCCATGTAATCAAGTATTTCATCAAGCAATCATTGTTTTTTATGATAATAAATGCAGTTTGCATCTAACACAACTAATTTAACTCGGATATCATCTTAATTCTTAATATACAAAAAAAAAAAAAAAAAGTGACATCATAAAAAAAGGGAGGCTTATGATGAATCAAACAATGGAAATATATGGAATCCACAGCTCGCAATTAGTACGACATGGCATGAATCGGAAAAACAGAAGAAAAGGGTAAGACGTACCCACCAGCTTGGCTTGAACGATTTTGTTGCCGGGCCTCACTAGTCAACTCCTTGGTCGGACTACCTGATACGCCAAATCCTGCAACAAACAAGATTAGTGAAAGAAGAACACTCTTCGAGTGAGTGTCAGTTCCAAATACAAGAAGAAGAAGAAGATTTAAGAGGAGGAAGTTCTACTAATTTCTCATAAAAACCTCAGGTTTGATTACAATTGATTATATATACCTCACAAAAGGTTCAACACCAATCTAACAGAAATTGGTTACAACCCAAAAAGAAAAGAAAGTAGCAAAGCCAATAACAAAATTCCCTAACGTCCCTGCCCCCCTGATTGCGTGGTGATTACAACCCCTTCTTTACATGAAGCCCTTCAGCCATGTTGGAAGTTTCCTGATTTGGGTTGGACCCTTAGTAGGCTCATCCATACATTCAACTGGTTCCTCTTCTTGGGCCGTAGGCCTTGGATGAGTGGGCTCCTCAATTGGCAACTTGGGCTGCTCTGTTGGTATGGGTATAGCCGTATCATGGAGCGTGTGGCACAAATAGCAACTAGAGAGGACAGAGGTTTGTTGTTGAAGCTTGCAGGAGGTAGAGAGAACACTTCGGTGGAGCTTGGACCACGGAATGGTTTGAGATTGGAAATGTGAAAAACTGGATGAATTCTGCGGGTGGAGGGAAGGTCCAGTTTGTAAGCAACAGGGCCGATGCATTCGAGCACCGTGAAGGGACCATAAAATCGCTTGGCCAATTTCTGAGAAGCGCGGTGAGCTATGGAAGTTTGACAATAAGGTTGGAGGCGAACAAGCACCTGGTCACCCACGGCAAGCTGAAGTTCACGTTGATGAGCATTAGCCTTTTGAGCCATGCGGTGTTGAGCGTGGAGTAAGTTTTCTTTCAAAGAACACAACAACGCGTCGCGCTCCGAAAGTGCATCGTCTAATGCTTGAATTGAAGTAGAGCCCCGTGAATAACCCGGAATAGTAGGTGGAGGTCGCCCATAAAGTACCTGAAAAGGAGTCATCTTGATGCCACTGTGATAGCTCGAATTGTAACAAAACTTTGCCCAACATAGAAGCGAGGTCCAGGATTGAGGTTTGCCTTGGTTGAAGGCTCGTAGATACTGCTCCAGACCACGATTCACAATTTCCGATTGACCGTCAGTCTGAGGATAGTAAGCCGTACTATGGCACAGTGATGTACCACTCAACTCAAGTAACTTTTGCCAAAAAGTGCTCATGAAGTTATAGAACTAGGGAAACCATGAAGTTTCACAACCAAATCAGCAAATAAGTCAGCAGTCTTCACGGTGGTGAAGGTTGATGGAAGAGCCCCAAAGTGAGTCGACTTAGTCAAGCGATCCACCACCACAAGAATAACAGAGAAGCCACGAGAGGTAGGCAAGCCCATCATGAAATCTGTTACCGGGTTAAAATTTTCAGCACCAATTTTAAACCAAGTGATGGCCTGATCGTTGGCACAATCAGTCAGCCACGGTGAATGCACTGTTTCACAACGGAATTACACCGACAGATTGTAAACACACACGTTCCTGTAACGAAATACAACGGGAATACACCGAAATATTACCGAAACGCACCCACGCAACAGTACACACACGTATTACGGGAAAATCCAACCTTGTATTAATAAACTCCGGTTACAAGGAACCAAATACAACACTTTGTCTGTAAAATCCGCAGGACTGCATTCAGTCTCCAAAAACAAACCAAACAACAGTATTTATAGGAGAAGACAGCAGTTGACAGCCCCAACTGCATAGGCAGACTACCGATACCTGTCCCGACACATGTCAGTACTACAGGAGTTGGTTTTCCTGTCTGAAAACCAACCAAAACCGCCCAAGAACTGCCCAGAACTACTCACACATGCCCTGCACATGTCTGGAAACCACCAATCCATCAGCTCACAAGCTCAGCATTCTTCCAGCGTTTTTGCACCGTCCCAACGTCTGCCCGTTGCCGTCTTGTCCCATAATCTGCTAACGTTCCCCAACGTTTTTCCACGCCGTTGCATGGTTGGAACGTGTCGTTGCGCCCAACTACTGCCAACGTTTCGTGTGCTATTTCCGCACCAGAATGCACCGCCGCCCAACGGTGCGTCATGCCTCTACATGACTCAGCCCAAAATGTAGCGTTGCGCCTACGTTCTGTTTTGTTGCATCTTTCTACCCAATGACGTCCCAACGCCGTATGCATTTTTCGCACCAAAATGCACTGTCGTTCCAACAGTCCGCCGTGTCGCACACATGACACTGTTTACCACGTGTCGTTGTGCCTCCGTTGCACCGTTTTGCCTCGGTATCGCACCGGGGTCTTCCTTTGGTCCTATGATTCCCCACGAGAACCCCATTACCAGCAACCTCTGCCAACACTGCCAACATGCGTCCACGTTGCCCAACAGCGCACCGTTTTGCCAACGCCTGACCAACAGCTTGGTCCAGCACCTCCCCACTCCTCCAACGCATGTTGCCGCGTCCAAAGCATCGTTTGCAACATAGTGTTGCACCTACGTTGCACCATTTTGCCTCGGTCCTGCACCGAGATCTTCCACACTGCCCAACATCCGCCGGTGTTGTGCCACAACGCTGCTACCCACCGATAGGCACCAAGTTGGTGCCCTTTTTGCCAACGAACCCATCCGTGACGCATAACCATGTCCGGTAGCAAATCGCACCAAGTCGGTGCTGTTTGGTCCTCCAGCATTGTTAGGGTCTAACAAATTCCATAGTGAGTTCATCCCAAACCAAGGACATAATAGGTAACGGTTGTGTAGGGGTGGTCATGGGCTCGGGGGCCCACTTAGCCCGATTTTTTTAGGGCTTGGGCTTAGAATTTGAGCCCACAAGCAGGGCCTAGGCCTAGATTTTAGGGCCCGGTCAAATTTAGGGCCGGACTTGGGCAAGGTCCAAAAATTTTAGGGCCGGGCCGGAAGAAATAATAATATATATATATATATATATATATATATACACACACACACACACACAATTATAACTCTAAGGTCCCTAACCCTTTTCATTTTCTCACATACTAGCAACAGCGCCGCAGGAGACTGAGGAGAAAGAGAGAAATCGGGCTGGGTCCGGCTTGGGCCCAGCCCGATTTCTCTTTGGTTTAGTGTTGATTTTTTTATATTTATCTTTGAAATTAAAAAAAAAAATAGGGCTGGGGCCTAGAGGTTTTTTGTAATATTTTAGTCTAAGCTCGGCCCGGCCCATGACCACCCTTACGGTTGTAGGAGCCCGGCGAGGGCCTGAGTTGAGTGCTTAATTTGCTAGCATATAAGGTAAGCAAAAACAAAGTTGACCACATTGGTACGTATCTTGGGCCAATAAAAAACAGAGGCAAGACGGCCCAATTAGGGTTTCGATTTCAATTTCTATTGGAGTTTAGGATTTTGATTTCGATTGAGATTGGAGTTTAGGGTTCGATTACTTGATGATTTCTTGATTGTAGTTTAGGGTTTGTTCTTGATTTCTAGACTAATATCGTTACCAAACGCGATTCTGCTCCTAGAATGAAAAAAAAAATTGTCGTTACCAAACGAGATTCTGCTCCCAAGAAGGAAATAGAATTCCTATCCAATCCCATCTCATCCTACTTGGATGGGATGAGATGGGATGGGAATGGTTACCATACAAGCCCTAAGTATCCCAAATAGTCTACTGAGACTTGGTAAAACAAGCACTTAGAAAGCTTGATAAAAAAAAATGAGCATGTAAACAAGATAACACCTGTTCCAAGTGTGAGACATGGTCAACCAATATAGAGCTATAAACAAGAATATCACTCACAAATTTTCGTAGAAAAAAGGCAAAAATATGATGCATTGTGGCCTGAAATGTCCAAGGTGCATTGGTCAAGCCGAACGACATGACGAGAAACTCGAAGTAGCCGTCATGAGTCCGAAAGGCTGTGTTGTAAGTGTCACGGTTTTGCACTCGAATTTGGTGGTACCCGACCCGTAAATCAAGCTTGCTGAACACTGTTGCACCATCTAATTCATCCAACAACTCATCAACGGGATAAGAAATTTATCCCTAACAGTCACCGCGTTTAAGGCTCCATAATCCACACAAACCGATAAGTGCCGATTTTTTTTTTTGACCAGCAACACAGGGAACGAGAACGGGCTTTGGCTGGGTTTGATAATACCTTGGTCCAACATTTCACGGATCAATTTTTCGGTTTTTGTGTTTTGGAAATAAGGATAACAGTATGGGCGAACATTGTCTGGTTTGGTATTGGGGAGGAGACGAATTTTGTGGTCAATGAGTCGGTGGGGATGTAGGCTAGTGGGTGGGTGGAACAAGGATTGAAACTAGTGAAGGAGGTTAGAAATTGGTGGGGGAATAGTGGTAGGGAAGTCGGGTTTGTGGGGGGTCACGGCTGGTTCCAAGGTGAGTGAATCCTTGCTGGGTACTTGTTGGAGTTCAAAAAGGCAATGAACTTTAGTGTTGTGGAGCAAGGTTTGTAACTGCTGGAGAGTAATTAAACTCGGTGTATTGGACACCTCTCCTCGAATAACCACTAGCTTGTCGTTCCATGAAAACTCCATCGACATGGCCGAATAGTCATGAAAAACACGGCCCAAATGTTGAAGCCACTGAATACCAAGTACAATATCCGGTCTTTCGATACGCAAAAAAATAGATCCAAGATAAAGTCATACCCCTGCATAGTTAAGGTCACCCGAGGACAATAAAATCGATAATCCAGATAGTCACCGTTACCAATATAAACGCAAAAATGAGAAGCAGGTTTAATGGGGAGGACGATATGCTCAGCCAAAACCGGTTTGATGAAATTATGAGTACTCCTACTATCAATGAGTACTTGAAAATGCTGATTGTCGATTTCGCTGATTAAACGAAGAGAACGGGGATTCGACTAGCCAACAAGAGCATTTAAGCTAGAAATATCAGTTGTAATTGCGTCGTCGACAAGCCCATCTGTAAGCTGTACCTCGTCGTCCACGGGGTTGTCATCATTGGTACCATAAAGCAAGAGAAATTTTCTACGACAACAATGGTTAGCACTATATTTCTGGTCACAGTTGTAACAAAAACCCTTGTCATGTTTTTTTTTTTTGGAAATATTATATTTTAAACCTTCTAGGTATTGACACTTTTTTAAACGGTCACTCTCCATTTGAGCGTTTCATTTTAAACCCTCTACGTATAAACACGTTTTTAATTAGTCATTCCGTCAGAAATTTCATCCAAACTAATAAAATTTTGAGGGCAAAATCGTTATTTTATACTTTTTTATTTTTTAATCATTTTTTATCTCTTTTTTTATTTATTTATCTTTTTCTTTTTTCATTTTGATTTATTATTTAACCCCCTTTCTCTCTCTCTTCCTCATTTTCCCCATTTCTCTCTATTCCTCCATCTTCTCGCTAGAGGGAACCACCCTTGTTATGGGGGATGGTACCCCCTAAATAGGGGGTGCCACCCCGTGTTTCGAGGGTATTTTCACCCCCATTACGGGGGGTCAAAATACCCCCGGGTGAAAATACTCCCTGTTAAAAGTAGTGTTACCATTCCCTGTTCGTGCCGGTGGGAAGAGGGAGAGAGGTAGAGAGAGGAGGGAAGGAGGAATAGAGAGAGGGAAGAAGGGAGAGAGGGAATCAGGAAGAATGGAAGAGGAAGAAAGAGAGAGAGAGAAATGTAGGGAAAAAAGAAAAAAAAAAAACAAAAGGAAAAAATCATTAAAAAATAGAAAAATATGTAAAATGACGGTTTTATCCTTCTATTATGTTAGTTTTAATAGAATTTCTGACGGAAAGACCAATTAAAAACGTGCTTATACGTAAAGGGTTTAAAATGAAACACTCAAACGGAGATGGACCGTTTAGAAAAGTGTTAATACTAAGGGTTTAAAATGTAATTTTCTTTTTCTTTTTTTCAATTCAACTGGAGAGAGGCGATGGATGGGTAGGTGGAGAGTAGGTAAGAGGGGGTTGGAGGATGGTTGTTTGGATGCTGTAGGGGCCACTGGGTGATTGGAATGAGAGGAAGAAGAGAAGGTACAGTGAGGTGGGGTGGGTGTTGTACTGGAAAATGATGTATGGGTTTGTGGGGGAGTCAGTTACGTAATAAATACTATTTAAAAACTTAATTACTAAAAACGCATCGTTTTCATCTTATTTACCAAATTAGACTTACCTGAGGTTGTGAACCCCGGGTTCAAAAAACGATATTTTTTTTTTTTTTTAAAACCTGCGGTTGTGTACCCAGGGTTCTATTTAGAACCCAGGGTACACAACCCCGGGTTTACATTAAAACAAATACTTTGAAAACAAAAATCCCTTCTTTTGTGTAGATATAAAAAAAATTGTATTTTCTATTTTCAATGTCATGAAAAAAAAATTACACTTAAAAAAAAAAACTTATTCATGAAATGAATTTTTAATGTTTTTGACAACTTTAAATTAATTAATGGTGATTTAAAGGTATTTTAAATAAATTTAATTTTTTATTTTTACATAAATTACGTTCAAAGCACTCCATAATATTTTTTACAATACTAAAAACGGATAAGTGAATGATTTTTAAAAAATCGCCAAAGTTGGCTAGATGAGCTGTTTTAATGACGACGTAATTTTTTCGGCAATTTGGAGTTAAAATAACAGTAGTTAATCCGTACACAAAATGAATCTATTTTTTTTGTATACAAATTATGTTCATAACACTACATAACAAAACTGAGATCATTAAAAATAGATTAGTGAATAATTTTTAAATTATCGTCAAAATTGGTCGGATGAGTTGTTTTGATGACAATGTAATTTTTTTGAAAATTTTGAGTTAATAAAAGATGGTTTATCCGTAACAGAAATGAATCCATTTTTTTTTGTACACAAACTACGTTCATAACACTAAATAATAAAATCGAGAACACAAAAAACGGATTAGTGAATAATTTTTAAAATAATCATAAAAAATTAATTGAATAAAACATAATATTTAAGAAATAAATAGCCAACAAAAATCTCTTAAATAATCAGTTTGCTTGTCAATGTTGTTGATTATTTTTCATAATAATAATAAAACAAAATTAGACAATAATTTAAAGCATACATGATTATTAGGACACAACAATGAAGAACGGTAATTAAAAGCGTATCTGTTTGGGCCATCGCAGAAGATTGAATTCGTCGCAGCGGATTACTAACTAGGTCTTCCTCCCTATAATCTAGATTATTGTGGTGACGGCTCTCAATGGGAAGAAACCTCTTAATCTAGATTAGGGAGGGGACCTAGTTATATATATACTAGGGTTTCTCGTTGGCCCCTCCCATAACAGATTTCAACGAAATCCTAAACCTACACTTGCCACTTAACCAGGCTTCTACATAAAAGATGTCACAACTCAAATCAAAATATGATCACTGATTATTTGGGCTGCTTAAATAATAGATTATCCATTAACCCATTTTTGTAAAATAATTAATTCAATTAATGTTAGCCCATAAAATATTCCAACATTCTCCCATTTGGGCTATATTAATTGAATAAGTTTAATTTTAAAAATAAGATTCTCGGGTTAATAACAGAAAAATTTATTTTTGGTGTGGCCACACATTTTGTTTAAAGAAATGATAGTCTATAAGTAGCATCTTCATAAACTTATTTGGTCAAACATGATCTTAATATTGAATTATGATAGTCTATATGTTAATCTCAACAAACATAAGACTTTCATATTCACAAATACTTATAATCATATCGACATGGATCATAAGTCCTGTAGTGTAGTAAGAAACCAATGCCAACATGTGATCATTATCAATATGCATTGTTTTTGTCGGTCCTCATTAAGTTTTTTCAACAAAATGAAATTATAATTGCAATTTCTCAACAAAATGAAACTGCTGCAATTTCTCAACAAAATGAAACTACTGCAATTTATCAACAAAATGAAATTGCTAATTGCAGTTTTTCAATAAAATGAAACTGCTGCAATTTCTCAATAATATGAAATTGCTAATTGCAGTTTCTCAATAAAATGGAACTGCTGCAATTTCTCAATAATATGAAATTGCTTGACTTTAACAAGTCATCTGTTACTAATAATACATCACGAGATCTCAAGATAGTGATTAATGATAGTCAAAAGTATACAACTGTAATTCTTAACGCACAATATCTTAAGATACCATATTGTATAATAAATTCAAATAATATGATATGAGACAATATAATACGCAATAATGATGATTATCAAATAGATTTCAATTTTATAAAACGCATAATAATAATGGTCACAACGTAATCATCGAAATAAAGAAAAATACAAAAGCTCCCACTAAACTAGAGAATCAAAAGACTCAATGACACCCATATTTACAACATGTTACTTGAACTTTATGGGTCTTAAACCTTGGTTTAATATAATCGATTCAAATAATATAATACGCAATCATACAATGTGCAATAATGATGATCATCAAATAGAATTCAATTTTGTAAAATGCATAATAATAGTAGTCACAACGTATCATAGAATTAAAGAAAAATATAAGAAAATTTCTACTAAATCGGAGAATCAATATACTCAAATAAGTATAAGTGACATAATATAAGAATCAATTGTATCATCATAAACTCTTCTTTAGGCAGAGTCTACAATAAATAATTATTATTTAAACACGAAGATCAATAAAATAATGAAAACTTTATAACAATAGTGATCAATGCTTACACAACACAATTATCGAAATAAAGTAGAATATTACAAAGATTCTTATTAAATCAATGAATCCATTTAGAATTTCATTGTGGCGTTATTGTTGTTCACAACAAAAAAGAAATTGCTTTCACAAAAAATTACAACTGGATCAATTATAGACAATGGGGCAAAATGCTCAATTAAGTATAGGCAATACAATATAAGAATCAATTGTATTATTATAAACTCCTATTTGGGTAAAGTTTATAATAAATAATTATTCTTTAATCACGAGAATCAACAAAATAATTTTTTTTTACAGATTTAAAAATTCATCCCTTTTGAGTAGATTGACTTTCAAATCCATATATTTTCTTCAAAATATAATGAAACAAATAATCTTTCAAAATTAATTCCCTTTGGGCAAACAAATTTATCAAATCATTTATTTCACATAATATCCTTATACAATTCAATTAATTTGCATAATAACCTCATTTGGGTAGATAAATGTACAAATTAATTTAAAATTTTTCTATCAACAAAATAGAAACTCGAAAACTTACAAACTATGTTGGTTAAATTATTTTGATAAAATAACCTCAACAATTTACAAGCAAATGTTCCAAATTGGAAAAAAATTAAGTTATATTATCCAACAATTAAATTTATCTGTACAATAATCCCATTTGGGCAGGTGAATGCACAAATTAATCTAAATTTTTTTCCATCAATAAAATATGAACTCGGAAACTTACAAATTATGTTGGTTAAATCATTTTGGTAAAATAACCTCAACAATTTACAAGCAAACGTTTCAAAATGAGAAAATTAAACAATATTGCCTAACAATTAAATTAATCTGCACAATAACCTCCTTTGGGCAGGTGAATGCACAAATTAATCTAAATTTTTTTTCATCAACAAAATAGAAATTCGAAAACTTACAAATTATATTGGTTAAATCACATTCGTAAAATAATCTCAACAATTCACAAGCAAACGTTCCAAATTGAAAAAAAAAATTAAGTTATATTGCCCAACAATTAAATTAATCTACACAATAACCCCATTTGGACAGGTGAATGCATAAATTAATCTAAATTTTTTTTCATCAATAAAATAGGAACTCGAAAATTTGTAAATTATATTAGTTAAATCATTTTGATAAAATAACCTCAACAATTCACAAGCAAATGTTCCAAAATAAAAAAAATTAAATAATATTGCTCAACAATTAAATTAATCTGCACAATAATCCCCTTTGGGCAGATTAATGAACAAATTAATCTAATTTTTTTTTCATCAGCAAAATAGAAACTCAAAAACTTGCAAATAATATTGGTTAAATCATTTTGGTAAAATAACCTCAACAATTCATAAGCAAACGTTTTAAATTGAAAAAAATTAAGTTATATTACCTAATAATTAAATTAATCTGCACAATAACCCCCTTTGGGCAGGTGAATGCACAAATTAATTTAAAAAATTTCTCATCAACAAAATCGGAACTCGAAAACTATGTTGGTTAAATCACTTTGGTAAAATAACCTCAACAATTCACAAGCAATCATTCCAAAATGGAAAAATTAAACAATATTATCTAATAATTAAATCACAATAACCCCCTTTGGGCAGGTGAATGTACAAATTAATCTAAAATTTTTCCATCAATAAAATAGGAACTCGAAAACTTGCAAACTATGTTGGTTAAATCACTTTGACAAAATAACGTAAATAATTCACAAGCAACCGTTCTAAATTGAAAAAATTAAACAATATTGTCCAACCATAACAATGCATATTAGCGACATATATGCATATGATCAAAACAAGATAAAATACGTTACAAAATGTACTTTCAGTGATCAACAAGCAATTATAGTTGCAAGAATTTGAACAACAATTTTATCACACTCTTAAACTAATTATTAAATTAGTCTCTATTTAAAATTTAAAAAAAGAGAAATTTGGTGAAAGGTCTCATTCCATAAAATCATCACTCTGCAGGATCCTGTAACAGTGATTTTTTAACACATGACATGGTCCTTAGAAAGTAATTTTTTGAATCTTGAGACCACTCAACAAGATTCCCTAAAAAAAATTAAGGGTTTGAAATTTTGAAAACTATAATTAATCATAATTAGTGTTTTTATGGGTTCCTTAATATGAACCTCAAAAGGCCGAAAGTTGTAGTTAAGAAAATTCAGTTGGCTGAGATATTACATAGGCCCAAACACAAAATCAATATCTATATAATGAGTCTAAACCTGGATCCCTACCAAGATATTCTAGTCATAGTGATAGTGTTTCTGATTCAACGCCTTCTCATATGTTCATGGATAATTTATCCATATTAGTAATTCTATCATACTTATTAATTAATAAATAATTAATGGCCCAACAGGCTCATAAGAATATATGTATGACCCATTAAACACTTCAAAGTTCAGGCAATAAAAGAAATCCATACGAAATTGTACAAAATAATTTAGTACTTTTCTACCATTCCAAAACGCAAATATATTATCCCAAACATAACCCAAATTCGAAAAATGAAAGATCTCATTTTCGTAATAACCAAATTAGTTATTAACATCATACTTAAACCACTAAAATCCTGAATATATATCATACACCTGATTATCTACGACCACTTTTTAACATTACTCTATTTAATTTAACTTCTATCAGGTTACCAAAACAAAATAGGGATATAATTCTTTCAATTATATCATTTATTATGTAGATATTTCACAAAGATAACAAATAGAAAAATAAAGAGTTGATCCTCTCTAAGATTCTTAACCATCAAATACATGAATAAAACAACTATATGGACAATAATCAAAACAATCAAATTTACATAACCTTTAAACTTTAGGGCTTAATTGTGTAGTTAACCCTTCTTACGAGTTTCAGTTGATTACACTTCTGAAAAGAACATATAAAGTTAATAAGACATCTTATACGTTTAAATTGAAACTACTTGGAATAAGTGATATTTTAGTTAAATTTATGGGGTACTTAATGTTAAAACCACTAACCCTAATTTCAATTTCCTCTGCCATACCACTTGAACGTTGCCACCACCTCGTTGCCACTATTCGACTCTATCAAATGAATGTCGATGTTTTTATCAGGGGCAATGTGGACTTTTGACAAACTACTACGAACGGATATCGGGTGAAAACCCAACATCGACGTGGAATTCTACACGTCCAACATCAAACAAGAGTCTTAAAGTAGAAAACCTAATGGGTCTAACTCAGTCTCAAAGAAAATCTTAGCTCAGGATTAGGTAACACAATTGGTGTGGGATTCAATAAAGAATAATATCCCCAAAATAAAACAAACATGCCCTTTATAGCTTATTCTATGAGCAATATGCAATTATCCAACCATCTAATTTGAGCTAGAGTCACATCTTTATGATCAATTGAAAAATACTTAGAATGTGAAGTAGACTTTGGGAGCTTATTCATGGTCTAAGATAATAAAACTTAAAGCATGAATTGATTTCTTTGACCCCTCATGTTTCCTCTTTAAAATAATAAAGACAAATAATTTTTCACTCGAATAATAACTTATCATAGTTTATTCATCATATAACCAATAAAAAAAAAAAAGATATATGCATTATCCCTATGATGCTTACTCTATTAATTTACAATTAATAAGAACTACTCAGGTAGCATGAAATTTATCTTGTATAAATAGCAATGAAGTAAAAGAGTGTATGGAAAATCAATATCTAATTTCTCCAATAATTTCCATTATCAGAAATTAATTCAATTATCTAAAATAAGGCAACAATTAAAATAAAGTAGAATTTATTCACTTTCTACTAGAAGATTAGCACTAATCAACAACCAATAGGTATATGCTCATAATCCATTTACAGCAACAAAACAACATTATCAAATCTATCAATATGTTGACTTATTAATGCCTAATATTTAGTAGTCGGTCGCATTTTATATTCCTCCATTAACTTTCAAATTTATATATTTCATATTCATCCATTTAACCTTCAGGTTTGTAGTAAGAGATTATGGTAGTAGAATGTGACTAAATGAAATTAGAGAATACGTCAAAAGAATCACAATGTTACAATGTCCTTAAATTATGATACCATAATTGTTTTTAGTATAAATCTGAAAATTAAATGTGACAATCAGAAATTATAACTGATTATTAAAAAATAATTCAATCATAGCTGCGAAAATAGTCCACCCAATTTTTTTTTTGATGTATTCCGAGTGATATCAAGAAATCATGATTAGAAAAGTTAAGCAATTCACGATCAACCGCAAAATAGAACTCCAATTCAATAATAGAATTGTTTACTATCTCATTTTTATTTCATATTAACCAAAAAGGGAAAAAACGCTAAATGATATATAGAAAAATCAAGAATAACAGATTTGGACAGTTGAAAAATAATAAGATATTCCAAGAAAAATTCAGTGATGAATTAAAGCATCACATACAAGCTAAAGTCATTAGGATGACATAAAAATCCAAATCAATTGCAATAGTTCTGCACAGAATAATTTGTCAAACTTGTTTCTATTTCTGGAATACTCCAAAACAAAAACATAATTCATATCCCATCTCATCGTAGATTATTGAAAGTTCTCATATCATACTCCATTTAACCCAAAATCTAAGAAATTGGAACAATTGAAGTTATTAAACTAGCTTTTTTTTTTTTTTTTCATGATTTAAAATTAATTAAGAGAATATACATCAATAAATCTTAATTTAGGGAGAGTGAATATAACAATTCTATTCTAAATCATCCAATATAATTTCTGTAAAATTTTTAATAAAAAATAATGTCTAAAAATAATTTTAAGCTAATTAAATCATATAATAAGTAATAATTAATTAAAAATTATTTTTAATCCTCAAAAAATAAAATAAATTTTCCATAAAATTAGAGGATAAAAAAATAAGTGCACAAGAAAAAAGGGGACCCAAAACGGGTCCCGGATGAGCCTCCATGCACCCCCATGCGCATGTACTGCGCGTGGGGCTGAGAACCTCGGCTGGAGGTTGTCTTCAACCTCCAGCCGAGTCCTGAACCGGGTCCTTTGATCCGGTAATTCAAAATCTCAAAATATCATGTTTTTCTCCAATGTTTTTGTGGGTTTATGTAGATCCACTAATTTAAAACATGTATATAATGATTAATTGAAAACAAAATGTGAGAATCATGTCCAAAATTGAAGGACAAGTCTCGGCTTTTACACCTCTATGGCCAAAAAACCCAAAGCTCGATTTTAACCTTATTTCTACCGAAGCTTATATGGGTTTAAGCCTAATAATAATTTAAAACCTATATAAAACATTTAATTAAACCAAAAACTCATCAATCGTCATCAATTTGTAAGGTGAATCTCGATTTTCTAGGGTTCGTGACCGAAATTTCGAAATTGAAATACTCACAGATTACCCAATCAAATAACATGTATAATATATTAAATTAAAGTTTAGATTAATAGGAAGAAAATCCCTAAGTTTTTATAGTCAATAGAAGCAAAATATTACATAAAATCACGGTCCCAAGTTTCGATTTTGGGAGTTTTCTAGGGTTCGTAGCTGAAACTTCAACCACGAAATACTCTCTGATTACGCAACCAAATTGCATGTATCTTATATTAAATTAAAGTTTAAAAGAAGAGGAACAAAAGTCCTAATGTTTCATATCTAATCGAATCGAAAAATCACATGAAATCGTGCCCGCTAGTTTCGATTTTGTTAAGAACATAAAATAAATAAAGTTTCTAAAAAACAATTGTCGATCCTAAATCATGTACATAGACTCTGATACCACATGTTGATTATTTCTCATAATCATAATAAAAGAAAATTAAACAATAATTTAAAGCATACATGATTATTAGGACACAATAATGAAGAACGGTAATCGAAAGCGTACCTGGTTGGGCCATCGCAGGAAATTGAATCTGTCACAGGTGATTACTAACTAGGTCTTCCTCCCTATAATCTAGATTATTGTGGTGATGGCTCTCAATGGGAAGAAAACCCTTAATCTAGACTGGAGATGGGACCTAATTATATATATATATATTAGGGTTTCTCGTTGGGCCCTCCCATAACGGGTTTCAACGAAACCCTAAACCTACACTTGCCACTTAACTAGGCTTCTACATAAAAGACGCCACAACCCAAATCAAAATATGATCACTGATTATTTGGGCTGCTTAAATAATAGATTATCAGTTAACTCCTTTTTGTAAAATAATTAATTCAATTAATGTTAATCCATAAAATATTCCAACAAATGCTAATTTAAAAGTTGGGTCTGATCTGAGTCATCACTCTGGATTTCGAAGATTTCAATTTTACCAACGGGACAAGACGGACGCTTGCGACAAAGATTACAAATTTAGTCACCCAACACTTCAAATCCCAAATTGAAGGTGAAAACAGGCTTTATTTGAAAAAATACTCGACCAAACCGCCTACGGCCATTTGTCATGCTTAGATCTAGAAAAAATACCCGAAATCAAAAAACAATTCTCCCCGAACGGACTATCAAGCGCAAAATTATGCCCATCCGAACTTTTTCTATTCTCTTACATGTAGTTTTCTCTTATCTTGATATCTTACTCTCTTAATTTATCAGTCCAACGTTGACGATAATTTAAAAATTATTTACTAATCCATTTTTAGTAATCTCAGTTTTGTTATGTAGTGTAATGAAAAACATTCACTTGTCTGTCTTTTGTGTTGTAAAAAATATTATGGAGTGCTTTGAACGTAATTTATGCAAAAAAAAAAAAATTTAATTTATTTAAAATACCGTTAGACCACCGTTAATTAATTCAAAATTGTCAAAAATATTAAAAATTCATTTCATAAATAAGTTTTTTTTGAAGTGTAATTTTTTTTTTTCATGACATTGAAATAGAAAACACCATTTTTGTTTTCTATCTACACAAAAGAAAGGATTTTGTTTTTCAAAGGTTTATTTATTTTTATTTTTTAATATAAACCCGGGATTGTGTACCATGGGTTCGAAATAGAACCCGGGGTACACAACCCCGAGTTTCAAAATGCCAAAAAAAAAGCATCATTTTTTGAACCTGGGGTTCACAACACCGGGTGAGTCTAGTTTGATAAATAAGATGAAAACGGTGCGTTTTCACTAATTCAATTTTTAAATAGTATTTATTGAATAACTGACTTGTTTGTGGGGCGAGTTCTTTACCTAATAAATATTTTTCTTAAAAATAATTACTGACAAAGTTGCTTTTCCAACTTATTTACGGTGGCCGGGCATCCCGGTGTTCGGAACACCGAGACTAAGATCCCGATGTTCGGAACACCGGGATCACTTAATTTTTTTTTTATTATTTCAAATGATCCCGGCATTCACAACGCCGGGACCAATTGATTTAAGACACACCACCGTTTTCAAACGGTGGTGTGCCGTTTGTAATGGTCAAACAGTACAATGTATCGTTTGACTAGGCTGCATTTTGCATGTGCAAAATGCAGCTTTTGGTCCCGATGTTGTGAACACCGGGACCAAATGCCTATTTTTATTGCCTCTCTCATTTTTCTTTCCTGCTCATTGATCCTTCCTCTGGTCTTCCTCATTTTCTTCTTCCTGCTCCTTCTTCCATTCATACTTAGAGAGTTTTTTTCATTTAATTTTTTTTTTTACATTTTAATCATCGTGTTCATCATTTATTTGATTGATTTTCTTTATCAAAATTTAACAAATATTACAACTTCACAACTCCTTCCTCCTATTACAAAGGTAAGTTTTTATTTTTATTTTTTATTTTTTTTGTTTAATTTATTTGTTAGTTTGATTAGTGTGTTTTTTACTTTTTATTTGTTAGTTTGATTAATTTATTTGTTTGTTAGTTTGATTGATTACTTTTTTTTACACATTATAATATACTGTTTAAAAAAATAATTAGTTAGTTAATTAATTAGTTTAGTTGTTAATTTAGTTTTTTTAAAACATAATAAAAACATTAGAGGATAGTTTAATTTTAATTTGTTATTTATTTAATTTATTAGTTAGTTTGTTTTGTTAGTTAGTTTACTTGTTTAATTTGTTGGTTAATTAGTTAATTTAATTTATTAATTTAGTTGTTAAATTAAAAATTACAATTTGGCTCCTTTCACATGTCTAGAAAAATATAAATTAATATATTATTTTAAAAAAATTGTTAGTTAGTTAGTTTACTTTTTGAATTTAGCTATTTAATTAAAAAATATGCACTTTGGCCTCTGAAAGTTTGACAATTAGAAAAATATAAATTTTTAATATATTGTTTAAAATAAATGTTAGTTAGTTTAATTTTTGAATTTAGTTATTTAATTAAAAATTGTGCACTTTGACCCCTAAAAATTTTGCAAATTGAAAAAATATAAATTAAAATATATTGGTTTAAAACAAATTGTAAGTTAATTTGAGTTTAATTTTTTTAATTTAGTTGTTTAATTAAAAAATATGCACTTTGACCCTTCAAAGTATGACAATTAGAAAAATATAAAATATTAAACTTATATAAAATAGGAAAAATAAGAGAAAACCACACTTTTACCATTAAAATTAAAATGTGCCACTACATACAAGCCCATAAAGAGAAAACACCACCTATATATTTATTATTTAAAATAAACTCAAATATATATTCTCTCACTACATTAATTGCAACATAATAATGAAGGGATGCAAATGTTACTGTCCAACAACAATGTTAATATCAATGTAATGAAGGAGGAGATGCAAATGTTACTGCACAACAATAATGTCAATATCAACATAGTGAATAAGGGGATATAAATATTACTGTACAGTAAATAATTTCGTATGCCAATTGAGTTTTTCTCTAAACTTAAATAGCTATATGGATATAAGAATGAATTAGTAATGGGCCTTGGGGCCCATGACAAAATACCCTATAAAATAATATTTTCAAAACATAAATTTAATTTGTCAAGTATATATAATGAGTTTAATTTGTTACAAATACATTTTTCAACTTCATCAATAATCGAATTTAATTTATCAAAATCAGGTTTAGAAATATCTTATTTTTCATCTACAACAATATATTAATTATTACAGATGAGAAATAAGATATTTTTAAATATGATTCTGATAAGTTAAATTGATTATTTTTTAATTAAACAACTAAATTAAAAAATTAAACTCAAATTAACTAACAATTAATTTTAAAACAATATATTAAAATTTATTTTAATATTTGATGAAATTGAAAAACCTGCATCGGCTACGTATTTGTAACAAATTGAACTCGTTTTATGTTTGAGTAAATTACACACGTCTGGGAAAATAAAAATTAATATATTGTTTTAAAAAAACTTGTCAAGTATATATAATGAGTTTAATTTGTTACAAATACGTAGCCGATGCAGGTTTTCAACTTCATCAATAATTGACTTTAACTGTCAATTATTGATGAAGTAGAAAAATTTGCATCGGCTACGTATTTGTAGCAAAACTTTGGCCCCTCAGAGTATGACAATTAGAGAAATATAAATTTTAATATATTATTTTAAAATAAATTGTTAGTTAGATTATTTTTGAATTTAGTTAAAATTGTCAATTAATTAGTATAATTTTTGACCCATCTAAGTTAAAATATAAATTTTAATATATTGTTTTAAAGTAAATTGTAAGTTATTTTGAGTTTAATTTTTTTAATTTAGTTGTTTAATTAAAAATATGCATTTTGGCCCCGAAAAAAATATTTTCAAAATATAAATTTAATTTGTCAAAGATATATATAACGAGTTTAATTTGTTAAAAATACAGGTTTTCTACTTCATTATTAATCGACTTTAACTGTCGATTATTGATGAAGTTGAAAAACTTGAATCGGCTACGTATTTGTAATAAAACTTTGGCCCCTCAAAATATGACAATTAGAGAAATATAAATTTTAATATATTGTTTTAAAATAAATTGTTAGTTCAATTTTTTTTTTAATTTACCTGTTTAATTACAGAATGTGTAATTACAAATTGTGCACTTTCATCCCTCAAATTAATTAAATCTATTCAATTGATATTAACTTGACGTGGAATTTATATTCGATTTAGAGTTAAAGTTAAAATAATTATTGAATAAATTAAATATAAGTAAAATATTAAGGATTGAAAATAAATTACTTAAACCCATAAAAAATGAACACTATAAACATTGGTATATGAACATACTTTTGTAATTAAGTTTTAGTTGACGATATTATTTTCTTGTTTTGTTTTGCCTTATGAAATGATAGCTGCTTGAAATGGATCACGTTCGGTTGTTATTGTATTGGGGTGCTAGAATATTGAAAGGTACCGAGTTCGAGGTTTGTTACAGTATATCAGCTGTAAAATCTTTGGTTGTCCGTAGGGGAATAACCTTAAATGAATTAATTGAGATGCTAAAATCGTGTGTCCTTGAGGATGGGGCTACTGGAAATTTGAAACTAAAGTGTAGGATGCTGATGGCTCTTTTTGGGTCGAATTATAAATATACCTTGTTTTCTATCGGAGATGACTCAACATTAAACCAAGTGCTTGAGTTAACTCTTTACATACCATCGCTTCTTGCTGTTGGGGTGTATGTAGAGGTAGAAAGAGCATTTGACGATGGTTCGAATTTTCCCCCCCAAAGTGGTCATTTTACCAACTTAATGACTCAGAGTTTTAATCCTTATAGTACCCAATCTGATAGGCAATTTTTCGACACCGTCCCCCAAGCAGTCTAGTCTAATTACACCGTCCTGCCTCCTTACATTTCAGAACAATATCATTCCCACAGTACTCTCATGCCGTGCCCCCAATTACTTGAGTCTAATTACACCGTTCCATCCCCTATATTCTAGAACAAGATCATTCTCATAGTATGATTGACCGTGATCATGACACCAGCTCTACTCTTCTACATCACAATTATTCACCGAGTAGTCCACCGCAAGACAACACAAGTAATTATGGTGGTGAGTTTGATATAATTGATAGCCGTCACGACGTGTCAGAAGAAGAGTTAGAAGCGGATATTGCGTTTGAGCCAAGCGAAGATATAGATGTTGGGCCTAGAGGGAAAGAGAGTCAGAATTAGCAATCAGAGTTGGGCAAGATTATTCTATTTTTTAATAACTTGGACTGGGGTGACGACGATGACATGGTGAAATACGAGCCAAAGTTACAGAAAATTTTTTGGACACCGGAGATGGACAAATTTTGTACTGGTATGGTCTTTAAGGATAAGGAACATATCCAACAGGCCGTCAAATATTACCACATGAAGAAGAACAAAGACTTTTATGTCTTGGAAACGAATAAGAAGGTCTGGTCGGTTCATTGTTCACATGAATGCGGTTGGAGGTTGCAGGTGGGTAAGAAAAAAAGTCACGGTATGTTTCAGATTACGCAGTATGAGGGGCAGCACACATGTTTCTATAATCATACTGCTGTAGATCATAAACATTTGGATTCTGGACTCATTTCGAACCTAATACTTGGACAAGTCGAACAGGATCCAGAATTGAAGATTGGCGTCATTGTGGCTTACGTCAAGGAGTCTCATGAATACACTATTTTTTTACCAAAAAGCTTGGTTGACTAGATCTAAAGCCATCGAGACCTTGTTCGGAGATTGGGATGAATCATATCGGAAGTTACTGAAGTTTATGGTTGCGTTGTAGTACTACAATCCGGATACGATTGTTGAGTGGAGCACTGTGTCGACTACTATGCCTGGATACAGGACGTTCGACATGGTATTTTGAACATTCAAAGCTTTAGTTGACGGATGACGTTATTGTCGCCCCGTAATCACCATTGATGGGACCCACTTGTATGGTAAATATGAGGGGAAGATTTTAATTGCCATTGGAATGACGCCGTCCAACAAGTGCTACCCATTGGCTTTCGCCATTGTACCGACAGAGGACTACCGCTGTTGGCGATGGTTCATCTACATGCTTAAGCACTATATTGTCGGTGATCGTCCTGAGGTGACATTGATATATGACAGACACGTCGGCATTACTAGTGCGGTTAATAGTATTTGGCTTAATCAACATAACGAGCCCCTCCGATATTATCGATTTTATTTGCGGCAACTTAGCAGTAATTTCAACAAAATTGCTAAAAATATGGATCTCAAAGATCTTGCTTGGAATGAGGGTGCAACGACACAAATTCGAAAATACGATGCTATTATGGAAGAGATCAAAACAATTGATCTTTGGCTGCATAAATGGTTGAATGATATTCTAGCTTACCAAATAGACCAGGGCACACGACAGTGGTAAGCGTTGGGGAGTCATGACGACCAATTACACAGAGATATTTAACAAATGTTTGAAGGGTGCACGAAATGTTCCAAGTACTGCATCCGTGAAGATTACGTTCTACAGGATAGTTAAATACTTTGATATTAGTCGACAACAAGCTCTAAAGGACTCAGTCGACGGTTACGTATATGTTAAACATGTCGTTAAAAAAATATAGAAAACTCAAGTTAAGTCTAAAACATACGAGATTCAAATATTCAATCGGTAATTTAGTATTTATTATTATTTTTTTCACGTTACATATAATTTTTGCTACATATATTTTAATAAAATAAGATTTTTTTTTTGAGAGAATATGATCTACCACGTGAAAACTAAAAAGATTTTTACTGGAGGTCTGATTGCTCACGAAGTTATATTAGGGGATAACGCTGATTGCACCTATCACAAGTATAAAACTTGGTGATATCCGTGCTCCCATATACTTGCGACCACCGAGTATAGTGGAGTTAATGCATTTCGCTATATTGCAGCTGAGTATACAATAACAAATCAATTGATGGAGTGAGAGTTATTGTTTCTGCCAATTATTCACGAGAACTATTGTCTAGAGACCAATTTTTTGAACTTGATTCCAGACCATAACAAACTTCGAGTTGTGCATTGTGGTCGACCAAATTCCACTCGTATTCAAAACGAGATAGATCAGTCGCGAAGAATAATGACAAATCATTGCGGTTTATGTTCCCAGACTGGACATGATAGGCGGAGGTGTCCATCCCGACCCTGCCATACACCCAATTGATCTTGTGCTTTATTATTGTAATAAATGTTTATGCTACTTTATTTCTTTGTTATGTTAACTTTTATGTATTATAAATTCCATGCACTTATCGCACACATTTTTTTGTAATGAATGTTATATTTTGTTTATAAATATGATTAAATTTTAATTTCGTACTAACAAATTTACCACAAGTGTTGCGAGAAAAAATTTCAACTATACCAATCCCTAAACCCGAAGATACTTCAGTTCTACACCTGCAGGCGGAGCACATGTCCGAGCTAATCTGGGCAGCATAAGTAAATATTTAGGCTATTGCATTATTTTTTTATTTTTTTTTAGTTTTTAAAATTTTTAATGTTATTTATTGTGTCTTATTTAATGTTTCAGGATATTGGTTCTTTTGACTGTGTTGGATTTGATGTAGGGAAATGAAGAGAAAGTGTCCCCCCTTGAGTTATACAGTTAATAGAATCAGTTGGTTTGTATGACCCATTCAGGTTGTGGCCGAAGAGGTTAGATAGGACCTTCATAACCGTGTTGGTAGAGAGATGGCGTCCAGAGACGCACACTTTCCATCTACCTGTCGGGGAGATGACCATCACACTACAGTACGTGAACGTCTTGTTGGGGTTACCCGTGCATGGGAAGTCGGTTATCTCCTCTGAGGACTCTCAACTGTTACACAGTTGGCAGACACTTTGCGTCGAACTCCTCAAAGTAGAACCGCCAGTGGGTAAGATTAGGAATGGGTGTTTGAAGCTCAAGTGGTTACGGACAACTTTTGCTCAAGTTCCTGACAAGGCCGACGAGGAGGTCATGCATTGCTACGCACGTGCGTATGGTTTGATTATGTTTGGCCATATGTTGCTGCTTAATAAATTGCATAACAACGTCAAGCTAGCCTACCTTCCACTGCTTGGTGACTTGACACCTTCCGTCAAGTATAGCTGGGGCAGTGCGACACTAGCGGTCCTTTACCGTAAGCTATGTAAGGCGACGAAACCCAACACGAAAGACATAGCCGACTGCCTATTTTTGTTGGAGTGTTGGGCCTGGGAGCAGTTGCCAAGGCTTCGGCTTGAAGTTGTCACTTTTCCCCAGTATGATATATCAATCGGAGAGCTGGACTTCGGTGAGGGCTTGACGTTCCCAGCTGCTCCGAGGGAATCTTGGTAAGTAATTAGTATTTTCTTTTTAATTTAATTTATCATGTAATGGATATTTATTTATGGATATTAAACTTTTGATTTATATTTTTGGTGTACAGGTGGACCCTTGAGTTCAATTTGGAAAACTTGCCGATGCATGTTTTGGTGGTGTATCGTGATCAGTTAGATCGCTCGCAGAATAACGAGGTTAGTTATTTATTTACATTGAAATTTTAATTTTTTTTTTATTTGTTTGTTTATATTTTATTTTATAGGTAATTTGGATGCCCTATATCCTGTCTACTTTGCCTCCATATACTAGAGATGGAGAAGATATATGGATGACAAAACTATCCCTAATTTGTTACAAGATCGTCGAGTACACGTATTCCCTGTGCGTGCTACGACAGTTTGGTTATCGCCAAGGGGTTCCTGAGCCGGTAATTATGGATAAGAACTTGCACAAAATTACTCGGCGATGATACTTCGATGTGAATTGGATTGAGTATCACCACGCACATATAGTTGCGTGGAATAGTCGATGAGTACCAGATGTCGGCAGCTTTGAGCAAAGGATAGAGGTTGACCAAGAATACATAGACTGGTATTGGAGAATCACACGAAGGTTATTGGTCAACCCGGAGTATTGACCTAAGTTTGGGTATCTAGAAACAAGAGGACGAGCGGTGTTAGAGGTGTGATCACATTGAGTATACCATCTGTTTAGTTATATGAGTTTGATTATCTTGTTATTATTCATATATTAACATAACGATTATATGTGTTTTGTAGGATCCGGAAGTATCGCAACTGATGCGCATGAGTCATCTTTTTTTGCGGATGCGTACTATGGACTCATACGAAGAGTTGGCTTATGCCGTCTACGATGCCACCTTGGGGGCGGTGTACCGTCTGGTACCACGCCATGTGGTAGTTGACGTTCCTCCATCTCATCAGGCTGCTCTTCAGCCTTCTCCTCAGCCATGGACTTCTGACGTCTACCGTCCAGGTAGTGTGGGTGATGTCGGACCTTCTACATCGTACAATATGGGTGCTTATGCCGGACCATCTAGTACGTACGGTATGGGTGATGATTCTGGGCCGTCCGACGTGTACCAGATGTACGACCTTTATTCACATTACGCATTGCAGCTAGGTACACACCCGTCATCGTCATTCGTCACTCTGTCGATGGATGAAATTTTCTCAACTTCAGGCGTGATTCCTCCAATGGAATTTGTCCAACCCATAAGATTGGAAAGACAAGTGTCACCAGTGCCGTGGTTCGGGGACGACGTTGATGCCAACCCGGGGATCATGCAACAGTCGTTCATGAACTTTGAACAAGTTACACAGGTTCATGAGGAGACTGAGGAACCTCCTATTGCTCAACGTCGAGGGCGGAGGAACGTCCGACGTAGGAGTTGCGGTACATAGTTAATTATATAGTTGATAGTCTAGATATAGGAATGTAAATACATTTTTTTGTAACGTTTGTAGATTTAGAAAATTGTTGATCTACCGTATATATTGCTTCACAAATGGATATAGAATTTGACTGCGAGATCGAGCAAGGTGAAACTAGTTGAGTATATATATATATATATACTCAACTAGTTTCCACTCCGTATGCCTTTTTAAGAATCTTTCTGGAATCTTATACATCTTACTCGATCTCGCAGTTAAATTCTATATCCATTTGCGAAGCAATATATACGGTAGATCATCTAATATATTATGGAGCACATTGAAAGAGTATAATATTAAAGGCGAAACAACTTAAAATAATCATAAATATCATATTAAAAAAAATATTATATAAATTAGAAACAAGTTTAATGGTGTTTGTTACAAAATTCATAACAAAGACAATACATAAGAAATACAGTACATAACATCACGAAAATAGTGACAATAAAAACACTTAAAAAGATAATTGAACTACCAAAAATTATTTATTCTTCATTGGATATGTACCCCTCAGACAAATATTCATTGTTATTTATCACGTTATGATATTCGTTTGGAGAGAGTGATCTATTGCTTGCAACAACCATTTCATTGGCTAATTGTAGTAGATAATTTCTATTCCTGCGCAATAACATTCGATTATTCTTCAGGCGAATTCGTGTAATAACATCTTCAATCTCGATTGTGTCATCAATTATACATCGTTAAGGCATCTGAAGACTTCGACGATGCAGAACTGGTGTATTAAGATTTCTCAAACAAGATACAAGGTTGTTAGACTCATTCACCCTGTATTCCCATTCTTGGCGTAGAGCGACGCGATACTCTATTGGGTTGGTATCTTGATCACTCCAGTAATCATCATAATATGGTTTTAAAACCCAACATCTTTGGTGATCCTATGATCTAGGCCAACCCCAAACACCATATGAGTTCTCCTTATTTAAAAAACCAAATGAGCTTTCTTCACTTGAATTAATATGTGAAGACATCACAAAAATTATAGATTGAACAGTTTCTTTACAAATATTATACTGCAAATTACGAGTTTACAAAAAAATTAGTTTTTTAAAACATAATTACTGAAAAATGATGTTTTATAACTTATGTACATAAGACTTAACTAAAAAAAAAGCTAATCTAACACCACCTATCAATTGAAAGAGAAAAAGTCAGTTGTTTGGTAGAAGTAGTGTTATTATAATTTAATGTAGAAACGATACATTAGATTTCAAATGAAATACATAATTAAACTGTAATTCACCAATGCGAAAACATTAAACATTATTCTCATCATCAAACATTTCAATATCTGACTGATATTGAGAATTCTTTGCACATCTCATGTAAGTACGCGCTTCGGCAAACAAACCTTATTCGAGACGCTCACGTGCTGTCGTTCTAAGCTCGTGTTGAAAAGTTCAAATTTGCATTCGGTTATTTTCTTCGCTGTAGCGATACAACGCCATCTGATGGTTATGCGGCATATCTATTGGTATTGTTCTGGTCAATTGACGCACTATTAGAATATTATATTGCCTGCATTCGTCCACCATAACCTCTGATTGATTGACATAATAAGTGTATTCCTTCCGTATTCTTGCAACCGACTGTGAAGAGTAACGAACTCTTGGATCTAAAGAGTATGAGAATTCGTCTTCCAAAAGTCAGTGACGTCCTATTGAATGATACAAATCTCTCACCGTGTACATTTTTCAATCCTTTTCATTTTATTTGTTTTTAAATTAGTCAATAATTTAATTTTTTTAAACACATGAAAAAATAAACTAATTAAGTAACTGACATTTTTTAAAAAAATAATCTATTATAATTTCTATTTCAATTTTTATTTTTCCACATGTGTAATTTGTCAAACTTTGAGGGGTCAAAGTGCACATTTTTTAATTAAACAACTAAATTAAAAATTTAAACTAATTAACCAAATAATAATTTTTTGAAAAACAATCTATTATAATTTATATTTTCTCACACATGTATAATTTACTCAAATTTTGAGGGGCCAAAGTGCATAATTTTCAATTAAACAATTAAATTAACAAATTAAACTAACAAACTAATTAAGAAAATAACTAAACTAACAAATTAAATTAATCAACTAATTAACAATTTAAATAAGTAAAATAACTAACAAACAAATTAACTAATAATTAAACAAGTAAAAAATATAGTAATTAAACTAAGAAATAAATTAAACAAAAAAATAAATTAAACTTTTTTTTTATTTTTATATTTTCTCACATGTGTAATTAATCAAAATTTCAGGGGGCAAAGTGCACATTTTTAATTAAATATTTTTTAATTAAACAACTAAATCAAAAATTTAAACTAATTAACTACTTTGATAATTTTTTTAAAAACAATATATTATAATTTATATTTCAATATTTTTTCACACATGTATAATTTATTTAAACTTTAACGTTCGAAAGTGCATACTTTTTAATTAAACAACCAAATTAAAAAAATTAAACTAACAAACTAACTTAAAAATTAAACAACTAAACTAACAAATTAAATTAATCAACTAATTAACAAATTAAGTAAACTAACTAACAGATTTACTAAATAATTAAACAAGTAAAAAATATAGTAATCAATCTAACAAATAAATTAAACTTTCTGAAGTGGTGAAGTTGTGAAATTTTCGATAAATAGACACTGAAAAAAAGATGGAGGCAAATATATGGAAGAAGGATGGAGACAAATATAAGTTCACACGGGGGCAAATATAAATTTAGATGGGGGGATATATATACAGATTTGGTTCCGGTGTTCACAAAAGCTGCATTTTGCCGCAACAAAATGTAGACGTGTGCCTTAGATCAATTGGTCCCGACGTTATGAATGCCGGGACCATCTGATTTAAAAAAAATAATTTTTTAATGATCCCGGTGTTGTGAACGCCGGGATCATTATCATTTGAAATAATTTTTTTTTTTTTTTAAGTGATTCCGATGTTCGAAACACCGGGATGGTCGGCCACCGTAAATAAGTTGAAAAAGTAACTTTGTCAGTAATTTTTTTTAAAAAAAATATTTATTTGGTAAATAACTCTTTGTGGGGCTGATGGTGGGGTCCATTTGGTCCAGGATTGATGACTCGATTTCGTTTCTTCAGTGTGAGCCTCATAAGCTCGGGCAAGAGCAAAGGCCTCCGTTAAAGAAGTGGGTCAAGAGAACATCGATTCTTGATGAATATCTGAGCGTAACCCAATGATAAAGAAACTGACCAACAAAGGTTCATAAATACCTGTGACCTTGTTCATCAAGTCCTCAAAAGCAGACTGAAATTCCACTACTATGGTTATCTGAGTGAGCTTCGAGAGGTTACCTTGATGGTCCTAATAGATAGATGCACCAAATCGATGCTTCAAGCTGAGAAAACAATCCTTCCAAGAACTCAAGAGATTATTGGCTTTCATCCAATGATACCAAACTGCAACTCGTCCTTCTATATGACGTGAGACAATAAAAATTGAAGAACTCTTCGATGCGAAACACCCAACCATGTGGGTCAGTCCTGTCGAACTTCGGAACCTTCATTTTCATGGAACGGAGCACTGGGGAGATGTCCGAACCCCAGAGTAAGCTTCAGTAATGGTCGAGGCTAGGAGAGGCGGGGCTGAGGAGCCGTAGGACTTCCAATAGATCCCTGAATTTGAGAGCGTAAGTCTTCAAGGCGAGAATCCACTGTCGCCTTGTACTGTTGAAGCATCTGATGGATAGCAATGGATTGCCTTTCAACTTGTGCTTGTAACATTTTCACAACTATTAAGAGATCTGAATCCGCCATAGATGAGACAATGAAAGCACCAATGATATTCCAATCCTGCAACAAACAAGCTTAGTGAAAAAAGAACACTCTTCGAGGAGGAAGTTCTACTAATTTCTCATAAAAACCTCAGGTTTGATTACAATTGATTATATATATACCTCACCCAAAAGGTTCAACACCAATCTAACAGGAATTGGTTACAACCCAAAAAGAAAAGTAGCAAAGCTAATAATAGAATTCCCTAACGTCCCTGCTCGGCTGATTGCGTGGTTATTACAACCTCTTCTTTACACGATGAATTCCTTCATCCATGTTGGAGGTTTCCTGATTCGGTTTCAGGCCCTTAGTAGGCTCATCTATACATTTAGCTGGTTCATCTTCTTGGGCCGTAGGCCTTGGATGAGTGGGCTCCTCAATGGGAAACTCGGGTAACTCTATTGGTATGGGTATAGCCGTATCACTACCTGAAATAATGGAAGAGAGAGAGAGAGAGAGAGAGATGGAATGGCTTCAGCAAAGAAGAAGGTAGAAGTAAGGGAGATCAAGAAAGGGAGAATGGTAGGTTTGAATTTGGTCTCTGGGCTACTTCGATCGGCAGATATCTCTGTCTCTCTCTCTCTTATGTTTCCGGATGAAAATCGTCGGCATAACCGTTAGGTGGGAGGGGAACTTCAATGCTCGTACGGTGTTGTATCAAACATTTCTTGGGGATTTTTGGGTTATATATATATATATATATATATTTTTTTTTTTTTTAATTTTTTTTTGAAAACCCAAATTATAAGTTATATTTAGAATGGGCTCCAACACTTTCAGCCCATTAGCACTTTCTCTATTTTTTGTTTGAGGAGAACCCCCTTATTTTTTAGGGCCCCTAGTGAACTCCATGTGCTTTTAATGTGAGTGGGTGTATGTCATTGAAATGGTAGTGGATTTTGTTTTGGGGGCTTGCTTCCGTTGAATTAGTAAGTGGCGAAATTATGGGATTTTGGTAAATTAATTTTATTTGATGGGGGTAAAACTGTAGAATATGGACTTTGGGGGCCCAAAATAAACTTTCGTAATTTGAATTTAAAATTAATTTATTATTTTAATATAATTTACTTTTTTAATATTATATTGATTAGTGATTATAAAATGTCATATTATGAGTCTTTATTATAATATAAATTTGATATAATTATTATTATTAAATAATTATGCAATTTATATGTGGTTATAAATTATAATGTAATGCGTAATGCGTATTGAATATATTTTCATAATGGGTACTTGTTAACCCCCAACAATGTTGAAAAAAAGATTTGATACGGACTTTATGCACTTTTTAACTGGATGTGGTGCATGTGGCATCATATAAAAGTGTTAATACGAAAAAGGCATGGAGGTTAACCAAATAGACAAATATCTGGAGAGGACAACTATTGGTTAGCAAAGCATTAGGGCGGTGATGCCAGTTGGGGTAACTTGGCACAAAAAGTAGACATTCGGCTAAGTCAAGGAGTTAATCGTAGATTAGGATCTACTGTTGACTCTATTATGACTCCTCAGACATTCTAATGTCTATTGATGCTACTTAAGTTTTTTTACTTAAAGTATTATAAGGGGTGATCCTCCCTCCAGACCGTTGGTGTTGGCCCACGATGCTCTTGTTCATCGATGGATCATGCCTTGGTTTTTACCCCAAATCGATATTCTTGGGTAAGCCTTACCCCAAGCTTCCCACCACATGTGTGTTTTCCTTGTTTTAGTTGAGTAATAAAATGAGGTTGACATTGACATGTGTTTCATACTATCTGGTGCATTTGAGTGCGTTGGGTTCTTTAACGTCAGTGTTGTCTCAAACAGTAGTGCTATTGACTGGTATGCAATCAAGCTAATCAAGGTGCAAAAATTTCAGGTTCGAAAGTAACCTTGTGACAGTGAGTATCAGCTATGAGATAGCCTTTGCGTCATGTGTAAAGAAGCGTGAAGAAGCATTGGAAGACTATGTGGGAAGATGTGCAATGTCGAGCAGAGCTTGTCTATCTAGTGTGTTGAGATTCGGGTAGTGATGACCAACATCAGATCTCATTTGAAGAATTCTACAGTGACAGTACTGCTAGAATTAAAACCATGTCCGAGGACATGATTGTGTTGGCCATTGTTTGAAAGATGAACCTTATACGTGCTGAGGAGGATCTTTTGTTGGTAAAAAAAAGTCGCTACATGATATTGCACGTTGAGGGATCCAATGTGGGTGAAAGGGTTGAATCCAAAGGTATTTTTTGGCACGCGAAGTGCTAAGGAACTGGAGAATTTCTTGTGCGATATGGACTAATATTTTCGAATTGTTTATACTCCTAAAGATTGATAAGTGTCCATGTCAAGTAGGTACATGGCGGGGATGCAAAACTGTGGTGGCAGACACGTGTAGAGGACGTGACGCGGCCTGAAATAAAGATGTGGGAAGGCTCAAAGAACGAATTGAGGGATCAATTCCTTCCAACGAATTCGAGTTCAGTGGCTCGAGACTGGTTGCGAAAACTCAAGCATACCAAATCTGTGCATGAGTACATCGAGGAATTCACTTCCTTGATGCTTGATCGCTCGCATTTAATACCCAATTTAAGTGTAAAATACTGCAGTTTAGTATGCTTAAATACGGTTGTCAAACCACAGGGATTGGATTATAATTATTAATTTTTATCTTAATTTCGGTTGAATTTAACAAGATTGATTTTTGGGGTTTTTAATTATAAAATATAAAATAATAAATAAATTAAAATACTAAATGATAAATAACCGGGTTAAGGACATGTATTCGTCTTTCGATTATCCTAATGCGTTTTACTTCTTTATCTATTTTGGATCTGTTTATAGTGAAGTAATTTAACTACAAGAAAAATTACAATGAAAGTTTCAGTATTTAATCGGTATGAACTATCTTCGGGATTCGGTTCCTAATGTATACAACCTCTATGTATATAGGGGTAAGATTGCGTACATCTGACCCTCCCCAAATCCCGCAATGGTTGGAGTTTTCGTGCATTGAGCTGCCCTTTTTATTTATTTATTTATTTAGTCTATGATTACTCTTGTATTTGCCCCCACACTAATCCTTCAAACACAATACACTCTCTAGTAGAAAACTTGAACTCAACTATTTATAATAACAAGATATTTACAATTTGTTACAAGTCCGTTAATCATCTAACCAAAACTCTAACTGAATCTAACTGAATGAAATAACTAACTCCTGCCTAGCTGGCTTACGATGACTTGGTTTGATTCAATGTGTTATGGCTTTTATCCCCCGCAATCTGAAGGGTCGAGGAACTATGCACAATCTTGAGCGAAGTGAATTGAACCTTGAGCTTGGTAAATGTTTCGTGAGCAAGTTAGCAAGTTGTTCTTCACTAGGAATATAGCAGAGCTGCAATTTTTTCTTAAGTACCAGGTCTCTGACAAAATGAATATCAATCTCAATATGTTTAGATCGTGCATGGAAAACATGATTTGTTGCCATGTAACTCGAGCTTATATCGTCAAACCAAATAAATGGGATTTGAGGCTGAGGTATGCATAACTCTTGAAGAAGAAAAAGAGTCCAAACAATTTCAGCAACAACTATGGCTAAACCGCGATATTCTAACTCGACACTATTTCTAGACACTACTTTTTGCTTAGTTGCAGACTAGGTGTAAGACCCTGATTTTTATTTAAGTCGTATTTTAAAATATTTCAAAAATAATGGGGTTGATGACGCTATTAATTATTCGATTTAAAAGTTTATGGGTCAATTTGAAATTTTAAAAACATTAAAAATTAGAGTTGGGTTTAATTAAAAAACTTAACAAATTGAAGGGGGGTTTATGTATTTTAAATAAAATAATAATAATTTTTAATAAACTTTTAGAAGATAAGGAATGACTTCAATCCACTGTGTGTAAATGGTTCGGCAGGTGGATATATATATATAGACACACGGTGGGATAAACGATCAAACACAAACCGAGAGGAGCTCGGATCAACATGGAAATATTTGGGATTAAGTTGATCCACTACTCTTATGCATATAAATACCCCATGCAATCGTGATCTTCAACCTTAAAAGAAGGAGAGATCTGAAAACAGAGAAGAGAGAGAATCGGAGGTGGGTTCACCGGTGAGTGTTCGGTGGTCGGCAATCGTGTGGGTTTGTGTGTGTTTGTGTGTTCTGGGTGTGTGTGGGTGTCCAATTTCTATATGTGTGTGTGTTGTTCCGGTCGTAGGAGAGTCACCGGAGTTCGCCGGCGGTAAGTTAGAGAGAGAGAAGGTGGGTTCGGCCTTTTTTGTGTGTTTTGTTCCATTCTGTCGTTGTGTGTGTGTGCTCTGTTTTTGTACCGCCTGTGTGTATGTGTGTATGTATGTGCATGTGGGTGTCCGGTTGATCAGATGAAGTGGGTGTGAGTGTGTTCTGATCATTGTTGCGTGGGTGTGTGTGAAATCGTCGTTGTTCCTCCGGCGATTGTGTGGGTGTACGTGGGTGTGTCGTTTGGTTGATTTGTTTGTGACAGTATGTGTGTGTGTTCCCTGTCTGTTTCGGTGAGAGATTGTGTGTCAGAGTCGGTTAATTGGGCCGGTAGTAAGAGAGAGATAGAGAGAGAAAGAAGTGGGTATGTGTGTGTTATTTGATTTTCGGCGGTGTTCTGTTCACCAGTGTGTATATGGGTATGCTCTATTTGTAACTGTGTGTGTGTGTATGTGTGTTGTGGGCATGTGGGTGCAGGCGGCGGTGTGAGTTTGGCCAATGGTGGTGGCGGTGATCGTGAGTGTGTGTGTGTGTTTTGTTTTGAGGTCCGGTAATGCGAAGTTGCGGGGGTAGCGTGGTCGGAGCAGTGATCGGCGGCAGGAGTGAGAAACGGTCGGCGGCTGGTTGAAGCAAAAGTAGGAAGCAGAAATAGGAAAAAGCAAACTAGAAAAAGAAAAAAGAAGAAAGAAAAAGAAAGAAAAGGAAGAAAAGGAAAATTTCACAAACTACCCCAATAAAATCCAAAATCTAATCTCGCGGCCAGTGAAAAATCCGGGAAAGGTAGAATTTCGAACTCTCCTAATATATGTATTTAATTGTATTTGATTGTCTCATAGGTGATTATGAAGTTATTTTATATATTGTTGTGATATTTTATCTGTTGAAAAGTAAATGAAATAATTTAGGCGATATGGAAATTATGTGACGAGTATGCTTATGTGGTTTATGTGTTATATAAATTAAATGCACGTATTAGAGGAGTTGAAGTTCTTCTGAGCGTTAACTTACAACCCCACAGTATTTGGTTGCAGGGTCGGCTGGGACGTAACGAAAGAAGAGTTTTTTGTGGAATTTCTATTGTAAAAATTGTAATTATTATTTATTGTCGTAACTGGAGAAAACGGTAATATTAATTTTCGTAGTTGTTGTAGAATATTTATCTCAATAATAATGTATCGAATATTCGGTAAATGTAACTGTTGAATGTAATTGGTTTGATTGAATGTTGAGAAGTCGATTTTTATAAAATTATGATGGGATAATCTGATTTGATGAAATATGAAAATTTGGTTTTTAAATTAAAAATTCGAGATTCTTTTAATTGGGTTGTCGTGTATGAAAAATCCGCGGATTAGCTATTAAATGAATTATTTGGATTTAAATGGTGACTACTAGATTAAGAATTTTCCATCGTAAAATTGGCAACAATAATTATTGCCTTTAAACCAAAAATTACCAAAGGTTGTAGATTTACAATTCGGCGAGTCGGTTTTAGTATAAGAATTTCTCTATATGAGAAACCATAGTCCGGCCCTGGGAAACCGGGTCGTGACAAGTTTGGTATCAGAGTTTAGGTTATAGATTCTACAGATTTAGAATTTAGATTGGCGAGTACTTTGAACCGGGGTTAGGACACCCATCAATCATAATAAACTGTTAATTTGAGTGGAAATTGCGAAATAAAAGTGGAATAACAAATGATGATTATTTACGTTTTATAATGAATTGGGACTGTAATGACTCATATGTGTTTACTTGTTTGATTGATTATGTGGATCTTTGGTCGGCCAAATTGCATAATTTGATCCCTGTGATTACGCTTTGTGATATTTGCATAAATTGTTAATGTTGAAAAATTTATTCGATTAAGTGACAAAATTCTTAGAATTTTATGAACGAAACATTGGGCATTTTATTTGGTATTAATATATGATAGTGGATGAATTCCTATATGTGGTGGTGGATAAAAAAATATTAATATCTAATGGTGGGGTTAATAATATACGTATAGGTATTGACGTCTCCGTTATGTTGTGGAGGGTTGGATATTTTACACTAATGTGTTATTACCATTATTACACTTTGGTCCCTATAATTTTAATTTGAACATATTGACATTTGAAATGACGGCGGATTAATAAGTTGAATATAATAACATTTAAGATGGCGGGTGATTAGTGTAAATTATCTATAATGAGTTAAATAAATCTGAGTGAGTGCCGTGTTAGTCGTGGACCATTGGAAATTATCGCTAAATGAGAGTTATTAATTTAAAGGTGTATACTGTCTTCTATATAAATGGTGAAAATATATTTCATATTAAAGTATAGAAAAACAAGTGTTGATAAAATGGATGATTTTACGATGAGTTATGGATCAAGTAATTTTTTTTTAAAAAAAAAAGGGTGGAAAACAATTTTATTATCCTGCGACGCCGTAGTATTATCTGTACAGAGTGGTGATTATCTGCTTCGGCAGAGTAGTGATTATCTGCTCGGCATAATCCAACAGAGTGGTGATTATCTGCTTGACATAGTCCAGCAGAGTGGTAGCCCGTCTGGACTGCAAATTCCACGGGTGTACCCCTACCATTGGAGATAATAAATGACCCTAACACTGTTGATCATATTAGATGACACAGTTGTGCAGGTCACGGTACTGTCGCAAACGCTGATCATGCGGTCAAAATGATCCTATGGCTAGTAGAAAATGGTGTGCGATATTATATTTTACGATGAATTGGTTGAAATATATTATTTTAAATAAATTGGTTGGTTTAAATAGATTATTTTACATGGCGTAAAATGTTTGGATTGGTGGATTTAAAATATTTGGAATGAGTTGACTTAAAATATTTGAATTTGGTGTTTTAAATATATTATTTATCATATTGGTGGTAGTGGAAAATTGGTTTTCAATATGGAATGCGATATATGATAGTATCTTTTGAAAAGTGGTGTTTGAAAAAGATACTTGATCCATTATTTGGAAGACAACATGTACATTGTCTTCTATGTAAATTTACAAAATTATATTTTCATATAAAATGTGTAAAATGGTGTTTATTAAAATTGGACAATTTTATAACTTATGTGGATCAAGTAAACTTGAAATGTGAAAAATAATTTTGTGTGTATCTGACTATGCCATAGTTTATGTCTCGTCAGGCGGATAGGCCTACAGGTGGTTGATTATTGTCCTGTCAAGCGAATAGACCTGCGGGTAGTTGATTATTATGTCATGTTCGGAGGATTAATCCGGCAAATGATTATTTGTCCCGTTTGGGAGCAAACCCTACGGGTGGTACGGAACCATTGCAACTCCCGATCATGAGGTTAAAACGATCATGTGGCAAGCAGGGGAAGTATGTTATTTTATCATATATATACGTGGGTTGATTTGTCGATTTGAAAAACCAGTGCTATGTTGAAAATATTTGATTGAGATTTTGATGTTGACAGTGAGGTGGTGACATTTTGTTGAGATTTGGATATAGCCAAGTGTGGCTACATTTTACATTGGAAAGTGGATTTGGATGAAAATATTTGGGAAGTGGATTTTGATAAAACTTGATCCATATTTTTTTTTATACTACGAAGACAGTATACCGATAAAATAACTCAGTTATATGTATTGGTCCACTACTAACATTAGGAGAAATCGGAATGTGGGAGTCATTGGGATCTCATGGGGAAAGGATAATCTGAATTATCCTTGAGTTGATGAATATTTTAGAAAATTTATTGATATAATATTTTTATATACAGTGATTGTTGATTTTTGTGACGTATCGGATTTTCGTAGTTGGAACATATTTATCTCGATACCTATTTATACGTGGTTATATGTTTGATACATTTTTATGTGGATTGAGACATATTTGAGGCGCTTGGCTTTGTCAGGGAATTGATTAAATGTGGAGGTATGAAGGGAATTCTTATAGATGACCCATTTGTCGTAATTTGATACGTATTTATGTGGTTTGGTGAGATTTATGTGTTGTGAGGGATGTTTATATGATTTAATGTGATTTGAAACGTATTTATGCGATTTTGACGAATTGCGAAAGATTTATTAGTTGACGTTGGATTGTGGTAATATTTATAAAACGTTTATGAGATTTGTTGAAAATTTTGATATAGATATTGAGATTGATGATTTTTGGTCTCACGGGCCAGCTCACGTGGAGTTTGGGCTATCTGTTGTTTATGATATTTGTTGCAAACTTGTTGGTTGTAAATGTTAGATGGAAATATTGTTGCGAACTGGTTAACTGGAAATGTTGGATATAAGGGATAAATGTTGGTTATGAGAAAAATTACTATCGGAATGAGATAGACCCAATCCACTAAGACTACCGTGATATTTTAAGGATATATTGTATTTATATTGTTGTTTTTATCAGAGTAGCGCAACGGAAGCGTTTAGAAACATGAGATTCTTGACAGTTGGTTGTCTGTGTTAGGTGTTACCAACCAAAGTGCACCCTATTTGTTGGTTATTGGATATAATGTGGGCCACTGCGAATGAAAATGTTGCGATGTATGGAAATGATTTGACGGATTTGACGGTTGAGAAATTAAGGGTGACTTTTGGTTATGGGACCCTACATAGAAAATAATTGCTCTAGAATTAAGTGTAATTAACATGACTATGCGGTGCGAATCTGAATTTTTATTGTTTTGACTGAAATTTTAATTCCTATTGTTTTGCACGAAAATTTTGGGACGAAATTTCTTTTAGGGGGGAAGGGTTGTAAGACCCTGATTTTTATTTAAATTGTATTTTAAAATATTTCAAAAATAACGGGGTGGATGACGGTATTAATTATTTGATTTAAAAGTTTAGGGGTCCATTTGTAATTTTAAAAACATTAAAAATTAGAGTTGGGTTTAATTAAAAAACTTAACTAATTGAGGGGGGGGGGTTATGTATTTTAAATAAAATAATAATAATAATAATAAGAAGATAAGGAATGACTTCAATCCACTGTGTGTAAATGGTTCGGCAGGTGGATATATATATATAGACACACGGTGGGATAAACGATCAAACACAAACCGAGAGGAGCTCGGATCAACGTGGCAGTATTTGGGATTAAGTTGATCCACTACTCTCATGCATATAAATACCCCATGCAATCGTGATCTTCAACCTCAAAAGAAGGAGAGATCTGAAAACAAAGAAGAGAGAGAATCGGAGGTGGGTTCGCTGATGAGTGTTCGGTGATGGGAGATCGTGTGGGTTTGTGTGTGTTTGTGTGTTCTGGGTGTGTGTGGGTGTCCAATTTCTATATGTGTGTGTGTTGTTCCAGTTGTAGGAGAGTCGCCGGAGTTCGCCGACGGTGAGTTAGAGAGAGAGAAAGTGGGTTCGGCCTTGTGTGTGTGTTCTGTTCTATTCCGTCGTTGTGTGTGTGTGCTCTGATTTTGTAACGACTGTGTGTATGTATGTGCATGTGTGTGTCCGGTCGATCAGATGAAGTAGGTGTGAGTGTGTTCTGATCATCGTTGCGTGGGTGGGTGTGAAATCGTCGTTGTTCCTTCGGCGATTGTGTGGGTGTACGTGGGTGTGTCGTTTGGTTGTTTTGTTTGTGACAGTGTGTGTGTGTGTGTGTGTGTGTGTGTGTTACTCTGTGTGTGTTCCCTGTCTGTTTCGGTGAGAGATTGTGTGTTGGAGTCGGTTAATTGGGGTGGCGGTAAGTGAGAGATAGAGAGAGAAAGAAGTGGGTATGTGTGTGTTGTTTGATTTCCAGTGGTGTTCTGTTCACTGGTGTGTATATGGGCATGCTCTGTTTGTAACTGTGTGTGTGTGTCTGTGCTGTTGCGACAGTGTGTGTGTGTGTGTGTGTGTGTGTGTGTGTTGTGGGCGTGTGGGTGCAGGTGACAGCGTGAGTTTGGCCGACGGTGGTGGCGGTGATCGTGAGTGTGTGTGTGTGTTTTGTTCTGAGGTCCAGTGATCTGAGGTTGCGGGAGTAGCGAGGTCGGAGTAGGCGGCAAGAGTGAGAAACGGTTGGCGACTGGTTGAAGCAAAAGTAGGAAGTAGAAACGAGAAAAAGCAAACAGAAAAAAAAAAAAAAGAAGAAAGAAAAGGAAGAAAAAGGAAAATTGCACAAACTACCCCAATAAAATCCAAAATCTAATCTCGTGGCCAGTGGAAAATCCAGGAAAGGTAGAATTCCGAACTCTCCTAATATATGTATTTAATTGTATTTGATTATCTCATAGGTGATTATGAAGTTATTTGATATATTGCTGTGATATTTTATCTGTTGAAAAGTATATGAAATAATTTAGGCGATGTGAAAATTATGTGACGAGCATGCTTATGTGGGTTATGTGTTAGATTTATATGACGAGTATGCTGACGTGGTTTATGTGTTATATAAATTAAATGCACGTATGAGAGAGATTGAGAGTTCTACTGAGCGTTAACTCACAATTCCACAGTGTTTGGTTGCAAGGTCGGCTGGGACGTAACGAGAAAAGAGTTTTTTTGTGGAATTTTTATTGTAAAAATTGTAATTATTATTTATTGTTGTAACTGGCGAAAACGGTAATATTAATTTTCGTAGTTGTTGTAGAATATTTCTCTCAATAATAATGTATCGAATATTCGGTAAATGTAACTATTGAATATAACTGGTTTGATTTAATGTTAGGAAGTCGATTTTTATAAAATTATGATGGGATAATTTGATTTAATGAAATATGAAAATTTGATTTTAAAATTACAAATTCGACTCTTTTAATTGGGTTGTCGTATATGAAAAATTCGCGGATTAGCTATTAAATGAATTATTTGGATTTAAATGGTGACTATTAGATTAAGAATTTTCCATCGTAAAATTGGCAACAAGAATTATCGCCTTTAAACCAAAATTTACCAAAGGTTGTAGATTTACAATTCAGCGAGTCGGTTTTAGGATAGGAATTTCTCTATATGAGAAACCATAGTCCGGCCCTGGAAAACAGGGTCGTGAC
Source organism: Eucommia ulmoides (assembly GCA_016647705.1). Taxonomy (NCBI): domain Eukaryota; kingdom Viridiplantae; phylum Streptophyta; class Magnoliopsida; order Garryales; family Eucommiaceae; genus Eucommia; species Eucommia ulmoides. The sequence continues at coordinate 43,196,790 of CM028338.1, read as the reverse complement.
ACTAGGAGACAAGATTATCTCCAAGAAATAGGCAATAGCCATTTGAACTTTTTCTATCATCAGGTGTTGAGGCATAATCTGCATTTGTGTATGCTTGTATGTGAAGATCAGTTGAAGAATTCAATCGTAACCCTTTTTGCATAGTTCCTCTTAAGTACCTCAGGATCCTTTTAACCGAAAGCCAATGAGCAGTTGTGGGAGAGTGCATAAACTGACAGGCTTTATTTAAAGCAAAATCTATGTCTGGTCTAGTAAGAGTAACATACTGTAAGGCTCCAACAATGCTTCTGTATTTTGTCTCATCCTCAAAAAGTTCACTATCATACTTGGATAAGTTCTTACCAAGGGCACTTGGAGTTTTTGCTGGTTTACAATCCAACATCTCAATTCGTTCCAATAAGTTAGCTATGTATTTAGTTTGACACAAATGAATTGAAGTGTCATCATAGGTAACTTCAACTCCCAAAAAATACGACAACCTACCAAGATCTCTCAAAGCAAAAGCCAAATTGAGTCTTGCTATAAGAAAATCAACTTCTTGTTGTGAGCTCCCAGTAACTAAAATGTCATCAACATAAACAAGAACCACTATTGTATTAGTTTTTCCAAAGAGAAGAAACATAGAACTATCAGATCTTGAGCAAATGAAACCCTAGTTCAAAAGAGTTGAGCTAAGTTTAGTGAACCATGTTCGCGGTGCCTATTTAAGGCCATAAAGAGCCTTTTTGAGCTTACAAACATGATTTGGGAAATTTGGATTTTGAAATCCAGGAGGTTGAGACACGAACACCTGTTCTTCTAATTCACCATTAAGAAAAGCATTTTGAACATATAATTACCTTACTTTCCATCCAAAGGAAATCGCTATGGTCAGAACAATCCTTATAGTTCATGGTTTTACCACAGGACTGAATGTGTTAAAATAATCTAGACCGTGAGTTTGATTGTAACCCTTAGTCACAAGACGTGTCTTATACATCTCTATACTGCCATCAACTCAATATTTGAGTTTAAAAACCCATTTACATCCTATAATGTTGGCATTTGCAGGTGGATCAATCAACTCCCATGTATAGTTCCTTTAAAGTGCCTCAAATTCAGTACTCATAGCTGTTGTCCAGTTGGGATTTTTCATAACTTGCTTCATAGTTGTTGGCTCTTTAATTTTCTCTACTATAAAGAGCTTTTTCTTTTTGAAAATACCATGCTGAGATCTAGTGACCATTTGTCTTGTTTCCTGAACCAACTCTGCTGGAATATTCTGATGAACTTGTTGAGTAGTTGGAGGTAATTGAGAAGCTGTAACATGTTCGCTTTCAACATAAGGAATATCAACAGGTTACTGATCAGAAGAGGTAGAAGTTGGGGTGTAGAAGCAGCTGTAGATGCAAAAGTATTGCTTTGGGATGGTACAGAAATGATAACAGGTGTTTCTACACCGTTATGAACAATATCAACAGTCTGAGTAATCTGAAAAGAATGAGCTATTGGAAATGTATGCTCATCGAAAACAACATGTCTTGTAATATAAACTCTCGATTTGTAGTCTAAGCATAAATATTCTTTATGAACAATAGAATAACCCATGAAAACACATTTGACTGATCGAAATTGAAGTTTATGTTTGTTATATGGTTTAATAAAATGATAGCAAAGACATCCAAACACTTTCAACATACTATAATCATGCTTTTTATGAAAAAGCAGAGAGTATGGCGAGATAAAACCTAGAACTTTTGTGGGCATTCTATTGATGAGATATACTGCAGCTTGAAAGGTACAAAACCAATATTTCAGAGGTAAAGAAGCATGAGCTAGAAAAGCCAATCCAGTCTCCATAACATGTCTGTGTTTTTGTTCAACTCTACCATTTTGAGCAGATGTGTATGGATGGGAAAATCTCTGTGCAACACCATGTAATTTGAGATAGTTAGCAAAGAATTTGAGCTCACGAGCATTATCAGATTGCAAAGTCTTTATTTTGGTGTTGAGCTGGGTTTCAACAAGACTTTTGTATTGAATAAAGGTTTGTAAGGCTTGATCTTTCATCTGCAATGAAAAAAGCCAAGTATATCTGGTGTTATCGTCAACAAAAATGATGAAATATCTATAGCCTGAAGTAGATAGTATAGGTGCAAGACCCCATATGTCTATATGAATGAGATCAAGAGGAAAAACTGCTCTAGAAGTTGTAATCTGTGGCTTTTGGCATATTGACAAGATGAACAAACTGAGCTTTTATTCATTGAAGAATGAATATTACAATTATTTAAAATCCTTTGTACGATATCTAAGGAAGCATGACCAAGACGATTATGCCAAATTTCACTGTTGTTTGTAGTAGTAGCAAAAGTTGAAATATTAGTATTATTGAAAGAACAATGGCTAGCATCCTTCTTGTTTTCAGGATTTGTGATAGGAAACTTGTACAATCCATTCTCAAGTCTGCCTCGAGCTAGAACCTTTTTCGAACACTGATCCTTCACAACAAAATACTTGGAATAAAACTCAATCATAGAGTTATTATTAACACAAAGCTTGGCAACACTGATTAAATTTGTAGACAAAAAAGGCACACGAAAAACCTTCTTAAGAGCTAATAATGCAAAATCAGATGCCAAAGACTTAGTACTAACATTGGAGATTGGAATCTGCTTACCATTACCAATAGTAACACATTCTGAACCAGTATAGGGAGCAACATTAGAGAGATCAGCAGCAGATTGTGTCATGTGATGAGTGGCTCCTAAGTCAAGAAACCAAAAATCATCTGCAATAGTAGCAGGACTAGCAACCATTGCTGACATCTGACTCTGAAGTTGATTACTGTTGGTGGAATTCTGATTTTGAAAAGTGATATCAAATATGTGATAACAATTATGAACAATGTGTCTAAATTTTCCACAGAGTTGACATTGAGGCTTAGTGTTGTTACCATTTCTTCTGCCACTTTGGCCTCCACAACCACCACAACCACTACTTCTATTGTTATAACCTGAATTGCCTTCTTGTCCAGTGCCCTGATGTGAAGGTCTTTGAAATCCTTGATTGTTCTTTGTGTAATTCTTACCACCTGCATATTTGTTTTGTACAAAATTTGTTGTAATAGCTCCATTTTCGTCAAATGAGTTTTGTAGCTCAAGACGATGCTCAAACGACATGAGTAAGCTATGAACAACTTCAAGAGAGAGTTGATTATCTCTAGCATTGATAGAGGTAACCACAACATTATAATCTACTCCTAATCCAACCAAAAGATTCATTATCTGATCCTGCTCAGAGACTGATTCACCTATGGCTACAAGACTATCAGAAACAATTTTCAATTTCATGATATACTTGATCATTGACATCGAGTTTTTCTTAGTTGTTTGCAATTGTAATCTCAATTGCATGATTCGAGCACGCGAGGACGAAGAGAATATCTTCTCTAAAGCAATCCAAGCAGCATAAGACGTAGTGTGGCCTATGATCTGAGCCATTATTTCAGGAGTAAGAGAAGAGTAGATCCAACAGAGAATCATCCTATCCTGCCTATGCTAAGCTACAAACTCTGGATTAATAGATCCAGCGGTAGGATCAATTTTCTTAGGAGATAAACCTTCAATGAAATCCTCAAAACCATTCGCAAATATCACATTATCCATTTGAGATCTCCAGAAAACATAATTCGATCTATCTAGCTTAACAGGAAGTGCATGATTAAGAAAATACAAACCTGAAGTAGGAGTGAATGAAGAAGATTGAGAAGATCCAATCAAACCTGATGACTTATGATGATTTAGTTTGATTCAATGTGTTATGGCTTTCAGTTCGTAACATTCACGATGGGTGTGTGAATAAATTGTATTTTATATTAGAAAATAACAAATAGAATCGTGTTATTATTGGAAGAGTTTTGAAGAAAAATGCATGGAGATCAATTTTATGTTTCATTTCCATGTCCCTATATCCATGACCCAAGCATGCAAAATTACTTCATCTCGCTTCTGTCACTGAAATTGTTAGTTCATTTATGGAATACTTCTCTGCCTTATCATCCTTTTCATCTTCTCTTGTTCCCATCTCAATAAAGAAAACTGGTTTGTTTGGTGTAGGCAGTTCCAAAGTCTCGTTTATCAGCATAGAGACAATATCTGACATGGAAGGTCTCTCTGCAGCACGGTCTTGGACACACAATAAGGCCACGTGAATGCACCTCATTACTTCATTACATGAGCGAGAATGGTGATCTAATGTTGGGTCCATTAGCTCTTGAGCTCTACCTTCTTTCCACAACTCCCATGCCTGGGTAATTCCAGTGTTTGGACAAAAGTATTTAGCAGCTTTAACTTCATCATGGAAAATTAAAGTTTTCTAATCACAAACAATTAGTCTAAGCTCAAAGTCGGTTTGGAATCTTACATATCCAACGAGGTTGAATGCGTACTCTGAATTATGGAAACTGTTGTTTCTCTTGCCGCTCACGATCTCCAGTAGTAACACCCCGAAGCTGAATATGTCAGTTTTCATGGATACAATGCCATTTATGGCATACTCAGGAGCCATGTAACCACTGTAAATGGTAATAGAACGTTTAGATCTAGTAACATGTTTTGGTTTCCAATGATTATTTACTCACTATATTCCAATAATTTACTTACTATGTTCCAACAACTCGGTTTGTGTTTATTTCAGATTCTTGCAGCTCAAATATTCTAGCCATGCCAAAATCTGATATTTTTGGATTCATTCCGTCGTCAAGTAAGATGTTACTGGCTTTTAGATCTCTGTGAATTACTTTAAATCTTGAATATTTATGCAGATAGAGAAGTCCCTGAGCAATTCCCCCAATGATGTTCCAACGGCTGGTCCAATCTAGCAATTCTCTTCTGCTACAATCTGTTTGGTTGGAAAAAAAAAGTAAAAGAGAAAAAGGTCATAAAGTATATTTAATTATGTATATATTCCATGATTGTTTTTAAAAAAAAAGGTAGGAAAAGAAGTAGATTTTATTACTTATAAAGAGAAATTGTCAAGTGAATTGAACAAAAAAAAAAATTGATTGGAAGAACTAAAAAATGCTGGAAGTGTAATGAATACCGAAGAGGAAGAAATCCAGGCTTTTCTGGGGCATGTACTCATATACTAAAATCCTTTCTTCCCCTTGAATGCAGCATCCCAAGAGCCGAACAAGATTAGTGTGTTGTAGTTTGGAAATTAGTACTATTTCATTCTTGAACTCCACCAGTCCTTGTCCTGAACTTCTTGAAAGTCTTTTTATTGCTACCTCTTGCCCATCATCAAGTTTCCCCTGAAAGTTTGTCTATTTAGCAATCACTCAAATGACACTAATTTAGAGTCTCAAGCTTACCTTATAAACTGGTCCAAAACCGCCCTCCCCTAATTTGTTTGAGATTGAGAAATTGCTTGTCGCTGCAAAAATGCTTTCAAAGCTGAAGATATTCAATCCGTGGATCATCTTCTTGTCTTTTCTGTGATTTTTGGACGAGCTAAATTTGGTTGGAGGGTTCGTGCTGCCACCTAGCTCATACAGTAGCATTTTTTCTGCTGCCTTTCTCTTCCCTAATCATTGCGCACCAAAGATGAAACCTAGTGAGCATTGACCTTCTAGAAACGTTATATGCAGATTCAAAATAATAAGCTCAACCTTTTACATGCTGCTTTTTGCCTAATACATAGAATGAGAAGCCTAACACTAGTAGCAGTGCTCCCACTGCAATTATTAGCCATATCCACCACTTCTTTCCTGCATCGACAGAGCATGTCAACCATCACATAGTAATATATGTTAACCAGGTCATTTAGCGCTTTCTCTCCATTTTCGAATAATGCGTAATCTAGGTTAGGCAAGCTGAAATGCTTTTCAGTCATCTTGCAATAAATGAGGAATGGTGAGGCATCATGCACTCTGGTCATCCCGCCTGCTGCCCACCCCTTATTATTTGGTTTCGCATTTTGAACAATCATGTGAATGTTTAACTCTTCTAAGATGACGAATGGACATGAGCACTGTGTAGTTTGCAATGTATAGTAAAACGTAACACGAAGAGGAGAGAAGGAAAGAGAATCATTGATGGCTCGGATGGAATTGCACTTGTTGCTTGAAAAGCTAAATGCTCAATGTGGAAAAGTTTTTTACCCTCGTAATTATGTTTTTTGCTCAGATTGAAAAATATCGGTCTTTTTTTTAAGAACAAATGTAATCTGTAGGAGAAGAAGGGTATCATCAAATATCCGAATGAAGAAACAGCAAAGTAGTCTAGCAAATTGGTCATGTGATAGGTTATGCTAAGACTAAGTTCTCTTTGGAGATAGATTTGATTGATCCATTCTAACTTTAAGACACCCTAATGCTCCTTGTACCTGCTCTAATCAGTGTATGTTATACTTGATGAAACACCTACATACATGTTAAAGCTTACCTCTTCCTGAAACTAGAACATTAATTATTCTTCCATTAATTTCCACTTTGGTGAAATCCAATGGTGAGCTCCAAATTTCACAACCAGCTCCGTTGTCATCGATCGAGGCATAAGCAACACATGAACAATTCTGTAGGCACTTGTCCTGACAATCAAACAGACTCATGTTGGAGCTGTCACTAAACTTGAAGCTTTCACCAAAACTATAACCTTGTTTTCGTTCAAACCACACATCACCTTTCCTGCATTCTGGCAGTACCCTCTCTGCACATCCTGGATAAACAATGCCCGAGAGGGAACATGCACCATATGTTGTTGTTCCTCCACTTTCCAGGACATTGCCAAACGTATCCAGGCTAAATCTTGCTAGACTATGATTCGCAGTAACTGTATATGTGAGGTATTTCTCATCCTCATTTGACACATAGTTGAATCTGTAGTAATCATGGTAATTCAATCGAGGTGCATTGTCAAACCGCCCCTCGCGCCAAAGCCCACTGCTCCAATAGACATCCCCATGCCACCAAATGAACAACTGGCTCGTACCGTTTGGATCACCACCATAGGTAAAAGAACCCGATCCAGGTGCTTCACTGCTTATCCATGAGGTGAGTGACCATCTATGCCCTGTTTTGAAATTAATCCCCAGTTTCATCCCTGGAAGAAGAATGTTGGTAGGATAATCAAAGCTTTGCCACAAAACTTTCCCTGTTGAACCATCTGAATTGTGTTCCCTTAATACAAGATTGCCTAAATCCAACAGTGTAGCACTTAAATTAGACCTAGTTTCCGAAAATGAATTGAGAACAATACTGTTTCCGCCATTGTATAAAATTCTGAACACGCCATTAATATCGATCCCAAGGCTCCCTGACGCGTCAGGGATAGGGTAGTCTCTGTTGGCTACCCATACAGCTTTCTCATCGTAGTGAAAGTATGTCCACTCGGTTGGTATATTAAAGAGTATACCTAAATAACGGTTTTTCGTTGTGCCAGGGCTGAAGAATTGCAGCCTGAAGACCTTGTTTTTTGAATTCAGATGCTCCCAATCTCTGAGCCGCTGACCCTGGAAAATTGTGTCTGTTTCAGAGTGAGAGGCGCTGATGAAGTAGCAGCATGAACAGAGGAGAAAAAGCAAGAGAAAGGCCATTGCTCTTCTGGACAAATTGGGTTCCCCTGATCTGATCAAATGAAGCAGGTAACGGCTGGCTCCATTGAAGGGGCTCAAACTGATTTGACATTGGACCACGGTCGTTGACTTGATTATGTTTATAGTTTTCAACACATTTTAAAATGACGAAATTACCCTTCAATTTATGCGCTAAATTATGTTATTAAACTGGCTCTTCGTTTCAAAAATTACCCTAGTAAATTTAAATTAAATGAACTGAATCCATTTTATTCATGTATTTTCACTTAATTTAATCCACTTAGCAATTAAAATAAAGGGTAACTTGGTGAGAGGTCCCATAAGTGAAAAATATCACTTTCTAAGTCTCATCTCAAGACTAAAAAGATTTTTTGGATGGGACTCCTATGAGTGATGTTTTATACTTATGAAACCTTTAGAGGAATTTTTCTAAAATAAATGACTAAAAGACCCCTTAGTGACAATCATGTTCATATGCCAAAACATCGATTTTCAACTGCTGCTCAAATGATTCCTTCTACAATAACCGTCTGGACTTGTACTTCAAATTCGATTCAGAATGAGAGTAGAACTAGCAGTAGCAGTGTTTGGATGCATTTAGTTTCAAGTTTCATTTGCTGAATATTCCATCAATGATACGAGTGCACTTTACTTAGTTTTTGTTCAGTCTATGATTATTCTTATATTTTCCCCAACTCAATTGGATCTTCCATTGGTAAAAAGAATCCATTGCTCTTTCCTTTTTTTTTTTTTTTAATTTAAGGAATTGGGTTCTCCTGATCTGATCAAATTATGCCGCTAATGGCCGCCACGATTGACTGATGATTTGTTTATGGCTTTGAAAGGTATGTTATCCCCTTTTTTTTTTTTTTTACTTTCTGTGATGTGATATTTAGAAAATTACATGGCAGTCAAAGGCCATTGTTTTTGAATCATTATTCCATGTTTTTGGTATTCTAGAAATAGATAGATAATTGGTTTTGCATAAAAGTGTTAATTTGTTTATTTGAAAGTATTTGGTTTTGCAATTTTTTTTTACCGTGTCCAGACTAATTTACACATATCTCAATTAATTACCTCACTGGATGATCTTAAGGGTGCACTCATTGCGCACTCCCTTACATTGGCCATGTGTATTCAAGATTTAATTCTCGGAGTGGTTCCCAGGAAATTTGAACCTTGGTTGACCAGGAAAGGAGCACCTACTCTTGTCAACCGAATTAATATTTTTTAGTGTTGTTGAGTGATGTTTTTGATATAAAGGAACTTAATATAGAAAGAAATTCATTAAAAAAATCTTTAAAAATTTACTTAGGTAGCATTTGATTGAGCGAAATTGGAGGTCTAAAACTCTATTTGTTGACGTTTTGGAACTAAAAAATATTTTTTGGCATTATAATAAATTATTTTTAAATTTGTTGGTGCATGTATGTTTTTTTCTGTGCGCGCGCACAACATTGGTTTAGTGTATTTTTATGGAGGAGTGTAGTGTGTGATGGCATTGATGATAGGTTCGCTGGCGAGGACAATTACGTCATTAGCCACTCGGCCGGCGGCCACCGTGACGACGGTGTTGTACTACAACGACCTTCTTCCCTGGAGCATCAACTAGGATCGTTTCATTCTTCAAGATTTGGCTAACCAAGACAACTATTTGTTTCGTTTTATAGTCCACTTTTTGAGATGTTTTTGGTAATTAGTCAATAAAAATGTTAAAAATGCCCCCCATCCGCCACACCTCCCAAAAAATGGAATGGGGATAAAATTGTATTTTTGTGCTCTTTGGGATGAATTTTTGAGAATGGGTGTTTGGGCCAAAAAGTTGTTTCTAGAATTGTTTTGGAAGCAATCCTAATCTTTTATAATTAAAATTCGGATGATTTACGATCGCTGGTGGAATTTCTTATAATGACACCAAAGTGATAAAAAGTTTCAAACCGAATAATTAACATTTGAGTTTATGAAAATACTAATATTTCAATTAGGGTTGCGTCATTGATTACCATCCAACTGCCGCTTACCATTAGACAATGTCAGTCGAATGAGTCATTCTTTGTACACCTCTTTCTGCTAGCCACGCAACCCTTAAAAAAAAAGGAGCACTTACCAAGAGATCCCCAAAACCAACAAAAACTACCAGTTAAACTTGCTTCATTTTTCCTAAATTGTGTGGTCCTTATGCTATTTTTGTGACTAAAATGCCCCTAATTACTACGCTGTTACATTCCAAATCGTATCCCTTGTTCTTCCAGAGCTAATTTAGGTAAAAGATAACCATCTCCATGTGCACAAAACAACCTAATTTTTTTATCTCAATCCCCACGTAAAAAAAAAATAGTCAACAATTATGTGTGTTTTAATCTCTTTAGAATGAGATATTAATCGCAAATTTTGGAAATGTTTGTCGTGCTGACTGTGATTGTTACATGTAACATCCATTAGCTTTGTTGTGTTACATCTAACATACATGCTACGGTGACGTTGCATTTAAACTCCATTATTTTTTCCTCATATATATGTCTACATGGTAAAATGTTACATGTAACACTCATAGGCTTTGATATTTTATGTGTACATTCATGTTATACCGATGTTACATGTAACTTCTCTTCATGTATGAGTCTATAAGGCTATGTTACATGTAACATCCATTTAGCATTCTAATTATATGTAACATTCGTAAGTTTACACTGTGTTACATGTAACATTCGTGTAAAAATCGTGTTACATGTAATTTCCATTCTTTTCTCTCCATATGTGTCTATAGGGTTATGTTACATGTAACATCCATTTATACACTGGCTTGTGTAACATTCACGAGATTTTCATTGTGTTACATGTAACATTCGTAGAAAAAGAATCTATAAGGTGATGTTAAATGTAACATTCAGTTCTACGATTTGATTATGTGTAATATTCATAAAGCTTTAATTTGTTACATGTAACATTCGTGTAAAAAGACAAATGTTATATTTGACATCCATGTCTACAATCTGATTGTGAATCGTTACTTCTCTTGTTTAATGTAACAATGCATGTCTACAACACACACAGCGTTAAAATATGATACATGCAAACAGATAGTGTTACATTCAACAAAAAAATATGTTAACCCAAAGAACTTGTGAACTAATACAAAACCGAAAATCTGAAAAATTCTTATACGTATTTTCCATTGAGAGGGTGTGTATTTATATGCAAAGTTTATAAGAGATGGGAAGGCATATAAGGTAAGTATAAATGTGGAAAGTAAATATGTACAATTTATTGCAGGTCCTCAAATCACTCCCTCAATTATTGCAAGTTCTCAAATCATTCCTCAAATCACGTTCGACTGATTTTTGTTTCATTAATATGCCTCTTTAATTTCATTGGGGAAACTTGCACGTTGAGCTTGTCTCTGAGAAAATTGAATCTGGCTGAGACTAAGGGTTTTGTAAGTCCATTATCAAGTTGGTCCTTGCTTGAGATGAAGTGGACTTCTAGTGCCTTTTGTTGCACTTTTTCTTGGACAAAGTGATAGTCGATTTTGACATGTTTGGTATGTGCATGGAAGACTGAGTTGGCTGTCAAATATGCTGCCCCGATATTGTCGCACCACAGTATTGGAAGATGCGGAATGAAAATGCCAAGTTCACGAATTTGTGACTGTAGCCAAAGGGATTCAACTGTGGCATGAGCAACTGCTCGATACCCGACTTCAGTACTGGACCGTGCTACCGTCGGTTGCTTTTTGAAACTCCATAAGATTAAATTGTCACCAAAATAAATACAAAATCCAGAAGTTGACTTTCGATCATCGAGGCATCCCGCCCAGTCGGCATCGGAGTAAATAGACAACTGTGTGGATGAGCTGTGTCGAATAAGGAGACCAAAATTGATGGAGAATTTTAGGTACCTTAGAATTCTTTTCACTGATGTCTAGTGTTCCTCAATGGGTTTGTTCATGAATTGGCAGACCTTGTTGACTGCAAATGAGATATTGGGTCGAGTCAAAAAGAGGTACTGCAAAGCTCCTACAACATTCCGATAAGTGGTCAGATCAGAATGTGGTGCACCCAAAAATAATGAGAGTTTCTGTGAGGAAGACATCGGGGATGATACCGGCTTTGCATCAATCATCTTTGTGCATTGAAGGAGGTTGTAAATATATTAACTTTGTGACAAGAGAAGGCCATCGGCAACATGAGTTGCTTTGATTCCTAGAAAGTAGCTTAGGTTTCTTAAATCTTTGACAACAAATTCACTGCTTAGATTGGTGATCAGTTGAGTGAGGCTATGGAGATGGAGCTAGTGATTAAGATATTGTCAACGTATACTAGAAGAAACAGTGTATCCGGGCCTTGTCTGTATATAAAGAGAGATGAATCGGAGCTGGAGTTGACAAACCCATTGGAGAGGAGGTGCTCTTGCAGTCGATGGTACCAGGCCCGTGGAGATTTTTTCAGCCCATAAAGTACTTTGTGCAGCCGACAAATGTGGTTTAGAAAGTTGGGATGTACATAGCCCACGGGTTGATGCATAAATACTTCCTTATTTAAGTGGCCATAAAGGAAAGCGTTTTGGATGTTGATTTGATGAATCGACCATTGTTTGGAAACAAAACAACTGAGTACAAGTCTGATGATGGTGGGCTTGACCACCAGACTGAAAGTGTTGTCAAAATCAATCCCCGGTTGTTGGTGGTAGCCTTTCGCAACCAACCGAGCCTTCTTTCGCTCAAGTGAACCATCCGACTTGCATTTGGTTTTGAATATCCATCGGGAACCAACGATATTCATTTATGTTCTTGCAGGGATTATTGATCAGGTTCTATTTTTCATAAGGGCAATGAACTCGCCGTCCATGGATTTAGGCCATTCACTGTGCTTGGACGCCTCAGAGTATGAAGAGTGCTTTAGGAATAGTATTTGTAATAAGAAAGGATTATGGCAACGGGTACCTGATTGTGCCATCCGTGAGCTGTTTTGGATTTACTATATTATTCTGAGACCGGGTGGTCATTTGATGAAGTCGAGGTTCCGGGATGCAGCAAGAGTGACATTATATAAAGATGGGAGAAGGGGAAGACTTGTGATCGGTGGCTGTAGGGAAAAAAAGAGTGTTATTTGGTGATGAAGGCAGGGTTGGAGAGATTCCAGTAATGGGTGAAGACAGTGTATGGGACGATGACTCTAATGGAGAAAGGTCAGACGACATCATGGGATTTAACGTATATGATGTGTCGTTCGACTTTGAGAGAGAAAGGTCAGACGACGTCGTATGACTTAAAGTTTGTATGTGATGTGTCGTTTGGTTGGAAAGACGACAAATGAGTATTTAGGGAGTTGTCGTTTACAGGAATGAAGAGTGGGAGGCTGACTATTGGATTCGATGATGGACGGAGGTCAATTGATTTATTTGGTAGGCTTGCAAAATTGAAAGTTTGTTCATTGAAGATGATCTGCAGTGAGACAAATATCTTGCCACTGGAAATATCAAGACATTTGATCCCACGATGCATGTTATTAAAGCCGAGGAAAACACATTGTTTTGATATGAAATCGAGTTTGTGACGGTTAAACAGACGAAGGAATATAAAACATGCACAACCAAAATTTTTAAAGATGAAAAATCTGGGGCAAAATTGTGGAGTTTTTCAAGAGGTGAAATTCTAAGTGAAGTGGTTGTGAGCCGATTAATGAAGAATGTGGCCATGAGAAATGCGCCATCCCAGTAAGCATGATGGACACTACTATGGGACAAAAATGAGAGTCCCATTTCGACTATATGGCGGTGTTTCTGTTCAACAGACCTGTTTTGTTGGGACGTATGAGAGCAAGTGACTCGGTGTTGAATACAAATTGATGCAAAATAGTTGGGGAGGGAGCGATACTCTCCACCCCAATCAGTTTGAGCGGATTTTATTTTGTAATTAAATTGGCATTCGACAAGTTTTTGGAATGAGCAAAATATTTTCATAACACCAGATTTGTTTGTGAGAGGAAAGAGCCACATAAACTTGCTCAAATGATCAACAAACGACACATAGTATTTCTTTCCATTTGTTGACATAACGGGAGAAGGTCCCCAAATATCAGAGAAAATCAATTCAAGTGGTGAATTGGAAATGGACTGAGAATTTGAAAAAGGGAGGCGATGACTCTTTCCTTGTTGACATGTGGAGCATACACCCAACATTTTATTGGATGAGATAGGTAGGAAGAACTTGGAGATGAGATGGCGTACTGTCTGATTAGACGAATGGCCCATCCAGAAGTGCCAAATATCAAGTAGAGCACGTTGAGAGATGTAGGTCTGAGGATGGTTTGTGGGAATAGAAGTGGATGGAAAAGTGTAGAGTCCGTCTCTAGTTTTGTCGCATAGAAGAACTTTCCTCGTTGCCTCGTCCTTCACAAAAAAGAGAGGAGTAAAACTCAATATAAACATTATTCTCACGGGTAAGTTGACTTACAGATTTTTTTATTTTTATTTTTTAATCTGTGGCACATGAAGTAACTGATGCAAAGAAAATGAATTAGTTGGTGTTGAGAAAGTAACAGAGCCAATGTTCTTAATGAGTAAACCTGCCCCATTGCCGACATGGATATGATCAGTGTCGTTGTAAGGCTTAGAGTGCAATGTTAGATTGCAAAAATCATTTATGAGGTGGTTTATTGACCCGGTATCAGGATACCAATTGGCATTAGTTGGTGAGGACTGCGAGGTCAAGTAAGCTGCCATGTTGGGAAGGGTGCCTTGGTAGGCATAATCGAACCGATAGTAGCATTGCACGACAATGTGCCCATTTTTACCACATACCTGACATGTAGGACGTGGGTTTGATGAAATATTCTGTGGGTGGCCACCTTACCCACGTTGGCTACGTCTGCGACCTCTATAGTTGGAGTTGAGGCCATTAGGTTGCTGTTATTGTGAATAGTATGTTTGAGAATTGGATCTGCCATCTCGCGAATGGCCATCATTTTGAGTAGCCACATTTGCGGAGCCAACTGTGGCTTCTAGAGCAGATTGGTGTTGCTCAATCCTCAATTCAAATGCAAGGAGATGGTTAAAGATATCTTCAGATGACATTTTGTCTATTTGAGTTGAGATAGAAGTGACGATAGCATCATAAGAGCTATCAAATCCTCCAAGAAGATATGATGTGAACTCATAGACATAAAAAGGTTGACTAATAGCAGCCAATGTATTTGAGAATGATTTTATCTTCTGGTAATAGTCTGAGACAGACATGTTGCCCTTCTTTGTGAGGGCCAGAAATTACCGAGTTTGGATAACTCATGCAGAAGAATGAGAAGCAAACATTCTCTCAAGGGTTGTCCAGAATTTTCTGGAAGTGGAGAGCCCAACCATTTGTCCCAAAATGGTTTCAGATAGAGAAGAAACTAAGGTACTTAGAATAATTTGATCTTGTTCAAACTAGGAGGTGTATTTAGGATTGGTGATTTCGGAGGTGGTGGAGTCAAATAGATTGGCGTCAGGGTTGGGTATGGTGGGAGAGGGAAGGGCGATGGTACCATCAACAAATCCGAATAAGCGTTGGCCACGCAAGTATGAGACGATTTGTGTTTTCCATAGGAGATAATTATCTTTGGTGAGTTTAACGGTAACAAGGCTGTGAACATACTGAGGTTGACAGAGGTCGAAGATGAGGCTATGGGATCAGATCTGGGAAAAGAAAAAGACAATGGTCACGTTTATGCTCTTGATACCATAATACAAAACCGAAAATCTAGGAAATTCTCATATGTATTTTCCATTGAGAGGGTGTGTATTTATATTCAAAGTTTACAAGAGATGGGAAGGTATACAAGGTAAGTATAAATGTGGAAAGTAAATATGCACAATTTATTGCAGCTCCTAAAATCATTCCTCAAATCACGTTCGGCTGATTTCTATTTCCTTAATATGAACAATGCTAACCATTATACTTTTCTGAAGAAAAAAAAACAAAAGAAATATCTAGATACGTATGATGTTTAACCCAAAAAAAGAAAAAAAGAAAAAAAATTGTTCAACACCACACATAGTAATGATAGTTTGTCACTTGTTTCTTGTTTGGGAGGAGGGAGATCAATTAGAAAGGGGCCATGAGCAACACGTTAATGATGGGTCTCTGACATTTTTTTGCTTAAAAGGTCTCTAGTGTCCAGGACCGGGGTTCATCATTGAGGAATTCGTGGACAGGTACAAGTATTTCCCTTCGGAATCCTTTAATTCCATAGTCAACGATGACTAGCACACTTTTGAATATACTCTTCATTACGTGAATGATCGGAACTCTACAATCAACACTGCACATGATGCTTTTGTAGAAAAAAAAATGAATCATTGTTGCAATAACATATAGGAAGGGGGGGGAGGGGTATCAGAAGGTCCATGAAGTATACTCATATTGATGGGCCCTTGTCTAGTATGTTGTTAGTGTTTGAAATGCCAACATCCACCAGTTGATGCTCATGAGCTTCTTTTGACAACAACTCATTGACATATTGAATCTGCAGTTGAATATAAAATTGGTAAGGATTATTCATTCAATGATGCAAAGAAAACTTTAATCGAAAAAATCAAACTCACAAGTCTTTTGGCATTGTCGTAAAATTGATCTACATCTCTTGGACGCCGAAGGTTAATTGAATTATAATGTGTCCATTCACGCTTTTTCTTATCACATACAAGCAATGTCTAATGCCCTGTGGACGAGGTCGCCCCTTCGGTATTTATCGGGAAACGCACACATTGATAGTCATTGGAGAATGCCACGATTATCGTCGGGTTCAATAATTTGGTAAGCACTACATTATCTCCCTGGTTTATCCACATCTGTTCATAGTAAAACACGAAAATAAATATAGAAGTACATACATTAGTGAATGCTCTTGAGAAAAATATAATAAGACCGTAATGTAAAAAAAATTACACTTTTATTACCCAACAATAACTATTAATGAAGTATGAACGATTTGGGAATTCATGACCAAGCCATTTTAACTCATTGGCGACCTTTGTTTGTTTGATCCACATCATCTCCATGCACCCATTAATAACCTAAAAAGTTTGGCAAAACCGCATAATGTTAAATTCATTTGCATGATCAAAAGCAAAAACACACTACCTAAACATTTATATAAACACATTTTATAATCCAAAAAATGTCATATTCAACATCAACGAGAATGTTACATTCAATATGATTCCCATGTTGAATGTAACATGTGCAACAATGTTACATTCGCAAAAGTTACATATGTACATGGTGTTACAATGTTGCATTCGCGAAAATGTAACATGAACAACAATTTTAGATTTAATAAAAAAAAAGTAACTTAACATTCACTATTTTTTGAAACTATCCAAGTATGTAAACTATTCGACGTATATGTTTAGCGTTCCCTGTCGATTCACTAATGCGATATATGTGAATATTGAATGTAACATCAACATAACATGAGTGTGTTAAATGTAACAATGACCTTTTATATGTTAATGTTACAGTCCACATTATGCATCTCCCCAAATAGGCAGTAAATTGTGTTTGTATATACATCTACGAATGCGATAAACATATATGAAATCATCTAAAAACACGATCTTTAGAATGTCAAAAAATACACCACTAGAATGTAACATCAACATACATTATGATAGACATGACCTATTGATTCACTATTACACCATATATGAATGTGATGAATGTAACATCAACAAAATGTGTGCGTGTGTTGAAATGTAACATGCTATGTTATTTTGTATTGATTTTACATTCACATTATGAATCTACTGGGATCAAAACTATATCACCGGGTCGATTGTAATTTATATATGCACCAAACACTTTATCGTCCATTCATATGTGTTCTTCGTGTGTATATATATATATATATGCTAATTGTGTTTGTACATATATCTACAAATGTGATAAATATTTTGAATTGTAAAAAAATATGATCTTTATGAACTTTACATACACTTAGTGATCGAAAACCTAGCTATGAGATAAGAAACTGTGTGAAACAACTACGGTTGATACATATCAATGCAAATAATCGATACCTAGTGTTGCTAGACTCATAATGATTTATAAATTGTCCGCCCATTGCTAAGTCAGGTGCTTGCAAATACAATTCGATCACTTCGAATGCACCACATATTTCTTGATTTTTGAATTCGAAACGGATCGAATAATAGGAAATTTTGCATAATTTTCTATTTATAGGATATTTTTGCAACTAATTAATGAACAAAATGGAATCTTAGCTGCCTTATATAACGCGAGGGCAAATATGTCAATAAGAAATGTATGGATGACTTTTAGAACTGCTCTGTGCATAGAAAGCGAAGAAGGATCGCTCTGTTCATAGTTTAAGTAGAGGATATAATTGGTAGATTAGTGGTTAATATGGGTTTGGGCTGTAATTTCCCCTAAAAAATAAGAATTATTTTCTTAAATTATGATTTTACCTTTTAAAATATTAACACACTTAACCTTTTTTTTTTTTTTACATTTTCCTTCGTATTCCTTCTTCCTCACTCTTTTCATCTTTCTTATCTGGCAAGCAGCCATAGCCAGCCACCGATGCTAGATTTTTTTCTCTTTCTTTGTTGCTCTCTCACTGTCTATCTCTTCTTTCTCTTTACACACACACACACACACACACACACACACACACATATCATCTACTATCTCTTTACACACACACACACACACACATACATACATACATACATACATACACACACACATATATATATATATATATATTAGCCTTTACTCGTTCCTAAAGGCACTATTTTTAATTGAACAAATTGTAGAACACACAAAATTACTATTAATCATACCATCAAATTGAAAGCTATGCACTAATTAAGCTCATTCAAGAAAATACAAAAGGAAAAAAATTTAATAGTCATCAATAAGATATCAACAAAAATTACAATTTTTAATATTTAAATAATATATTTATATCATTATTTTTAAAATTGCATAACTTTATATATTTTCAAATACGAAAAAGGGAAAAAATTGAAAAGAGATTAAAAAAAACCACAATCAAATAAAATTGTTGCAGTAAATAACCTATTCTAATGACCTAATTGAATTTATTCGATTGAAAAAGAAAAAAAAAAAAAGATAAAGATAAAGGCAACCCATTCCATTCTTTATACCAACATAAATAAATTAAATGAAAATATACATAAAATTAAATAAAAAGAAAATAAAAGACATAATCAAAACCTCATGCAACATTAATAATATTAATTTTCACCTCTTCATCGACATGCATAAATCAAAAAAGAATTCACTTGATAAAGGACCATGAACAAATCATAAAAGACAAAAATATTAACTATGCATAAATTGAATATTAGGTTGTGTTTGGGTAAGAGATTTGAGAAAGAGATTTGATTTGTTCAAAGGATTTCAAAATTTCTTTTTGACAAATCCTTTGTTTGGGTATTTATTAGAAGGGATTTGTAAAATCTCTTGGATCTAAAAAATAGGGTAAAAGGAGGATTTCTAAATCATTTTGTTTTAGGTGTTATTTACAAATCCATCCAAGGACGGATTTTTAGCTCAGATCGCGTCTTTCTTCTGCCTTCTTGTCATAGTTGTCCATCGTCATCGTCGCCGGGCTTTCTTTTTCATCGTTGCCATCCCCATCACTGTCTACTCCTCCATTTTCATCCACCATTGCTGCGCCATAGCCATCGTCGCTCCGATTTGTCGCAGTACCCGTCGCCATCGATTTGGCCAGACCTGAGTTTGATTTGGCTAGATTTAAGTTCAACTTCATCGAATTTGAATGGCGATGGTCGACCGTGGGCGGATTTGGATGGCGTACGATAGTGCGTGGTCAGATCTGGACAACGTATGCAGGTACTTCGCGTCATCATTTTGCTATCTCGGATCGTGAGAAAAAAATAGAGGAAATGATGGTAACGACAGTGGGTGAAGATAGCGGTGATGGTGGTGAAATTGTAGAGAAAGAGAAGAAGAAATGAAGAAAATGAAAAATCGAAGAGAGAGAGAGAGATAGAGTTCTTAGGAAGAAGATGAAAAAAAAATACACAATAACCTCTTAAAATTCAATGATTTCTAAATTGTATTTACAAATATTTCACTTATCTAAATAAGAGAATTATAAAATTCCACAATCAAATTCTTCGCCTAAAAATAGTTATTCAAATAAGGAATTGTAAATGATGGGATTTCAAAATCCAGGATTTTGAAATCCCATCATTTGAAAAATCTCTTAAATTTGTCAAATTCCTTACCCAAACACAACCTTATAGTTATATTAGACACCAAAACATTGGTTTCTCATAACTCCCCAAAAGAAAAGAAAAAGAACAAAGAGCAAATCATATACACAACTTCAAGTTTGTTTTTTTCCTCAAAAAAATAATAATCAAATCCGAATGTATTGAAATTGAACTTGCACAACACACTAAATAATTGTTGGGATAGCAAAATCATAACAAAAGATAACCAATTTAATCAACCACAATAAAATTGCATCTCGCAACTAGTCATTTTTCAATCCCAATTATATGTAATCAATTCCAATTAGTTAGATCAACTCGCAAATTGGTAGAGAGAAACGTAGATAGCGACTTGCGATCTGTGAGAAATTGATTTGTGATATGAGAGAAATTAGAGCATAGAGATAAAATCGGTCTATTGTGCTAGAGATCGAAGCTGCGATCTATGAGAAATCGAAACAGAGAGAAAAGATTGGAGACTTGAGCAACAGATCGAAGTTGCAATCTGCAAGAAACCAGAACAGAGAGAGAAGATTGGAGATTTGTGCGAGATATTGAAGTTGCGAATGTGAGAAATTAGAACAAAGAGTGAAGATCAGAGAATTGTGCGAGAGATCGAAGCTGCAATCTTAGAGACCTTGAGAGAGAGAGAGAGAGATCGACGATTTGGGTAAGTGAGATACCCCATTGAGGCTGAAAGAGATAGGGAAATCCTTATTAATATTAAGTTTATATAAGTATGATAATCGGACGATCCAAAATGAAAGTTTATTTGTCTTTTGGTCTGATGGACCTTTTTATAAGTGCCTCACTTTTTTTTTTTTTTTTTTTATTATTATTATTTATGTACACACACAGAGAGAAGAGGAAAAAAGAAAAGAAAAAAGAGGCTTGGGGAGGGGAGTGACTATGGTTGGTGACCACATGGGGGCAGAAGGGGAATAGAGTAAGGCAAGAAACTGAGGGTGAGGGTGGGGGTGGGGGTGGGGGTGGGGGTGGGGGTAGGGGGTTACGGGTTGTTCGTGTTTTTTTTTTAAACAAAAAAGGCCAAAAAAAAGAACATGCTAAAATTATTATAAATAAGGACAAAAGAGTAAATTCAAATATTTTTTTTAAAAAAAAAAATAGAAGTGTGTATTGAATTACCTAAAGATAAACAAATTGAAAAAGGTGTGTCTGAGGTATTTGTTGATCCCAAGGATGTAAATTCCAAAGATGATTTCGATGATAACAATATATTTGTGATTTTCGTATTTAATGTGGGTGTTGAGCATGTTTAAACAGGCCCAAATATCGAAAACACCACAAGAAGGATGATTCATAAAGACCACAAAGGCTACTCAAAGAAAGAAGCAAGAAGACGGATCAAAGGAAGATGAAGTCAAAAATGAAGAGTCAAAGGAAAAGCAAAGAATTGTGATGAAGACTCACGACAAAGATTGAAAACTCAAAGGCATGGTTGGGATAAAATGAACACTATTATATATTCAAAGATAAGATATTGCTCTATCCCTATAATCTCATACACAATTGGCTCTTCTAGGAATGCACAAACAAATATTACTTGCATATTAATGTGGCATCTTAATTTATGTGAAATACATGTGCTTTACTGCTATTAGAATGTGAATATTTGTGAGTAGATTAGACAAAATAAATAAAAGAATTGATTTGAGTTATAAATTAGGCTTAAAATTGAAATTAATCTAGAACTGGTTGACTGAATAGATTAGCCGGTCAAACGATAACATCGGTAACCTAATAAGAAAAACTAAAAGCCTTAACCGGTCGACAAAATCCTAAAACCGGTTAATCGATTACACCAGTAGGCTAGAGCTTTAAGGGAATTGAGCATTTGGACCTAGTGGTCAACCGATTACACTAATAGGTTCATAACCAAATTGTTCTAAACAATCAGTCAACTGACCCTTGGAGTCAATCGACTGATTGCCCAAGTAGGTTGTCCAGAATGTCTGAGTATGAATATTGGTCAACCAATTTCTCTCATCAGTCAACCAATTTACAAAACTATTTTAATACATTAAGCAAAAATCAAAATTTGAGCTTGAGAATGTCTTATTGATTCAAACATGTTTATAACTTGAATTAAATATTTTAGCTTTGATTTGAATCGATTAAATCTAATTATGAGACAAGTTTAGGGGCCAAATCTCATATCTTAAAGTTACCATTTTTATATCCTAAATTATAGTCTTTTTCATTGCACCTGTCTCCCAACGACTATTTGCTCAAATTAAGTTAAATTGAAACGCTGTAATTTATGTATATTATCTAATTGATCATGTCTAATGTTCGTATCATTAAATTACAACGAATCCTACCATTTTGTTCAGATTAGAGCACTCTGTAAGAGCAGGAATATTACTTTGCTTTTTCAGCGTACAGAAGAAAAAAGACGAACAATCACACAAAATTCCACATATTCTTGACACCTTGTATATTATAAAAGCTTCATTGTTGTGTGAATAACACTCTTAGTGTGAAATTGAGTGATATAGGGTTGAAATTAACACTACTTCGTAAAATGAGAGTTTGAGTGAGATCCACCTGAGTGAGTATTTATAAGAGAATATCATATTTCAATTAGTGATCTCATCGAGGAATTATATAAGGAACAACATCTCAATGGTAATTCTTCATTGTATCAATCTCTGGTCACGCAAGTGAGTTCATTCTAAGTTGCATTGTATTTATTTGCTCTTATTTGTTATACTTGCATATATCTATAATTAAATAATCTTGTATAACTTACTTTGCTTGAATTTGTGACAAAACAAATTGAATCATCATATTTATGCTTTCTAAGTGTTCACATTTATTCTTGTGATATCTAAACGTTTTGAAAACCTATAAGAGCTTTTGAAGATCAATTTAAAATGATTTTTAACTTAATTATGAAATTCGTTGGAATTGGTATATTGAACATGGGACGAACTCATACCGCAGACGAGATTAAATTACTCATCGAGATTTAAATCTCTTGCGTACCATTCCAATAGGAGGTGAGCTAGTTGACTTTAACTCAGAAATTAAACACAATTTCAAAATCTAATTGATATCAACTAGGTGGAATCAATCTAGTTTTTTATTTTTATTTTTATTTTTTATTATACTGTAAAGTGTGTCCGGACCATTTTATGCGTATCTCGACTAATCACTTTCCCGGACAATCTTAAGGGCACATTCTCCCACATCGGACTGGTGCATTTAAGATTTTACTCTTGAAATGCTCCACAGGAGAAACCTGATTGACAAGGAAAGTGAATACTTACCAACCGAACTAGCCCTCTTGGGTTAATCAATCTAGTAATATTTTACTCGAATCACAGAAACAAAATAAAAAATAAATCTGGAATAAAAAATGATAAGTACATACTAGATTATTTTAAGGATAATATAATAATCTTCCCCCAAAAAGGATCATTTCCAATTCATCATTTGATTCGATACACAAGCCGAGAAACTTTGTTTAGTGTTTCTACTCCGTTTGTTCTGTTCCTGAAAAACAAAAATACCACAGAAATAAAAGAAAAACACATATATGGGAAAGGAAAATATCTTATTTTGTTCTTGTTCTCGAAAAATTTGTTCTAAAAAAATTTGGAAACAAAACATATTTTATTTTTTCCCTATCATATTTTCGTTTCTGATTTAAATTTTTTGAGAATAGAAATAGAAACACTAACCAAACGTGAGCGGGGGTAATCACGTGCAACAAAATAGTCTCCTTCCGAATTGTGCTTCGTTGCGCAAATTCATACCAGTAGGCTTGGAAAGACTGATCATTGCCAATTGTTTTGCTGCAAAAATAAAAATAAAAATAAATTAAAATTCAAGCCATTTCCAAATAAAAACCAACCTATTTCATAATATTTGAACTTAGTAATCCTTGAAACTGTTATAAAAACTTGCCTATTTCATAGAAAAGCTCATTGACATTGGAAGCAGTTTTTGCAGATGTCTCAATGAAGATCAACCCTTGTTCTTCAGAATATTGCTCTCCTTCCTGCAAGAAGAGCTTTAAATTAGTGGAATTCAACCAAAAAAAAAAAGGGATATTGCAATCATATCTACATAATAAATTAGAACGGTTTTAAAGTAGAGCATTAAATCATAAGTAACCAGGAACAAAAAAATGTAAGATTCAGCAAATGAGAACAAAAAATGGAATCGGGCGAATACCTCCTTCTCAACCTCTTTCTTTTGTTCCAAATCGCACTTGTTTGCCACCAATGCGATTATCATTTTTGAATTTTCTAAAAAAAAAAAAAAAAGAAAGATGAAACCGACGTATAATTCTTACCACTTTGTATGTAATAAAATCTATATTTCACTCTCATGTGAATGGGACTGTTTCTAAAATGGGATTTTGAGAACGATAAAAATTTCACCTTGTCTTTTCAGTTCTTGAACCCATTTTTTGGCTCGAACGAATGTATCCTGGAGTCATAAACACCAAATTATTACACTGATTATACGATTGTGTTTGTTTAATGATTTTGTTTTATTGTTTGTTTCTGTTAACCAAAAAAATTGGGAAAAAATCAAATATATGAGAACCGAGAAAAGAAAGATTTCTATTTTTAAATTTGTATTTGCACTCCAAAAATTAACTGATGCACTCCTTTTTTTTTTTCAAGATAATATTACCAAAAGGCTCATTATTTGATGTTGATTTTGGAATTCATCCCAAACTCCAATTATATCCTACATTCCAATCATACCCTATTATATGAATTCTGAGTACAGTAATAGAGAAGTGGAGTTGAGTAGAATTTTATGAGTTGAAAAATTTGTGTAAATTGTCTCCTATACTATTATATGAATTCTAAGTAAAGGTAATAGTTCATAGAGTGTCTCCTCCTCCCTTCATATGTTCGCTTCCGCAAAAATATGGTATTAGAGTTTAAGAACAATCTAGTATAGAGATATCAGAATTTATTGTAGTTTATTGATTTGATACCACCTAACAAGTGTAACATTTGATTTTGAGAGTACGAATAACTTATAAATTAACACCTATATTAATACGAATTTTCAAGAAAAAAAATTGGTACCGCATTGGTGATATCGTATACAACTAAGGCTGCTGCAGCTCCACGATAATACATGGGCGCTAGGCTATGGTATCGTTCCTGCCCCGCCGTATCCCATATATCAAATTTCACGGTAGCTTCCGATAAAGAAAGTATCTGAGTGAAGAAAGCTGCTCCAATCGTCGGCTCCTGGATAAAAAATAATGTCAAACAATCCTTTTTTATTTAAAAAAAAATAGCAAAAAATAAGGGAAATAAAACATGTTCTTGAGAAACAAGAATCCATAGAGAACCTGGTGATCGAAAAACTGGCCTTTCACAAATCTAAACACCAAGCTGGTTTTGCCTGTTCCCATGTCTCCCACAAGCACCTACCATAAAAAAAGATCAACATTATTCTCCACAACATCACTCCTTTTCTTTTTCTTTTTCCCTCAAATGCTACTTTCATGAAGTTTTTCATCTCAATAAGCTTGTATATGTACTCCGTTTTCTCACTTTTTTTTTTATAAGACTTGTTCTCTTAAAATAAGTATTTAATTGTAATCACAATTCAGTTTTTAAGTGTTAAATTGTGTGATCAAACAACGCTAATCTAGGCTAGGTCAACGTCGCCCAAAATATTTAAGGTGTTCTTATTATATAGTCTTCTATTTTTAGTTTTACTTGTTTGTCTTAGTTTAGAACAATTTATTTTTTGGTCAATTTCAACTTGTTTTTAGTTCTAGTTGTTTCTAACTATATGAATTTAATAATTTGTTGATACTAACTGAAGAATTAACCAATTAGTTAATATTAACTTCATGAAAAATGCTTATTCGTAAGGACTAAAAATAATGGGGAAAAAAGAGAGAAATATAAAATAAAATGTGCCATTTTGAAGGATAGTTTAATATTTTTCCCAATGTCTAAACCAAGTTACTACTAGTAGTCCACATGGTTCATTATATATAAGACTATCTCATCATCAATTTTGATGTTAGATCTCAAAATATCCCTTGCTCAAACAGACGATGTCCTCTTTGCAGGTGGCCCAGTTCATCCCTTGGTTGGTGATGTACATAACAACCCATAAGTTGACATAATACTTTCCACAGGGACTCTACTCTCTTTTACTCTTATCTTCAGTAAACCAAATTACTAATCAAAAGCTACTAAGTTGCTTCTAGACTACGTTTTGAGATAATCTCGAAATGTAAATATATATTTTGGTGTTTTTATCGTCTAAAAGAAGAGATAGTCACTAAAATTGTTTCCTAAACACGTAAGAGAACACTTGTGTAGTCTCAATAACTATAAATTGTAGAAGAAAAAAGGGATTATAATTTGAATACTAGTTGTAAGTGAAAAATCAAATTTTATATTAAAATAGCTTAGGGGTGAATAGGAAAATGATTTTTTTTTCCCTCTAGATCTCTAAACCACTACCAAATATAAGTTAATGCCTCCTTTTGGTGGCCAGTTCATCCCCTAGATGGTAATGTCGATAACAACTCATAAATTAACATAGAATTACACTATCTTCAATAAACATGAACTACTAATCATAAGCTACTTACATTGCCTCTAGATCCATTTTGAGACAACTCTGGAAAGTTAATATATATTTCGGTGATTTATCTTCCAAAAGAGGGGAAAAGGTCACTAAAAATCTGTTTTGAAACCGAAAGAGAGCACTTGTGTAATGTCAATAACTATAAAGTGTAGCATGCGAGCATGCGTGAATCTAACTAGATTCGTGAATAGAATACAAGAGGGTTTGTAGTTTGAAGTATAGTTGTAAGATGGATCCAAGAAGATTTAGTCATCCAATATAATCTACTTTCAAGTGTGTACATACACACATATGGCGAAATGAGAGATCTAAGAAATCATAATTCAAAATAAAAAATTATAAAAGTAAATGATTTACTTAAGAAATTAGTAAAAAGTGTAGGAACCTAATGGGTCTAACTCACTCTCAAAAGGCACTTTGTAAGATGAGGTTGGTTTCTAGGCTTAT
Source organism: Eucommia ulmoides (assembly GCA_016647705.1). Classification (NCBI taxonomy): domain Eukaryota; kingdom Viridiplantae; phylum Streptophyta; class Magnoliopsida; order Garryales; family Eucommiaceae; genus Eucommia; species Eucommia ulmoides. The sequence continues at coordinate 43,169,889 of CM028338.1, read as the reverse complement.
ATATAGTTCAGGATCAAGTGATACAATCAATGTGGAATTCAACATGCCACCTCACTCGTAAGGTGGACTTTGATAAACCACTATGAACGGATATCGGGGAGTCCAACATCAATGTGAGATTCAACACGCACCTCACGTGCATGGTGGACTTTGACAAATCACTGCGAACGGATATCAAGGAGCATAACATCAATGCGAGATTCAACAGGCACCTCACGCATATAGTGGACTTTGACAAACCACTGCGAACGGATATTGGGGAACCTAACGTCAATGTGAAATTCAACACGCTCAATATCAGACATGAAGTCTAGCTCTAATATCATGTAGAAACCCTATGGGCCTCACCCACTCTCAAAAGACACCTTGTAAGATGAGAATTACCTCTAGGCTTATATATAGCTCAGGATCAGGTTAATACAAGCGACATGGGATTCAACAAAAAGTACCCAAAATGAAAATTGGTCACAAGAATGATTCCTAATTTTGCTTGATAACTGACATGCCTCAATTGATCATGCCGTCATGGTGATTTTAGTATATAGTTCATCTATAAACAATTGTAGAGATAAATATCCAAGTAATCAAGCATTTCATCAAGCAATCATTGTTTTTTATGATAATAAATACAATTTGCATCTAACACAACTAATTTAACTCAGATATAATCTTAATATACAAAAAAAAAATGACATCATGAAAAGGGGGCTTATGATGAATCAAACAATGGAAATATATGGAATCCACAGCTCGCAATTAGTACGACATGGCATGAATCGGAAAAACAGAAGAAAAGGGTAAATCGTACCCACCAGCTTGGCTTGAACGATTTTGTTGCCGGGCCTCGCCATTCAACTCCTCGGTCGGACTACCAGAAACAACGAGAGAGAGAGAGAGATGGAATGGCTTCATCGGAGAAGAAGGTAGAAGGAAGGGAGATCGAGAATGGGAGAATGGTAGGTCTGAATTTGGTCTCTGGGCTACTTTGACCGGTAGGTATCTCTGTCTTTCTCTCTCTGGTGTTTCCGGATGAAAATCGCCGCCGGTACCGTTTAAACCGACGAGTGTGATGGCGGGAGGGGAACTTCAGTGCACGTACGGCGTCGTCTCGTGATTAAGTCCAACATTTCTTGGGGATTTTTGGGTTAGAAATTTCCTTTTTTTTTTTTTTTTTGGCAACCCCAAATTATAGGTTATATTGGAAGAAACCCCTAGTGAACTCTACGTGCTTTTAATGTGAGTGGGTGTATGTCATGTGGTGGTGGATTTTGTTTTGGGGGCTTTTGTTCAATTAGTAAGTGGCGAAATTATCGGATTTTGGTAAATTAATTTTATTTGATGGGATAAAACTGTAGAATATATGGATTTTTAGGGCCCAAAATAAACTTCCCTAATTTAAACTTAAAATTAATTTATTATTTTAATATAATTTGCTTTTTCAACGTTATATTGATTATAAAATGTAATATTATGAGTATATAAATTTAATATTGTTGATGTCAAAAACTGGTAAACACTCCCAATATGGTCTGGACATACGACATGTGTGAATTTTTTGTTGAGGTGGAGGTGATGCACTGAGGGAACCGAGCTCTGAGCTTGGTGAACTTTTGACGTTTTGAGAAATCTTTACACTCTAAGCTGAGCTCCTCTCTAAACTCCGAGCTGAACTCCAACTCCATATTCTGAGCACCTGCACAAAGACCCATCAAGATTGTGTCTGATGAAATCCTTCCGGCGTGAGAGTAAGTATTCGGGGAAGAAGGCTAAAGTGCTCTTGAGTGAATAAAAAGCAATACCTAGTGACAATAGATGCCAAGGAGTATATATAGGGAGTAAGGGTCACTTAGCGTCGCCAAATTAGGGACTCTAGCCCGGTTAATTAGCCTAATCTGATAGGTAGCCGATGAGTTTGCAGATAAGCGTCCTAAGTACCTGGAGTGGGCTTTTGGTCCCATCAAGAGAAGTCCATGGGTCGGCCCAATTGAAATGGAGATGAAGGACTCGTTTTAGCCCCCTTCAGCCGAACAGAAGGCCAGGAGGGACGTCTAGACGGTTTTGGGGCCCCTTTACGGTGATCAGCCGAGTAGAGGGTGCTTAGAGCCCTTTGTCCGATGCAATTGTCTACTTGGTGGTTCAAGGTCTTTACATTTGATGATCAGCCAGCAGAGGATGCTCGGAGCCCTCTGTCCGGTGTGGTCGTCTCCTAGGCGATTTTGGGGGCTTCACATTTGATGATCAGCCGAGCAGAGGGTGCTCGGAGCCCTCTGTCCGGCGCGGTCATCTCTTGGACAGTTTTAGGGCTTCATATTTGATTATCAACCGAGCAGAGGGTGCTCGGAGCTCTCTATTCGGCGTGGTTGTCTTTTGGGCGATTTTGGGACCTTCATTTGGCGATTAGCCGAGTAGAGAGGCTTGAAGCCCTGTGCTCAGCGAGGTTGTCTTCTAGGCGGTTTCAGGCCTCTATATTTTGATTAGCCGAGAAGAAGGTGCTCGGAGCCCGCTACTCGGCAAAGGGTCATTCTGGAAGGTTTTAGGCTTCCATATTTTAATGTTGCCGAGTAAAGGGTAACCGGAGACCAAAGCTCGGCTAATGAGGCTTTCTGAACGGTTTTAGACCTCTATATTTTGATATTGTCGAGCAGAGGGTGCCCAGAGCTCAGCCAAGAGGGCCTTCTGAACAGTTTTAGGTCTCCATATTTTGGGATTGCCGAGCAGAGCGTGCTCGGAGCCCGGGGCTCGACAAATGGGGCCTTTTGGATGGTTTTATCCCTCCATATTTGAAGGTTGCAGAGCAGAAGCTGCTTGGAGCCTGGAACTCAGCCTTTTTTCCACACTTGAGATCTTGGCACCTTAAATCGTAAAGGAACCCCCATGCACGTATGGGTCTGGACAGGTGGCTTACCGACCAAATTTCTCTCCATTAGTTGCCCCTGCAGTCTCAAGCATTTGACCATAGTGGCGGATGTTTGGGATTCTGAACACTCGGCTCGGAATGTTCAGGACCGCTGCTTGAGGCATGCCTGGAATGTGCGTGTGGGCTTTGACTTACTGGGGAAGTTAAACTATGCGATCTTTGGATGGGCGCCACGTGGCACTAGGCACACGAATCTATGAAACAGGAGCCATTGGGCTTGTGACCTTTCGAATGGACACCATTCTTCTTATAAATAGAGAGTTCTCCTAGTTAATTTAACACTTGCAAAAAATTTGAGTCTTCCTTCTGCCCGATAATTGGTACATTTTTTCTTCTTTGCCCACCTCTCTTTCTTCTTTCTCCTCTTCTGGTTATTCTCTTGGCTCGACCCGGGCTCGGGGTCCAATTTTTCAGATCGGACCTCATCCGCCTCCCTGTCCTTCAAGGTTAAGCGCCGTTCGGCCCAAGGAGATGCCTCATCCTTCGCGACGAATAGGCTCAACGAATTGAGCGACACAGTCGAGTCCAGCCTGGCCACTGCCATGAGCATTGTGAGCCGGCCCAATGAGAACAACAGGGCTCCCTCTTCTCGTAACCCTACGGCCACGATCCCACCTAGGGTCGTGACTATGACCAAATTTCTTCAGGCTCTTCCTCTATCCCAAGTCCTGCGAGACAACGTAATGACCAATGCTGGGCCCGAAAAGCTCCATGTCAAAGTCCCGGTCATGAACCCAATCTAGAACATTGAGTCGATCATGGACGACGATGACGTTCTTGAGTGTCAGAGTAAATATACTTTTCCAGGCTTGGTAGAGACGATTATCCTCTGGCCTGAAGACCGGGCATGTATACCTCCATCGGGCTACTTAACCGTCTTTAAACATCAGCTGGAGGTAGGTCTACGGTTCTCCATCCACTAGTGGATCCGTGTCGTTTGCATAGAGTATGGGTTGTGTCACTCACAACTTGCTCTGAATAGCATAAGGGTGATGGTGGTAACATATATAATCTTCCGGGCCGAGGGGATTGAGCCGAGCATAAAGTTCTTCAAGGCCATCTTCTTCACCAAGTCATTCCCCCGAGATGTTGGACGGTGCAACATCTCCTCCAGGTCAACCTTTTTAATTGACCTGGACTCGTCCATTCAAAACTAGAAACCCCAATTCTTCTACCTCGGAGGGTGTGGTTGGCAGTTCGGCCTAGATGATAAGAAGAAATACCATATTTAGATGGAATGGGAAAAAGTCGGTAAGGATATAGCCCCCCAAGAGGGGATACTGGGCATTTCGGGGGGTTTTGAACAATTTAGATTTTTTCACTTTTCTTTTTTGCACAGTTCCCGAGAAGCCCAAGAAGAAAATGGGAGCCTTGAGCAAGAAAATCATCGATCAAAGAGATAAGGTTCTGAGGACGGTATACAAAGAAGTAAGGGCGTTGCTCGCTTCCCACCGTTTCGATATATTCTGGTACCGATCCCCTTCTCTACCTTCCTTCGACAACATCCTGGTTGATTTAGAGAACGGTAAGTGGTTTCTGCTTGGTGTGTTTTCCATACTTGTCCCTTTTTGTTGATTCGCACTTTAATATCTTCTTCATCCCTACAGCCATGGACAAGACCTACACGATCTAACGTTTGAAGGAGCGCAAAACTTGGGAGGCTGTTGAAGCCGCCAAGGCAGCCCAGGCTGAAGGCAGTCAGGCCGACCCCTCTACTCAGTTATCTTGCCAGACACTGCAACAGCGCCACCCGACATCTACCCAGACCAGGCCGCCTGTAAAGCCTAGTTCTTGCATATGCATATTTCTAGTTGCATTTTAGAACATTTAGAAAAATAGTGGGGTTCAGTGTGTTATTTAAATTTTACTTTAAAAACTTTAGGAGTTATTGTGGTATTTAAAAGTTTGGTTGTAAAAATTTTAAAGGTTAATATGTTAACATTAATTTTGACTTTTAAAAGTTTAGGGATCATTAAGTTATTTTAAGTATAATTTTAAAAGGTTTGGGCTATAATTAATATTTTTTTATTTCAAGAGGGTAACTAATGTAAAAAAAAAAAAAAAAAAAAAAAAACGTTGCCTTCCTAATTAAGGAAGGCAACAAATGTTAAACAAGGGTTGACAAAGATCAACACGTGGAACACAAAAATAAAAAAAAAATGAGGTGGTGGTTTCTCTCAATTTCACATACATATATATGTGCTATATATATATATATATATATATATATATATATATATATATATATATACATCCACGTTAAATAAAAAAAGACAGAAAAAGAGAAACAAAAAACTCTCATTGTGCAAGTATTTGCTATTTCCCTCACTTTTACATATGTGTATGTGTATGTGTATGTGTGTTATACACATATATATACATCCACAAAACAAAAAAAAAAAAGAAAAAAAAGAAAAAGAAAAAAAAAAAAACTCTCAACTGTGTAGGTATTTGCTATTTCCCTTACTTTTATATATGTGTGTGTGTGTGTGTGTGTGTGTGTGTGTATTGTTGATGTTGAATTTTGGTCAACACCAGCGGTATGGTCCAGTCAGCCTTGAATAGAGTTGAAGAGGCCTAGAATAGAGATCTTCAATCCATGTAGCTTCTGATCCGTGGAGAGGTCTTTGGTCAGGAAGAAGAGGGCCTCTATTGGAAAGACCCCAAAAATCTTTTGGGTCGAGAAGTGGAGGACCAAAATACCTTGTGATCCTTAGAGAGATGAACCAACACTTGAAACTGAGCAGTTTCGGGAACAGAAGCACCTAGAAACCTTCATAAATGACTTGTTGGGATGGTCCCGGCGTGTCTCCTCTGGTGTGAGAATTAGTGTACGAGGGAAAGAGTTTATAGAGCAATTACTGAGAAAAATGAGTAAAGTTCATCTTCTTTTGGGCAATTGTATGCCCCCCTTTTTATAAGAAATGTGGAGATTAGTTTAGGGGCTTAAGCAAGGGTTAATACCTCCTCAAAATCACATGATGGTTTCATCTTAGCATATAGCCAATGAAAATGCGCCAAGGGGCTCTTGTTTGTGCCATGTTTAGAAGATATTTGGAGATATTTTAATTGGGAAAGAGAGCCATAATGATGTTTGTGGATATTTTGGAGATATTTTGGGATATTTTAGGAGATATTTGTATATATAGAGAGTTGAGCCAAATTATAAATTGAGGACGACACAACCCTGCTACAGTTGAAATGGGGAGATTGACTCCTGCCCTTCTCGAATAATTGGAGACGAGAAGGGAGGCTTTGCTTGAGGAGATACTTGCAGTTGATTCATGAGAAGAGTAATGCTGCTACAGGGAACGCTGAGATAGGGAAAGGTCCCCCCATCCCGGTGATGGCTTGTTGGCCCATCCTGAAGAGTGTCGAGGCCTTTGGGATGACTGGTACAACTGGAGATGTTATTCTTCTTGGTATATTATCTATACTTAGTCTTTGGTGTGCTTTGAATTTTATAAGGGGTTGTAGACATGTGGCGGCCTTCAATTGGTTGCGTTGAAGTGACCATTTTTACACTCATCAGTAGTCCCCTCGTCCCTAGTATTGAGAAGAATCTCAAAGGATTGGGGACTCTATTGTGAGCCTTTTGAGGAGTTTTGACGCTTTTATCAGGGCTTTTTGAGGTGTTAGTGACCTTATTTAGCCTTTAAGGGGCGTTGCATAGGGATTGGGCCTTCTTTCCGAGAAGGAGATTGTCACACCCCATACCGGACACCCATCATGTGGGGCCGGCGTGACATAGACATGACACCGCCCAACTCACTAGCCAACCTCAATACGTCAATAACAAAATTGTAAATCTATTCAACACATATAATAGCCCCACCTGATAGGGACACACCATCCCGAATATAAATACAATCAAACAAATCCCCTGAACCTTCCTTAGATTCCATTCTTGATATCTCGTCTCCAAAATTTTCCTCAAATAACTCCTTTGCGTGACCCACATAACTCTATCTAGCGCCAGTAGGGGATCGACCCACTCCTAGCTATTTTACCTGCGAGTGTACTGCCTTCTTAGTAAAAATATTTTTAAAATAATAATTCATTCTACCACATCTAAATAGATCAAGCGTGAGTATAGAAATAACACGTATCTAGTAACATTCTCCATAATATAAGCAGTGAAAATAAAGCAATAAATATAAGTTCATTCCAACCCATCTAGTAAAATAATACCAATCACCATAATAAATAATAAATCACCAAATGTAAGCAGAATATCACATCTCAAACACACACACGCTTGCCAACCCTAGTGATTGTTTTAACCTCACGATCGGGAGTTGCAACGGTACCGTAACATTTGTAGGAATGCTTTCCTGTGAAATATCCACACCTCTTTTTGGGGAGAAATATAATCCACACCCCTTACGGAGAGAAATATAATCCACACCCCTTTCGGGGAGAATAACCATGACATCGTCAAAATCAAATACAGCATCATCAAATCATAACTCAATAAATATTGTCTACTCAACATCGTCAAATCACCATGTCTACCTCTTTTCCTCAAAACCAACTTTTAAATCCAAAAATCATATTTCACACTTTCTTTTAAAGAAAACGTTCGATTTTATCAAAACCACTTTTCCACCCTTTATTTTTAGAAAACCAGGCATTTTTAGAAAAATAGATGTTTTCTATTCTCTTTTTTAAAAACACCGTCTAATTTCACCAAATCCAACAAAAATTCATTTTCAACTTCTTTTTGAAAACTATCGAAATCTTCCGAAAATCCAGTTTACCAACTCACTCAAATTCTGCTTGATCCATATCATTTATAAATTCATACAGTTTAAATAATCACATATTTCATCATATATATTCATAGAAAAATAGTTTGGCAAGAAAACAGTACACTCACCTGAATATCCGTTTCCAAAAGTTCCACCGACTCTCTGCTACTGATCCTCTGGAAATCGGGAACCTATTCGTAACAAGGCCTAAATTAATATTTTATGTAAAAATAACCTAACCATTAAATATAGACCCTAATTTTCGTAATTTCCTATTCCCCGTATTCTATATCACTATTTAATGAGTATGGTTCTGTTACCGTTTACGGTATCGAATTCATTCACGCGAATGGTCTCAATATTTATTATCGTCATTTCGACATTTCGGTGTTAGAGATTAATATTTCAATCACTTATGAGACAATTTAAACACAATTAAATGCATATATTAAAAGTGATAGGAATTTTACCTCTTCCAACTTTTCCGTCGGTCGCAAAATTGGATTTTTAATTTTTGTTGGGGTGGTTTGTGGAATTTTCCCCCTTTTTTTTTTTTTTTCTTCTTCTTTTCTTTCTGTTTCTTCTCCATTTTTCTGGTCTATGCCCACTTCTCCGAACCTCTCTCTCTCTCTTCCGCCGGCCTACACCGCCGGCGACGGCCACTATTTTCTCTCCCTTTTCCTTTTTCTTCTTCTGTTTTTCGTCTATGTTCCTGGTTCAGCCGCCGGCACCTCCACCAGCCCTCACTACCGGCAACCCACCTCTCTCTCTCTTTCTTTGTTTCTACTTCTGCTTCCACTCAACCGAGCAGGGCCGACACGCCACACACCCGATCGCCTACTTAAATTGAATGGAACACACACCCACAACCCATCAATGATAATAGAGAACGTCACTCCCCAAACCACTGCGATCAACCCCTCCTCCGACCAACCTCCCTCTTTCTCTCTCTATCTTCTATTCTAGCGATGATGGCAACCACCATGCACACACAAACACATACTGATCACACACATACACACCACCGTTCACGTACCCACAGAACACACACACATACCCACACACAGCAGCGCACACGCACACACACCTACCTGGTCATCGGACGGACGCACAACTCACTGCTGGCAACTTTGTTTCTCTCTCTTCGGTTTTCCTGTTTGTGGACGATTCTTTTTCGATTTTCCTATCGCTACATGCATGTGTGCAAATTATATGCATGGATCTAGTGGATCGATCATGCTTCCTCTTCAAGCCACGTCGCTACTCTTCCTGCCGGCCAACTGATCGTCATTGTTATTTGACATATATATATATATAAACTTTTGGTTAATTTATCTTTCCCCCCCTTAATGATGTCTATAATTCTCTTTTTTTAGTTCAATTTGTCACTTACGAGTTTCTTAAATTATGATTTCACCCAAAAAGTTTTAATTTGAAAGTCAAATGCCAATTTTGGCTTGAATGTTTTCTACATTTGCAAATTGACCCCTAAATATTTGGTTTGAATTTTAGTTAATCTAATTTCTCCCCGAATTTTTCCCATTCTTTAGAATGCAATTATAAATTACGTACTTACTAAGTCGGGGTCTTACAGAGATGGTTGAGTCCGGGACGGGAACAGTAAGCCCGAGAACAGAAATGAAGGCCTGAGAACACAAGTGGGCGGCCCGAGAATCCGCAATGAGTGGCCCACCCTAGATTAGCGAGAAAGCTGAGAATGGTCATGCGTGCGTCCCATCGCATCTGCGTCCCTCCAGTGGCACCTTTTTAATGTGACCGGATGTGTACAGACGTGTCGCGTGCCCAACCGACAAGAAGGGGACACGTGGTTGCACGGCCTCTAAACGGTGAGCCTTTTCTAGGCGTCTTCATGGCGTTGTCAGGTGCGACGGTTGGGATGGATGGGCATGGCACCCTGAACCTATTTTCACACTTTTGCGACTTTTTGGAGCACCGACCTTCCTGACAAGTAACTTATCTGTTGGCCCAGTGAGCTACCCAAGAGGGGGGAATTGGGTAGTATTAAAAATTATAAGAATATAACACTTAAAAAATCAAACAATTAATATTATCCTAAAATTAATTATTATCTTTTATAGCAGCGGATTATGTGTTATCAACTAAATGCACACCCAAACAACAAAATATAAACAATATAAATAGAGCAGCACACTGAAATTTATACTAGTTCACTAAGCTATTCTTGGCTAATCCAGTCCCCCGAGTCCCACGGAGAGTCGCACTCACTAAACTCAAGATCCCTTTAAAGGTAGGAACCAAACCGTCACAATTATTCTTTTCGCAGGCTTAGAATCAACCTTTACAATTCTTTTTCACAGGCTAAGGAATAACCTCTATCGTTTTACCAGGTGGAAGATTAACCTAATTCTATTACAAAGAGAATCACAACCTAATTCTTTTTATACCTTAGACTCAAGAATTAAACCTCACACAAACACGCTTCAAATATCCTTTTACCCAATAAGGATTGAACCATTACAATTCACTCACAATTCTATGAAGGAAGAATTAAAACCTAATCTTTTTATACTCTAGGCAAATATCAAAACCTCAATCTCTTTACCGGAAAAGCTTGAAACCAGCTACCCACGATTAGACACTCCCAATAGTATCTAATTCACACACAACTCACCAATTACAAAAATTGATAAGTTCTTCCCACTCGGAACTTCTACCACCTTAGATTAATTAATACTCAATTAATGTCCCGAAACTAGTGATAGAAATAAATTGAGGAAATTCAAATTTTGATTTTAAATAAAAAAAATGGATAGCAAACAATTTAGCACGTAATCATATTTTCTAAAGAAATTGTTTCAAAAAATATTTTTTCAATAAAAATTCAGAAAACAATTTCAAAGATCAACTTCCAAGAAAAATAAAAATAAAAAAAATAAATAATAATAATAATAATAATAATAATAGCAAATAAGCAAATAATTTGGAACAATTTCACCAGGAATCCACCAAAAGAATAATGATTAGAATAACAATGACACTTCAGATCGGTAGTAGCAATAATCCACAGCAAATGTTTCTCAAGAACAAATCTCAAGAAAGATATCACAGTGCACTCAGTATGATTTTAGAATGATGACTCTCAGAAAACTTAAGGACTGAATAACTCTTGAATTTTGATTGATTTGGATTATTGGATTTTTTAAACCTAAAAAACGCAGGTTTATTTGTAGGGGTTTATAACAAGCTCTCTAACGGCTAGTTACCATATATTATAACAACTAATTACTCCATAAGCCCCGTTATATCATTAAGACTCAATCCTTGTATAATTCACTTAAATGTATCTTTTAAAACATTTAATTTAGTCCCTCAAACTTTTACTAAATCTCAATTAAATAAGATAGAAAGAATTACATGTACAAATTGAGAGATATCTAAAATAGTTGAACCATATCTATAGGAATATTCAAATAGGAGTATCATATCTTAAATATATCCATATTCCTAAGATATCTTAATCAAGTAAACAAATAACGGCTAGTTTTTGAATAAAATTCAAAATTCCTCAAAACTTGAAACAGGCTGTCGGTTGATCGACCAACACCCACCGGTGGACCGCCCAATTCAGGACGGAGCCCAAGCCAAAAACTATTCGCCCATCGGTCAACCGCCCAACCTTTATTTGTTGACCGAACAATACAGAGACTTTTGCAAATCGACCTACCTGTCGACCTAACGATCCAGAGAGTTCATCTTCTAAGTACAGGTCGACTTACCTGTCGACCGAACGATTCAGAGAGTTCCATAAGTTGATTCACCTATTGATCGAATGATCCAGAGAGTTAGCCTTATAACCTTATATCGACTTATCAGTCGACTAACCATTGTTGAAACACTTCTCTCAATTCAATTTTAATTTATTTTCTTCAACGTTTTCGCCCCTTTAATCGATTTCTTTTCTCGGTTATCTCCACTAAATTCTTAAATTTAATTTTAATTAATTATCAATATTTTTTTTTGAATTACACATAGGAGCAAATAATTTAACAAATTAGAATCCTATAAAAAACACACATATTTGTAAAAAATATTTTGTGTTATGTGTGATCCTAATCGGGAATCACTAATAGTAAAAATTTAACCTGAATTATTTTTCTTAGGTTCTTCAATTTCTTCAAACTCTTAGTATCCGTCATCTTTATCAATCTCTTTAGTATTTAGCATACATTTCAACTTCTTCACGATAATATCTTCATTGGGACTTATAAAATGAAACACTCAATAAAATCGTTAGTTTCACCAAAAATATCAACATTTAAGTGTTCATCAAAATCTTAGGATCAACATCCTCTCTTCTCAAAATGTCTTCTTCTTCCTCTTCATTTGCTAGTGAGTCGATGTCGGGGTCTGCCACCTCTAGGCAGGCCCTAAACGTCTCTCCCCTCTGATAGATAGACCATTTCTTAGCCTTGTCTCCCTACCTAGAGGAGAAGTCAGGGTCTTCAAGTGGTACGGAGCCCTCCGGCAGTCGCGATGGCGGCGATGGTGTTGGGTCCAGCAGTTGCCCCACCATGGAGGCGGCTCCAAGCCTGAGTGATGAGGTTGAGATATGGGAAGAGGCAGTTCTGGGAGATAGTCATATCTGGGGGATCGAGACAGCGATGACGAAGAAAAAAATCTGGGAAGCCCAGAGTAGATACACCATCCCTGAAGGGTGGAGACTCATCTCTCTCATCTAGATGATAGGGCTTGTGCTCCACACAAGGGTTTTATTATGGTATATATGGAGCATTTACGCGGAGGCTTATGATTTTCAATCCATCCTTGGATTCGAACCTTGTGCGTGGAGTACAAGTTGTGTCCATCACAATTTGCTCCAAATTGCATTTAGGCCTTTGTGGCCTCTTTTATCATTTTCAAGGCTGAGGGACTGGAACCGTCTCTAGACTTGTTCAAATCTCATTTGTTTTTCCAAAATCCATGCCTTCCGAGAAGGGGTGGTGTTACGTAACTTTTCGGAGACATTTTTTTTCGGGCCTACAAGAGTTAGTGAAGAATTAGAAGCCCCAGTACTTTTTCCTGGGAGGAACAGGCTGAGAATTTGGTCCCCATGAAGAGGGAGTCAACCTCATTCCCAAGGAATAGGGTGTTGTAGGTGAGCATGTCCCTATTTGTGAGTGATTTATCGATTGCACAATCTTTTTTATTTTTTATTTTAATTTTGTCTGTTTCGCTTCTTGGAATAGTTTTAGAGAAGGTGAGTGGAAAAAGAATTTGACCAAGTGCTCAGATCAAACAACAAATAAAGATTGTGTGGGAGACGGAATATACAAACATCAACAAGTTGTTGGATTCTACATTATACTGTCGTCACTTCTACTGTGCACGGATCTTTCAGTACCAGATATCGAAGAGAACATCGACAACGGTAAGATTTTCCCTTCTTGGAAGTCGTTAATTTTTTGAATCTTTTACTGTCTTTTTGGTTTTCCATTTATCTACTTTTGTCTGTTGTCTTGGCAGAGATGGACAAAGTAACATTGGCAAAATTGCTAAAGGAGAGAGTCGCAGCTGCAAAGGCTGAGACTGAGAAGAAGAAAGGTACTCTTCCTCAGGTGGAGGTTCCCTAGGGGAAATTACCAAAAAGGGAGAGAAGACTGACAAGATGAGCACTTGGGAGGCCTCTGCCGTGGCGGAGAGTTTACCGAGAATGATAACCAGGAGAGAATAGCAGTGGCTTGAGGTTGAGGCTGCTGCCTGGAAAGAGACTCTACCGCAACCTAAACAGGCACCCACGCCCTCTTTTGGGAAGAACAGTATTGGAGCAGGTCAGGAGAGAGGAAAAATTAAAGTCAGGTAGTCTAGAGCTGATGGGGCAAAGAAGGTAAGCACTGAGGGGGCTGCTAGAGCCCCCCAGCCAAGCAAAGTCCCCCCTCCAAGACCAGCCCCGACCCCAGATATGAGCATCTTCCTCGAGCAAGGAGCCCTTGAGCATCTGGAGATGTTGTCTGCTTACATCAGCCACGTTATTCATCCCAAAAATAGATAACGAATAAGCGCCAAGACGGATACCCAGACCCTTGCCAAGTTGCAGAGGAATACGATGTTGGTAGGACTAATACCGAAAGTTATTTGGATTTTTTTACTGCAATGTGTTTTCGGACAACAACATGACCAAATTTCTTTTTTTGTGCTTTACAGGTATTATTCAGGGTTTTCTCTGTGTCTGGACACCTTACTACCGCCAATAAGAGGGAGCAGAAACTTAACGAATAACGTATACATCTCTATGAGTAGCATAAACAACATGTAGACCGAGAAAAGCGGTGGCATGAGATAAGTAAGGTAATGATGACCAATAAGAAAAATTCCAATGAAGATGCGAAAAAGGCAATCGAGGGGAAGATGATTGCGATAGTTGGTACCGAGATGGGAGAGATTGGAGCCAATCAAGGAGATGCCGAAACCGAGACGGGGGCAGTAAACACCGGTCTGGACGAAACAGATACCGTACCAGGGACCATTATGGCCGGGCAGGATGAACCCCCCGTCGGTGAAGGCGAAATCGTTTCGTCCCTCATCAACCAGGAACAAACCTCAGTCTCAACCCCTCAGTTTTGAATAAAAAAAAAACTTGAATTTGACTTCTTTTTTTATGCTTGTACTTTTTGGCATCCTAGTCTCTTTTGCCTGGATAAGGACCTTTTTGTAATGGGCTTTAGGACCCCTTCTAAATGTAACACTGAATAAATGAACGAGCATTCCCTCACTTCTGCCAAGAAGATTCTGAACACTTTTGATTTTTCTTTATTGTTTTTGAGTTGTGAATGCATACCTTGAAAATTTTTGTTCTTGTCTATCACTAGAGAGTTACTTCCTCAGAAGTAGCAAGAACGGTCCCTCTTCCCGGTGGCCGAGTTTTGCTCCCATTCTTATCTTGGAATCACCGAGATGGGGAAATTCCTGAACTTAAGAAAGGGTCAGGACATGGAGTTGGGTTCTTGCTTGAGAAGTTGCTTGAACTTATCTCGGAGAAGGACTTTAGCCAATTGGACGTTCGTATGACTTTCTTCCTGATCTCGGTAATGCTATGCTTTAAGCTGACAACCCACAACACTAGTATAATTTTTGTGATTTTTTCTTGAAAAAATTCAAGTCTCTTTGTCATTTGGTGTTATGCCTCTTCTCGGATAAGTGACCGAGAAGAAGTCACGTTTCCCTTACCAGACATTAATGTTGAGGGTGGTTTCCCTTCTCGGGAAGTATTTTTTCATGCTATTAGAACCACCATATCCATAACCTCCCTGCCCCCCCCCCCCAGCTTAGCATCCGAGAAGAGCTCGGGTGGTAGGCTATAATCCCAAGGGTGGGCCCTGTATAGAATGTGGCCCTTGCGGTCCCTAGAGGTCGGCCTCCTGTGGCCGGTCAGAGGTGGGTCCTCCTTAGTGGGGCTCATCCCTAAGCCTTTTTTAGGTTGTCCCAAATTGCCCTTCCAGGGGCATCTTCCATTTGCATCTCCTGAGATTAGCTCAGTTGTCAAGAGTGAGATGCGTACCTGTAGGTCTTTAGACCCGATCGATACAACGCCGTTGAAAGATGATAGCTATCAAACCTCGGGCCAACACTACCAACCTGTGGACAGGGTCTGGTTACACCTCTGATGCAGTGCATCGGGATGGGTTCCGATGTGAAAATTACCCCTGACGATAAGCGTTGGGATACTGTCAAGGTTAAAAAAAACTGGGGGCAGTACATCTTCGTCCAAGATGGAACGGAGGACTGCTCATCCCGGCATACATGTACTGTGAAAATTCTTAGGGAGGGCTGCTCGCCCCAATCTGAGATGGGATGGGGGCTGCACTTCACCGCCACCAACAAAATTTGGAGAATGGAGTGATAGTTGAACTAAGCATTTCTTCCATTCATGAGTAGGTTCTTTACAAGCTGTGAAAAAAAAAAAAAAAAAAAAAAAAAAAAAAAAAAAAGCTTTACAAATCCATCGAAGTTGTTTCTCTGGGGTAGTAGCATTTCAAATGCTCTGCATTCCAAGGGTGCCTTAGGAAAACACCATTTTCGGTTTTCAATTCATATGTGCCAGGACGGGCAATATGAGTAACACGATATGGCCCTTCCCAGGATGGGGCAAGTTTGCCTGTAGTTGTATCCTTGGTAGCTAGGGTTACTTTTCAGAGAACAAGGTCTCTAATGTCAAATGACCGAGGGAAGACCCATCTATCGTAGTACCTGGCTGCCGTTTGTTGATACGCTGCTTATCGAACATAGGCACGTTTTTTTTTTTTTTTTTTTTTTTATCAATGATGTCTAGGTTAAGGGACAAAGATGTGTCATTCTCATCTTGGCTGAAGATCATTGTTGTCCGAGAAAAGGGCACGCCGATCTCGATAGGAATTACCACCTCGAACCCGAAAGTCATTACGAAAGGTGTTTCCCCCGTGGGGGGTTCTTGTTGTAATGTGGTATGCCCAAAGAACGGGGCATAGGTATTTAACCCATCTTCCCTTTGATTTATTTATCAAGTCTAGTCTTGAGTTCGTAGAAAATGGTGCGATTAGTTACTTCCACTTGTCCGTTGGCCTGGGCATGCCCTGGAGATGTGAAGGAGGTGTAAATCCCCAGCCCGGCGCAGAATGTCATGAAGAGATCATTGTCGAATTATTTTCCATTATTAGAGACGATGGCCCTTGGTACACCGAAACGGCACACAACACTTTCTCATACGAAATTTTTGATCCTTTCCTTGGTGATTCGTGCAAGTGGCATAACTTCTACCCATTTTGTGATATAGTCAATTGTGACAAGGAGGAACTTTCTTTTCCTGGTCTTTTGTAATGGACCGAGAAGGTCAATGTCCCATTGGGCAAAGGGCCAATGACTCACCATAAGGACGAGAACGGTTAGAGGTTGTTTAGGATGAGAGGCAAATCTCTAACTTTTATCGTACTTTTTGAGAAACTCCATGGAGTCCTTTTGCATTTTCGACCAGAAGTATCCGTAGCGAATGAGCTTGTGAACCATGGACCTTCCCCTTGAGTAATTGCCACACATCCCTTCGTGGACTTCCTTCATCACGTGGTTAGACTCTTCTGGTCTTAGACAACGGGAGTATGGGCCTGAGAAAGACTTATGATAAAGCACTCCATCGATGATGGTGTACCTAGATGCCCTATACCGCATTCGCCTAACCTCTGCTCGATCAGAGGGGAGTGTTCCATTCAAGAGGTATTGTAAGACCTAAATTGTAGAACGTACGTCATAAATAGTTGCGTTTTAGAGTATTGGGAAATTTCAAGGTAAACATTTTATTGATTAAAACCCAAATCAAAAGTTGGTGGTCAAATTGTAAATTTAAAAATATTATTCTCAACTTGGGATGTGAATTTCCAATTAAAATCTAAAATTGAAAATGTTAGGGATCAAATTACAATTTTAGAACTCATAAATGTTGAATTGAACTCAAAAAGAAGACTTTAAGAAATTAGAGGGAGAAAAGAGTAATTTAACAAAAGTTTTTTTAAACACACACACACACACACACACACACATACACACACACACACATATATATATACACGCATACGTTCATGCGTGTGAGACCGTTGGAAGGAAGAGAATAGGAGAGGCAACGTGGCAAGCTAGGACCAATTTCTACCACTTATTTCATGCAATATATACTCACTCATGCATGTGTAATGATCAAAAAACCTCCATCAAATCTAAAATTTGATAAATTCTAGAGAGAGAGATGACTGGAGCAAGGAAGGGGTCATCGAACTTCCTTGAATCGGCGTTCCTCCGGCAGGGTGGTCGTGGCTGTTACTTGTATGCGTGATCGTGTGGATATAGTCGTCAGTTTCAGGGGAGAGCGAAGGTGGTTCGGCCGGTAGGGTGGTTCGTCGACGGTGTGACGGGTGCGTTCTTAGCATCGCCTGTGAGTGGACGTTGGGTTCGGTTATCCAGTTTGTCGACGGTCGCTGTCCAGTCGTCGACGATTATCGATCTGGTGAGTGTTTGTGCGTAATTTCTCTGATAATTTTGGTGGGTGTGTGCATGCATATGGGTATGGGTGTGTATCTCATTGGTTGGACAGTGGGTTAGGTGTGGGTGGCTCGTCTGTGGAAATCATCAGTGTGTGTGAGGGGGGTATTGCCAACGGTTGTGCAATACGTGTGTGTGTACTGCTCTGTTTAACCGGTACGGGTGGGTGACCGTGAGTGTATGTGTGTATATATGTGTTCTATTCCATTTCATTGTCGTAAGTAAGTGTTCTCTTATATTTAGTCTGTGCATGTGTGTATAGTTAGTCAAGTGAGATCAATTCTATTTTGTTGGTTGGTTCGTCATTAATTTTCGTAGGTGTGTGTGTGTGCGTTCCAACGTGTGGGTGTGTGTGTGAGAGCTTGGTGGTTTCGTGGGTAGGAGTGTTCGGTTGTGGGGTGGCCGGGGGTAGTTGTTGATTGGTGGTGTGGGGTGTGAAGTACTGGTGGTAGGTATAGTCGAGACGTGGGAGGCCACTGGTGGTTGCCGATAGTAGAAAGAGAAGAGGGAGCTGGGGACGGGAGCTGAACCAAAAAATAAAATAAAAATAAAAAAATAAAAAAAAAAACAGGAAGAAAAAGGAGAAAAGAGAGAAATTACACAAATAACCCCAACAAAATTTAAAATCCATCTCACGACTCGTAAACGATTCGGAATGGGTAACGTTTTTCATTAAGTTTATTTTAGTCATTAAATTAAATTCTAGCATCAAAATTTTGTAACCGTAATAATAAATTTGGGACCGTTCGTAGTACTAAATTTTATGCAATAATTTTTAACGAAATAAAAATTAACCGAAATAATAATTTTCATAAATAAAATGTGGGAAATGGAAAATTTCGGAACTTAGGGTCTGCATTGCACGATTTGATTATTTTGCATAAAATATTAATTTAGGCCCTATCATTACTAGATTCATAGATGCCAACACCCCAGTAGGCTTTGGACGGTGCTGTTTTTGTAGTACAAGAAACGAGGTGAGTGTATTATCTTCTTGCCAAATTATTTTCTATATATATATGATGACATATGTATTTACTTACACTGCACGATCTCATAAATGATATGGATCAAGCAGGTTTTTTGGGTGAGTTGGTAAAATGAATTTCCGGGGAATTGTGTTGGTTCCTAAAAAAAAGGATTAAAAATAATGTTCATTAGATATGGGTGATTTTGAAAAGAGAGTGAAAAATATATGGTTTTCTAAAAATGCTTGGTTTTCTAAAAACAAAGGTCGAAAAAAAAAAACAGTTTTACTGAAATTGGTGGTACTTTTAAAAAGGAGAGTAAAAAACGTGATTTTGAAAATTCTTCCCGAAAGGGGTGTGGTTTATATTCTCCCCATAAGGGGTGTGGATTTTTTTGATGATATGATGTGAAAATGTATTTCTTCCCGTAAGGGATGTGAATTTTTAACTATATTGATGATTTTGACGATGCCATAGTTGTTCTCCCCGAAAGGGGTGTGGATTATATTTCTCCCTATAAGGGGTGTGGATTCTTCCCATGGGATGTTGCTGGACTCATCGGGCTAAGGACTCATATTTGCCTAAGGACTCATCGGGCTATTGCTGGATAGCAAGGATATGGGCTATGGTTTTTGGATTGCAGCGCAAGCGTCCGAATCGGGAGAGAAAAAGCTACTCGAGCTCGCGGAAGGTGGAGATAGACGTCGGGGCCAAATTTCTGAACCATGCCCTTGTAGACCCTGTGAGTATGAAAAGGAAGAATTTTCACCTCAAGGAAACTAAGGCCTTATGCATATCCATGTATGACTTGAATATGGATAGATGGTCCATGGGTCAGAGGTCCCGTCATACAGGATCATCTGGAGTTGGGTAAACCGCGCAGGCAGCACCTCATCCATGATCTCATCCACAAATGAGGATCTTACCTCAAAAGAGAGCCCAGTTGAGCCCCTCACTCCCTATATCTGGTATAAGGCGGCTTCCACTGTAAGACCTCGATTTTGTACGTACGTCATTTAAATTGCATTATAAAGCATGTAGAAAAATACGGGGTGAAAGTGTGCTAATTAAAAAATTTATTTTTAAAATTCTATAGTAAAATTTCAAAATTTAGAAATACTTATTTTAAACTTGGAATGCAAAATATTTGGTAGTATTCTAAAATAAAATTTTTAGGGATCAAATTGCGATTTAAGAAAAATTATAAGAGGTAAATTGAACTAAAAAGAAGAGTTAAGGAAATTAGGGGGAGGAAAGTGTATTTAAAACATAGATATTTTATATTATATTATATATATATATATATATATATAACGGTGCATGGATCGAGAGGGAGGAGAAGAATCGAGAAGAAGCGGAGAGAAAGAAAAAACTGAGAGGGAAGAGATGAGGCCAGTTCGTCGGTGGGTACGATTCGACGGTCGTGAGGGTATGTGATCGGTGGGAAGTTCTTCCAAGCCGACGGTGAGTGTGTGGGTGTCGTCGATTTTGTGTGTTTGGGTGTGTTTCGTTGTGTGTATATGTTTCGAAGAGTGTGTGTGTGTCGTTCGTGTGTGTTTCAGCATCGATCTTATGTGTGTTGATCGGCCCATGGTTGCATCGCCAGTGGAGTGGGTATCGCCGACCGGAGAGTTAGAGAGAGAAAGGTCCACTGGTAGGTGTCGTTTTGTCGTCGGAGAAGTGGATGTGGATGTTCGGCCGTTGATTTTGGGTTTAGGTGTTCGTTGTGTGTGGGTGTGTGTTCTATGCATGGTGAGAGAGTCGTAGGTGGTGGGTGTGTCACCGCTGGTTAGTTTAGCCGACGGTGAGTAAAATGTTAGAGAGAGAGCAAGTGGACGTGTGTGTGTGCCGGCTGCATACGTACGTGTGTGTGTGTGTGTGTGTGTGTGTGTGTGTGTGTTCGGTTCAATTTACCGACGGTGAGAGTCGGCAAGGTGAGGGAGACCATGGGTGGCCGGGGTTGAGGTGGTGCGGCGGTGAGACAACAAACCAAAACAGAAACAGTAAGCACAAAAAAAAAAACTGAGAAAGAGAAAGAAAAAAAAAAAAAAAGGGAGGGGGAATTGCGGAAACCACCCCAGAGAAATTCAAACCCATCTTGTGGCCGCCGAACGATTCGAAAACAGGTGAAATTTCTATCGATTATTAATTCTCGATAAATTAAATTTTACTTGGCGTTACAATTCTTGAAATCGTAACAATTTCGCAACAGTAAATCTTGATAACGTTTTTCGTTAAGTTTAGTGTGATTTATTAAATTAAATTTTTAGCATAAAAAAATTGTGTAATTGGAATAGTAAATTTGGACCGTTTACGTGAATAAATTTTATACAGTAATTAGTGGCGGAGTGAAATTAATCAAATAACAATTTTTACAAAGAAAATGTGGGAAATGGGAAAACACTGAACTTAGGACTTGTATTACATGATTAGGGTATTTTACATAAGATATTAATTTAGGCCCTGTCGCTATTAGATTCGCAGGCACCGGCGTTCAAATAGTGGGTGGTCAGTGATAGTTTTGCAACGCGAGAATCGAGGTGAAGCAGTTAGAAGTCGGGCCCCTACTGGCGTTAGGTAAAGTCCTTCGATGGAGTCGTGTGGAGGTTTGAGATGAGCTATATGAGGCGTACTGTGAGAGGTCCATGGTTTTTTTATATTTATTTTGATAACATATTTGGGAGACGAGTGTGTCCCCATAATAGAAAATATGTATAGCTTATATAGATTGATGGGTTATTATTGTATGCATATTGTCGTTATATAAAATTAGGTTGGTTGTTTAGATGATGTCGTGATGTCGTCACGCCAGCCCCGAGATGTCGGGTGTCTGGGACGGGTCGTGACAATTTTGGTATCAGAGCCTAGGTTATAGGTTCTGTAGACTTGCTAGTTGTTGTGTCAATAGAGGACCATGAGATAGGAAGACATGTCAGTCGTTTAGTCAGTAGGGGACTTATGATAAGGGTGTCGATAGGTGAGTTCGGCACGTAAGTGATAGTTATTTCATTATATTAGTTAGTGCATTGGCATAGTGCATGTTTGGTTATCTTGTTGGTAATTAGTGGGTGCGATAAAGTTGTGATATTGCTAGTTGGTGGTTTGGGTAGTGTTGTGTTGTTAGCAGTGATAATGGGTGTATCGTGATTGGGGGAATACAAGTAGTTAGGAATGTTAGATTGCAATCGATAAACAATTAGGTGGGTATTACTAGATGTTGGAATCCATTCTCGATAGCATCTAATGTATAGTGGTTAAAATAATTGATAGTATAGCAGAGCACATTTAAGTTGGAACATGAAACGACATCCAAGATGAGTATAAAACTACCTTCTAGGCTAGACTAAGGTAATCTTATAATAAAATCAAAAAGAGAGTTCGCAATTAGTTGGAATTAAGGATATGAGAAATTGTGGCGATGTTAGGAAGGTTTTAATTTAGTAGTACATTCTAGGATTGGCCCACAGGTAGAGTGAAAGTTTGTGGAACTAGTAAATACAACAAACTTATTAATGAATGATATGTAGAAGATAGCCGAGAAATTGTGAGTTTGTGATGAAGAAAGTGTGTATAACTACAGTCCGTGTTGTAGGAGTTATCGGTGGATTGTTTCAAAAATAAGTTAACTTCCGAACTCTTAGAAGAGATAAAGTTTGTATTTGGGGAAATGTAATCATTACCCCCAATCAATTTGATTTCTAGTCTGGGAGGTCAGAAGTTGTTGGAAGAATATCAGGGATACCTCACGCAAGTGATGGGCACCAGTCGAAACAACGTTAAGATGACGAACATTTCAGTAGTGAGGGATTGTCCCGATGTATGTCCCAGCAGAATTATCAGGGTTACCAATAAACATTATTGAATTACTTCTAAGACCTGTTCTTATATAAATTCTACCCTATTATAGGACGCATACCGAGTTGATGAAATTGGAAGATTTGTTAACCCGCGATTATAGTAGACCTGGTAATTCTCTCCATGAGGAACTAGTGCTATTCGTAGAGGAAAATGGAGATACATCGAGGACGAGTGTTGGCAACCGACCGACAATGGAATAAGGAGTGGTTCTTATACCCAGCGTTTAGAATTGGTGATTTGTTCAATCAACTGCGAAAGATCAAAGTGTTCTCCCAAATAGATTTTCGATGAGGATATCACAAATTGAAGGCCAGAGACAGTGGAGTGGCGAAAACGACAATCCGGTCGAGAGTAGAAAGGAACATGCAGAGCATCTCTGGATTGTGTTGTTAACATTGTGAGAGAAACAATTGTATGCCAAATTAAATAAATGTGAGTTTGGGTTAGATTGAGTGGTAATTTTGGGACATGGGATCTTGGGAAATAGTATTCAAGTGAATCTAAAGGAGGTCGAAGCGATGATTTGATGGGAAAGGCCAAAAAGTGTAATTAAAAATACGAAAATTTTGAAGTTGGCAGCGATTGTGGTTGCCTTGAAGTGATGGAGACATTACTTGTATGACAAGACTTATGGGATATATACCGACCACAGAGTCCGAATTAATTGCTTATTAAAAAAAAGAGTTGAATCTGAGGTTGAGGCACTGAATAAATCTGATAAAAAACTACAGTCGTACCATCTATTATTATTTCAAGAAAGGTCAATGTTATAGCGAATGCTTCGAGTCGAAAATTGGTAAGTTTGGTTGCGTACATCTAGATTATTTATATTAATTTATGGGTTGAGTTGAGACCCTTGTAAGTTTTAGTGGGCGGTTGGTTAGATAACAATACTGTTTGAGATTTTAATCTTGAAACCAATATTGATCGACCGTGTTGCAGAAGTGTAGAAGTCGGATTTTTCAGTTGGGAAATATTAGGGATAAAGTGAAAAATAATCACGAGAATTAACTATCGTGTCAGAAATTAGCGATGAAGTTTTGACGATTTATAATAGATTGTGTGTTCTTAATGATGCCCATGTGACAAAAGGTACCATTAAAGGAAGTGCATAGTTTTTCATACGCAATGTACCTGGTAGTATCATAACGTATCGAGATTGAGTAAGCCTTAGTGGTAGATTGGAATGAAATAAGGAATTGCAGAATTCATTGTTGGGTATCTTGCTGGTCAGCAAGTTAAGGTCGAGCATCAACATCTAGGTGGGTTATTACAGTCTTTACCTATTCCAGAATGGAAATAGAAGTATGGCACGATGAATTGTGTTTCGGGATTACCTCACATTTAAAAAGGGGGTGTAAGATGATGGGTTCTCTGGATACGTATGCTCAATGGGTTATTGATGAGATGGGTAGGTTGCATGGTGCATCGGTTTCCATATTGTCGGATAGAGATGGTCAATTGGGAAGTGCAATTCAAACATCGGAGGATATATTGAAGAGTCGTGTTTTGGAATGTGCTGGTAGCTGGGATGATTATATGGCGCTAGTGGAATTTATTTATAATATTGATACCTTTTCGGCGAACAAGGTGGCACCGTTCAGTGTTGCATAAAAAGAATATAGGACCCCAGTCAAATAGACTAAACTAAGATAGGAGAACGTAAATTTTCGAGATTTGAATGCAGCCTGGTGTGGCTACATTTTTATTTGGGAGGGGATTTTGATAAAAAAAAAAAAAAAAAAAAATCAATTAGATGCATTGGACCACTTCTAGCATTAGACAGAATCGAAATATGGGGTCATTAAGATTTCAAGGGGAAAGGATAATTTGAATTATCCTTAAGTGGATGAGTATTATTGATATAATATGCTATCTACAATATTTTACATTAAGGGATTACTGATTTTTGCAATGTATCAAATTTTTGTAGTTGGGATGTATCTATGTACTCCGATCTATACGTATATGTGGTTGGATGTTTGAAATATTGTTAGGTAGATAGAAACGTAATAGACACGCGTGGCTTTACCAAAGATTTGATTAAATGTGGAGGCATGAAATGAATTCTTATAGATGATCGTCTGACGTATTTTGATACGTATGGATGTAGTTTGGTAATAGCTATGCGTTTTGAGGGATATTTATAGAAGTTATACATTGGATTGTGGTAATAGTTATCGATCATTTGTATTGATGTGAGTATAGAACTTAATAAGTACACGTGGAGTTGGATTACCTGTTGCTTCGATATTGGTTGCAAACATTGTTGATTTAAATGTTACGAACTAGTTGATTTGGAATGTAGGATGAAATGGATATAATGTTGGTTATGGGAGAAATTATTGTCGGAATGAGATAGGCCCAATCAACTGAGATTACTGCAATATTTTAAGCATATATATTGTTGCTAATCGTTTTTTTTTTTATCAGAGTGGCACAGCGGAAGCAGTTAGAAATATGAGATTCTTTGTCAGTTAGTTGTTCATGTTAACTATAACCGACCAAGTGCACCTTGTTTGCTGGGATGTTAGTTATAATATTGACCACTGCAAATGGGAACATTGCATTAGATGGATATGATTTGACGAAAAAGCTGTTAGTTATAAATTTTGGGCGATTTGTGATTATGAGACCATTCATAGAAAACAGTTGTTTTAGAATCACGAAAGACAAACGTGACCATGCGGTGCGAACCTGAAATATTATTGTTTTAACTGCAATTTTAATTCCGATTGTTTTGAAAGAAAATTTCGGGACGAAATTTCTTTTAGGGGGAAAGAGTTGTAAGACCTCGATTTTGTACGTACGTCATTTAAATTGCATTCTAAAGCATGTAGAAAAATACGGGGTGAAAGTGAGCTAATTAAAAAAATTATTTTTAAAAGTCTATGGTAAAATTTCAAAATTTAGAAATACTTATTTTAAACTTGGAATGCAAAATATTTGGTAGTATTCTAAAATAATTTTTTGAGGGATCAAATTGCGATTTAAGAAAAATTATAAGAGGTAAATTGAACTAAAAAGAAGAATTAAGGTAATTAGGGGGAGGAAAGTGTATTTAAAACATAGATATTTTATATTTTATATATATAACGGTGCGTGGGTCGAGAGGGAGGAGAAGAATTGAGAAGAAGCGGAAAGAAAGAGAAAATCGAGAGGGAAGAGAGAAGGCCAGTTCGTCTGTGGGTACGATCCGACGGTCGTGGGGATGTGTGATTGGTGGGGAGTTCTTCCAAGCCGACGGTGAGTGTGTGGGTGCCGTCGATTTTGTGTGTTTGGGTGTGTTTCGTTGTGTGTATATGTTTCGGAGAGTGTGTGTGTGCTGTTCGTGTGTGTTTCAGCGTCAATCTTGTGTGTGTTGATCGGCCAGTGGTTGCGTCGCCGGTGGAGTGGGTATCGCCGAACGGAGAGTTAGAGAGAGAGAGGTCCACTGGTAGGTGTCGTTTTGTCACCGGAGAAGTAGATGTGGATGTTCGGCCGTCGATTTTGGGTTTAGGTGTTCGTTGTGTGTGGGTGTGTGTTCTGTGCATGGTGAAGGAGTCGTAGGTGGTGGGTGTGTCACTGCCGGTTAGTTTGGCCAGCGGTGAGTAAAATGTTAGAGAGAGAGAGAGAGCAAGTGGACGTGTGTGTGTGCCGGCTGCGTATGTATGTGTGTAGAGAGAGAGAGAGAGAGCAAGTGGACGTGTGTGTGTGCCGGCTGCGTGTGTGTGTGTGTGTATGTGTTCGGTTCAATTTACCGGCGGGGAGAGTCGGCAAGGTGAAGGAGGCCATGGGTGGCCGGCATTGAGGTGGTGTGGCGGTGAGACAACAAACCAAAACAGAAACAGTAAGCACAAAAAAAAACTGAGGAAAAAAAAAAAAAAAGAGGAAAAGTAGGGGGGGATTGCGGAAACCACCCCAGAGAAATTCAAACCCATCTTGTGGCCACTGAACGATTCGAAAATAGGTGAAATTTCTATCGATTATTAATTCTCGATAAATTAAATTTTACTTGGCGTTACAATTCTTGAAATCGTAACAATTTCGCAACGGTAAATCTTGATAACGTTTTTCGTTAAGTTTAGTGTAATTTATTAAATTAAATTTTTAGCATAAAAAATTGTGTAATTGGAATAGTAAATTTGGGACTGTTTACGTTAATAAATTTTATACAGTAATTAGTGGCGGAGTGAAATTAATCGAATAACAATTTTTAAAAATAAAATGTGGGGAATGGGAAAACACTGAACTTAGGAGTTGCATTACATGATTAGGGTATTTTACATAAGATATTAATTTAAGCCATGTCGCTATTAGATTTGCAGGCACCGGCGTTCAAATAGTGGGTGGTCAGTGATAGTTTTGCAGCGCAAGAATCGAGGTGAAGCAGTTAGGAGTCGGTCCCCTACTAGCGTTAAATAAAGTCCTTCGATGGAGTCGTGTGGAGGTTTGAGATGAGCTGTATGAGACGTACTGTAAAAGGTTCATGGTTTTTTTATATTTATTTTGATAACATATTTGGGAGACGAGTGTGTCCCCATAATAGAGAATATGTATAGCTTATATAGATTGATGGGTTATTATTGTATGCATGTTGTCGTTATATAAAATTAGGTTGGTTGTTTAGATGATGTCGTGATATCGTCACGCCAGCCCCGGGATGTCGGGTGTCTGGGACGGGTCGTGACATCCACATTGGTAAAGCACCTTTCTACCACCA
The DNA here is from genome assembly GCA_016647705.1 of Eucommia ulmoides. Lineage (NCBI taxonomy): Eukaryota > Viridiplantae > Streptophyta > Magnoliopsida > Garryales > Eucommiaceae > Eucommia > Eucommia ulmoides. The sequence continues at coordinate 43,142,655 of CM028338.1, read as the reverse complement.
CTTCGCCCCTGAGAGGCAATCGGGCCTGGCTCGTGGCGACTCAGGCAACATACTACCTGGAGGGTGGCGAATAGAAGTCCACATCCCTAATAGGCCAGGCCTTGTGCTTTAATCGGGTAACGTGGCTCTAAGCTCTGTTTGGGAAAGACTCTGTGCAGTTGTCTCTCTCACGCCCCGGAGAGGGTGGAGAAGAAGATCCTGAAGCGACAAAAGTTGCCAAATCTACCTCTTTCCCTCCGTTGTTATAGGGGCGGCGTTGGGCTCTTGGAGCATGTCAGTTGGAGTGGATCACGTGGTCTTCAAACTCTGGGGCTCGCTTTTCTCTTTCTGCTGGCTAGAGAGTCGGTGTTTCCCCTGCGAGAGCTGACGACATGTGGGCAATGAGGACCTCAAAAGTAGGTCTGGAATTTGCCAAGCTGGCTTTCCAGGTTATTAATGCAAGAATTCTCGGCTTCTCTTGAGGTCTTCCCCACAAACGGTCTAGAGAACAAAGTAAACGGACCCATCTGGCCAGCGGTCAATGGATAGTTCTCGATGATTGGGGCTCGAGTGTCCAACCTAGGAACTTTCGACATGGCGCTAGTAGGCCGTAGGGAAGGCTTCTTGTGCATTCCCACATATGGTGCCAGACTGTTGGTGTCAAAAACTAGTAAACACCCCCAGGATGGTCTAGACATATGACTTCTGTGAATTTCTTACTGAGGTGGTGGTGATGCACTGAGAAAACCGAGCTCCCACTTGGTGAACTTTTGACGCTTTGAGAAGTACTTGCACTCTAAGCTGAGCTCCTCTCTAGACTCCGTTCTGAGCTCTAGTCTACACTCCGAGTTGAGCTCCTCTCTAGACTCCGAGCTGAACTCCAACTCCGTACTTCAAGCACCTACACAAAGATCCACTGGAATAGTGCCCAGTGAAGTCCCTCCAGTATGAGAGTAAATATCCGGGGAAGAAGGCTAAAGTGCTCTTGAGTGAATAAGAAGCAATATCTGGTAGCAGTAGATGCCCAGGAGTATATATAGGGAGTAGGGCTCACTTAGCGCTGCTGAATTAAGGACTCCAGCCCAGTTAATTAGCCTAATCCGGTAAGTAGCCAATGAGCTTGCAGATAAGGGTCTTAAGCACCTAGACTGGGCTTTCAGGCCCATCAAGAGAAGTGCATGGTCTGGATCAATTGAAATGGAGATGAAGGGTTCGTTTTAACCCCTTTCAGCCGAATAGAAGGCCGGGAGGGACATTTGGACAGTTTTAGGGCCCTCTTATGGCGATCAACCGAGCAGAGGGTGCTCGGAGCCCTCTGTCTGGTACGGTTGTCTTCTAGGTGGTTCAAGGGCTTCACATTTGATGATCAGTTGCGCAAAGGGTGCTCAGAGCCCTCTCTTTGGTGCTGTCATCTCATGGGTAGTTCTAGGGCTTCACATTTGATGCTCAGCTAAGCAGAGGGTGCTTGGAGCCCTTTGTCCAGTGCGATCGTCTCCTGGACGATTTTGGGACTTCATGTTTGATAATCAGTCGAGCAAAATGGTGCTTGGAGCCCTCCATATTTTTATTAACCGAGCAGTGGGTGCTCGAAGCCCGCTGCTCGGCAAAGGGTCTGTAAGACCTCAATCGTAGTATGTACGTCATATTAGTTGCATTTTACAGTAACTAGGAAAATTCGGAGTGAAATTGGGTCAATAAAGAATTCAAATTAAAAATCTAGGGGTCAATTCACAAATTTAGAAATATTAAATCAAGACTTTTGGAGGTAAATTGACCTTTAATTCTCAATTAAAACTTTTAGAGGTGCAATTGCAATTTAAGAAAAATCTTAAAAATGGATTTGGACTAAAATGAATATTCTAAGAAGTTAGGGGGGAGAAAAGAGTAATTTAGCAAAAAAAATATCTATACACATGTGGGTGATCGGGAGCAGCCGGCCGGAAGGGAGAGAAAGAAGCAGCGACGTGGCAGGAGAAGCTTGACGTTCTGACCACTAACTTCATTCATATAAAGGTGAACATGCATGCAATAATTACCGAGAGTCTCAAGAAGAAGAAGAGATTCAGAGAAAAAAAAACCTTGAGAGAGAGGGGTCGACGGCAGTTTGTTTCGAATCAGGGCCGTTGCTCCGGCGGAGGTGTAGTGTACGTGATGTTCGATCGCCGTTGGTGGGCGTCGTTGTCGGGCCGGTGGAGGGGTGTCGTCTCCATCTCTCTGTTTGGGTGAATGGAGGGTGGGTGTTTTCTGTAAACCTAGAACAGGAAACAGAGACCGAGAGAGAGAGAGGATCGGAGGACAAACGGGTTGCCGAATTTCGCGATCATCAGTGGTGGTAAGTTCTCCGGTGGGGCTGTTAGTATGTGTTCTGTTTTATTTCATTATTTTGGGTGTGTGCTGATCTTCGTCGACGGTTCCAGGGGCTGCCAGATTTCCGTGATCGGTACTCCTCCGGCAAGAAGGACGTGTTCCGTTGACGTGTGTATGTGCTGTCATTCTGTTGCTAGGTTTACCGGTCGTCGTTGTCAATTGGGTGAGTAATTAGGTATGAATTCCTTGATTTATTTGGTGAGTGTGTGTATGCATGTGTGTGTTGCAATGGGTGGAGGTGTGTGCGTGTGATCGGAAACCTTGTGGGTAGGCGTGTTCGGTTGTGGGGGTTACCGGTGGCGGTTGTCGAGTGGTGGGGTGGGTGGTGTAGGTCAAACGGTAAAACCGGTGTAGCGTAGGAGGCCGCCGGAAATCAACAACAGTAGAGAGAGAAAGGAAGGCCGGTCGTCGGGGAGGAGCCGAACAGAGAACAGAAGAAAAAGGAGAAAAGAAAAAAAAAAAAAAAAAAAAAAAAGAAGAAGAAAAAAAAAAAGAAACAGGAAAATTGCACAAGTAACCCCAATGAAATTCAAACTCATCTCGCGGCAACGTTTCGGAACGGATAATATTTTTCATTAAATATTATTAATTAAATTAAACAAAATAATAATAATAATAATAATAATAATAATAATAATAATAATAAAATTTTTAATCGGAATAATTGGAATAAACCGCTAAATTTAAATAAATCGTATACGTGTACTGTGTAACAGGGCTAAATTAATCGAATATAAATTTTCATAAATAAGAAGTGAGAAAGGTAGGGTTTGCATTGCATGATTGGTTATTTCTTTTGTGTGTTAATATTAATTTAGGCCCTGTCACAAATAGGCTCGCAATTTCCAGAGGGTCGGTAGCGTAAAGTTGGTGAAGCTTTTGAGAACGGATATCAGGTGAGTGTACTGTCTTCTTATCAAACTACTTTTCTATGTACATACATGATGAAATATGAATTTACTGAAACCGTATGAATTTATATTGAAGTTGAAAATGGATTTTTGTTGGATTTGGCAAAATTAGACGTTTTCTTTAAAAGGAAGTGTGAAATATGATTTTTGAATTTAAAAGTTGGTTTTGAGAGAAAAAGGTAAACGCGATAATTTGACGAGGTTGAGTAGACGATATTTATTAAGTTGTGAATCGATGATGTTGTACTTGATTTGACGATGCCATAGTATTTATCTGTTTCAGTAGAGTGGGGTTATCCGCTTCGGCGGAGTGATGTTATCCGCTTTGGCAGAGTGATGTTTATCTGCTTCGGCAGAGTGATGTTAGACGTTTATACTGCGCAGTGATTATCCGCTTCGGCGGAGTGATGGGTGTTCGTAGGAAGGCATATCCTACGGATGGTACGGTACCGTTGCAAACTCCCGATCGTGAGGTTAAAACGATCACTAAGGCTGACCAGTGTGTGTGTTTGAGGTGTGTATTTGAGTTGTGTGCTTAAATAGTATGCTTGAGATGTGGTGCTTTACTTATATTGGGTAATTCATTATTTATTATGGTGAGTGGTATGATTTTATACTAGACGGATTTGGATTTGGATGGAACTTATCCATATCGCTTTATTTTTCATTGCTTATATACTTATGCTTAGCCAGATTTAGTCGTGGTGATATTTAGAATATATTTTTTATTTTTAAAAAAAATAATAATGATTTTACTAAGAAGGCAGTACACTCGCAAGTACAACAGCTAGGAGTCGGTCCCCTACTGGCACTAGGTAGAGTCCGGCGATGGTGTGGTATGGGAATATTTTGGGAGGAGCTGTCGGAAGCCAACCTACGGGAGTTTTATTGTTATTATTGTAACGTAGAGACGGGTGTGTCCCCAATTAGCGATATTGCTTATGGTAAAAAAAATAATAATAAATAAATAAAAATATTTGTGGTTGTATATTCTTTTGTACGCACGGTATCATATACTAGTGGGTTTGTCGTTAGGATGATGTCTTGGCGACGTCACGCCGGCCCCACGGTGAAAGGTGTCCGGGGTGGGGTGTGACAGGGTCCTTCTGGACGGTTTTAGGTATCTATATTTTGATGTTGTCGAGCAAAGGGTGCTTGGAGCCCGAAGCTCGACCAAAGGGGCCTTCTGAACAGTTTTAGGCCTCCATTTTTTTATGTTGCCAAGCAGAGGGTGCCCAAAGCCCGGAGCTTGGCCAAGGGGGCCTTCTGAATGGTTTTAGGTCTCCATATTTTGAGGTTGCCAAATAGAGGGTGCTCAAAGCCCGGAGCTCCGCCAAGGGGTCTTCTGAACAGTTTTAGGCCTCCATATTTGAAGGTTGTCAAGCAGAGCGTGCTCAGAGCCCAAAGCTCGGCCTTTTTTCCACACTTGAGATATTGGCACCTTAAATTAATCGTGAAGGAACCCCCATGCACGTGTGGGTTTGGACAGGGGGCTTACCAACCAAATTTTCCTCCATCAAATATAATTATTATTACTAAATAATTATGTAATTTATATGTGGTTATAATTTATAATGTCATTCATAATACATGTTGAATATATTTTCATAATGGATACTTCCTAGCCTCCAACAGTGTTGGAAAAAAATTTGATACGGACTTGGTGCACTTTTTAACCGGACGTGGTGCACGCAGCATCATATAAAGGTGTTAGTACGAAAAAGACACGAAGTTTAACCAAAGATACGAATATCTTGGCTATGACAAGTTTTGGTTAGCAAAACATCAAGGCAATTATGCAAGTTGGGGTAACTTGGCACAAAACGTAGACATTTGGCTAAGTCAAGGAGTCAATCGTGGGTTGGGATCCACTGTTGACTCCATTATAACCCATCGTACATTATAATATCTATTGGTGTTACTTTAGTATTTTATTTAAAGTTATTGTAAGGGGTGACCCCTCCCTCCAGACCGTTAGAGAGACAAGGTAACTGTCACATCCCACCCCAGTTCCCATCGCCCGAGGCTGGGAGTGACATCGACTTGATGTTACCTGACCAACCAACAAATATATAGACATGTACTGAGGTAGATTTTTTTTTTAAAAAAAAATATTTACCAACTTGAAAATTCAAGCATACACATGACCCATATATCCACAACCCAAACTACAACAACAACAACAACAAAAAAAAAAAAAAAAAAAAAAAAAAAAAAAAAAAAAAAAAAAAAAAAAAAAAAAAAAACTGAACATTTCATGATTCCCGCAATTTCTCCAAAAACGACACCACCATCTGACTCTACCTAGTGCCAGTAGTGGACTCATCCCTAACTACAGTACTTGAGATCAAATATTTTATCGGTGTACTGTCTTCATAATATAAAAATAATTTATATGGATTAAGTATAATTATCAAATACCACCTTTCAAAACATAATATAAAGATAACCGCACACTGAGCCGAAATACAATTCCACATCCATCGTCACAATAATATAAATGCATTTAAATTAACCAATCCGACTATTTGATATATAATAAAATACCGCACACATATTTTTCTACTAGCTATAGGATCGTTTCATCCCATGATCGGGAGTTACGACGGTACCGTAACATGTATAACTGTGCAATCTAAGATTGCTATCAGTGTCAGAGTCATTTAATATCTCCAATAGTAGGAGCCAACTCGTGGTGTAAACTACCATATCATGATGATAATCATCATCGTCAACAACAACAACATATATCAACCACTTGTAGGATTTGCCCTCCTATCAGTTCACAATATAACGTCCTACAGGACATGCCCTCTTGTTAGGACCAACAACATCCCTCAAGACATGTCCTCCTGTCGGGATCACACTATGGTATAGTCGGATAATAAAAATCACTTTCCACATTTAAAAAATTTACTTGATCCGCATAACGCTATAAAATAATTTGTTTTAATAAACCCCTTTTTTTCACATTTTAGTACTAATCTATAATTTGACAATTTACATAGAAGACAAATCACGTACCTCAATTTTTGCGCTACTAAAAATATTATCGTCAAAATACTACATGGTCGACGTCGCCTATGAACCTAACAACGATAGGGTCTAAATAATATATATTATTAAGAATAAAAGAAAGGTTACAGTATGGTATTTGGAATATTTTTGAACGAGAAGGATACTCTGATTCGGATTTCTGCTTCGGATTTCAAGTAGAATTTCTAACTCTTTTAATACATGTATTTAATCTCTCCACATATTGTGCTGCTTATATTATTACAGTTATAATGGTTGTTTTGCATGAGATAATATGATTACGTATTATGTGAAAATTATGTGTAAAACGTGCCTATGTTTTTTATTTGTTAGATTAATTGGATACACGTATTAGAACGGTTGAAATTCTACTGAGCGTTAGCTCACAACCCCACAGTTTTGATTGTAGGGTCGGTAAGAATGAAACGACGCCAGGAATTTTATTTGAATTTCTATTCAATTTGTAATAATTTTATTTATTATTTATTGTTATAAAATTTGACCCGATAAATCGATAAATATAATTATCGTCATTTTTTTTTAAATATTTGTATTAATTATATAAATAATTATATTAATTCACCACATGAATGGTACATTAATCACCACATGAATTATATATTAACTCTCCGCATGAATTAATAATTCAATATTAACGCAATAGTATTAATTTTATAATATTACAATTATCAAAATTCCATATTTTGCGTATTAACCCTGGTTATCGAATTGCAGTTATCAACAAATTATAATTGTCTCCGTCGTATTGTAAAAATTCTCAAATTTATAAAATGAAATATTGGTCATTCGGTTGTAGCGTTAATTCTCCAAAAGGAAGAAACCGCATGGCGGCTTTGGGAAACCGGATCGTTACATAGTGATATCAAAGAGGAATTATTAATAATATTAATTTATTTATAAATAGTAGAATATTTGAGATATAATTCTCTGTAGGAGAAACCGCGCGACGGCCTCGAAAAATCGGGCCGTTACAGTAATTAGGTATGCTAAGAGGCGTTGACACGCCAAGGTAAGGTGTAAGGCATGACTTACGCGTGGTGAAAAACTTGGGGTAAGGCTTACCCAAGAATGTAGATTTGGGGTAAAAACCAAGGCACAATGCGTCGATGAACAAGAGCATCGTGGGCCAACACCAACAAGTATTGGATGTTTCTAAGCTAAGATTAAGATGATCCTAGGCACAAAGCTAGGATTGGTGCCATGGGCATGGCATGACACCGAAGACCTTGGCATGGGGTAAAGGCAACAAACATCAACATGCATTGGCACGTGTTGAAAAAAATAGGCATCGTTGGACAATATTGGTGGGCGTTGGATGACATTCGAATGAGGTACAAGACAATGTTGGCAAAATAGAGCGTCATTGGACTATGTAGGAGAACATTGGCAGCGTTGGCACGTGGTGCAAGGCAATCCTAGGCAGGATGCTAGGATTGGGTTTTATGGGCGCAACATGAAACCAATAGAAGATCTTAGCTCAAGATCAAGACAATGCAGCCAAGACATGGGCACAACGCTACATTCTAATCAGAGTCATGCAGGCAGCGTGACAGATTGTTTGGCACCACGATGCATTCTAGTTAGAGTATATGCATACGACAGATCGCACTGTATTTTGTGCGATTTAATACCACTAAATTAAGTTTTGTTAATCTCTTGAATAAATTAAATTAGTAGAATTGATTTATTTTATTTATTTTTGTAAGTTTTTTGAAATGGAGGAAAGACACTCTAATTTGGAGCAAAATGAACAAGAAATGAGCAAGCCACGGTCAACCAAACGAATCCCGACCCAACTCATTTGTCAGGCGCTATGCAGGTCAGCAAAATTCTGAAATATTACCACGGGGGCCATAAATGGCCATTTAAGGGCCATTTAGGATCAATGAATTGAAAATAATGAAAAAAAAAAAAAAAAAAAAAAAAAAGAGGCAAGTAGGCAATTAAGGGAATTTTGGATTTAAGAAAATGGATTGACATTCATTTTAGATTGATTATCATTCATTCATGGAGGGTGTGCGAGGATAACAGTAGTCATTAGTTTATTTTTATTTTGGCTTTTTTTTTTAGCTGTTTTTGTAGGCACTGTTCAAATTCTTTTTTCTTAGCGATTTTTTTCCCTTAAAAAATTATATTCGGAATTTTGGCTGCCAAGTTTTTTGGGAGTATTCTTCATGAAACTTTTGTTGAATATTATTGGGGAAAAATATCATTCCATGAACGACTAATCTCCTTTAAACTGGGTTAGGATTAGGGTAAGTGTTTTTTATTTCATGTAATATTGAATTTTAAAATTAATTCTGGATTATGTGTAAACAGTTATATGATGATGAATATTGTTCTTGAAATATAGTTTAATTGCGATTGAATTTAATCTTGAAATATTCTTGTAGAAATTTCTATTTTAAATTCAATTGTTATTAGAACGTTAGATTTAGAACATATGGTCTAGATCTATTGATCATAAAATCGTATTCTTGGTATTTGATTATTGATTTGGATGAATTATACCAAGATTTTAATTCATCTTAGATTAGAGTAATATAGGAATTAATTACCGAAGATAGTTCTTGTCATTGAATAATCAATCTAATTTTTTTGAATAGTTCCAGTTTGTAGTTGGGAACGCTCGTTTCACAAATCTAAATTAATAAAAAAATATAAGACAACAGCATAATTCCAAAATACGAAATCCACTATTGCTAACTCGATTCTCGATTCTCATTGTTTAGATCTAATATTTATTTTCTTACAAAACTTTAAAAAAAATCAAAACTCATTCTTAGTAAGGAAAGAAAAATAATTAAAATTGATAGTTACAAGACTGATCCCAATGGTTCAATACCCTACTTGAACCCATATTACATCAACATTGCGGTACCATTAAAAATGGTATTATTTTTTAGCAATCAACGACATGGCGAGTCATTGGGGTGCAACGAAAATACAACAAAACAGTCATATTTAACTGGACAGTTGGTGTTGCAAGTGCTTAGCTAGTGTATGCTAAAATTGGCTAAGTATAGGTATTTGCGACATGTGCCTCGCATGGGGGCAATTACTGATTCTGGACACAGATTTGTCTAAATAACCACCCTACACTCTTGGTCAGACACTTGTCCAACGGTTTTAGGCCATGTCCCTAGTAGTTGGGGATGTCAACTGCCTACTTTCTCTATACATTTCGGATTTTTGTGAACCAAGATTCAACATGGATAATTGTTCCTGCAACCCTTAAGCAGAATAGTGTGTGTTTTCCTTGTTTTGGTTGAGTAATGAAACGAGGTTGATTTTGGCATATGTTTCATACTATCTGGTGCGTTTGAATGTGTTGGGTTCCTTAACATCGGTGTTGTCTCAGAACAGTAGCGCAACTGACTGGTGTACAATCAAGCCATCAAGGTGCAAAAATTGCAGGTTCGAAATTAACCCTGTGACTAGGGCTGGCAAAACAGGTATTTACACGATGACACGACACGAGACCGACACGAAATTAGCAGGTCTAGGTTTTGCTTATCAGGTATCGGGTCATTATCGTGTCAGACCCGATAACCTGATAAGAAATAGTGCAGGTTATCAGGTTGACCTGATAACCCAATAGGTTACACGATAAGACACGATAAGAATTTCGTGTATTCAGGTTACACGATAACCTGTGACCCAATAGGTTACCCGTTAATTTAATAAATTATTTTTACACCCCCTAAATTATCAAATATTACAAATTAGTACTTAATATATATAATAATTTGTTAAGATGGTTTTAAATTAACAGGTTAACAGGTCGTTAACGTGTAATGGGTTAACGTGTAATGGGTAGATTAATGTATAATAGAAACCTATCAGGTCTTATCGTGTCGTGTTTACCTGATAGGTTTCGTGTCATCGTGTGACACGAAAAATTATCGTGTCGTGTCGTGTCGACACGATAATTTTCGTGTCGTGTTTGTATTTGGGTAGTCTGACACGATAAGCTTATCGTGTCGTGTTCGTGTTTGGGTCTTATCGTGTTTCGTGTTATCGTGTAATGACCTGTTACACGACCTGTTACCTGTTTTGCCAGTCCTACCTGTGACAGTGGGTATCAACTACAAGATGGCCTTTGCATTATGTGTAAACAAGCGTTAGGAAGCATTGGAAGACTATGTGGGAAAACTAACGAATAGTGTCGAGCAGAGCTTATCTATCTAGTGTGTTGAGATTCGGGCTGTGATCACCAACATCAAATCTCATTTGAAGAATTTTGCAGTGACAATACTGCCAAAATTAAAACCCCTGTATGAGGACATGATTGTGTTGGCCAATGTCTGAAAGATGAACCTTATAAGTGCTGAGGATGATCTTTCGTTGGTAAAAAAATCGTTACAGGACATTGCGAGTCGAGGGATCTAATGTGGGTGAAAGGATCAGATCCAAATGTATTTTTTGGCATGCGAAGTGCCAAGGAATTGGAGATTTTCTTATGCAACATGGACCAATATTTTCTAATTCCTTATGTTCCTGAAGATTTACAAGTGTCCATGTCAAGTAAGTACATGGCGAGGATGCCAAAATGTGGTGGTGGACACGTGTAGAGAACGTAACGCGTCTTGAAATAAACATGTGGGAAGACTCGAAGAATTAAATGAATGATCAATTCCTTCCAACGAATTCTAGTTGGGTGGCTCAAGGCTGGTTGCAAAAACTCAAGCATACCGAATCTGTGCATGAGTACGTCAAGGAATTCACTCCTTGATATTGGATGTGAAGAACATGTTAGAGGAAGACAAGTACTTTAACTTTACTTCTGACTTGCAAACGTAGGTGCAGACAGAATTGAGGCAGTAGGGCATGCGTGACTTGCAAACTATTATTGCGACAATAAACAACTTTACCGACTATAATCTGATGAAGGATAAAACCGATCCTGACTAGAGATCCAAAGATGAGTGGAAAGTCGACAAGAAGGCAAATGCAGTAGCATCGAAGAAATAGAAAAGTAAGGGCACGAAAGCCCTTGTTTCTGAAGATTCCTCGTCAATATTCCAACCCAAGATGGCATCGAGAAACAAGTAGGGTTGTTTTATATGTGACGGTCCTCATCAAATGAAAGATAGTCCAAAGAAATAAAAGTTGATGGCACTGGTTTATGAGGAATTAGAAAATGAAGGCTCCGAATTTGAGGAGGCACGTGAGAAACGAAGATGGGTGAATTTTTTTTACTGATTTTCATGGATGAAGAGGGTTACCAAGAAAAGAAATGGAGATGGGGTTAGGGTTAGGGTTGGGGTTGTTTGGGCGAAGGGAGAGGGACGAAGATAATATGGTCTAAAGGTGGCATGGTAGAAGACAGAGGAAATAATGAGACAGATATATGTACCTGCACATTGGCGATTATGGTGGCAAAACGTGTGGCGGTGGTATGCTCCCAATGGCATGGACACTTCTCGTGACACAAAAGCAGAGTGAAATGAGAAACTGAGAAAGAGATCTGGATCTTAGGTCTGTTTTAAAGTTTTGAACAAAGAGAAAGAGAGAGACGCACCTGCCGAACTTTACAGTTTGTGCCAACCACTCTGTCGTTGTCGCGAGAGAGGGAAAAGTCATGTTGTGAGTCGGAAAGAGAGAGGTGAGAGATTGCTCAAGGAATGAAAAGAGATTTGAGGAGGGACGGTTGTGCAATTAACTATAACCCTAATTCTATAAAATTTTGTTGGTTAATTTGATCAACGATCTAGAATGTAACTTTGTTTGTCATTGAATTCAACAGTTCTCTTTATAAGTGTTCTAAGTTCTTCCTTAACTATACACAATGACATTTTTAAAAAGTCATGATCTAGCTATTCTTATTTTTAATCTTTCTTAACTCTATAACTTATGTTAAAAGTCACAAAAACACAATTTTTTGTGAATTATAGTCTTTGTTATTGTTCAAGACTTTGTTATTTAGTCAAATACTTTTTAATTTTACGAAAAGAAATTATAAAATAAAAATAGTGACAATAGATTGTTAGTGAACCATGTATCCTTATGATTGTCCATAATTTTGATTTTCAAGTAATTACTTTTAACTCTATAAGAATATTATTTTCAATAAAAGTAACCAATATAATTTGTTAGTGAGCTATAATTTTATTATTTATTTACGACTTTGAGTTTTAGTCAATACTTTCTTAATTCATCAAAATGTAATTATAAAATAAAAAAATAAAAAATATTTTTGTTGAAGTATTGTTAATTGGTCAAGTTGTCTTCACGTATCACTTTCATCATGAATAACCCAACACTTGGGACCTTATTCAATTCTAGGATGTAATGAGTCGACATCGAGGTGCTAAATGACTTTACCGATAAAAAGCTCTTGAGAGTCATCAGTCTGTTATCCCTAACGTACCTTTGATTCGTTGAGTAAGAGCTCTTCCACATGTGACTCCCAAATCACTATGGTGGACTTTCGTCACTATAGATGAATCACTATTCATCCACAATTTAGAATACACTATAGTTTAAATTTATTAAAAAAAATGTTAAATTATAAAAAATGATTATTCACATTAAAACAAAGTAAATAATGACCAAAGTAACAAGTAAATCCCTCCTACGTGAAATTGACACCTGGCCCACCGCCAAATTACCAGTTATAAATAGGGCCCATATACCATTGGCCCAATATATTATATTCCCATATCGCCGAACCCAAAATATCCAACCCCACGCACCATGACCTCCGGCCAGCTCTCCGACCCACCTGCTCCGTCCTACTACCACCCCCTCCCACCGGACCAACACCAAGACTACGTTGTCTTACCAGTCTATATCCCCGCCGTTATCCACCGCAGACGGAGGAAGCATTTCCTCTGCGCCGCGACTCTCCTCCTCCTCGCTGTCGCCGTTTACCTCCTCTGGCCTTCCGACCCCGAACTCAGCATCGTACGCCTCCATCTCGATCGAGTTCAAGTTCATGCCCACCCTCTCATCTCCCTCGACATTTCCTTGGGCCTTACCGTGAAGGTCCGCAACAGAGACTTCTACTCGATCGATTATAGATCGCTGTTGGTTTCGATCGGGTACAGAGGGAAGCAGCTAGGGTTTGTAAATTCGAATCAAGGTCACTTGAGAGCGAGAGGCTCTTCGTACATCGACGCTACGCTTGTCCTCGATGGAGTAGAAATTCTATCGGATGTGATTCTGTTGCTTGAAGATTTGGCGAGAGGTTCCGTTCCTTTCGATACGGTCACGGAGATTCACGGTCAGCTGGGGTTGCTCTTCTTTGAAATTCCTCTCCAGGTAAAATTTCAACAAACTATACACACCATTACACGACGTAGATCATACGAATCATAATTATCAGATTATGCGCTTCTCTCTGTATTTGCTGATAGAATCAAATTTTAAGGAACATCTGCCATAACTAAACCTAGATATTGAAAAGGGATTTGGTAATCCTCATTTCAGTCTGCATTTTGTTTGTTTCTGTTAGCATATATGGATTCCGTGAAAAGTGAAAACGGTTTGTCAGGATATATGAACAATTTTCAATTTATTTGAAGAAATTTCTTGAGGATATTGAGGCTTAGATTTTGAAATTGGATGAATAAATTTGAAGTGGAGAAATGCTATTGCACTGTGCTTGGTTGTATATACCATTGATGTAGAGGACTGCTGAGAGTAAGGTGTTCAACTGCCATTTGCTTCAGATATTTGTTCTGAAATTACGGGAACAGGACAGAAACAGTTCTTTTCGTCTATTTCTGTTTCTGTTCCCAATTTTCTAGGAATATAAAAGAAAGAACAAAAAACAGAAATCCCAAACAAATGGCACCTTGATTAATTGAGTTTCGTCGGCTATTGCTTTGATTAGGCTTTGAATTTATATCCCAGTTGTAGTTCTTTCTCATCAATGAGGGTTCTTGACATCTTGTTGTTAGTGTTTCTGTTCCCAAATTTCTGTTTCCATTCATCCATTTTAAAAATCTGGGGAACAGAACAGAACCATACTTTCCCCATGTTTACAGAAACAGAAATTTGGGAGCAAAAACAATAAGGCAACATTTGGAAGCATAGAATTCAAGCCTTGGAATTCGAATTGGAATTGGAATTGAAAATGAATGTTTTTTTTTTAAATAAGTTCATTTGTACTTCCAGTTCCAATTCCGAGGCTCTAATTGCATGAAAACCGAACACTACCTAAACAAACTCCTCATATTTATGTTCCCAAACAGCTATTTTTGTTCGTAGTTTTCTGGAAACAGAAATGGAAATATGAGAACAAATGTGTTTCTATTTAGCTCCTGAATTTTAGAACAATTTATGTGAACTAAACTGACCTGTTCCAAGTTTTCTGGTAACAGAAACCGAAATCTAAGAACAGAATCACTAAATAAACACCACCTAGGATAATGCATATAAGATCTACACTGTTGCAATCTTTCACACCCACAAATTTCTTTATTTTCCATCCACATTCATAAATATTTTATCCTTGCAAGTTATAAATTATGTTTAAATTCCAATTTTCACCAGGCAAAAGTATCGTGCGAAGTCAATGTAAATACTCGAAACCAAACAATTGTTCGCCAAAATTGTTATCCCGAGGTAATCATCACAACTTCAATTTTTCAGTCCAGATTTCTGATTCTTTTCGCAAACAAAAGAGAACAGAAACACTAAGGCCCCATTTGGTTACTGTTTCTGTTTCCTGAGTTCTGTTCCCGCTCCCAAAATTTTGGGATTAATATACAGAAACGCATTTAATAAATACGTTTTGTTTCCAAAATTTTGAGAGTAATTTGAGAGTATTTTTTGAAATCCTTAAGAATCTAAAAAACAATAAAATATGTTCATTTCTATTCACTCTCATAAAACTATTCTCACTATTATTCCGCTGACTACCACCACCCTGGCAACCACTACCACCAGCCCGCCGGCCACCAGACATTTAAAGGAAAAAAGAAAGTTGTAACCTCATGTAGTTCTTGTTTCTATTCTCATAAATATAAATTAAAAATTAAAAGAAACAATTTCAAACTTACCAAACCTCTTTCTATTTTCATAATACTCCAGAAAGGAAATAGAATTTCCTTTCCCATCATATTCCCGGGAGTAGAAACAGAAACACTAACCAAATGCCACCTAAACAAATGGGGGTCTAACTGTAATTTTCTCTCTGATCAGTGAAGAATATTTTAAAAGCATTGGAGATGAAGCCGTACCTGGGGTGGGGACACCTATATACATACAAAGGTTTATAGAGATTTATGGTATGTGAATCTGGAACTTACATATTGTAATCTTTTAATTCTATACATTTATAAACATATTGTAAATTTTTATAGGGTAGTGTTTGGAAGCACCGAATTGAAAACAGTTTTTGTGATTTACCTGAATGCCGAATCAGTGAAGAATAGAAATAAAAAACCAGTTATTTAATTATAAACAAACAGAGCCTTATGAAAGATTAGATACAAGATTGAGGTACAGCTTCCAATTTTTTCTGTGGCTATTTACTTACTAGCTAGAACTAGAAGCCTTGACACCCTTCCGACCAACCCATATATACTCTTTATGATGCAGCCTACACCTGAAAGAACCCGGGTGGTGCGTGGGTGAACACACGCACTGCTGCCTCATCAAACCGCCACCTCCTCTTGCCGCTCCCACCGCCTCTTGTTGCCTCCCAGTCTGTTGCTCTGCGGGCAAAACCAGCCGTCTCCGGCGGTTCACCAACTCATGTTCGCCGACCCAATAAGCAATAGCGTAGCACATCTCGTGAGGGGGGAAAAAGAGAGAGAAGCAAATGGGTGGGTTTGGGGGGCGGGGGGGAATATATTGAAAAAGAGTTTGGGATTGATGCAGAGAAAGGGATTGCTTTTGGGTTCTCCTTTTTGTGGAGGGAGGGGGGTTTGTGTTCACGCGCTTTGGCATGGGTGGTGGTGATGAATGAGGAGATAAAACCAAGTGAGAGAGGAAGAAGAGTCCTGAGCCTGGTGTTGACACTTGGCGCGTTGTAAGGGTCCCTGACACTGAAAGGTTGTGGTGACGCGCCACAGGAAAGTTCCAACCACATGTTGATTTTTGGTTTGCTAGAAAACTAAACCTCCCAAGGAGAAGATTCTTTTGTTCTTTTGTTTATTTATTAATTTACAAATGATAATCTAATTTAATTCTTGTATATAGAATAAATATGATACGGTCTATGTCTTTGCATTCCTTAAAATTCGAGGTTTTGAATTTTCACGTAGGAAGCTAGAGATATATGTGTATTTTATTAGAAATAATAGAATTACATTTCGATCATTTTTGAAAATAATTTTGTTGCGATTTATCTCCAATCAAACATGTGTTGAATGCAAACTTGAGAATTTAACTATAACGGTATTTTTATATTTTCGTATCAATTCCAACCAAACATGTCGTAAGTGAAAACTTCATAATTCAACCAGAAAGATATTTTGCTATTTTTACATCTTTATATAGCCCAAATTCAACTCTAAAAGTGTTAGTCTGGTTGGTAAAGAGAATGTGTCATTTTCCTTGTCAATTAGCGTTTGACTCTCCTGGTGTGTATTTCGGAAATTAAATGTTGAATTTAATATTAAATGCACCAGGCCAATATGGGGGAATGCATACTTAAGGTTGTCTAAGAAAGTGATTACTCAACGCGCACTTAAGCTATTCCGGACACACTTTACTATAAAATAAAAAATAAAAATTGTAGTCCAAATTCTATTTTGCATATAAAAACATTAGCGATATAAGTGTTACTTATAATCCGTTGTAATTTTGGTTGGATCAGACTCAATTTTGAGTGAACCACCTAACAGCATCTAAAATCATGTGTATATTTTATTGTTTGCACGAAATTAGGATTGAATTTGTAAGAAAAAAAAATAGAACAGTAAGAGCATCTTACTACTTTGTATAGTCCAATGAATAATTGTGTACTAAAAAAACTCATCAAAAATTAAATTTAATTTTCAATTTGTGTTTTGCTCTTCAATTACGAAGAGTTAAGCAACTTATCAAATATTAAATTATCATTATTTATTATTTGGACTTTGTCCACATAAAATATTTATTTTTAAAAAAGATAAATGTAAGAAATATTTAATTTCTGCTATATCATTTAGAGATGTTCTAAAAAGCAGTGTTGGCTCAGTGAACTACCCAAGATGAGAGATGAAATGGGTAGATAAAAATTAATTCAAGTAAAATACTTTAAAAAAATCAAATAATTAATTTTTACCTTAAATTAATTATTATCTTTATAGCAGCGGAATTTTAATATCAACTAGGTGCTCACTAAACAACACAAAAATAAATAATTTAAATAATGCAGCATACCAGAAATTTATATTAGTTCACCAAGTTATTCTTGGCTAATCTAGTCCTCCCGAGTTCCACAGAGAGTCGCACCCACTAATCACTATGATCCCTTTAACCAAGTAGGAACTAAACTTTTACAAAACGATTCTTTTCACAGGCTCATAATTAACATTTACAATTCATTTTCACAGACTCAGGAATAACTCTATCTTTTTCTCAGGTTAAAAATTAACTTAATTCTTTTATACTTAGGTTAAGAATCAAACCTCACAAAAATGCTCCAAATATCATTTTACACGGTAAGGATTGAACCGTTACAAAATCACTCAAATTAATTTTATAAAGGCATAATTAAAGCCTAATATTTTACACGGTAAAGATTGAACCGTTACAAAATCACTCAAATTAATTCTATAAAGGCATAATTAAAGCCTAATATTTTTATACTCTAGGTAAAGATCAAAACCTCAATCTCTTTACCGGAAAAGATTGAAACCAGCTACACAAGATTAGACACTCTCAATTACAAAATTAATAAGTGATTTTTCTACTCGGAGTTTCTACCACCCCAGATAAATTTAAATTCGATTAATGTCCCGATACTAGTGATAGAAAAGTGAGAATTTCAAAATCTGATTTTCTTAAGAAATTGTTTCAAAAATAATTTTCAATTAAAAAATTTGGAAAACAATTTTAAAGATCAAATTCCAAGAAAAAATAATAATAGCAAGCAATAATTAATAGCAAATAACTTGGAATGATCTCACCAGGAATCCTCCGAATAAATAATGATTAGTAATGCAACTTCAAGTCGGTGACCGAAACAATAATTTCCCAAGAAGTGATTACTCAACGCGCACTTAAGCTACTCCGGACACACTTTACCGTAAAAAAAAAAAAAAAAAAAAAAAAAAAAAAAAAAAATTGTTGTTCAAATTCTATTTTGCATATAAAAATATTAGTGATTGTTACTTATAATCCGTTGTAATTTTGGTTGGATAAGACTCAATTTTGAGTGAACCACGTAACTGCATCTAAAAGCATATGTGTATATTTTATTGTTTGCACGAAATTAGGATTGAATTTGTAAGAAGAAGAAAAAAATAGCACAGTAAGAGCATTTTTCTACTTTGTATAGTCCAATGAATAATTGTGTACTAAAAAAACTCATCAAAAATTAAATTAAATTTTCAATGTGTGTTTTGCTCTTCAATTATGAAGAGTTAAGCAACTTATCAAATATTAAATTATCATTATTTATTATTTGGACTTTGTCCACATAAAATATTTATTTTTAAAAAGATAAATGTAATAAATATTTAATTTTTGCTATTTCATTTAGAGATGTTCTTAGAAGTAGCATTTTTATTGGGAGTATAATTCATGGGGGAAGAAAGTAGGAAATAGATTCATGGGTTTTTTAATTATTTCGGGAATCTAAATATTATAAACTTTGTTTAGGCGTAGTTGATTTTGATTGGTATAAGTTTACTTAGGGGTGAAGGTGAGGAGCATTAAGTTAGGCATGTACAAATGATAATCTAATTTAATTCTTGTATAAAGAATATGATACGGTCTCTGTCTTTGCATTCCTTGGAATTCCAGGTTTTGTGTTTTTTTATTACAAATAATAGAATTACATTTGGATTTTTTTTTTTGGGGGGGGGGGGGGGGGAGGGGGGAATTAATTTTATTCTATCAGATCTGATTATCTCCAATCAAACATGCGTTGAATACATACTTGAGAATTCAAGTATTTTTATATTTTCGTATCAGTTCGAACCAAACATGCCATAAGTGAGAACTTGAGAATTCATATAGCCCAAATTCAACTCAAGAGATGTTAATTCGGTTTATAAGAAGAATGTTTCACTTTCCTTGTCAAGCAGAGTTTGATTCTCTTGGAGAGCACTCAATAAATTAAATCTTGAATTTAATATTGTGTGAGAATGCGTCCTTAAGATTACCAGAGGAGATGATTAATCGACGTGCGTATAAATTGGTCTTGACACACTTCATGTAAAATAAAAATAAAAATATAGCCCAAATTCTAATTTGCAAATAAAAACATTAGCAATATAGGTGTTACTTATAATCTGTTATAATATTCGTAGGATTAGACTCAATATTGAGTGAACCACGTAAATCTGTCTAAAATCGTATGTGTATTTTTTATTGTTTACTAACCCGTTTGATAACCGTTTCGTGCCTATTTCATGTAGTGGGATGATATGGGATGAGAATTATATTTCTTTCTTGATAATAGAATCACGTTTGGTAACAGTAATTTTTTTTTTATCTAGGAACAGAATTGCGTTTGGTAACGATTTTATCCAAGAAATCAAGAATAAACTCTGAACCACAAATTCAAGAACAAACCCTAAACCACAAATTGAAGAACAAATCCAAGAAATCCAAGAACATATTCGATTTCGAACTTTCATTTCCAGTTCATTTCCAAGAACATATTCGATTTCGAACTTCATTTCCACATAATCCTATGAAATCTGTTCCGAAATCAATTTCGATTTTGAAACCCTATTTCGATTTCAAAATCGAAATCGAAACAACAAATCGAAATCGATTTCGAAATTCTATTTCAATTTTGAACCTTTAGGATTTTGATTTCGAAATCGAAATCGAAACCAAAGACGCGAAGCGGACGAAGCAGACAACGAGTGAAATGGCATAAAGCAGACAAGCATAACGACGAAGAACCAGACGAAGGTGAAGAACAACGAAGACAAGCAGAAACGACGAAGAACACGCGCGAAGAACCAGACGAAGCATGAACGACGAAGGTGAATAACAACGACAAGCGACGACGACGACGGAGGACAAGGAGGAAGGCGAAGACGAGGACGAAGGTGATCGAGGTGAGCAGACGAGAAGAAGAATGAACGAAGAAGAAAAAGTGGCTACAAAGTTTTAAGGCCGGTCTCACCAACAAATCCAAAAATTCCCTCTGTGTCCTTTTTTAAGAATGGGAATGGAATGGGAAATTCAACTCCCATATAGCCCAAATTCAACTCAAGAGATGTTAATTCGGTTTATAAGAAGAATGTTTCACTTTCCTTGTCAAGCAGAGTTTGATTCTCTTGGAGAGCACTCAATAAATTAAATCTTGAATTTAATATTGTGTGAGAATGCGTCCTTAAGATTACCAAAGGAGATGATTAATCGACGTGCACATAAATTGGTCTTGACACACTTCATGTAAAATAAAAATAAAAATATAGCCCAAATTCTAATTTGCAAATAAAAACATTAGCAATATAGGTGTTACTTATAATCTGTTATAATATTCGTAGGATTAGACTCAATATTGAGTGAACCACGTAAATCTGTCTAAAATCGTATGTGTATTTTTTATTGTTTACTAACCCGTTTGATAACCGTTTCGTGCCTATTTCATGTAGTGGGATGATATGGGATGAGAATTATATTTCTTTCTTGATAATAGAATCACGTTTGGTAACAGTAATTTTTTTTTTATCTAGGAACAGAATTGCGTTTGGTAACGATTTTATCCAAGAAATCAAGAATGAACTCTGAACCACAAATTCAAGAACAAACCCTAAACCACAAATTGAAGAACAAATCCAAGAAATCCAAGAACATATTCGATTTCGAACTTTCATTTCCAGTTCATTTCCAAGAACATATTCGATTTCGAACTTCATTTCCACATAATCCTATGAAATCTGTTCCGAAATCAATTTCGATTTTGAAACCCTATTTCGATTTCAAAATCGAAATCGAAACAACAAATCGAAATCGATTTCGAAATTCTATTTCAATTTTGAACCTTTAGGATTTTGATTTCGAAATCGAAATCGAAACCAAAGACGCGAAGCGGACGAAGCAGACAACGAGTGAAATGGCATAAAGCAGACAAGCATAACGACGAAGAACCAGACGAAGGTGAAGAACAACGAAGACGAGCAGAAACGACGAAGAACACACCGAAGAACCAGACGAAGCATGAACGACGAAGGTGAAGAACAACGACAAGCGACGACGACGATGGAGGACAAGGAGGAAGGCGAAGACGAGGACGAAGGTGATCGAGGTGAGCAGACGAGAAGAAGAATGAACGAAGAAGAAAAAATGGCTACAAAGTTTGAAGGCCGGTCTCACCAACAAATCCAAAAATTCCCTATGTGTCCTTTTTTAAGAATGGGAAATCTTGGGCACAATTTTTTTTTATTTCTCAAGTTTATAGAAAAAATGAGCACAATTCCCATTTTAAAATGGGATGGGAATGGAAATAAAAAAAAATGGGAATGGTTACTAAACGTTATACCCAATAAAAATCTTAGAATGGGATGAGAGTGGTTACCAAATGGAAGCTAAGGCCCCGTTTGGTAACCATTTTCATTCCAGAAATTCTCATTTCATTCTCAGATTTTTGAGAATTCTGTTTGGGAATAGCGTTTGGTAATTTTTGTTTCCGTTTCCATTTCATTCCCATTTGAGAATTGTGCCCACTTTTTTCTTAAGAAATGAGAAATAAAAAAAAGTTGTTTCTCATTATTCTCATTCCATTCCCAAAACACATGGTCACTGTTCACCCACTGGCTGACCACCGTCCACCACCGCCGGCCACCGTCCATCTCCGGCGACCGTCGCCGGTCACCGTCCGACTAAAAATTTTTCGACCACTTCCGGCCGCCGGCCACTGTCACCCACCCGCCACCGTTGTCCGGCCATCGTCGGCAACGGCGACGGACCCGAAGCCACCGCCGTCCGGCCGTCGCTGGCGCAGGAGCATCGCCATCAGGCCAAAACAGAAAGAAAAAAAAAATTGGGATAAAATCGTTACCAAACACAATTCCCTTCCCAAAACAAAAAAACAATTATAGTTATCAAACGCGATTCTATTCTCAAGAAGAAAACAAAATTCTCATCTCGTTTCCATCCCGCTACTGGAATGGAAATAAAAACAGTTACCAAACGCCATCTAAGTGATCGTGAATCAATTGTTGTTCATATTAGTACAATTGGATTTGCGCGAAATTAGGTCTAGGTTCGAATTTGTAAAAAAAGGGGGACAAATAGTAAGAGCAATTTTTGCTACTTATTTTCTAAGAAGTAGTATTTTTATTTTTTAATTATTTTTCTTTTTGTTTGTGGGAATCTAAATATTTAAAACTTGGTTTTGGCCTATTTCAATTTGATTGGTATAAGTTTACTTAAGGGTGAAGGTGAGAGAAAGGCAGAAAGCGGTGCTGATGCGCCTCCTCCTCGTCACTCTTGTCCTTTCCTGACTCCTTTTCACGTTGGATAGAGAGAGAGACAGCATGGCTGCTTGGGCTTGGCCTTGGGCCTAGGCAAACCACACCTTCTTTGATCGACAAAACCCATCAAACTATCTTTCTGGCTTCAAATTTTAGCGTCATGTAAAGGGGGTTAGCTATGAAATTTGTAGGATTTTTAAATAAAATACATATTCGAAAGTTAAAGGGTGCAAAGTATAAGTAAGTTCAACGGCTTTAAAAATGGAAGTGTGAAATTTTTAAGCGAAATTTTTTATTTTAAATATTTTATTTCTTTATGTAAATCATTGAGTTGGTTGAATAATATAAAAAAATTCAAAGTTAGTAGATTGAGAGGCTGCACATATTCAATCTCAATCATTCATTTTTTTAAATTTAAATTTTGACCTTTAAAATATCTTTTCGTCCTAATTTATTGATAGACTATGAATTTTTCATGCATAAAGACACTATATTGATTTTTCTAATTTATATATAAATAGACAATAAATAATAAAAAAAATCAATTAAATATAAATATAAAATTTAAAATATACAAAATAAAATTTTATTTAACTGTTTTAAAAATGGGAAGGTCAAATATTTTGGTATAGGATGTTAGTTTGTTCGTAATATTATACAATATAAGATTTTAAGAATTTAAAATATTGTTTGATCTCAACCATCAAATTTAAAATTGATCCAACGACCGACAACCATTAGATCTAAATAAATTGTATGGTTAATAATTCTATGATCTCAACCTTTAAATCTAATCCAAACATTAAAAATATCCCCTAAAATTGTTTAATATTGATACTTAAATATCTAACAAAAGAGTAAAATGTATCTCAAATGTAAAAAAAAAAATCATGATTGATAGAATAGATTTATCTAAACTCTTATTTTCCAATTCAAAATCATTGGATTTTGAACCCACTTATTACAAAATAAGATTTTCAAAATTACACTCCTCCTAATGCCAAACAAGACTTTCATGGCCACTAGAATTTACTTACCACAATTTGAAATTACAAATCCAAATATTAAATATCAAATGCAAGATATCGAAATTCATACCCTCAAAAAAAAAATATTAAAATATTTTATAATATCCAAAAGCTTGTAATCTAGTTAATATCTAACTTACCTCCCTTGTAAAACGTCTAGAGTTCAACCATTTTCTCAACATATGTAAAAAAAAAAAAAAATTCTCAATAATACTAATTATAAGTTAAAAGTTGACGGTTTTACCCCTGATCTTGGCACATGCTCAAATCCCAAATTTGACCAATTCATATGTCCAGCACTATCAAGTGTGTGTGACTGTGCGACTTTATAGGCTTATAGATAGAAAGATAGGCGGATCCTTTTCTCCCTATAAATAACCCCCACACTTCCAGCATTTACTCATTTCCTACTACCATACACCAAACACCCAACCACAACACTGCCCCCACCACCCCAATGGACGTCGGAACTTGGTGCAACTCCGGCGCCGGCAACGACCCAATTTGGAACCGGAGCTTATCCGGCAGAGGCTACGACCGTATGGTACCGTTCAACCTTCCGGCGACCGGATCAAAGTCTCCCATTTGGAGACTCTTGTGGAGGAAGATAAAGAAGGAAAAAAAAAAGATTTTCTACTCTTCTTCTTCTTCTTCATCGGGTTCGGTTCAATTCAACTATGATCCGAATAGCTATGCGCAGAATTTCGACTGGGGATCATTTGGGGACGATCCGGAGGATCTATCCAGATCGTTTTCGGCTCGATTTGCCGTTCCTTCGAGGATTTTTCACAAGGATGGGCTGGCTGCTTGATGGAATAATGCATGAATAGTTGTATCATTTCTTTTTCTTTGATCATGTTAGATGTAATGTCGATCTTGGATTAATGAGCTTAGGCAAATTTTGGTTCCTCTCTCTCTCTCTCTCTCTCTCTTATATTAGATGTAAGGTTGATCTTGCATTCATTTGTTTGGGCAAGCTTTGGATTCTCTCTCTCTCTCTCACACATACACACACTAGATGTAGCAAGTTTGGTATTTCTTCTCTCTCCTTGATCCAGAAGCATTAAGCAAGTGGACAAGCTTTACCATAAAATGGAATATTTTCAACTTTTTCAGATATATATATATATTACAGTAAGATGTGTCCGGGACAGCTTACGGGCACCTTGACCCCTCGCATCAGATTGGTACATTCAGAATTAAATTTAAGATTTAATTCTAAGAGTACTCTCCAGGAGAGTCAAATCTTAGTTGATAAGAAAAATGACATCTCCCCAACCAACCGGATTAAACATCTCGGTAAATTTTGTCATAATTTTGTATGTATATATATATTGTTTTTATTGGTTTGAATCCTATTTTTTTTCTTTTTAATTAAATATACTTTGCTTGATCTTCACTTTGTAATCCTATTGGATAAATTTTGGATTACTTTTGTTTCATTTTTTTTTTCCTCTCTCTTGATTGAGAAGCAAATGTAGATGCTTTGGTGATGAACATGGCCTCCCTCTTATCCTTTGACTTCTTGTTCCTTTTTATTTATTAATTTTCAATCAATTGTCAGTTAAAAGGAATCTAATAAGTCATTTCTTTTTCTGTTTTCTTGACATTTAGTTCGTACTTTCCTCATTAAACTATTTCTCGTTTGGATTCAAAAGGGTAGTAGTTCATTTTATTTTTTATTTTTTTTGTTTTTTTTCAACTTTATAATTATTTATTTATTAATTGAAATTGTTCTCAAAACAAAATTTTAATGGTAATTATATATAAAAAAAGATGTTTTTGCACTTTGCACCTCAATTTTCAAAGAAATATCACTTTAACTCCTGTCCTTTCAAATTGAAGTATCCAAATCGTGTTAAATGCGTCCGAATTGTTAACAACGTCATTTTTTTTTACAGAAATCACACACGTGTCAAGCACAAAAATCATCCACGTGGGTGATTCTATAAAAAAAAATGACTGGGTTAATAATTTGGATTCAATTGATACGATTGGGAAGCTGCAAGGTTTAATGTATTCAAATTGAAATGATAGAAGTTAAAGTAGAATTTCTCTGAAACTTTAGAGGTGCAAAGTGCAAAAATCTCTAAGAAAAAGAGACTTTAAAAAAAAAAATCAAATTGATGAAACCAAATGGAAGCTAAAGCATTCTTTGGCTTCATCATGAAAAGGTGGAATCATGAAATAGTATTATAGAAGACTTAGAAACAAAAGGGTGTATAGGCATGCGACTATGTATTATGGGTTCTGCTGTTTTATTTGACTATTATTAATAATAATAATAATAATAATAATAATAATTAATTGAAGGAATAAAATAATTGTTTATTTACTGCTTAAACAATTTCTAAAAAATATCTTTAGCAATAAAATATATATTTATGTTTAAATTTTCTTTAATAAGCAAAAAAAGGGAAATATCAAAGTCCACCTAAATCGGTGCCATATGAATTGTTCATCAAAAGGAACATAAAGCATGTGTTACTTACAAAAGCACCATTTGGGGAGTCCTTATCTAACTACTTTTAGAACATGTTCAACCAAATATATATATATATATATATATATATATATATATATGTGTGTGTGTGAGAATTTCGCTTTACTATTACGAAGATAAACGCTTTTTATTGATTTTACAATTGTGTTTAATGATGAGTTGGTTATTGAAATTTAAAATATGGTCTTCTTTGAATTTAGATTCTTATAAAATAATACACATCGAGTGAGCATGTTGATGTTGTACTTCCAATGTGAAAATAAGTAGAGTACTTTAAAGGAATTTTGGCAGCGTGTGTACTTTTGGCAAGATCCTTGTAATAGTTATAAGATTTTTATAAGAGATGAAAACTTGTTTGGCAAGTTTTTTGCAAATCATGGTCAATCCGCATTAATTCTCTGGATTTTGTGGAATTATGGGGTCAGGGGACTGTTATGTTTTGAAAGTAGTCGTTCTTTCTATATATGTAGCGGACAGTTATAACGGTTCCCGAGCTCGGGCTACGGCTCAAGATGGAATTTCAGCAGGCCATGCTCGGTTTTCCAAGAGTGGGCCTATAAGAAAGTCGAGCATGGACCTTGGTTAGGATACGTTACGTGCTTGGTTTGTCAAGTCTTCGATAGTCTCCTTGGTATTGGACAGTGTTCTCGGCAGCCATTAGTAGTTTTAAGTCCTATGCTTGGCACGTGGTTTTGACTCGCGCGTAGGTCACGTGGGTTTATTGTTTCACATGACAACTTCTGGAGATGGTTGGAAAAATCTCTCGTCAACCTTCTAGGCACTAATCTCAACGTATTCTCTCTTAAAAACCTAAGGTATCGTTTGGTTGTAAGGTTGACATTTTAAGATTTTTAAAATTAGAATTTGAATGAATTGCATGTATAAATAAAAATAAAAATAAAAATTACTTACACACCTTAATTTTGAATTCTAACAGTGAGAGTTCAATTTTGTGTTTCCAAACACTATCTTAATACATAATTCTTTCACCAAATGGTTATAATAATAAAAAAAAAAAAAAAATAGAAAAATAAATAAATTAGAGATTATAGGGTCAATGATCTCGGGCATTCCCATAAAATCATGAGTTTTCTTATAATTATTTATTAATGCCTTCCTTTGATTTATGTTTACTTGCATAATCATCATTCATAATTTTAGAAACTTATGATATAATTAACCTTAATCATGCATGAATTGAATCATGCATTACAAACACAATGCATCATTTCGGGGCATTTATGCTTGCTTTGGAAGATGGTGGAGGCATATATGCATGTCAAATTTATTCTATGGATTGAGACAACTAAGATTTTCTCCAACAACATTAGTCAAAATTATCCCTAGCATTTTTATTTTCAGTTTTTTTTTTTTAAACGAATGGTTGAGGAGAGGATTTTAAATTCTACACCTCCCATTAGCAGTAAAAAGACATACTAGAAAATCGTTTAAGTACAAGTCTTGGATTAATACTAGTATCCTTCATTACTAAAAAGGTAAATATGATTATAACTAAATTTTAGTTATAATTTTTTTACTTACAAAGTCAATGGTTTTAGTTATAAAGTGGGTGGGTGGCGGCGGCGACAATCAGTTTCGTGACTATAAATAAGTTGTCAAAATTGATGTTATAACATTAAAAATATATTGTAGAATAAGATATAAAATTAATTAAACGTAATTTTTTAAACTAATATTAGTATTTGACGAGTTTGCCAAAACATAAAATTGTCTCTTTAATATATAAGTGTCTGAGAAGTTCAATTCGGTTAATTATTTTTAAAGAAGTCTCACTAACTCAAATTTTTTTTTTTTTTTGGAGTTTTTGCTAATTGCATTACGTACAGACACAACTTTTAGGGTTTTTCTACTATATATCGTAGCAGTATGCTACACGAGTACAAGATCACATGCAGTAGTCCACATTTTGCCGAAGTGGTTTTCAATTTTTAAATGTTATTATAATTTTACTTATATATTTATTCAATATGAAATAAATATTTTTGAAATTTGCTCATAGAGATTTCGATCTAGACCAATAATAATTTCTGAATTGCAATAGAAATTACATGTCATTGTAATTGTTAATGAAATTGTAACAGTATTCACTTTTCACTAGTAGTTAACAATCTTGACTCTATTACACTCCAATCTAATCGTACGACAAGTTCACTGAACCCTAGTTGCACTTGGATTAGTATTAAGCCTCAACCACTGATAATGTTGCAAAGTAACATCTTTTTCATTTCCATTGTATTCATTCTAACTTCCATAGCTTTCTTCCTATCTTCATCACTTGGATCCGTTATACATGTATAATAAATAATTATGCAAATAAAATTTTGCATATAACAACCTTTCACGTGATTATTAAATATTAACAAAAATTGTCAAGAGTTGTAACGAATCTCATAGACAATTGAAATTTCTTCATATTTTTTGTAAGTATTACTCCAACTTTGTCAATCATAATACTCCAATGTTATTTACTATGATAATTGTTCCGCTCTATAATTGTAATGTCCCTCTTTATTCTAACTCTTTTTCTCAATTTTCTCACATAAACTAGTACCCTAATTTAAGCTACAAATCAATTTCTCACAGTTCAATTCAAGTTTTATCTTTTTGAAATTTTGTACTCTGAACTTCTAGGAATCACCTAAGTACAATACACCATTTATTAACTCATTAGGTGCTTATAGAATTGCGTATAACAAATGATATGCAACTAAGTCCAATTACAAAATAATTAAATCAAGAATATGATCAAGTAGGTTCACGTGATAAATAGAAGCAATTAATCGATTTCTAATCAAGATATTGACAAGTAAGCTCAGTATTCATATTCGTAATCATTCTTAACCTCTAAGAATTGTTGTTTTTAATAAAATATTATAGTTTAATGAATTTCGGTGAAAAGTCAATTTAGTTCACCTCCTATTAGAAACAGTATACGGGAATTTAAGACCTCATAGAGTAAATTAATCTCACTAGCAGTACGAGCTCTTCTCATGTCCAATATGTCGTATCTAACAAATTCGTGAAGTTATCTTTGAAAACCATTTTTTTACCTTTTTCAAATATGCCTTACGATTTCAAAACGATTGATTTCGAGGGATAAGAAATTATACAACATTTTATGTACAAAATATATCTTTATCGTTAATAGGCAAACAAGTATTTCTGAGGCATCAAGAAGCAAGGATATGATCAAGGTAAATCAATTCTAGACATATGACAAGTAAGCACAATAAGCAATTTGCACACTTAGAGAAATATTAACAAAAAGCACAAGTAAAATATGAAACAAACTCACCAGTAATTCTTAGGGCTTGACTTTGTTTGAGGAATCAGAATTGATCAATAAACTTTTTTGAATTGACGCAAATGATGTAGAGAATCGAATGTATGCATGGTTGAAACTCTCTCTCGATTTTCTCTTTGATTCACACCCTCTTTATTTTTGTAGTGTTTCTCACATTTTATCACGCAATGAATGCTCTAGAAGTGTTAAGCACACATTTTGCATTGACAATACAAGTATGAAGGTGCTTAATGATATGAACATTAGGGGTATGTGATCTGATCAAATATTAGATGAAAGTGGTTAATTAATCATTAGATTAGGCACGCAAGATGCAAAGAATTGGTTGAGACTATCTCTCAATTTTCTCGCTCTGATTCACTTTCTTTGTTATTTGTAGTGCTTCTCACAATATATTGTTAGAGTATGACTCACTTACCGAGTCACTGAACTTACCTTCACCTACCGAGTTCACTCACTGAGTTACCTACTGAGTTCACCTATCCACTTACTTTTAATGTGATTGCAATATTAATTAGGATTCATTATACTTGATTGTAAATTGATTAAATTTTCATTTATATCACCTTATACATTATATATATACAAACACGTGATCAATGAATATGCATGTCATTTCATATCAATTCTACATATGTCACTCAATAAAGTCTCTAGGAGCGTTAAGCAAATGTTTTGGATTAAGGTGCTCAATTTCACTTTATTGAAAATGTACAATTGAAAGGTATACATACATAGGCTTTTAAGATTGTAGTCGTTGCACTCACGTTGGCTAAAAATATGTTGCCATTAATGATATGAACGTTAGAGATATATCATTAGATAAAATATTTAATTAAACATAATCACAACAGTAACCCTCCCCTTATACAGAGTAACCATGGCCGCCAACCCAACAACCATTAGATTCATCACTAGATCCATGGCCTCTTATTGTACCATCGGGAAGTAAATGATATTTATCCTATTTATTTTAGGGGCCTCAAGGTCCTATTTCAACATCTTTTCCAAAAAAAAAATGAAAAAGCCAATATATAACTAGTATAACTAGTTTTAGATGCACACAACAACGTGCGAATTTTTAAAAATTAAACTAAAATTTATATTAATAGTATTTAAAATTTGACTGTTAACATTTAAAGTGTTTTTTTTTAATTTTATATTTAATAATTTAAAAAAAAAAAAGAAATAATATATTTAGGAAAAAAATAATTTTAGATCACTCTTATTTGTTTTCACACTTCCAAAATAAAACAATAAAGAGTTAAAAAAAATTAAATATTAAGTTCCAAGAGTATATATAATTTTTTGTACTTTTTATTGTGTGTTTGAATAACTATTTTATTTATTTATTTATTTTTAGATTTTTTTTATTTTGTTTTTAAGGTTAGCTTAATTAATATAATAACTCTCAATTTGTGATTTGTGGTGGTTAATAAATATTATTATTAAAATTTTTATTAATGATTATTAATTAAAAAAAAAATTCAGAAACAATAAATCAATTGTTTAATCGCAACAAAAAAACTGTAGAACTTAAAAAAATAACAGCAAAATTGCCAAGGAATTCACCCAAAATTGCAGTAAAAATCTAATTTTATTCAAATCAATGCAAGAAATTGCAGAAAACAATCAATAGAAAAATTAGAAATCAACTATGAAATTACAGAAAACTTATGCATAACTTTAAGAAGAAAATCAAAATTACATAGCAGCTAGTGTAATTCGAAGCAAAAATCTGACTTTGAAGAAATAAACACATACTTGCAACAAAAATTGAAATTGAAAAAACCAAATTTCACAATTTTCAAATCTGATTGGGATAAAAACCATCAGGAAAGTCACCCTAAACCGCAGCAAATCTATTTTTTCTTCAAAAAAACACATTAATTGAAGAATTTAAAAATAAATAATAAATAAACATAAAAAGCCACCAACAAATATTCAAATAACCATTATCGAAAATTCAAAAAGCAGCAAAAAAAAACTCAAAATTCCAAATATGAGAGAGAGAGTCGTAGAGTTCCAAATCTAGTCTTAGATCTGTAAAACAACTCTAGAACTAGAATTGATGGTGAAGCCGTGGTGGTGGATCTCGAAAAGGCCACCGTGTGATTTTAATATATGGAAATCACGCGATGGCCTTCACTATCCCGACGATGGTTTCTCATTTGCGACGGTGGTGCATCTGGAAACCGAAGCCACATGATTGTGGGGTTCGTTGGTGGTTGTGTTGTTCGATGGTGGAATTGTGGTGGTGGCGGTATGATTTTCATCGGTAGAGCTACCGGCCAAAACAAAGAAAATATTACAATCTCAAATCAAATGAACAACCCAGAAACCCTAGATACAACAAAACAAATACATGTTATGCATAATTGTCCAAAGCTTAATGAATGAAAGATTCAACAAAATATTAACACACAATATACATCATCTTCATAACTGTTCATAAGTAAAATGAATGAAAATAATTAAAGAATACACAATAGAATTCCACTTTAAACGTATCAATATTAAAAAAAAATATATATGGCTAAATTTCACTTTGCACCCCCTAAAGTTTTGGTGCAATGGTATTTTGCCACTTGAAGTCTCAATTTTTGCAATTGACCCCTAAAGTTTTCCTTTTTTCCAATCAATTTAGTCCGACAGAGCCAAGTGAAACAAATTTAAAATTTCCTGTGTGCAAAGTGCAATATAAAATTTGTTTCATTCCATTAATTTTCAGATGGCTAACTCCGACGATATAATTGACTAGAACCAGTCAATTGAACCAAATTGAACATCAACGGGCAAAGTGCGACCGCATCCAATCCAAACTTTAGGGGTACAAAATGAAATTTAACCCCAAAAAAAGTCATATAACCGAAAGGCCACAGATCACAACCACCACATAAAAACTCAAGTCTATGAATATACCTCGAATCGTCTGATACAACACCAAACCAACCTCCAAGATCTTCAATGCACCTTCCATATGGTGTCCATGTTTCTCCACTTCTTCAAATTCTTCATCTCTTTGATTATTCACCATTACTCGAGCAAGAACGATTGTGAAATCAGTAATCAAGACCAAACAAAGAGGCTTTGAGGCCAAAAAACTCTTCGATTTCACAGTATTTTGAGGAAAACTGGCATAAGAAAGAATAACCAGAAGCCCAATCACGATGGAACAAAAAACACGGGCATTCTCGGAGGCTATGATGCTCGAATTTATTTTTTTCGGAGTGAAGAAATTAAGGAGTGATTTGATTGTTGAAGAACGAATGTGAGCTGCTCTACTTGGAGATTCATCGGCTTCACATTCATAACCTGATTCAAAAACAGTAATTAAGAAATTTAAAACTCTGATAAATTAGTAGTCAAGATTTGAAAAAGGTGAAATAAACACAATTATTTAGCTAGTTCAATCTTACTAATCTAAAAAAAAAAAAAAGAGCGAAGATTTATCATATGTTTGGTTGCGCGGATTAAATGCAATCAGAAATGAAAACATTTAATAAAAAGATTCAAGCGTTTATTTCCATTTTTTCGGTTTCAAGGTTTCAATTATGTGCTACCAAATGCTACTTAAATAAAACTGGAAAATTGGGCAGAAAAAGTTTCAAATTTCGAGTTTCAGCAAAACTTACCAAATTAAGTTACTATTGATGATAAAAATCATAATGTTCACAAACAACAGCAATGGCAGCCAAAATTTGGCTGTTGTATCATAACCAAATCGAATGAAATTACAAGCGAAAAATTGAAAATTAGGTTACTGTAGGTCATTTCACTACCAAAAATGCAATGATCGTTGATGATACACAGAGCATAATTACGTATATCTAGATGCGTATAGGGAATATGGATAAACATTTATACAACAATAGAGAGATGCGAGAGAGAGAGATCGTACCGTGGAAATTGGCTGGTTCGAGATGTTGTGGATCATGAAGGAATAAAGCCGGGGTTGATTGCGAGCGTGAATGATGGCTTAAAGATGTCGACGCCGGCGAATCTAGGGTTTTGATACGACCGGTGATTAGCGCCAATCGATCTGAACCTCTCTCGACTATCTTTCTCCGCCTCGTTTCTATGCTCTTCGTCCTCGCCGCCACCACTTCCACCTCCGCTTCCATTTTCTCTCTCTCTCTCTAACTTCAGAAATGTAACGGGAGTTGCGGTGGTTGGCCATTAAAGACGGCGAACCCTTTCGGACGACGTCGTTCTTGTGAAATAGACTCGGCACCTTAATGGGCTTGGTCAATCTTAATTTGGGTCATTTATTTATCAGAGCAAAAGCCCAAGACCCGGCCCAGTCTAATTCCTCTATCTCTCTCTCACACACACACACAATGGGTTTTCATGAAGTCAAGGGACAATTTCTCAAAAAATTTAAAGGGGTCACCTAGGCTATTAAGAATTCCAAAGTAAAAATCTATCTTATACCCTAGCGGTTATGTCTGCCTACTGAAAAATTTAAGTGCCTCATTTCCTTATCAATCAAGGTTTAATTCTCGCATTTTGAAAATTAAATCTTAAATTTAATTTTAAAAATATCAAATCGATATGAGATAGCGCGCCCTTAAGATTGCACATTACTTTAAAAAAAAAAAATGCTATCCAACCATTCATACCCCAAAAAAAAGTCGGGTCAAAGTGTAATTTAAATTTTTTGGATGGTGATGGGTCGTATGGTGTAAGCAACCAAAGCCAATTTCATAAATAATAATAATAATAAAGAGAGAATCATGTTATATTATCACGCTTGAATTTTTTAATTTTCACTGCATCTTTCGTAAAATTTCATTCAATTTGTTATTTTAATATTCTTATTATAAAAATTTTAATTAAATAGATTCTATTGAAAGACAAGTACTGAAATAGCTCAAAGTCAAATTAGGGAAGGCAATTGAATTGAATAATGTATAGAGAGCATGCTTGTAGGGTTTCCATGTGCTGTGCAATGATATGACCATTTCAAGTTCTTACATCAAAAAAGGCTAGTTTTAATTTTGATGGAGGCAAAGGACAAAGCATGAAATTGCTCACTTGTTGACTTCATTTAGATGGATAACATCATGGGGTTTGAGGTCTACTTGAAATGAGGCATGCCAATCACTTAGGTGGCGTTTGGTAACCGTTTCTGTTTCAATTCCAGCAGTGGGATGGAAATGGGATGGGATGAGATGGGAATTTTGTTTTCTTTTTGGGAGTAGAATTGCGTTTGGTAACGATAATTTTTTTTTTGTTTTGAGAAGGGAATTGTGTTTGGTAACGATTTTATCCTAAAATCATTTTTTTTTTTTTTTTTTTTTCTCTTTTCAGTTTTGGCCGGCCGGCGGTGGCGCCGTCGCCGGCCGGCGGCGGTTCTCCGGCGTCGGAGACGGCGGTGCCCCGCCGGCGATGACCGGACGGCGGTGGCGCCGTCGCCGGCGACTGCCGGAAGTGGCCGGAAAAATTCCGGCCGGATGGTGACCGCCGGCGGCGGCGGACGGTGACCGGCGACGGTCGCCGGAGATGACCGCCGGCGGCGGCGGACGGTGGTCGGCTGGTAGGTGAATAGTGATCATGGGTTTTGGGAATGGAATGGGAATAATGAGAAACAACTTTTTTTTGTTTCTCATTTCTTAAGAAAAAAGTGGGCACAATTCTCAAATAGAAATAAAATGGAAACGGAAACAAAAATTACCAAACGCTATTCCCAAACAGAATTCCCAAAAATCTGGGAATGGAATGGGATGGAAATGGTTACCAAACGGGGCCTTAATTACTCATAGTAAAAATTAAAATCAAATATTTTTCTTAAAAATAATTAACAGACAGAAGAATACTAAAATAATATGAGACGATTGTATTAATTTGTATAAAATGTACAATTTTATAAAAATATATAAAGAGTTTATGTATAGACAATAATTATAATTTTCCTAATGAGATTAAGATTTGATTTTCTTATTGAGAATATTGTCACGAGTTCACATTTTCCCAGCGGCATCTGTTCGCACGCCACCCCCAACACGTTCGCTACGCTACAATAAATTTGTCTTCTTGTACGATACTGACTAGTTTCGTCATGTTTTAAGTTCATCAGGAGAACGACTCCAACTCTCAATCAGTTTATACAGGGGAGGTCAAACCCTTTTTCTTTTCTCAGGTTCTCAACCAGCGACATAGTCTTCGAACTTAATCAGGTATGTATGCCTTGACTCCGAAGGAGCGCCTGCTTGTGTTAACGCCCGCTTGGCTGGGAGCCGCATATAAGCGCTACAACTCTCCAGTCAGCATGTTTGTTCCTTCTGACCGCTTTATCAATAAACGATCCGTGACATTATGATTTAACCTAGTAGACCAAGACCCATATACATATATTAACAACTTTATAGATTTTAAAAACTTTAATCTGTTTATTATTAATTTTAAGATAGTGTCTAGTTGTACGAAATTACTCTCCTAATATCAGAATTAGAAATAAACTATTGAATATTTATAAATGTTAAATATTTGACTATTGTTCATGTTTTAATTTTAAAAAATAATTTATTTTTAAAGTTGAAGGGTATTATGTGATTGCTTGCTAAATGCAATATGTATATTTTATTATTTTGAGTATTAAAAATGCTTATTCAATACTCTATGGGGTTGAATTGCTGAAATAATTTAAAGTTAACTATATACAAAATATATTGGGGAAATTACCAATGGCTCCTTCTACATTTAAGTTAGATGTGAAGGTAATCTCCTGTCTTCTATTAAATATTACAGAGATTCCCTATCTTTTTTAATCGGAGTTGACCGGCTAATCTAAATATTTAGATTTCAATTTTACCCTTACCATAAAAAATTTATTTTTAAAATTACTAAATTATCATTTATCTTATGTGTAGAATGACAACATTATCCTTTATTAATTATTTTTTTCTTTCTTTTTTCTTTTATTTTTATTTTCTCTCACAAACCCTCCTGAGCCAGAGCCATTATCATCGCCACCATATCTGCTATCATCGCCACCATATCTGCAACACCCGCCGCTACCGCTGCCGCCGCCGCCTCCAGCCAGTGTCTTCTTCTTCTATCTTCTTATTCTTCTCCTCCTCTATATCTCTCCTAAATCGGATCTAGTCTAGATCTGGCATGGTTTGGGGGAGAGAGAGAGTGAAGAAGAAAGAAGAAGATAGTGGCCGGAGGTGGCGGCAGCAAGGAGTTACGGGTGTGGTAGTAGGTGGCTTTGGTTTGAGGAAGAAAATGTGAATAAAAATAAAATAAAAAATCAATTATACATAAGGTTAAAATAGTAATTGTCTCTATTATTTTATTTTATTTTTTTAAAGAGAATGACAAATAGATAATTAATTATTATGTTTTTTTGGATAAGGGGTCTCCGTGGTATTTAAAAAAAATAAAAAATTATCATGATATTTGTCTGAAATATCAAGGGTGTCACTGGTAATTTTTTATTACATATTATTTGTCTCTCGCCCTTTTTCTCATGGCAGTATGACTCGCACGAGTGAGAGATGAGGGACGGGAGGGTCGTGATGTGTTTCTTTTTGGACATTTGTCGTCTTACCCTTTTTAAAAAAATTGAAAAACACTTAATTAAATTAATTCCCTGGAAAATGTCAAATTGAGAAGAAAAAAAATACAATAATATTTTTATTTAATGAATTCAATCAGCCAATAGTAGGAATTAGGAAATGGACTAAGCCGAAGGACGATTACTAAAAAGTGATCTAATGAAAAGTGCATCTAACTTTATATTTAAATATAAAATAAAAAAAATGAAAATAAAATACAAAAATTGAAAATATAAAAAACTAAAATTAAAAACAAAAAAATAGAAAAACAAAAACTAAAAAATGGTAAGAAAAAATACAAAATAAAGAACTAGAGAGACAGAGATGATAGGGGTAATGGCATTTGGAGAATGCGTGCGTCTAAATGTCCACCTCCTTTTGTTAATTAAAAAAATAAATAAAACTTATTCAACTCAATTACTATTTTATTTTTTATATAACTTAACCTTAATCTTTAATTTTTTATAACTTTCTCCATTCAATTTCTCCTTCCACTTTTTTCTCCGACTAATAACGTCGCCAGCATAGTTGTCGGTGCCAATGATGTTGTCGTTTCTCTCTCTCTCTCCATATATAAAAAGAGATTAGTCGCGATTCGCGGAAGATCTGTATTACAAATATATAGAGAGAAGAAAGAAGAAGAGAGATGGAAAATAAAGGGGAACCAAAGCCAATAAAGTGATAATACTGGAGAAGAGAGAGGTTGACGACGAAAATGAGAGATCGGAAAGTATTTTCCGGAGAGGAAACATGGTGGAAGTAAAAAATTAGTATGGAATCTTGAGTGAATTTTCCTCCATAGAAAGTGTAATAGACATTTTTACAAAAAGGGCAAAAAGTGAGGAATGAAAATCCATCATAGTGGAAAGAAAAGTGGGAATGGAAATGAAGGGACAACATAGAATGTGCATGTATCTTTATTCTTTATTTTTAGTCTCCTTTAGAGCCCTTAGCTACATCCTCCTCCTCTAATAGAGAGACTAATTTAGACCCGTGCAGTGCCGACTTAAAAAAATTATAATAAATTTTTAATATTAAAATATAAAATACTTGGGGGATACATAAATTTTATTGAGTAATGTCATTTTATAAATGTCGAAAATAAATATACTATTAAAAATTGCATAATCCTGAAAGTAAAATAATATTTGTATAAATTAACTTTTAATAGTGTACTATAAAATATCAAACAAATAACCATAAATTAAGATTAATTTTATCAATTTTTGCCAGTTACAATTCTAATTTAATTAATTTATATCGTGTTGAATTTCTTTTTGGGTAGAATAATTTTTCAATCACACTTATTTTATTTTTTAAATAATTTAAAATGTGGATCAGGAAACTTAATCATATATTTGTGTATTAATTAGAAAAAAAAATAAATTAACTAAAACAAAAAGAGAAAGAAATTGAGTGAGGTCATTCATTATTTGATATATAAAAAAACAAAAAGAAAAAGAAATATGTAAAAATTTACCAAAAGGTTTAAAAGAAACATTATTTAACGTCATTAAAACATTCTCTCTCCTTCCACTTTTAAGTATTGATTTTAGATTTTTGGAATCGATCATACCATCCCTTCCCACTCAATATCTACCCAAGGTTGTTAAATTAGATTTTTGATTACTTGATTAATACTAATTGCATTTTATACTTATCATAGCATCATTGGTTTGAATGTGATAGTATGATATACGATTATGAGGGATTGGAGAACTTGCGATGTAGAATTTCAGTTATGCTTTGTGCTCGGTGATTTATGGCAAGGAGTGTTCATATTAACTCTGTATGTTAAATTTACAATACATATTTAGAATTGTATACTAACAAATTACATCAGTGCAGAGCATAACTTTATTATTGAAATCTTTTTACGGTTTTTTATACAAAGGATTAACTTCTAATTACCATATAAACTTAAATATATAAAAAATGAATTACATAAATCAAGTTTTGTTACCAAATAAATACTTTTTAAAAGAAAAAGAAAAAAAAAAGAAAGAGTTATAATTAAATATTCAACTCAACTTGTATTGGTAGTAGGGTTAAAGAAGTAAAAGCATGATATAGGTGTGGTCTTCTCCATGCTCTAGAAGCCAAGCCACATTTATTGTCTTTCCTCTTGATTAATTTCAAGAGGCAAAACTATTAATTCTTTTATTTCTTAAATTAAAACCTAAAAAAATAAATATTTTTTCTAACTGATGGAAGATCCATTTTCACTTTAAAGAAAGAAATTAACTCCAAAAAAACATTAATGTCTTCACTTAAGGAAATTAAATGAATGTATGTGGCACCCATCCTTAAACTTCACACCATTTCATTACTACCAAAATTTATTTCATTTAATCCAATTGTTTCTTATAAATAATAAAAATCCATTTAATTAATTGACAAAAATAGAAAATTTAAGGGCTTGTTTGGTTTACATTGTAAAAAATATAATTTTTTTCATATTCTAATTATTTTTAAGATTTATCCAAACAAATTTTCTCTCCAACATAATTATATTCATAAATTATATTCTTAAAATGACTGGTTGACTATGAAAAAAAAAAAAAAAATTAGCCAAATAGAACTAGAAAATATGAATAGATGGTTAAGATCGAGGAGATGAAATATTTAGCAGAAAAAAAATCTCGTTTAAAAATTTTACTCCTATACTTGCAAAACGATCAAGTTTAATTATATTTTGTACTCTTATTTTTATTAATCATCTATATATTATTTGTAATTTTTTATATTTATAAATTTAAAAATTAATATAGTGCTATTAACTGCGAAGAATTATAAAACATATAAACAATTTAAGTTAATATCAATCTACATAAAATCTAAAATATCAGTCAAACTTTTTATTTAATTATTTAACTATTTTATCATCAATTAACATCAATAAATTGAAATTAGGAATCTCTTAAAAATAAAAGTTTTTTGCCCTTTGCACCCCTAAAGTGTCAGAAATATTCCACTTTAGTTCTCGTCCTTTTAATTCAAATACATTAAATTTTGACGTATTCAAATCGTGTCAAGTTAATCCTTTCGTCCTTTTTTACGATGGAATTTCATCCAACTGAGTTATTTCATATTCGAGACATGATTGATTTTTATTACAAAAAATAATAAAATTATCGATTTGAACTGACGTACCAATTTGAGATTAAATATATTCAAATTAAAAATATTGAAGTTAGAATAAGATTTCTACACACTTGTTTTTTTCCCCACGAAATTTATATCTATGACGTACTTTCCATGCTTTCTACTCATCACTCTATATATAACAACCTCACCCCCATCTCCATTGTTCTTCAAACAAAACACAACCAAAAATCAAAATGCCAAATCAATTCCAAAAATCTCTTCAAGATTACCTCTCCAAAATCAAAAAACCCTCAAATCATCTCCATTTTCCCTCCAGATCCCTCTCTTCCTCCACGAGCTGGATCCTCCGGGGATGCAAACACCCCAAGACGCCGTCGTTCGCCGCCGATCGTAGCCCGGAAAGCCTCCACCACGCCGATGTCGACCCCGACGCCGAAGCCGCGACTCTCTCCGATATCGACCGCTTCCTGTTCGAGAATTTCAAGTCATTGTACCAGGCGGAATTGAACAAGGAGGATCGCGATACGGAGAAATCGGGTGAAGTCAAGTTCGATTCGCCGAAGTTCGTTACCCCGCCGACCGGCCTCCAAAGGTTCTTCGTCTCCGCCGGCTCGTCCGGTTCCCTGATGGACGAATTCCGGTCGAACTCGACCGACACGACATCGGATGATGCTGGCTCGAGCTCCGCCTCTGCATCGCCGAACAACGAACAGAAGCGAATAGTCAGACGCGATCGCGAAGACCGGAAAGATGAATCCGGCGGAGACGATTTCATCGCGCTGCTGACGTATTCGCCGAGCCCGTACAACGATTTTCGGAACTCGATGCAAGAGATGATCGACGCTAGATTGCAGAATCAGGGGAAGGTGAACTGGGAATTCATGGAGGAGCTGCTGTTTCGGTACTTGAATCTGAACGAGAAGAAGGCGTACAGGCACATTCTGAGCGCGTTCGTCGACCTCGTCGTCGTACTGCGTGAGAATGGGGGCAGAGCTCCGGCTAGATCACCGGATGTTAGTGCCGGAGATGAAAGGAGGAAGTAATGAGAGTGAAATTTTCAGTCCTGGACTGTAATAAAAAAAGATTTGAGGGGGTGGTAGAGCAAAATAAGGTGTATATTGTTTTTTTCTTTCTTGCTTCATGCCATCTACATGAAAGATAAAATTATATAATAACGTTTTCATGAAAACCTCGTTGTGGGCGAGGTAAGCTTAGGTGGTGTTTGGTACTCGTTTCTGTTTCTGTTTCTTCCATTCCACCATTCCAGCAGTGAGATGGGAATAGAATAGGATGAAATAAAAATTTTATTTTTTTCTTGAAGAATCACATTTGTTAACGATAATTTTTATTTTTATTTTGGAAATAGAATCGCGTTTGATAACGATTTTATCATAAAACTATTTTATTTTTTTTGAGATTTTTTTTTTGTTTTGGTCGGATGACGGTGGCTGACCAGCAGGTGGGTGACAGTGGCGGACGGCCGGCGGCTGACGGTGGCCGGCAGGCGGCGCCAGAAGTTGCCGAAAGGTGGCCGGCGGTGGACGGTGGTCGGCCGACGGATGAACAGTGACAGTGTTTTAGAAATAGAATGAGAATAATGAGAAGCAACTTTTTTTTTTATTTCTCATTTCTTAAGAAAAAAAATTGGCACAAATGGGAATGGAATGAGAACGAGAATAAAAATTACCAAACGCTATTCCCAAATAAAATTCTTAAAAATCTAGGAATGGAATGAAAATTTCTGGAATGGAAACGGTTACCAAACGGCCTTATTTTCCTTTCCCAAATCTAATCAAATATATTTTCTTTAACAAAAGCAAATACCATCTAGAGTAGGTGAAAATTTCTAAAAAAATATTGTAATTGTCTAAATGCACTAATTTAAATTGAAAAAATTATTAGATACAACAAAATCACTCTGAATCATAAGATCAAGTTAAAATTTATATCATATAACGAAAATACGAACATCGCTTTTTAGTGAATCAAGAATTTTCAGAAAAAAATTAAATACAATATATTGAGACAACCATAATAATATTTCTGAATAAACAATATTTTTTGTAAATGGAGATCCATCTTCTTGGATAAGCATACTTAAACGATCAAAATGATATGCATCTCGATAAGGCCAAATATACTTGAGCATGACTAAGAACTAGTGCAGTCAAATCAACTTTAACAATTTCAATGATTGTCTTTGTGATTTATTTATCATTATAACATATGCTAATCGAACTGGAAATTGATGCCCTATTATTTGAAAAGAAAATAAGAAGACGATGACGTCAAAGATATTCACGAAATGAATGCCATATTTTTTTATTTATTCCCGATTAAAATTTGAGCATCAATTTTACGTGAAGTACACCTAACCATTAATTTTGTGTTATTACAAAGTCTATCATTGAGTGCGATTACTTGAATGACAGTATTCCTAGAGAATGTAAAGAATTCAAATACTCAATAGGATAATAATTTGTAATTTGACGATCAGCATCATCATCTTTGTACATTTTGTCTGCAATCAGATATATGGTTGTTTCTCATGGAAATATATTTAAAACGATATAATTTATAGCACTAACTTCACCATTTCTTGTAGAAAAAATAGGACCTTTTTTTTATACATGCAGGGGTAGCAACACGGGATATATCCAGATGTGGATAAAGAGAATATATTAGTTTACCACATTACGATACTTGTGTATGGTTGATGGCAGTTTCACAATTTTACGCGGATCACTTTCAATTTATTTTTTAAAAATATAAATGAATTTTGTAGTTAGAATATAAATATATAATCTCTTATAACGAATTAATTTGTAATAATAACTAAAATCAAATATTATCTAAAGTAAATATCTAGAAAACTCTATATTTTCAGTATTTGTACTACTTAGGCACATGTTCAAATTCAATGTCCGGATGTATATCTTTCTAAAGGAATAAATGTCTCAACGATGCCGTCACAATTAGTAGATGAAACCTTTTAAGTGTAACATATAAATTTTGTCAAAAGCCTCATCCGAGAACAACGATGATACCCCAAAATGGCTTTGGGTAACTACAAATATCTCGTAGCGTCTGGCCTGTAAATTATACACAATACTTATGTTGAATAAGAACTTCATCCCGAACAATTAATTTAATTTATCTAAATAATTCTGCATACAACGATTATTTACTGAACTAAAAAATTGAATTATCAAGAATATCAAATGGACTACGAAATGTAAAATGCATAATTTGGCCCCCTTGAAGTAGTACAGATTAAATACCAAATGATGCCACAATAGCGATAATATAACCGAGGCTATGATATTTTGTTGTTATGGTATTGTATAGAAATATCTTCCTTGTACTAGAACCACCATTTAAAAAAATATTTTTCTTTAATTTCCAAACATTGATGAGGTGATTGCTTTATATGTAACACATTAACAATTGTTCAAATGATCAAAATTACCTTTTTATATTTAGTTATTGTACTTCACTTTGTATTTGACAATGTTCCTCTGTCAATGTACTCCCAACTATCATAGTCTACTTTTCGACAGGTTGTGAAATCGGTGGAAAATCATCTTGTGTTCAATTCTTGAAATAGTTGATTTAAAAGATACAAATTGATAACTGTAAAAATGGCCACTCCTACGCAACCAACAGAAGACCGCCATGTGTCTACAACTCTACACCAAGATTAGCTCTCACCAAAAACTAAGTGTGAAGATTGTGCTGGGCAGAGGTAAGCCTTAAAGCCATGCCTGTAATTCCAAAGGCCTCACCAACAGCACTCTCCAGGAAGAGCTAGCAAATCGTCGTCGGGATGGAAAAATCTCCTCCCATCTCGGCATTCTCTACAGCGACATTGCCCATCTCGGAGATTGATTCCACAAGCTCCTCAACAAAACCCATTTTTTCGTCTCCGGCTAT
Organism: Eucommia ulmoides; assembly: GCA_016647705.1. NCBI lineage: Eukaryota > Viridiplantae > Streptophyta > Magnoliopsida > Garryales > Eucommiaceae > Eucommia > Eucommia ulmoides. The sequence goes on along the minus strand of CM028338.1, from coordinate 43,098,338 downwards.
GCTAGAAGGGCGGGACAGGAAGCTTCTTAGAACTCTTCCCTTCTTGTCTCCAGTTATCCAGGAAGGATAAGGATCGAACTCTCCAACTCGGGTACAACAGGAATGAATCTTTCTCGGATCATAGGCTAGGCCACTTCTCCAATTGCAAATTGTTCTACCATGGGCCTCAACAAGAGGCCAAAAAGACCAGGCTCACAAGATAAAGCCATCCACTCGCCATCTCATTGGCCACACACCGAGATGGGACACTGATGGGACACTAATCCTTGCTTAAGACCATAAACTAATCCATATATTGCCTAAAATAAAGGAGAGCATATCAATGCCCAAAGGTACACCAAATTTGCTTACTCTTCTCGGTAGAATCTTTATAAATCTTTCCCCTGAGTGTTAATTCTCACACCGGATAAGACACGCCGGGTCCATCTCAGCAAGTCCTTTGTGCAAGTGTTAAGGTGTTGCCCATCCCAGCTCAGACTCATTTCTTCACAGATCAGAAGACCAAAAGGCATTCAAGCTCATCTCAACTCGGACCCCCCTTTTCCCGTACTGAAAGGTATTTGAGCCTATTCCAACTCAGACCCATCTCTTCTCGGTCGGAAGACTTTTCGTAGATCGGAAGGCTCCCAAGTTACTTCTCTGCTCTGTTCCCATCCCGAATCACTCTAACTCTGCCCATCCTAGGCCAGGTGGATTGATCCCAAACTTCTCCATCCTCATCCCAGTAAGGATAAAGATCTCTATCAACAGTGACCGAACCATACCGTTGAGGTCGTCCCAAATCCAACATCAACACAAATCATAATCTTTAATTTGTGCCTCGCTTGGAAGACGTCACCACATATATGCATTGAAAATTGACTATATAATTTGCATGGATTTATTAGAGAATATTGTTCAAGAATGATACAAAATAATATTGTCAACTGATATCCAGTACTCTTAATTGACGCCTCTTGAAGACTTCCATATATATTTTATTCCCTAAATATATATTTTTTCTAGTTCTTGAGTGAGTATATATTTTTAGTTAATTTTTTGTATTCATGTAAGCTTGAAGTATTTTATTGAAATCAGAGGTAAAAGTAGTGTTACACGTATATTAATATATACAACCTTACATTCTTTTAACCATAACTAATGATATAATTGTACTTTCGCGATAAAACTAGTTGAATATAAAAGTAAATATAACGACCATGTTTCTCAGGGCCGCCATTTTTTATTTTTTATTTTTTTATTTTTTTTATGGAGAAATAAAGGTAAAATACAAATCACTCCATCACCACGCTTCTGATTTGCTGCTATGATAAAAATAATAATAGGCCTGACCTCGCTTCCCACAACTGTACTAACAGTCTTAGAAATAAACACATCTTTTAACTCTATATAACGCTAGTAGTGAATCTGTCTTTAGATGAGGTACCTAAGATAAAACATTTTATCTGTGTATTATCTTTGTAATATAAAAATAATTTATGAATTAAGTATATTTATCAAACACTATTTTACAAAATATAAATATAACCACATAACGAGCAGTAATGAAATCCCACAAATATCATTATGATAAAACAATTAAATTAAAGTCAAGAGGTCAAATTACTTTAATATATAATCACTACAACAAAAAGGAGTTATAGCGGCAATTATTTTAGCGACAATTAAAAAATAGCCACTAATGGTATGTTTTTAATGGTAAATTATTTAATTGCCGATAATTTATTCTAATTGCCGCTAAATGTTACGGTTCCAAAAATTTTGGCCAAATAAAAACTAATTAAAAAAAATATAGAAATTAAAAAGAATTATTAAATTATTGAAAAAAACTAAAATTAAATATAAAAAAATTAATAGTGCCCTTATAAATTTAATAAAATAACTAATAAAAAAAAATGATAAAACTAAATTAAAAAATCAATATGCAAAACATGTAGTTTTGGGATTGACGCCAAACAATTTGTCCCTCTCCCGCTCTTCACATTTAGGGATTGTGCCGTATGAACAAATGAATCCTAGCCAAACACTTTAATCCTCCTCTTCCACTAGTTTTCATCTTCTTCAACCACCGAAATCCTGCGAACACTTCAACCCTCTTCTCTTCGAACAACACCATTCCGCCCCTTCTTTGGCCATCGATCAAAATCCTTCCACCGTTCTTCAGTGATCGAACCAAATAATCATGAAAATTGACCCTCGCTTTAGTGATCGAACAAAACAATCGCAACCGTCATTCAACACTTCAACCGTCGTCCATCATTTCAGTCCTCAACCATCGTCCATCGCAAACAGGTACTACTCTGTAAATCATCGTTTCGTCTTCCTAAATTGCAGAGTTTTTGTTCTCCAATTCGGATTTTTTTTGTGTGTTTTTCTAATTTGTTTAATTTTTTCTTTTCTATTCATTTCTAATTTGTTTAACAAAGGAACACCACCAAAACGAACAACACGCCGAGCACCACCCCGAAGCGAACACCACCACCAAAACAAACAACACCATCGTTGAACTGAACACCCCCACTGAAAAACGGAAACCCATTATCTGTAGAGAGAAAGAGATGAGAGGGAAAAAAAACCAGAAAAATTCTTGAATGAGAACTTAGAGGAAGGATTTTGAACGGGCTCAACTTTGCAAATCGCAGATTTGGGGTGAGAGACAGAGAGAAATCGTCGATCGTGTGGATTTCACAGAGAAATCGCGCGCGCGAGAGAGAGAGAGAGCGTTCGATGAAAATCTGGCTGGATCTGGCCAAATCGAAGAACTTCGATTTGGACAGATTTGGCCAAATCGAGGAAGATCTGGCCGGATATGGCAACGATGGCGATGGAGATGGCGACGGTGGAGGGTGGTCGGCGATGGGAAATAGGGCGGCGAAGAAGATCGATTCGGCAACGATGGCATTCCGATTAGAAGTGCTGAAGAAAGAAATTGGGCGATGGGAAATGGGGCGTTTCGATTCGAAGTGATGAGATGGCATTCCGATTGGAAGAGATCGACGGTGAGAATGGTGGGGTGGTCGGTGGGGCTTTAGGGCAGTGGTGTGGTCGGTGAAGCTTTAGGATGGTGGTGTCATGAAGTTGAAAATGAAAGATGGGCCAAAAAAAATATGAAAAAGAAAACGTAAAGTAAAAGGATGAGGGCAATTTGGTCATTTATTATCTTAAATTATTCTCTTACTTTACTAGTCTGAATTAGTAAGGGCAAAATAGTCAATTTATCAAAAAAAAAACTCTTGCAGAGAATCGTCGTGGTAGTTTTGAAAGTTAGAGAGTGAACGTGGAATTATATATATAACCCACAATATTATAAATATTCCTTCAATTCTTAAAAGTTGAATTGTAAATTGCACATTAAACCCTAAAGCTTTTTAAGTCAAATCCAAACTAACCCATTAATTCTCAATGTTTCTAAAATTATATTTTTGTTAATATCATAATGACCCCTAAAATTTTTAGGTGAAATTGAAAATAACACATTGGAACCATCATTTTTCTATGTATTATAAAATGCAAAATAATAAAATATGCACGTATAAAGTTAGGCCTTACAGTAAACTTCCTAATATTCCAATGAGTAGCCAAATAACTAAAATGGAGTTTAGATGATGGAGATATTTGCATTTGAAATTAGCGTTATCTTTTTCTTGCCAAGGTCGCGACAACAACTGTTATGGTTGCGATTGCAACCCAATGCTATTTTTTTATGTAGAGTTGACCTGTTTTTGGCCTTGGACTCACTAATCTGAAGTGTTGAGGGCCTGTTTTGGCAACCTTAGGTCACGAAAAGCGAAAGAAAATATAGATCTATTGATCATTCCATCATCTAATTCTCCATTAAAGAGGATATGTTGCTCCATATCGGCATAAGCGGTTAATCGTCTCCTTCGGGTTAGGATTGTGCAATGTCTAGGTTTCCTTGTAACTCTTACTCTTAATGAGTAATAGAATTTATAAAGGTCAACACACAAGCACCTACTCCTCTTCCTTTTTGAGCTTCACAGTATACATCTAACTTTGAGGAGAAGATATTGGTATAGTAAAAACCTTACAATCCAATTACCACCATCTCTAATCCCAAACCCAACATAGAGTCTTGACTAGGAAAACTAAAAAAATCGTTCACTAAGTCAGAGTTCGGAGAATTACCGAGTCTGTCTATGATCAATCTTAAGGGCCACGTTTAGGTAGTGAATCATGGTGAGTTTGTTAAAGATATTTCAACCTTTAGGAGTTGGTGTGAGGTAGAAAATCAATTACGGTACGAGATTGATAATAAATGAATGCTTAGGATTCGATAATACATACATGGATGAAGACATGGTAGACAATCGTAAAGAAGACCAAATCCAATCATCAGATACATATTTAGATAACTTTTCTTTGATTGCGACGTTCGTGGTTCTTGAGATACCACATTCCAAAACCAAGCTAAGTATACTTGATGAGGTAAGCGAATCACCAACCCCAATTGTACTAAGTTATTGCAATATTGGGAGGGTTGACGAGAATCCGCTTCTATTGGAAGTCTTAGTGTAGGGACAACCGAAAAGCTTGTAGAAAAGAGATGAAGTTTGATTTGGGAAAGAAATTGAGTGGCTTGGGCATCACTTGTGAATCATCTTTTATCGATTTGAGGTTGAACGAGCAGAAGGTGAGGAGCGGCTTGCTCCAACACGGTTAGTGGGTTTAACCAACTCTTCATCTGGATGAAAACGCTAAACTTAACTCTACTTAGGAGGCAACTGAAGAAAAAAAAAACATGTTTAGGTGTGAATTTACTATATATCTTTATTTAACTTATCATTCTACGTGTTTCCCTTTGATTTTCCAATAAACAGGTTTAGGGGTGTTCCTTAATTCTTTAGTGTATATCTTTAACATATTCAATCAAACGTCGTGTAGTATCTGTCATTGCTATACAATCATGTATATCCTACATGGTAGTTTTTGCTCCAGTCAAAATAATATATGTAAGGTGTGATTGTATTCTGTGAAATTTTGTACTTGAAGTACTGTATCTTACATGTATATGTTTCTATATTTTGATAATACTAAATATTGTTCTCTAGCCACGAGCTTTCAAAGGTATTCATTGGGTATAGTAGTTCATACATGTTAATGTACAAGTATGTAAAAAATGATATATCACTCTTAATAAAAAGAGACTTAACCCATGTGATTTGATTTGGCATAATTCACTCAAACTTGTAACCAGAGCAGTGCGATAATTGTGATGAGATTCCAATCGATATTGGTCCTTTCGGGTACACAGATAGAGATTATAGAATGCTTTTATCGTACTTGAGAAGGTTCTTTTGGTTAAATTCCTGGCAATTAGACATGACTATGATATGTGGGTAAACATGACTCACAGTGGGAGGAAGTGTCTTAAGGGGAAAAACGTTTTCTTCTAAGGGGGCAAAATTGGATTTTTTTTCTAATTTTTATTGATTAATTGACTTGTAAATTAATTAATTAAATTTACCATCAAACTTTTGGTATGAACCTAATGGATTTTACACAATGGAGAATTAATGTTAAAAGAGTACTTGAAAAATAAACGGATAGTAATTTTGAACTTGAGAGGTTTAGAGAAGAGAGAAAGAGGCAGACGGCTGAAAAAAGAGAATGGGGATTAGGGTCTTCTTATTTACTCCAATTTATATAAGAGTATAAATATTTATTCATTAAATTGTTCAAACTAACAATATTTTACAAAAGGATTACATTACAATATAACTGTTTAAAAAGAACTCTTAAATAAGATTATTAAATAAAAACCTCTTTCTTATTTTGTTTAACTCTAGTGAATTAAATTAGAAAAATCTACGTGGTGTTTGTTTAGTGTCTGTTTCGAAAACATAGAATATAAATCGCATATTGAATGCTCAATTCCTACTCCAAGAAGCTACTTATTTTTACAGCTTTGTTCCCAGAAAATTCCTAGAAAAATAAATAAATAGGAAAAAAAGAACAGGTATAAAAAAACAAACCTAAAGAATGAAAAGATAAACTAAATCGAAATATTCACCCAAAAGAAAAATAGGACAGCAAACGCGGAAACAAGCCTTCTTTTTCTATTTGTAATTATCAAAACTGTTATACACAAAAATAGGGGAGGAAAATGTGTAAAAAAATAGTTACAAAAACAAATTTTCTTAGTTATATTTCATACTTCCATTCATATATTTTTTTAAGTTATATCCATGTTTTTTTCAGTTGTATATTTAGAATATTTCTTTTTAGTTACAAACATTCACGAATTTAAACGAAAAAATTAAATGAATGTAGCTAAAAAAATACTAAACGTGCATGTATGTAACTTAAAAAATATATTAAATATATAACAAAGCATACATTAATATAACTAAACATGTATGAATGTAATTAAAAAATAGATGAATGAATATGACTAAAAATATATGAATGTAATATTATTAACATGTAATTTTTTTTATTTTTTTTTTTGGTAAAGAAAGAAAAACAACCAAACTAAGAACTACGAGGGGACCCTCGTAGTTAAGAAAAAAATACTAACATGTAACTAAACACACATGAATATAGGTAAGAAAAAAAATACGAAACATTTAACTAACATGTATGAATGTTACTTGAAAAATATACCAATGTAACTTTAAAAATACATGAATAAATCATATACTATATGTTAAAAGTGGAAGTCTTCTCTTGTAAATGAATGAATAAGAGTAAAGTATTTATCATCTTCTCAATCCTATTCTTCCATCTAAATAAATGGTTATGATTAACTCTCATAATTTGTCTTTTCATCTAACCTACCAAAATTAATTGTCACCATTAATTCTATTCACAAATCCTATCATATTTCTATATAAGATTTAATAGTCAAACTGTTAGCAATCTCTTCAATATTCTAATATTAATCTATTCTACTACTAATATTACATTAATTCATTCCACTCCTAATATTCTAATCATATTAGGAGAATGATTTTTTCAAGCATTTTGGTGAGTTCTATATTTTTTTTTATTTTTTATTTTTTATATATCAAATAATGATTGTCCTATTCAATTTCTTTATTTATTTGTTTTAGTTATATTTAATAGTTTTCTTATTAGTGCACAATTATATGATTAATTTATATAGTGCACATTTTAAATTACTTAAAAAAATAATTGTGGTTAAAAAAATATTTCCAACCAAAAATAAGTTAAATAAGATATAAATTAATTAGATTAGAGAATGCCTCTTTCAAGCATTTTAGTGAATTTTTATATTTTATTTTATTTTTATTTTTTTATATATCAAATAATGAGCATGCTACTCAATTTCTTCCCTTTTTTTTTTTTTTTTTTGTTTTAGTGATATATAATTTTTTGAATCAATACACAAATATATGATTAATTTTCCGGGTGCACATTTTGAATTAATTAAGAAAAATATCTAAGATTGAAAAAAATATTTTCAACAAAAAAAAAATTACATACGATATAATTAAATTAAATTATAATTTGTTAGACTTACAAAAATTGATTTTCCATTAGAGAGACTATTGAGAAAAAAGACATTTTCAACTGTTTACTCATAATTCAGACCATACAGTACCACCAATTAAATTTTTTGTCATTGGGTAAAACAAAATAGGACGTGAAAAGACACATATACCCCTCTCTATCACATTTACGTTAACTCTCTCTCCTTTTATGTCTGATTCACAATCCTCACTCTCTCTCTCTCTCTAAACTTTACCCACGTTCACTCTCTCTTTCTAAATCCTACCCATAACAATATCAGTGGATTTCATATATAGATATTCATATATATACACACCTAGTGTTCTTCTATTGAAAAACCTCCATTAACAACAATCTAACCACCACCGCCATTCTCTCTCTCTCTCTATCTGTAAGTTCTTAAAAGTTTTCAGAAATGGGTATTAGTTTTTGGTCATTTGTTTGGAGAAGTTGATGTCAAGCACTTCATTTGAAATGGAGATTTCACGTAAGGATTTTAATGTGGAGGTCTGCAGGTTGTGGGGTTTCACTCTCTCTCTCTCTCTCTCTAGCTTTTCTCTCTCTTCCTCCCCCTTTCTCTCTTGGACTTTTATCATATCTGGGATTTCAAATCTGGAAGTTCAAGATCTGATAATTTCAGATCTGGAAGTTCCAGATCTGGTAGGTGGTTCCGACAAAATTGTTAACACCAAACGTCGCCGCCGTTGCCGAAAATTGTAAGTTCCGGCAACTCCTCACTTCGTCGTTTTTGGGATCTGTGTTTGGGTGTTAATGTTGATGTTTTCACGTGATTTTTTCACATGTTTTTCTAGATAATATTAAATGCGTTAACGTTAACACAAAGAGAAACAAAAAAATATGTATTAACGTTAACGCAAACCGAACCCAAACATTCAGCTAATTGCTTTTATTGTAGTCTCTTCCTCTCTTGAATTTCCACATATTTCTGAACAAAATTAAATGCGTTAATGACTGGGTTGTAATTATGTTGAATGTTAACACAGCTAAATTAAATGTGTTAGGTTGGTATGCATTAACGTTAACACAACTAAGTTAAATATGCTGGTTTGTAATGGCGTTAACGTTAACGCAATTAAATTAAATGTTTTGGGTTTAAATTACATTAACGTTAACGCAATAAGTTAAATGTAATAGGTTATAATCGCGTTGACGATAACACAATTAAGTTAAATGTGTTGGGTTGTAATCACGTTAACGTTAACGCAATTACAACAAAGTATGTATTAACGTTAACGCAAACTCACCCAAATGCGTTAACGTTAATACACACAAAATAAATAATGAAAGAGGTGGTAATGTGAAACACACACACACACAGAAAGAAAGAAAAAAATGCATTAACATTAACACACACACAAATTAATAAGATACGTTAACGTAAATATGCTAAATATTCAAGAGAAAAAACACACAACATATTTGATGATGAAATGAGTTAACGTTAACGTAACGCACAAAATAGACAGATTGTGAGATGATGCGTTAATTTGCAAAAAAAAAAAAAAAAATAGATGCAACAACGTTAACGTTAATTCCTATTGTAATATAGGTAAGTAGTTTTTACTTGAACAAGTTTATGTTAACGTTAACACATTTTTTGTTATCCAAATTTGTCTTATTACATAAGGACATAATGACAGACTTGTAAATAAATATTAACAGGGGGGTCAGAATGAAGAATTTTTTTCTAAAAAGTTGGTGGGATCTAAAAATTTAATTGTTCATATTAGTGTGTCTGAATTCTAAACATATACTCAACAAAGGACTAAATAATAAAATTTCCTAAAATTAATCTTAATTTATGGTTATTTATTTGTTATTTTATAGTACATTAGTAAAAGTTAATTTGTAAAAATATTATTTCACTTTTATGATTATTTATGTAATTTTTAATTGTCTATTTATTTTCAATATTTATAAAATGTCATTACTCAATAAAATTTATACATCCGCTCTTGGGTATTACTACCAAAATAACCAAATAGTACGTACGCATTTAATATTTCAATATTAAAAAATTATTATAAGTTTTTTTATAAACCCGTGCAAATACGTGGGTCTAAACTAATATAACTAAAATGAGTTTATACCATTTACTTCCTTTGATATTTTGCCTTAAATCAGATATTTTTTCTGTCATTTTACAAATATTAGTCAATTTCTTTGACCATGTTTTTCTTGTAAAAAGACATAAATCCCCTTTATTTTTAATTCTATCATATATTTTTATAAAAATTCACAAAAATTCATATTTTCAAAAATATACTTTGACCCCTTATTTTTTAAATAATTTCGTCCCTAATGAATAAAAACTTCTCCTCCTTCAAAGCTTCATCTCCTCCTCCTTCCTCCTCTTTCTATCTCTCTCCAATCCATCTGTAGGAATCCGCCAGAATCTCTCTCTCTCTCTTCCTCTCCCTCTCCCTCTCCCCCTCCCTCCCCTTCTCTCTCACTAGCAGATCTATTGGTGACGGATCTGTGCACCAGATTTGTTGCCGGCGAATTTGCGAGGGAAAGAAAGAGAGAGATTTCAATGGCGGCGGCGGATTTCGACAGCAGATAAAGCGGGGAGAGAGAAAGAAAGAGGGGAGGAAGGAGGAGAGGAGGCTTTGAAGGGGAAGTTGTTTTTACTCATGAGGGTTTAATAGAGTTAGATTTTGGGGATGGTAATAATATGAGTGTTATTGTAAAAAATAAAAGAGAAAAAATATATATAATAAATTTAAATGGTTATTTATGTATTTTAGTTTTTAATTATTTAATTATTTTTAAATAGTTAAGTATAAAAAATTTATTACAATAAAAAAAATTATTAATTTTTTATTTATAAGAGAGATAACTGGTCATTGACCAAACTGATAAAGAAATTTACTGATATTTATAAAATGACTGAAGAAATATCTCGTTTATGGTAAAATGACAAACGAGGTAAGTGGTACAAACCCTAACTAAAATTACAATAATGTAATATTCTAAACATATAACTAAACATGCACAAATATAAGTAAAAAAAATACTAAACATGTAATTAAACATACAAAAATTTAACTCGAAAAATATAATAAACATATAACTAAAATATATAAATGTAATTTTAAAAAAATACATACACAAGAGTGTAACTAAAAATATAAGAAAGTAATATTCTAAACATGCATTAATATAAGTAGAAAAATATACTAATAGTGTAACTAAATATGCATGTAATGAAAAAAAATAAAAATATGAATATAACTTAAAAATGCATAAATGTAATTAAAAATATATATCAATGTAAATTAAAAAAAAAAATTACATGAATATAATTAAAAAAAAAAAAAAGGGACAATATGTAGAAGATCTTACATTTAAGTTCTAATTGGTCAAAAATCCTTGAGGAGATAAAAACTTTTGATTTAATCTCATATATTTTAAAGAGGAAGTCTTACATACATGGTAACCACACGCTAGTTACATGTAACTATTTTGTGTTTAATATTATTATATTAATTACAGGTAACTATTTTTATTTTTTTATTTTTTTATTTTTTTAAATTATTAAATGTCACGAAATTACACAAAATACATATAATTAATTACAAGTTACTAATTATATGTAATTTTTTAATTACACGTCTTTAATATGTAAATAAAAATTTTGATATTTTTCAGTTACATATTCCAATAATATATAACTTTTTAATTACATGTATCTTATATGTAATTAAAAAGTTTAATTTTTTAGTTACATGTAACTTTTTACTTATGTAATTGTAATATATAACTAAAATATATATAACCAAAAATGCATAAATATGTGTAAAAAAATAACAATTATGAAATTGTAACTAACATTAGTTACATGTAACAAAATTCACTATAAAATCTGAGTGTACTCACTAAAGGCTCCCTGCAATCCCTACAATATTTCTACAATTCCTGCAATGAGAAATTAAAACACAAGTAAAATTTAACTTAAATGGCTAAATCAAAACCAAATAATATAAAAAAAAACTTTTCACCAATTAAACTTTAAAAAATAGATTTTTCACCGATTTTTCCTTTAAAAAAATATATCAAAAATATAATTAAAAAATAAACTGAAAAAAATCCACGACTAGCTGCCGAACCTTTGGTGACCAACGGCAACAACAAATGACAGATTAAAAACAAACATTTAACTGGGGTTTGTGACCCCAATTATTTTTTTCTTTTAATGACGGATTAAGCCAAGAGTGGTACTCCCGGCTTATATGAATTTGGAAATTATCCCAAACACCTCCCATTTTTCAGTAAAAAAAAAAAAAAAAAACAATTAAATCTCAAATAACTCCTAAATAACAATTGTCGTGCCAAATCGAAGTATTTTCTTATGATCAAAACTCTTATAAAACTATTGAAAAATAGTAAAGATAGAAAAATCAAAAACAAAAATTAAATCAATCCATTTACAACCCTAAAAAATACATTTGAAATTTTTGCAAAAGTGAAGGCAATGGAAACAACACACGTACACTCCGAAATGTCACCTTTAAACTGTACAACAATGATTCAACACAACAAAATGAGGGAATTTCATTCATAATGTTGTTTTTCCAATAATTTACAATCATGAAATAGGCTTCTTAATACATTCAATCCCATTCTTAACTCGAATACCTGCATGCCTCTTTTCTGAAGTCCTATCGCCAACGCCGCCTTCCCCATATTCTGCTGCTTCTACATCTTCATCAATCATCATAGAGTCTCCTCTGAATCCCAATATCAATCATTGGGAACAAAAACTAAAATTTGGTAACAAAAAATTCTGTTGCAGTTTGGCTTTGATGTTCTCAGAACAAGTTTCTGGGAACAGAACAGAATTTTTCCCAGAACAGAGGCAAAAAAATGGAAATTTCCAACTGTTATTTAGATTTTGTTGAGAAGCTAAAAAATAAACTCTCAATAAAATGTTTTTTCATGATTAATATATTTGAACTAACTAAAAGATATTCAAGATTAATGTATTGAATTAAAAATAGAGTCTTTAGACACGGGTTACATAAATAGTGTGTGTGTATAATTATATATATATACGATATAGCTCAGCAGTATGCAAGTATGCAAGGGAAGTTCCTTACTTTCAAATGTTTACTGGATCATCATTTGTTTTAAGGTACTGTTCATATAATGAATGATACTTTGCAGGGATATAATCCTTGAATCTGTCAAACATTAGAACAAACATTAAAAGATCAGAGAAGCATCATTGAACATGCAAAAGTACTTATTAAGTGAAAAATATTGAATGGAAAAAAAAAAGGGAATAGATATGTGTGAAAAACAAAAAATAATTTGCAAATTGGCAGTAGTGCTAAATCAAAGAGTCCTGCAATCCCCTTCGCTTAAAGGGTTCAATATTCGCTGCATAATTAAAATGGATTTAATTGGTAGCCGTTTTCCAATTTTAAGAACTCTGGTAATTCGTTCCTGTGAGGTCTTTGAACAAGGTATTAAAGGAATTCATAGAATATTCGCTAGAAAAATTCTTAGGAGTCTGTTAGGATGAAGTATTTGAAGAAGGAATTTGATATCGAAAAAGAGAAAATTTAACAAATTTCATTTTGAAATTAAATACCTTCTTCAATCCAAACGAACTATAAGTGATTCTAGTAACAACAGCCACTTATTCTGAAGTCCAAACAAGCTTAGAATAAGGTGATCTCCTCTGTCAGTTGCATTCTAATTGCTTAGCATTTTTGAAATCAATGGATACCTTTGAAGGAGAGGAAGTCTATCTGGAGCGGAGAACAATCCTGCAATGGATTGAAAAACATGACTAATCTTCATTGCTTTCGACTTCAGTGCCTTCATGAAACCAACAAATTCTTTATATTCCGCATCACTGAGTTTCTCTTGTACCTGTAAGAGCAAAATACCAGCAAATGTTAATCAGGTAGAATTCTGCATGCAAAATGAAGCTGAGGACGTAAGAATTTACCAAGTAGGAAAAAAAAAAGTATAGCCTTAATATCTGCCAAGGGCAGTTAACTACAAAAAAAATATATATATATATATATACATATATATAGCGCAATAATTCACCTGGACAAGAAAAGCAGTTCCTCTTTTTTCCTCATCACCACAGGGTACAGAGCTAGAGAGAATGCCCTTGTTTTTCTGGCTGCTAGATTCGGTATTCCTCTTCTGGGCATTTATATCATCTTCAAGCAGCAATGTTGAACCAATTTGCTTTGTTGATTGAGAGCCCAAATTAGTGCCGCTTGACTGTGCTAGACCATTTTTCACATCATCAAATCTCGGTTTTTTGAAAGAACAAGGTAAAATCGATGCCCCACACGATTTTCCATCTCTATTCTCACCACATGTCAAATCAACAATTTCATGATTGCAACTCCGGATATTATTTTCCCTCCCAGGAATTAAAAACTTTTTCTCGTTTCTAAATAAATCTCTTGAAAAATTCAAGGGAAAATTCCGGTTTTGCCCATAAGAAGTCAGAAGTGAGCGATTAGCAGGAAGTATTGAAGTCAGAAGTGCACGATTAGCAGGAAGTATTTCTCCCAATCGGCTAGAAACGCTATCCTCTTTTTTGAATTTAGGATATAACAATTTGTTCGAGCAAGTTGGATCCTGCAAATATAAGTGCACCAATAAGAAAGAAGAAGAATATATGATACAATAAATTCATAGCAGCAATATATACACACTTGACAGAGAATCAGATAGTTACCAAAGCTGCAGGAGACTTTGAAAGCTGAAGGTCATCTGGAAGATTGATGGTCTCCAACAAGTTCATGCTTCCTGTAAAAACAAAGCAGAAAAATAGGGATGAATCCCTGCTAGTTTAGAACTATATAAATAACTAAAAAAAAAGATGAACTAAAGTTCCCACAAACAAACATGAAAAAGGAAATTGCTATATCAACAGGAATGATTCCTTTTAATATGCGACAATAACGTAAAAATAGATAATGTATCTATTATGCAACAGTAACCATTATGTATCTATTCACTTGATCAGGATTTCATAAAAATTGGGTTTCATGTTGGAGAAAGAAGATCTATTAGACTCCAACATCAAGGCAGCTAAGGCCCCGTTTGGTTACTATTTTTGTTCCCTGATTCCAATTCCTGCTTCCAAAACTTTGGGAGTAATATACAAAAACAAATTAGGTAAACAAGTTTCTATTCCCAAAATTTTGCAAACTATTTCCTGAATTCCTTAAGAATTTGAGAAACAAAAAAAATGTTGATTCCTATTCACTCCCACAAAAGTATCCCTACTACCATCCCAGCAGCCACCACAACGCCGGCCACTACACATTTAAAGAAAGAAAAAAATAACAAATGTTGCAACCAAACGAGTTTCTTGATTTTGTTCTCTTAAATTAAAAGAAACAATTTTAGGATAATGGTCGTTACCAAACATGTTTCTATTTCCGGAATACTCCAAAACGGAAAAAGAATTCTCATCCCATTCCATCCCATCCCAATTTATTGGAAGTAGAAACAGAAAAACAGAAACACTAACCAACCGCCACCTAAAGGTTCACTTTCTTAGTTATCATATGTATTTCATTCATCTGAGACTGTGTTACTTCACAACTAATCCTTGGGCACTAGATAGTTAAGTCTAATAAAGTAAGACAAAGAAGATATTTCTTTTTTATTTTAAATAAATAGCAATGGTGTTATTAAGCTAAAAATACTCGACCCTTATCTCCACCGCTTGCTAGTTCCAGTTTTGTTGGACCAAATGTTTTGGCATCTCGAAAGAAACGGGTCAAAGTGTAAACCACATCCCCAAATTTGGAGTAACACTGCAAAAGAAACAAAAAGTAAGTACTGGAAGTTTGTGTTATACAAGGCCAATTTGAGCTTCTGGACAGGCACCTTGATATGAGGCTGTATCCAACGTGATACTTGGGACTGCCGATTTGGATATGTAAACCTGTTTACATTATAGGAGGGAAATTTAAGGCATGTGTTTTACCTTAATAAATAAAACAACTACATAAAATAGAACATTAAGAATAATGGTCAAAATTTAAAGTGATGTACACATTACTTATCACTTCACTTAAAATTACTAATTTTTTATTATCTACACAGAAATACATAGAGAGAGTACTATCGAGAGAAAAAAAAATTAGAGAGAGAATTTTTTTTTTTAGAGTGTTAAAGGGTATTTATGTCTTTTTTGTATTATTTAGGGTTTCCTACGTTGTTTCCTAATTTCTATTATAAATAGAGGGAGAGACTAACACAATCGTGAAGCCTTCTCATACTCATCATATCCTCTTCTTACATTAACATAGAGATTACCTTATAGAGAAACTTTTAAAAATAAATAGTTGCGAAGACAGACATATCGAGATAGAAAAAAAATAGAAGAAAATTATTGAACCAATTTAGCCTTTAAATTTCAGATCTTAAAATTCGGCATTTAATTTTTAGTTTTATGCGCCCTTATAAACAACGTTTTTTGGGGACTGCATGACAACGAGTAACAGACGTTAAAGTTGATAATAGATACATGTAAATATTTAGGAAGGATGCTCCAATAGGTTATAAATGAAAGACCAAATCTTGATAGAATACAACAAACCATATTTTCGGTTAACGTTAGATGATGCGTGTTTATAGGAGAAAAATGAAAACCTTTCGTCGCAAAAAATAATAGCTCCATAATCATGGCGATGACGAATGACACGACCAACAGCCTGGTTAACCGCCCTTGATGCTTGTTGGCTATACCACTCTTCTCCAGTCAAACCCTGTAAAACAGAAATCTCGTAAAACAGAAAAGAAGAACGGCTTGAAGAAGATTATACAAGTTCAGCCACTAAGTATGAAAACTACCATGCGTCCTGGTGGGTGCGATTGTAACGGCACATCCAAGTACTCTCGTTTTAGACGAACCTGTTGCACATTACATAAAGGGAACAAGATTTGGCATTCAATTAAAACATATAAAATATAGTACTAAATAAGAGAAATACTGTACATGTAAGACTGAAAACAAAGAATAGAGAATATTAAGAAAAAATCATGCCGAGACTACATCAATCCATAGCCATATCTGCATGCCGGTGTTCTATTCCAAGAGTAACATGGTTGTGAAGTTCTATTTACTTCTTTGTAAATGTCAAAAAAAAAAAAAAAAAAAAGCAATCATAACAATAGCCAACATTCAAAAAATTATGACTGCGTGTATTTGACAGTCCATCTGTAATCATAAACTAATTTTTTTTTAAAAAGTTAGAAAACCTAATGATTAAACACGACGGCAATACAATTCCATTTTATAAACTTAATTGTTGAAAGCAGTACACAACCGTGAGATGTAATACATTGTGAATCTGGGGCATATAATAGTGAGCCTGAGCGTTTATTTCAGTGAGGGTTGTTTTCACTTTTCATTAGCATGAATTTATATATACTAGTTTAAACATATAGAGGACATTGAAGCACTTAGATAAGTTATGGATGCAGTGCCTATACATTATGCACAAAAAAGACCGCAACCCAAACCCAAATTACAACTATAGCCGCAAACAACACAGGAAGTCGAGAATAAATGCCTCAAAGGCATGCCTTAGCTATAGAAATCAAGGTGACATTCCCAGAGAACTTGGAATTCAATCAGCAATTTGGAAACGTAAAAATAGTTTTTGTTGAGTTCCCAGATTTCTGTTATGTTCCATGAATTCTGGGAACAAAAACAGAAACATCATGCAAACAAAAACAAGTTGTGGGATAAAAGTTTTCAATGAACGCTGCAATCATTTCTGAACTTCACTTAAATGCAAATCACACAGATTGAGACGATCTGGAGAAAATTTAATGACAGTCCAAATTAACCTTGGGATCAGTCCATGTTGCAAATGGCATACCAGTGATGACTACAGCTCTCCCCGCATGATCAGCAAAATCCAGACCTTCACTTACCTAAATATCAATGACAGTCAACCTCGATCAAAAACACAGAACTTCACTTGAGAAACACCAAAACAGTGTTTCATTGAAATTAAAACACAGAAAACAAAAAGAAATCTGAAATGCAAAAAGCATATATGATCATATTCGCATCATATTTTCATATTTAGTTGATCACTTCATCCGTGCATGTGATTTCTTTCGTCTAAAAGGAGAGATATAAAAGATGAGGCGGATTTAATTATGCTCAGGACTTATAGAAGTTCAGAATCATTGCCTAAAAAGGTGAAATGCCTGGGCTAACAATTACAAAGTTATGGTTCAAATCTAAGAGCAGAAACTTACGGCAAACAACATTTAGGTTAGTTGTACATCTAGTTTTTCCCACCAA
This sequence comes from Eucommia ulmoides, assembly GCA_016647705.1. Lineage (NCBI taxonomy): Eukaryota > Viridiplantae > Streptophyta > Magnoliopsida > Garryales > Eucommiaceae > Eucommia > Eucommia ulmoides. The sequence goes on along the minus strand of CM028338.1, from coordinate 43,080,511 downwards.
GGAGCCTCACTTGTCATTATAGTGTTGATACACCACGCATTTTAAAGATGCTTCACATGCAACAGCAAAAAGAGTGACAAGAAGTGGTGCAGACTCGAGACTAAGATTACCAGCTTTAATACACATTAAATGAAGGGATATTTGGTCAATAGTCCCAATTAGACAATCTAATCCATACTTTATCCTACTTTAATTTTCAATTGAGCATAAATTCCTTAATTATGTTTTGCCTTCCGTTTAGTCTCATAGTCAATGCTCTCTTATATCTCCAATCAAATGTTTCCAATTGAAGTTTGCATCATCGACCGCCGTTGCCACCTGCTGCTGCACGCTGTAGGACCTCAAGCCTCGGGTCGCCAAAGTTTGGCCACCGGACGCTGGAATTTTTTTAGTTATATGTAAGTGTAACTGTTTTTTTAAAATATTTTTTAGTTACATGTAACTATTTTTTTTAGTATATTTTTTAGTCACATGAAACTATTTTTCTTTTTAATGCACATTTTAGCATATTTTTTAGTGACATGTGTTATGGCATATTTTTTAATTACATTCATGTAATTTTCTGGCTATAGGCAACCAAAATATTAGTTGAATATAACTCAATAAATATAACTAAGAAGTGTATTAAAAAAATATTATTAAAAAATTAGTTGAATATGCCTAAAAACAATTCCGGCCACCAGAAACCGGCGGTGGCAAGAATTCAACGGCCAAAGTCTGATTGCAAGCAGTAGTTGGTGACGCAAACCTAATTGGAACATCAGTGCTTTCGTGAATTCTAATAGATATGAGTGAAACTAAAATACTTATTTGGTTTTGGAGTTTTTATTTATTTGGTGCCATCATTAGAACCTCCCACTAACTTTTGGTGCATTTAGGACCTCCCACTAGCTATCCCTTAAATAAAATAGTGCAGCTTAAATAGACTAAAAAACAATAAAAATGGGTTTTTTTGGTATATGGGCCCCAAAACCCATACATTAAATAAAGATATCCCCACCTTTTTTTTTGTTAAACGAAAAACCCAATCTGAAAATGTATAATTTTCTATGACAAAAATACCCCTCAATTAATTTTTTAATTTTTTTAATAATAAGCACTAACCGCCACAACAAACATTCACTATCACCGCCACACCCACGGCAACTATTCATATCATTACCACCACCACCGAACACATCCACCATTGCATCAAACTAATCACTAACACCACCATAGCAAACATTCACTACCACCAATCACCACCACCACTACCACAACAAATATTTCTAACACCGTCACTACCACAACAAACATTTACCATCACCACCGCAACAAATATTTTCCATCACCGCTATCACTATAGCAAATATTCGCTTTCGCACAGCTACCACTACAACAAATATTCATATCACCGCCTCCACCATATCCAATATTCACTCTCACCATAGCAAAAATGAAGTTTATTGCGCAGCAACTATTCTGGAAAATATTTTGCTAGATACTACAAATAGTTGTTCCACAGTAATTTATGTATACCCATTAATTGCAAATTACGTTCTCTGTTTTTTTACCCAACAAAAACGAGTATCAATTCATGATCAACGCGGAGTAAGATCAGAACATGTAGTGTTACATGTTAAAAAAGAATTTATTGTGCAGCAACTACTCTGAATTTATTTTGCTAGATAGTATGAATAGTTGTTGCACAGTTATTTATGTATACCCATTGATCTAGTATAAATAGTTGTTGCACAGTAATTTATGTATACTCATTAATCGCATATTACACTGTTTTTTTCCCCGATGAAAATGTCTTTCTGTTCGTAGTCAATGTTGATTAAGATGAAAACATAAGTTACAAGTTTAACACAAAGGTTGCCGCACAACAAATATTTATGCTATCTAGAAGAGGGGAAAAAAACTAGATCTAGTCGGATACGACCACATCTAGGCCATTACAACTAGATCTGGTCGTGGACAGTCGCGAACTGGCCGGCTATGGCCAGATTGTGCAGGCCACCACAGATCGGGTAATGGTGGCCATGTTTTGGGGAGAGGGAGAGAGAACTTCCAATATTGACGGTGGTGGCCAGTGGTGATGTCGCAAGGTAGTGGCCAGTGCTATTGTGTTGGAGACGATGATGTTGTTTAGGACGTCGGTGGTGTGGAGTTGCAGCTATTGGTGGTGGAAGGAGGAGAAGAAACCTAGAGAAAGAGAGAGACAGAGAAATGATATAGGTATAGAGAAAATTAGATATCTATTTAGTGAACTAGGGTTTATTTATTTATTTATTATAAGGGTACTTTTGTAATATCAAAATTAGATAATGGATTTTTCTTAATATTTTTGCTATAAATAGTGTTTTCAAGTTTTATTAGGCCTATGGCCCATGTGAATTTATTTTATGAAAATGAGATTAATTCTAATTAATCGTAAAAAAATACAAATTACATAAAAACATATGCAAAAACTCAAGGAAGGAATGCTTAAATTTAAGGGTGAAAGTACACCTTTCCACGACAAACAGCAAAGAATACCGCACCAGAAGTTGAGGGATCCTTCAGCTTAGTCATATAGTCCTGTCCATAAACCAATCAAACTGTGATCCTTGAAGTGCAGAAGTGTATAGCATGTAGTCAAAGAATAATGATTAAATTACTTACATCAATTGACAAGGGAAAAAGCGAAGATTGCCTGGGCTCGATAACAGGCTGCTTATGTTTACAGATTCTTTCCCAGATTGTGCTAGAATTTGTTGAGTTCGCATGACTCTACACATATGGCTCAGGTTTAGACAAAGGAGTAAATGTTGTAGAACACAAGTCTTAATTACAGTTTTTCAATGCTGTACCATATTCTTCCAGCTTCCAATGCACTGGTCCAAAAGGAAGTACGATGGAAAGAATACTAGAAGTCCATCAGGTACAATTCGAGCAAAATTTACTGTAGTAGCAAAAAAAACAGAAAAAGAACATTAACATTTACCGATTACAAGACTACTGAATTTGATTTTTTGATTATAGGGAAAGAATGATAAAAACAAATTAAGATTCAATGCTTTACTTATAATACTCATCACTCACATTACACAACATAATAATAAAAATTGCCACCTTGCTTTCAAAATTATATATCACTTGAGATGTTGACAAAGAAGCCTTTCAAAATATAGACATTGGTGGAATTATAGTTTCCCAAATTGTCCAATCGTCCATCTAATACTCCAACAAGTGGAAGTAAACTCTGATTCATTCAGCATCATGAAGGGGGTGCAGTCTCCTGCTTTTTTCACTTTGATCAACTAATTGCATAATTCCTTTTTCAATTATTTACTCTAGTTTATTCTTTATATCCGAATTGGGGTAAATGCATTAGTGCATAATTTATATATATAATTTGTATTACACAAGACTTAGCTATACTCGTAGGTAAAATGTAATCTACCCTAGTTGTACTTATAAACATTATAAAATGTAATATGTGCTAGTCATGATCATATTAAAATGATATACCTATATCACATATGTACTTTAATAAGAGATTTATAGTCAATATAACTATACAATTAACATATTATAAATTAATATAAATTTCACATATATAGATATATATACTAATGATGGACTTGTTCTCAAATCTCTAGGATCTGCACAAAGTTTCATGTTCTAGTTTTCAATTTTTTTGTTCCTATTTCTAATTTTTTTTCTTTTTTTTTTTTTTTGGGAAATGTTTTTGAAATAACTGGAAAAAAAACAGTAGTTGAACATGTTTCTGATTCAGAAATTCAGAAAATTTACAAGATAAAATAGAAACAAAACACCAAACCAAACGTCACCTTAGTGGCCCTCAATCTGAAGACAATATAGATTTTAAGTTAAGATTTCTTATTTTCTTTCTTTCATTATGCACCACCACCTCCCCACCCAGAAATTTCATGAAGTGTATTTTCTCCGAAGCACATGATGTGGTTAGGATTTAGCAAAAGTACATAATATACAAACCAATAGCATTGCCGAGGTCTTGCTTGTATTCTGGAGAATCACGACTCCGATAGGATGAATTGAGAGAGAAACCAGATGGTCCAACGGGCACGACACCAGCCCATATCTGATCCGCTGATATGACATGAGGGTTCTCCAAACGAACTGGAAATTCTCTTTGATAGATATAGAGAAAGGAAGATACCAAATAAAGAAAACAAGAAGGGAATTAAAAAGTTAGCACTTTGAAAACGAACGAAAATCGCTAAGGATAGATAGTTTTCATAGAAAGGGCATACAATTTAAATTCGTCGGCAAATGAATCCAAAGGAGACAATGTGCCAGATGTCAAAATAATGGATCCAACACCAAGCCTGCAGAACTCTTCCATGGCAATTCCAGGGTTAAAACACCACCAGCTGAGTGTTCTGGATGTCTTTCCTGCACCATCCAAACCAATGAACATGTACAAAAGCACGTAGTAGAAGATGCATGCTAACACAGAGCTGACACAAATAAAAGCATTGATCTTTCTCTGGCAATAAAAGAAAATAAAGGGCAGCCCAGTGCATGAAAACTTGCTCCTTTGCAGGGTCTGGGAGGGTTAGACTCGTTCAGTCTTACCCCTGCATACAAAAAGATTGTTTCCAAGCTTTGAATCCAAGATGTCTAGGTCACAATGGATCAACTTTAACATTGTACCCAAGACTCACCCTAAGGCATTAAAAAAAAAATTAAAGTTATCAAAAATAAGATCATTGATTTTATTTTATTTTTTGGGTTCTCAAAAACAACTGTATCTAGTCAAAGTCCATTGAACATTGTCTTATGAAATCAAATTTGAGTTACTTTTTAAAAGGGATACTCAGATTATGGAATCGATTACAGAGGCCGGAATGCCAAAGCAAGTGGAACGGCAACTGTAAATTTCAAATAATGGATAACCCAGTAACTTCTCTAAGGTGGGCCACTTAATGACCCACCCTTTCAGAGTAAACCAAGGGTGTCTTCATATATTGACCAGATAAGTCTCCCCTCTCCTCAGGAACTTTCTCAGCAGAATGGTGACTCGGACACAAGACCTCATGCCTATGCAAGCCACAAGATAATTCACCACTTCAACAAATCCCCAAGGGTTGAATGCAAATTTTGATTCTAAAGAAACTTATAGTTAAGAGGTAATCAGAAATGTTTATGCCGCCAACTGTCAGCTACCAGCCAATTATCAACTCATCATTTCGATTTTTTAACAATGTTAGACTTTATCTAACATAGTGGACAAAATTCGGATGTTTTTGACTGTCAGAACCCCAAAGTGGAAAAAAAAGATAGTTTAGCAGTCAATTATATTACAAGTCAAACTTGGATAGTGTTAATTACAGCATCTTTCTAGTGTCTGATGATTATCTTCTCCGGTATCATATGCCATATAATGCAATGAGCTCATTGATAACACTTGGAGCTGCCCCAAGCATCACAAAAATTATGGATATTTTAAGCAAAAATATAATTATCGAATTCAATTTTTACCAATTAAACATGACAATTGTGAAGTATACGGTGCATTTTTTTTTATTTAGTAAGATAGGTTTTGAACCATCTGATGGATTGGTAGTTCATAAAGAAGGAGAAATCTCGATAGAAGGAAGCCTAAGGCAGCTCCCACTAATGTAGGTGTTGGAATATTCAATATTGGTAGTATTTGTATATATGGAAAGTCAAATATACAGATTAGGAAAATAGATAATTGTAATTAGTTATTTACCTTTTTTAGTTCTTAAGTTTTCCTATATGTAGTCTCATATTGTATGATTAATGATATATACAATTGATTAATTCATTTCAATTTGGTATCGGAGCTAAAACCCAAAAAACCCTAGCCTCTGCAGCAGCCGCCGGCCCTTTACAAGCTTTCAAAGTTCGCCGCCGGCCATTGTAGTCGTCGACGACGTTCACCGGCATCCAACAACAGCCGACGAAGGTTCGCCAGCGTCCCTTACAGCCAGGCGACGAACGAAAGCTCCCCTACAGCCGACGACGAGCCCTCATTACAACTGACGAAGCCTCGCCGGTCCTCTACAGCCGCCGACGAACACTCTCCGGCCTTCTACAACCAACAACGAAGCCTCGTCAGTCCTCTATTCGCCGCCGACAGCCTCGCCGGAGCCCTAGCAGCCGAGGAACGAGCCCTCGCGAGATCTGTACGAAACAGATCTTGCGATTACAACTTGATTGCACTTCGTGAGGTTCAATTACAGCCACCGACGAACACTCACGGCCCTAGCCACCGCCACCGCTGCCGGATTTGCTTGAAATTGACGAAACCGAGTCAACTCAGACGATTCTTAGTGAGTCAACTCAAACGATTCTCAGTGAGTCAACTCAAACGATTCTCAGTGAGTCAACTCAGCATCCAGCAGCTTGGTTTCTCGAGATTTACTCGTTGAAGGCCAACCCGATGATTCTTAATTTCTGACGATATTTCCCCTTGCCTTCACCATGTCCGACGTTACCTCGGAATCCATCCCAAGGTCCAGCCAACTTACCGAACCAAAGCATCTCCCTTCCGAATCCCACTCCATCCAAATCACCTCTGTTCGTCTGAATGGAACCAATTTCTTGTGTTGGTCTCAATCGGTGCAAATGTATATCCGTGGACGAGGACGGATGGGATATGTAAACGGTGATGCAAAGGAGCCCTCCATCAAAGATCCGTCGCATACAACTTGGGATGTTGAAAACTCCATGGTGATGACGTGGCTCGTAAACTCTATGGATGAGGAAATCAACTCCAACTACATGTGCTACCCTACGGCGAAAGAACTTTGGGACAATGTAAATCAGATTTATTCTGATCTGGGAAACCAATCTCAAAAGTATGAGTTGACTCTAAAACTCCGTGATATCCGTCAAGGCGAAGACAGTATCACCAAGTATTTCAATTCATTAAAGAGAATATGGCAAGATCAAGATATGTTCGACGATCATGAATGGCATTCGACCGAGGATTATAGCCACTATAAGAAGTTGGTGGATGATGTTCGTGTTTTTAAGTTCCTAGCAGGTCTGAAATCGGGACTTGACGAAGTTAGGGGACGAGTCATTGGTCGTCAGCCTCTTCCCTCAATTAATGAGGTTTTCTTGGAGGTCCGAAGGGAGGAGACCCGTCGGAACGTTATGCTTAACAAGCTACAAATTATTAGCCCTACAGTTGCTCCAATTGACCAGTCTGCTTTGGCTGCTGCTAATGCTCACTCCAGCAGATTTCCACGCCGAGCAGAGGAACGTCCTCGTATATGGTGCAACTACTGCAACAAGCCCCGTCATACACGGGAAACATGCTGGAAAATCCATGGGAAACCAGCAAATTTGAAGAGCAACAAAACGGGAGAAAAATCTAACCGATCCTATCCTTCCGCGCATGAAGCTGCCACCACTCCATTCAACAAAGAACAGATTGATCAACTTCTGAAACTGTTGACTGTCAATCCATCATTTGGTACTCCTAATGCTTCCTTAAGCTCAAACAGGTAATAAATTTAGAGCATTTTCTTGTTCCTTAAACTCAGCACCTTGGATTATTGATTCAAGTGTTTCTGATCATATGACAAGTTTTTATCACCTTTTCAATACCTATTCACCGTGTTCTAGTAATGAAAGAATTAGAATTGCAGATGGTAGTTTCTCACCCATTGCAGGAAAAGGCCAAATAACAATCTCAGATAGTGTTAATCTAAAAACGGTCATCCACGTTCCTAAACTTACTTGTAACCTCTTATCTGTAAGTAAACTATTGCGAGATTCGAATTGTCATGCCATTTTCTCTGAATCTCAATGTTTCTTTCAGGACCAGAGCTCGGGGAAGATGATTGGCAGTGCTAGATTGGTGGATGGCCTGTATTACTTCGATGATAACTCCTTGAGGAATAAAACAACTCACGGCACCAGTGGTATGAGTTCAATACCTATTCACCGTGTTCTAGTAATGAAAGAATTAGAATTGCAGATGGTAGTTTCTCACCCATTGCAGGAAAAGGCCAAATAACAATCTCAGATAGTGTTAATCTAAAAACGGTCATCCACGTTCCTAAACTTACTTGTAACCTCTTATCTGTAAGTAAACTATTGCGAAATTCGAATTGTCATGCCATTTTCTCTGAATCTCAATGTTTCTTTCAGGACCAGAGCTCGGGGAAGATGATTGGCAGTGCTAGATTGGTGGATGGCCTGTATTACTTCGATGATAACTCCTTGAGGAATAAAACAACTCACGGCACCAGTGGTATGAGTTCAACGTCTGTTCATGATAAAATCATGCTTTGGCACCTTAGATTAAGACATCCAAGTTTTCAATATCTTAAACATTTGTTTCCGACGTTATTTAAGAATGTGGATTGTTCTTCTTTTCATTGTGAAAGTTGTTTGTTTGCAAAAAGTCAGCGTACTTCTTATATTTCAAAACCATATCGTGCATCTAAACCATTTTATTTAATTCACAGCGATGTATGAGGTCCCTCAAAAATCACAACACTATTCGGAAAAAGATGGTTTGTGACATTTATTGATGATCACACACGTTTATGTTGGACATATTTGATGCGTGCAAAATCTGATGTAGCAGCTTTATTTAAAAAAAATTGCATTATGCTAGAAAACCAATTTCAAATGAAACCTAGCATTCTTCGCACTGATAATGGAACAGAATATTTCAATGAATGTTTAGACAGTTTTTTGAAAACAAATGGTATTCTACATCAATCCACGTGTCGTGACACGCCCCAACAAAATGGCATCACTGAACGAAAAAATAAACACTTACTCGAAGTCGCACATGCACTCATGTTTTTTATGCATATTCCAAAATATTTGTGGGGTGATGCCCTTTTAACAGCCGCATATTTAATAAATCGCATGCCTACACGTATTCTAAATTACACCACACCATTTGATAACTTCAAAACACACTTTCCAGCTTCTAGGATATCAGCTGACCTGCCTCTTAAAATATTTGGTTGCACCTCTTATATTCATATTCCTAGCCAATTTTGGTATAAACTTGATCCTAGAGCAGAAAAATATGTTTTCATCGGTTATGCACCAAATCAAAAAAGGTATAAGTGTTACAATCCACAAACTAAGAAAATTCATGTTAGTATGGACGTCACGTTTTTGGAAAATGTTTCTTTCTTTGACAAAAATCCCTTTCAGGGGGAGAATGTAATGGAAGGGAATTTTTAGGTCACTGATGATCCTCTCCCTACCACAGTCTTAGAAATTTTTCCTCCAAATCAGTCAAAAACAAGTGATGACAATATTGAAAAACAAAAAGGGATCCCTACTAGTACACAAGTGCCGAGCATAATTCCTTCACAAACAGATGAAGAAATACCAGAATCATGTACTGAGTTGCGGGTTTATACTCTGAGAAGTACAAAAAATAATACAGATCAGCCTACTGTTCTAGCACAAGGTCAATCCGACTCCCCAAGCAATGATCCAGGTAATCTTATATCTTTATCACCTCCTAATGAATCTTCTCATTCCAGTATTCCTCCCGATCTTAATATCCCTATAGCCATCAGAAAAGGAGTTAGAAACTGCATCAATCACCCCATATCTAGATATGTATCCTACACAAAACTTTCCGAACCTTATAGAGTCTTTACTTCTAAAGTTACTAATCTGTTTATTCCAAGGAACATTGAGGAAGCACTAGGCGATACAGGAGCTAGCAGTTCTGGAAGAGATGAATGCTCTTAAAAGGAGTGGTACGTGGGAAATAGTTAATTCGCCAAATGATACAAAGATAGTCGGGTGCAAGTGGGTATTCACAGTTAAGTGTAAGGCAGATGGAAGCATAGAACGGTATAAAGTAAGGCTCGTGGCTAAAGGGTTCACGCAGACATATGGAATAGACTACCAAGAAACATTTGCTCCAGTTGCTAAGATAAACTCGATTCGGGTTCTATTGTCCTTAGTTGTGAATTTTGATTGGCCACTACACCAATTAGACGTGAAAAATGCCTTTCTAAATGGAGACTTGGAGGAAGAAGTGTTCATGAGTTTACCACCGGGCTTTGAAAGAAAGATAGGACAAGGAAAGGTGTGCAAGTTAAAGAAGTCACTATACGGCCTAAAACAGTCTCCAAGAGCGTGGTTTGAACGCTTTGGAACCACTGTAAAAGGTCAAGATTATCAACAAAGCCAAGCAGATCATACTATGTTTTATAGACACTCAATTGATGGTAAGATTGTCATTTTAATTGTCTATGTAGATGATATCATCTTAACAGGAAGTGACAGTGACGAGTTGAGAAGACTTAAACGAAAACTTGCTGATAATTTTGAAATCAAAGACTTAGGTCCATTAAAATATTTTCTTGGAATGGAATTTGTTAAATCAAAGGGAGGCATATTTGTGAGTCAAAGAAAGTATGTACTCAACCTACTGAATGAAACAGGGTTACTCAGGTGCAAAGCTATAGAAACTCCAAGTGAACCGAATGAGAAACTACAACCGGCCAAACCTGACGCTGTGATAAACCAAGAACAATATCAAAGACTAGTGGGGCGGTTAATCTACTTATCACATACCCGTCCTGATATAGCCTTTGCCGTAAGCATGGTCAGCCAATTCATGCACTCATCAGGACAAGAACACTTCGATGCTGTCTATAGAATACTAAGGTACTTAAAGGGTACTCCTAGAAAGGGAATTTTGTACAAGAAACGTGGCCACCACCTTGTAGAGGTTTATACCGATGCAGACTGGGTTGGGAGTATCACAGACAGGAGATTGACCTCCGATTACTGTACTTTTGTTGGTGGGAACCTCGCCACATGGCGGAGCAAGAAACAGAATGTCGTAACTAGAAGCAGCGCAGAAGCGGAATACAGATCAGTGGCTCACGGCATCTGTGAAGTGTTATGGATTAACAGATTACTCGGAGAGTTGAAGATATCTAATTCAGTACCTATGAAGGTCTACTGTGATAACAAATCAGCCATTGCGATTGCTCACAATCCGGTGTTGCACGATCGGACAAAACATGTGGAAGTGGACAAGCATTTCATCAAGGAAAAGATCGAGAGTGGACAAATATGTATGCCATATGTACCGACTACTGAACAGATCGCAGACATTCTAACAAAAGGATTACCAAAAAAGAGATTCGACTATCTAGTATGCAAGCTGACAATGGAAGATATCTTCATACCAGTTTGAAGGGGAGTGTTGGAATATTCAATATTGGTAGTATTTATATATATGGAAAGTCAAATATACAGATTAAGAAAATAGATAATTGTAATTAGTTATTTACTTTTTTTAGTTCTTAAGTTTTCCTATATATAGTCTCATATTGTATGATTAATGATATATACAATTGATTAATTCATTTCAATTGTAGGCCATTGGCATTGGGAACGGCAACATATATGTATTCTCAATGTATTAAAAGAAGTTATTTTTATTTTTCAAAAAGAAAAAAGTCAAGCACATAGCCAGAAAAACAAATGCAATTCTTCAAGCTCTAGAGGGAACACGAGATCAAGTTTCAAGTACCTTTAAGTGCATCAGCAGCACCTCCTTCAACTTCCTGCACATGAACCTAGAGAGTGCCAGCAGTCAAATTAGTCAACAATAATTCCATCACAACAGTAAAGGGTAAAAACTGTAAAATCAACCAAAAGAGAGCAACAGTATAGCTACTGAAGGCAGTAAAATTGACTCGCTGGAGGTAAAAATTGAACATTTTTTTGAACTTACACGGTAGTACTTGGCATGATGATTAACTTTATCTTTAAAGATTATTTGAAGAATGTCACCCATGGTTTCTAGCCTACAGACAGCACTCTTCGTCTTGTGTGATGATTGACTGTCAGTGCCATTTGCATCTGAAGCACAAAAAAATAATTAAAAAATAAAAAGAAGTTGACTACAAGAAGAAAGTTAAAGCAAATATAACATATCAATGAACTTTAAAGAAATATGGAATAACTACTGGCCATTACCTATTTACCTCTACTATGAATTTATCATTTGTACTTTAATGAAATAGCCTAACAGGTATAAAAAGGACAATACAGTTTAGCTGTAATTTTCAAACGAATTTATATGTCCCACACTAGGAAGCACGGACACGGGTGTGGACAATCGAGCTTCGAGAATGCGGACGCAAATATTCGGATTTTCATGAATACTTACAAACAATATCTAGAATCCGCTATTCCCAAGGGGATGGTGGATGGAGATGCAAGCTGTTGGACGGCTTATGGGATCAATTCATAACAAATCACTTGCCAAGGTTCGAACCTCCCAACTCTCAGATGGTGGGAACTTTATATTTGGGCCAGAGAAGGAGCATTATTCCTGGCTCTTGAGAAACACAAAGACCTCCCATCTTTTCCATTCTTGTTATCAGTGCAAATTAGAGTCAGAGGAATTGTTGATACTTGGATATTTCTAAAAAAGGAAATAAGGGGTTGACCGGATTCTTATGTAGTTAAATGATATTTACATACGAAGTACAAAGATATGCACAAATTGACATGATATTTTAAAATGAGCATATTATATCTTATCAAACGTTTCCGAATTCTTGTATGTGGTGACAATATCATATTGGATGAATGATAAATAAATAAATAATTCATACAACTTTTTTAACCAAAAACTTTGGTACCATTGTAATATTTTATAATGGAAAATAATATCTAATCTTAATCATTGTTTTCAGGAGTTTTCCCAAGTTACACTCAGATGTCCCAAAGATTAAAAAAAAATTAAAACTAAACTAAAGCCTTAATAATCATAAAAGCAGTATATGTAAACAAACTCTAAAAATTCAATGGATGAACTTCAGTTACAAAGCAAAAACTCAACTAAAACTACACTCTATCAATACCTAACAAGTCCATAACACCAGGTACTATGGTAAAATACTGATTGGACTACCTTCCTCGAGAATCAAAACGGCTTCCTCTATTATACTGATGAGCATCGAGGCAGTTTTTTCTGTAATATTAAGATCAGCAAGTAGTTCATAAATGTAAGAACCAGGCTTCGTAAATCCAAATTCTTTGGATTCAATATGCACTTCAGCAATGCGCTTCTCAAGCTTCAAAAGAAGTGCTGCAAAAAATGCATGATAGTTATCGCCATATAAATCTATAAGATGGCCAGCTCTTAAACATAATGCTTGCAAAAGTAAATAGCCCTGAGGAAAGAAACCTCATTCAAGTTAGGTGGAATCAAAATCAACACAGACGCCAAATAGCCGTCGGAGCAGTAAGCAGTTAATACATGACTAAAAACTCATAAGTAATGACAACATTAAATTGTCCATTCAGATCATTCATCAACTAGCTGAAAATTTCAAAAACTCAGCTTGCCTCGCAGAATAGCAAAGTCATCTGGTTTACACGATTTGTCATTTGCTTTTTCCCTTCTAGTTGTAGCAAGGTCCACACAAGTTTTGGCTTCAGAAATACAAGCTGTCAGAAGCCCAGAAGTAATGTCAAAGGAGGCAGCATCTGCGCATAAGCTTTCCTACATTTTATAGGATATATAAAAAATTAAATTGTCAGAAGCAACACTCATGGCGTGAAAAAAGAACAAATAATATAAAATCTGCTCGACGTTCAAAATATTAGTTCTTTAATTACAACATGCATCAGACAAGCAGCAAAGTTATGAGCAGAAGAAAAGGAGAAAATATACAGACAAGTGAACCTTAAAATTACCAAGTTGTGAGCTTCATCAAATATAAGTATGCTATTACTCCACTCAATGCTCAGTGATTTTCTGAACCCACGATCAATAAGATAGTTATATGGTCCAAATATGATATCAACATTCTTGTGGAGCTCCCGAGACATGTAATAAGGGCATCTACAACATGAAAATAAGAAAGGAATAAAAAGGGTATCCAGAACATTGTACAAATTAATGTTGAAGGATAGTATAGAGGAGGAGAATGAAATAGAAAACCCACGGTCCACAACTTCTTCCAATATTGACCAGATCTTCTATGTCAAGTGGTTCATCCCCAAGCGCAGGATTTATTTTAATGAAATCTACAAAATAAGGAAAGTAATTTATATAGAGTAACATGTTTTTCAGAATAAGTTCGTCTGTACATGCATGGACATACTCTACTGAAAACAACAAGATTTAGATCTAACAAAGCTATTTGTGACATTATCAATTGCAAAGAGCATGTACTGTCACAATGAACAGCTATGACATCTCCCACAGTGATATCTATGCTACCTATTTTTTATTGTCATAACATAGCATATTTCATTGATCATGAGTTCATAGATTCCTTCATCATTATAAATTTCACAAGATCATCTTCAACTGAACTAACTATTATCAATTTAGTACAAAACATCATCTCCTTAATTGTTTACGCTACTTAAGTCCATATCCCTGAACAAAAGGGGAAAATGATGTCTGAAACAGAAAAGAATCAAAAGATGTACCCCATATTTGACGCTGAAGGAAATGGAAACCAATAATTATACTGTCAGTAAACAATAGGCAATATTAAGGAAGAAATTACCTGCAGCACGCCGATAATGGTCACAATAACGCTTGTTCGCTTGTCTTTTGATAAGCGCACGACAAGCATTTGTCTGTGCTTTTCCACGAAGTAAACTCACTTGTTCATGGATGCATAATTGCTCTCGAGATCCTAATACAATCATTTTGGGCCTGCATTGTGCAAGACATTAGTAATTGATGTCTGTGTACTTAAAGTACCTCTGCATTGAACAGAAAAAGATCATTCAAGAAGAAAACACCCTAAATGGCATATCATAATGGATCGTACGCAATAATTGACTTGAAGTACTAAACAAATGTGTTTGCTCAAAATTCATACTTCCAAATCCAGGTATAAAAATATCCTTATCTTACACTGTCAATTCACCCACATCACAACAAAATCGGCATAGTCAGTATCAAATCATCGGTCAAAGTGACTTCAGAAAGCATAATGTTGAACATGGACATCCAAGCAATATCCATAAATGGACAATTACTCTGGGGAAAAGTGTATGGTACTGGGAGATTTCTGATTAAATAATACCGTATACCCACAGGTTCGTGTTATTTAAGCAAACAAAACAAACAAGGATTACAAGTCTAAAGTGATCCATTAACAAGTGTAATTTACGAGATGATAGCAAAAGAAATTCAGACACACACAAGCAAGCGCGCCCGTGCAAGTATGAAAAAACATCAGTTATTCAAATAAAAATTAGAAAAAAAATAACTCAAAACACAAGAAACCTCCAGCTCCACAAGTTGAGTGTACAATGGATGAGTTGAATACCACTCATCACTAAAATCACACTACTGATGCATTAACCAGTGAATGCCTGTGACAAACTATTGGACTAAATCAAAAATTATACTTATCCTTGATGTTTTAAATTGAGAAAAAATGTATTGGGCTAAAAAAGGATTAAGGTGTAAAAATGGGACATTACAACAATTTACCTCAACTTAAATAAGTACAATTAGAAAAAGTTGGAATGTTATTTAGTTAGACATAATCATTGTCCTAAAGCTATAATTTCCTCCTCACATAAAAGTTAAATTGAACAATGGCAGCCCAAATCCAACCCAAATGCTCACATGTCCACTGGGAGATTTCTATGATCATTTAGCGCAAAAAGGAATATATTTCCACCGATAAGGAATGAGAAAAATAATATTTTAAGATATGTGAAAGATGTAAGTGTGTAGCTAGTTATATAGAAGATATTTCTCAAGCGTATCTCAACACCCAAGATAAGTAACGTAATATGCTAATATAAACTTAAACAAAACATCCACGTCCACTCGTTATAACAAAAAAAAAACATAGAATCCAATACTAATGAAACATGAATATTATAGTTTGATTTACCATTTAAGCAGAAGAATAGTAACTGGCAATTAGAGTTCCAGAAATTTGAAACTTAAAAGTGAATTTTGAATGGTAAAATTAGATACAATTAAACAAATGTGACGTTTATTCATACGTTTGGAACTTCACGGTTTTAAATTATAACAAAAACATGCTTCCTATTATCCTATATAAAGCACTTTTAACATTTTGCATCACAGTAACACCAGGTTTTATTTTTAATAGTATCACAATCAACTCCGACCTGTATGTGGTTCTCTTCAGCTCTTGAATCACTTGGCGAAGCTGGCTGTGTGTGCGTGATGTGTATACAATGGTGGGTAGTCTTGAGGATTGGGACTGCGATACTGAAACTTCACCTTGTTGGTTTCCCACTTCATTGTCTCTTTTTGGAAATTTAGAGGTGGAAAAATCACCCAAACTCTTCCTCCAGGCCAATGTGGCACAAAGAAGACAAAGGGTTTTTCCGGTTCCAGTCGGGCTCTCTAATAACGCATTACATCTCTGCCATATCACAAGATGCATTTACAAACAATATATCAGTCGACAATATAAGTTATGTAAGAGTATGATAAGGCAAGAGATGACTATATCATGTTTATAAAGACAAGTGCATAAAATTTTCTCTGAACACTTCCCCCTGGAAAATAAAGACAAACTATCTTCATGCATTTGCTGGGATTAAAAAGAAAAAACATCAGAATACATGTAAATTGTGAGTATTTTACTGTTAGGAGGTTTCAACTTCAAAGTATATGATAATAGGTGGGATAGCCCCTTTCATATATACTACTTTGAGAAGTCTCACAAAGACAGTACCAGATTCAACACCCACCATCACGTGCAACCCCGGCATGAGTGCCAAGCTCAGTTTGGAGGTTCCAATCTAAAACCATATGCTTTTAGGTGGAGTAGCTCCTTTCATGTATAAGCCTCAAAGATGACATGTGATGCAACATGTACTATTTTACAAATCAGGGCGTTTATATTTTCAATGGAAATTAAACAAAACGCAGTTCAGCTCAGTGCTCACGTAATAAACAGCCAAATCCTTTCCCCTACCCCAAATGTGGAAGAGAAAAAGAACATACTGTTTGTAAAGATTGAATCACTTTTTCCATATAAACAATCTGGCAATCGTATGCCTCGTAAGGAAAATCCACATCGATTCCGCTAATCTTGTACGTCGGCATCGCTTTTCCGGCCCTGCGGTAACGTCGCCGGAAGCGTTAAGAACCCTAAAATGGAAGTAATAATGCAGTACAAAGGAAGCCTCTTTTTCCCGCCATTCTTAATGGCTCCGGTCGGCGTCGGATATTTGAATGTTTTAAAACCCGGACTGGACCGTCCGGTTGAACCGTCACCCTATTTCCGGTCCGGTTAACTGTCTAGAACCGTTTTAGACCAAAAACAGACGAACCGGGCTGTTCGAACCGGTTCAACCACCGAACCGTCTAACCGGAACGAGCTCTGGGTTTTTTTTTTTTTTTCCCATTTGTATAAATAGTTTCCCCCAAAAAAAACCTAACATCGCAATAGCCGCTGCCCAGAATCGGTGCATCCACTACCGATCGACGATCTCTCAAGTCTCAACCCTTCGGGTCTATGTTATTCAGTTCCGATCTCAGTCCCTTGTGCAGCCTTGGGGCGAGTCGTAACTCTCAATCTCTTCCTCATGCTCTTCGCGACCATTTTTAGGGCTCTTCTTTCACTAATACAACCCACTAATCCTCTCTCTCTCTCTCTAGGAAAGTGAGTCGTTGTTTATTCTCTCTCTAGAATCTCGATAAATCTTCATAGTTACGGGCCAAGATGACGAAGGGTTAAGTGCCGATTTTGTCATTTATTCTCTCTCTCTAGGAAAGTGAGCTGCATTTATTCTCTCTCTAGATAAAGAGCGGAGCGTGACCATTAATCATCATTTATTTTCTCTCTAGGAAAGTGAGAAGTCTTTTATTTTAAATTTTTAATGTTTTAATTTTGTAAAATTTATATGTTGGTTATTTGATATTTATAAATTGTTAATTTGTTTAGGATTTTGTCTTCAATTCTTGATTGTTATTTATTTAATTTATCTAATTTAATATAATTGATATTTAATTTATATAAATCACAATTTTGTTCTTGAGTTGTCGATGTACATTGTTAATTTTTATTTATATAATTGTTATAAATTACATCTTTCATTTTGTTTAATAAATTTGTTCGTGTAAAAAAAGAAATTGTTAATTTGTTCATGTAAAAAAAAAATATATATATATATATATATTTTATTTTTTATTTTTAATTATATATATTAAATTATTAATGACGTAATTATGACGTCATGGTTTAACCGTAATTCATCTACTGGTTGAATCAGTGACCCATGCCGTGACCCAGTAATTTTTCCGGTTTGATGTCCGATCCGATTTTTGAAACATTAAGACCTTACTAAATGGGTCAATTCCCTAGCCGAGGGGTTCTCCGCCTAATAAAAAACTGACTCCGTATTATTAATATTATTTTCCCTATTTATAACATTTTTAAATATTTATTTATTCAAAATTAGTAACCTCATATTGGCATGGCAGAGATTAGAGATGGCAATAGTTCGGATTGGTTCAATTTCACTAAAAATCAAAACTATTAAATATATGCTAAAACCAAAAAACTATCGATTTTTTATAAAAGATTTTAAAACTAAACCATTTAACTTTATGCAAAACCAAAATCGCGAAATTATTTAAGATTTTTTATTTTATAAAAAACCAAAACAGCGAAACAATTTGAGATTTTTTAATTTTATAAAGAAACAAAACCAAAATCGCAGACCATTATTTTTTATATATAAACAAAAATATAACTAAAATATAAAACATAAATTCCAAAAAACAAAACCAAATCATAAAACTATTAATTGTTACAATCAATTTTCCTAACCATAATTAAAATACAATTATAGATAATCATTACAATACAAATCAAGGTTTCAAAATACTATTGCAATAGACTTTCAGATGCTTTAGAATATATTGTCAACCTAAAGTTAAGATATAAGAAGTCCACAATCATTTGATAAATAATAATGCACTAACATTTAACAAAATCTATTCCAATCAATACAAACTCAAAATATCCAAAATTAAACTATAAAAAAAAAAAAAAACATATACATATTGTAAGAAATCCATTATAGAGAACGATCAAATTTATACAAGAATACAGATTTGTAATTGTTTTTAAATAATAATTACAATAATAATACAAATTTTGTAACTGTTTCTAAATACCTAAAATACAGATTTATATTGTTCATAAATACCTAAAATAAGATGAAATGATTACGATAATAAAGAGAGACTTAATATTCCCCCGCAAACTTGGCTAGTCTGGAGAGACGAGAATGGTTCGTAGAATATGAAAGCATGTTTTGTGAAGTCTCTTGGTAAATATGTTTGCAAGTTGATCAATAGAAGAGGCAAATTGAACTCGGTGTGTGCCAGTTAGAATGTGTTCCCATATAAAGTGATAATCCAATTCAATATGTTTAGTGCAAGCATAGAACACATGATTTGAGGTCACATATGTAATGTTGAGATTATCAAGTGATGGGCATGTAAACGTGGAGAGCTGGTAGATAACTTGTAGAGACCATCCTTACATAGGCCTTGATATAGGAGAGAACCAAAGGTGAGATCAAAGATATAGAAGTGGCGAGCCTCAAAAGCACAAAGAACATGATTATTAGTGCAATCAAACTCATAACCAAAGTCGTTGAGATGGCATTAAACAAATCTTTGTTGGAAACAGGCTCGCCTATAGCAGTAAGGGCATCATAAATAGATTTGGCTTCCTGTAAATATTTAGATACAGATCGAGTGTCGCGCTCGAGAGTGGCGAGTCGTTTCCTTTAAAGAGGGGAGTTAGCAACATATTTATAAGATAAATAATCTTAAATGAGCGTCCAAATGGTAGCAGAGGACTTGCACCTAACCACAGAAACTAATATAGATTCAAATAGTGTGGTAGAGATGACACTGACGATAATTTTGTTAGAGTGGTGAAGTTTATCGCTAGAGCAAGTATAAGAGCTATTGACAAACCTAAAAAGGTTTTGGTAATAGAGAAAAGTTTCCATTTGGTAAGACCAAAAAATAAAAAAAAAGTTGTCATCTATAAATTTGACAATGATAAGGTTTGTGGTAGTGGGACTGAAAAGGGTTTGAGGTTTAGTAAAGAGGGTAGAGTTGCTACTAGAATTAGTATACATGATTAGCATGACAGATGAATTGGTAATATGTGGAAAGTTTGGGGTGTAAATAGAAACTTATATATAGTTAGAGGGAAGAGGTTGGTAAATTTTGAAAAAGTTGGTTTAGTTTGGTAAATTGTGGGGTATCTAGTGAGATTTATAAACTTTTGGGATAGTTTCTATAATTAAGAAAATAAAAAAACAAGGTGTTTTATTTTTTAGAAAAGGCAACAAGCTAGATGAATGACAATAACGAAGGTAGTGACGTAGCGAGCTAAGCCAGTGAATAAATAGTGGCTTAGGGCTCGCGGTGACACAAATGGCAGCTGAGTAGGAAGACCGTAGCACCAAAAAAAAGAGAGAGCAACAAGAATGAAGATAATCAGATCGTAGATCGTCAGTGCAATGGTGTTGGTTGGCCAACGACAACTGAAAAAGCGACTAAAGAAAGAGAAGCAACATAGTGAATCGTCGATGAAAAATTCACACAGGCGACTGGATCTAGCGTGAAGAATGGAACAACGGAAAGACTGAACAGTGAGGAGAAGGGAAGAATAAATGAATTTATGAGGATTGAAGATTGGTTAGGTTGATACCATGATACGAAAAACGGTTAATGAATGAGAGTCAAAACACTATTTTGTGTAGCCGATTGTAGAGGTAGAACATGAGCATATAGTAGAGGAATAAAGGCCCATGACGATGGGTCTGGTGGAGTGTTTCTGGTATTAGATGCAAGTGGGAAGTGTTGTTCATTAAAACAAACATGTTAGAAAATATATATTTTGCTAGCTGTGTAGTCCAGACAATGATAGCCCCTGTACTGCAAGTTGTCTCTTCCAATTGTATAATCCAGACAACAATAACCTTTGTACTGTAAGTTATAGCCTAAAAACACACATTCAACAGTTTTGGGTGAAAAGTTTATTAGTTATTAAATAAACACCTAAATGTGGATAACATGCATAACCAAACACACGTAGCTCAAAGTAAGAAGGAGTATGACCATAAAGACGAGAGAATGGTGAGAACCACTGAAGTTTAGAAGAAGAGAGACGATTGATTAGGTAGATAGCAGTGCAGATTGCTTTGGGCCATTAATGAAGAGGAACATGATTTGTGAGAATGAGGGTACGGATCATGTCAGCAATGTAAAGATGTTTCCGTTTGGTAATGCCATTTTGTTCAGGAGTGTGAGGGCAAGAGAGATAGAAATCCGATGATGAATACCTAGGGAAGAACAAAGAGATTTGAAGGGACCATTATCATATTCTCCACCTCTATCACTTTGAAGTTGTTGGACGTGTATAGCAAATTGAGTTTGGACATAAGCTATTTTTTTTTGAAAAATATTGGAGAACTTCATATTTACAATTGTTCCTAAATACCTAAAATTTTATGAAATAATTATAATAGTAAAGAGATGTTTAATAGACACTAGGCCACTAGGGTTTAAACTGTAAATAAAAAAAATGATAGTATATATGTAATAAAAACATATCTAAAATATTGGTTACACGGTTCGGTTTTGCAGTTCGGTTTCACGGTTATTACCTCAAAACCAAAACTGCTTCAATTTTTAATTTCAAAATAAAAACCGTAACCAAAATTATTTAATCGGTTTCAAAACTAAACTGTTTGGTTACTCGTCAGTTCAGTTTGAATTGCCATCCCTCGTAGGGATTCGAAATGACACGAAATGAGACTGGCACTTGGGCACCAAACAAAAAATACAAAATTTTATGAAGATTAAAATCCAGAGCATGTTTAATTTGTATTTTATTTTTTATTTTTTAAAAATAGTTGGTAAACAGAGTTTATGAATATATTTTTTTGTAAAAAAACATTAATTTAAGAAAATAAGTACTAGACATAATAAAAAATATAATTTTGAGCTAAAATACCCAAATATATCCCTAATAATAAGATTTCAAAATATACACATAAATGTTGGGGTTTTTATTATTTTTTGCCCTATATTAAGAGTTAATGAAAAAAAATATATATACTAAGAGTTTTTTTCCTTAATATAACCATTCATAAACAGTGTTTAGTGTTTAATCCTAGACGTTCTATTAATTCCAAGGATCAAACAGTAATGCCCTGTGAAAATTGTGAAAGTTATTAATGGAAAGGTTGATTAAGATAAATTATATTTTAGTTAAGTTTTGTATTTTCCATTGTGTGCATGTCAATTTTGAAATTTCGCGTTCTTTCTCCCATTTCTAATTTTCTGGATACTAAAACTACTACAATTATTTATTTATTTATTGTGCATAGAAATTGCAGGTTACTCGTCTAGTTAACTTATTATGATTTGTTATTGTATTTGTAACACATGCTATTGATTTTTATTTTTATTTTGTTTTACGTCGCTAATTTCTGCAAAATGGTTGTTCGATTCCCATGTCCACATGTGCTTTACATAATCAATGGTACAATGCATTTTTTTGTTCATTTGAATACAAAAACATCAAGATTGATTGAGATTTTTATTTTTATTTTTATCTATTAATTATATTTGATACAGTAAAAAAACATTTGTAAGGCAACGCGTAACTAATTTTTGGCATCTGCAACTTGTAATTATTATATGATTAATTTTGGTGCTATTTATTATGTAAATGAATGTGAAAACATTAGACAAAGCGTACTTTAGAGATTGGAAAACCTGTTTACAAACCGTATTCATTCGATTCTTCTTTCGTCATTAGGAAAGAGTATTTGTTGGTGTACCAAAGTGGTCAACACCGCAAGTATGGTACAGTAGGGTGACAGGTGTCCTTTTGCTGAGGTGGACTTAACGGTTGAAAATTATTCACTGAGTTGTATTGGTGCCTAGGAAGCTTGACCTGTAGTGTCCAGAGTTCTGCTTCTTAGGAAGTGGTACATGTAAAAGGCTCAGGTCGAAATTTGTCCCGACAAAGCCCTTTCACGTGTGAGAATAAGAGCTTAGAGAGAAGAGGTGCAGAAATGCATTAAGTAAACAAATGAACTTAGAGCATTTGCGTAAATCAAGTGCACCTTAGGTTTGCATAACCTCTGGTATATAGGTTTCAACATTTAGGAGATAACCACTAGACGTGGATTTTTGGGTCCATTTGGCGAAACCTGCGGACCTCTATCAAGCCTGTGGTAGTACGTTGGTGGAGGAGAATGAAGATCCGTGAAGTTCTAGAGGAGAAACGAGCTAGAATAGGGAGCCGATTGAGGTGAACGACTAAGTCCTTAAAGTTCGTTGTTTAAGGCACGACGTAAAACTTAGGGCAACAACGTCCTTGAAGGGCACCTTGCTTCTTCCTCGATGCAAAGGAGATTCTAGGGTGTGTGATTTGTAATGGATGTATACAAAATAAATATAATTTTTGAGATCAAAAGTCATATTCTTATAAGTTCTTAATTTTAAGTCATCAAAGTTTAACACATCAAATCTAATTTTATATTTAGTAATTTATTTTCAGATTAATTAGTTTTTATTTTTATAATTTTTTGGCATAAGTTTATTTTCAATGCTCTTTCAAAAATTCATCCCTCAATTTTTTCTCTCTATTTTCCTAGTAAAATCTAATAATTTGAGTTAACAAAATAAAAAATTAAATGATAATTTTTGCTCTCTCTTAATTTTCGATTTCACAATTTTTTTATTATTTTAGAAATATATTATTCGAAATATATTGGGCCAAGGAGGAATTGACCCAAATATCAAGCCTCACATGAATCAGGCCCATCAAACTAATGCCCACACATGCTTGAATATTCAGAAGATCTTTCTAGAAGAACCAGTAACATCCTAGACACATCCGGACCACTTGACCACTTCAACGAAAAGACGCATTTGTCCCTTTTTCTCCACAATTTTCCACTAATAACCCCCCTTCTTGTTCGCAGCCCACAAGCCCTCCTTTTAAACCTCTGACATTTCTCTCAAACCCATTTTGGTTCTGGTTCGCATTTTGGTGAAGAACGAGCTCGATCGACGCCATCGCTTAATCGAGGAACATCCAGAATCCTTTCCGTCGTCGGCGCGCTATTGATCGTCCGACACCGCCGACCGGTGTCTAAAGGTGCGATCTCTCTCTCTCTCTCTCTCTCTCCATCTGGTTGTATAGTAGATTATCAGATCTGGTGTTTTGTGTGGCTAGATTTCTGAGCTGCTCGGTCCGACGGAGATGCTCACTGTTTAAATGACTATGGATAATACAATTGATAAATTTGATTCAATTTATTCGATTGATAATTTTTTGATTCGCTTATTTTATTTTCTATTTGTATCCAGCCACTTTTATTGTGTTTGAGTTGTTTGTAGGCTAAGCTTATACGAGTTCTGTAAAGATCTGGTTTGTTTTTTCTTAATGCGTATGCTTCCGCCTGGTTTTTGGATAGATTCTTTTACTGCGCCGAAGTGTGCATATTGTAGTGTTTTGTATTTCAATTTGGGAAATGAGTATCCTGATCTTAGGGAGAGAACGGTGGAGTTAAGCTTTGTTTATGTATATGGAAAATAGAATGATTAGTTTGATGTCTATGCTGATTGAGTGGCAACGTCTTCCTTGTCTTTCAATTAATGGTATGATGATTAATGTGATTCCAATGCTGAGTAAATGGCATTGATTTCCTTGTTTTCGAATTTTTCTGAGTTTTTCCCACAAAATCTCATTGATTACGATAGTCTCTCAAAATTCCATATATTTCTATTTCTAAATACGTTTTTATATACTTTCAGTGTCTGTATGTAATGATTCTTCCATAAAATATCAATAATGTTGGGACTTGGGAGGACTGAATGAAAGTCCCGTAAGAGAGATTAGTATGATGTTTCGCTTACAGAATCAAATATTAATCTATTAGTGGTTCATTGAAAAATAAGTTTTGACTATGGTTTTATCTATTTTCCAGGGAATACTGTAAAGAGCTATCTTTTGTGAAGATGAGCGTGGTTGGTTTTGATTTTGGGAATGAGAGTGGTGTTGTTGCCGTGGCAAGGCAAAGGGGCATCGACGTTGTACTCAATGATGAGTCCAAACGTGAAACACCTGCCATTGTATGCTTTGGTGACAAGCAGCGTTTCCTTGGAACAGCTGGAGCTGCATCAAGTATGATGAATCCCAAAAACACAATCTCTCAGATAAAACGGCTGATTGGGCGTCAGTTTTCTGACCCTGAGCTCCAGCAGGATCTGAAGTCATTGCCTTTTTCCGTGACTGAAGGTCCTGATGGATACCCGTTGATCCATGCACGTTATCTCGGTGAAGTGAGGACGTTCACGCCAACACAAGTTCTGGGCATGGTCTTTTCTAATTTGAAGAGCATAGCGGAGAAGAATCTGAATGCAGCTGTAGTTGATTGCTGTATAGGTATACCAATTTATTTCACAGATCTTCAAAGAAGAGCTGTCCTGGATGCAGCCACAATTGCAGGTCTTCACCCACTCCGTTTGATTCATGAGACTACGGCTACTGCTTTGGCTTATGGAATTTATAAGACCGATTTGCCTGAGAATGACCAGTTGAATGTTGCTTTTGTTGATATTGGACATGCCAGCATGCAAGTGTGCATCGCTGGCTTCAAGAAAGGTCAATTGAAGATACTGGCTCACTCATTTGACCGATCTCTTGGTGGTAGAGACTTTGATGAAGTACTATTCCAGTACTTTGCTGCAAAATTCAAAGAACAGTACAAGATTGATGTTTACCAAAATGCCAGGGCTTGCCTCAGGCTTCGGGCTGCATGTGAGAAACTGAAGAAGGTTCTCAGTGCAAATCCAGAGGCTCCTTTGAACATAGAGTGTTTGATGGAAGAGAAAGATGTTAGAGGTTTCATCAAGAGGGACGAATTCGAACAGATCAGCATTCCAATTTTGGAGCGTGTGAAGAAGCCACTGGAAAAAGCTCTTTCAGAAGCTGGATTAACTGTTGAAAATATTCATTCCGTCGAAGTAGTTGGTTCAGGTTCCCGTGTACCTGCTATGATCCGGATACTGACGGAATTTTTTGGGAAGGAACCTAGAAGAACAATGAATGCAAGTGAATGTGTTGCTAAGGGATGTGCTCTGCAGTGTGCTATCCTTAGCCCCACATTCAAAGTGCGAGAGTTTCAGGTAGATATAACTCTAATTAATGCAATCTACAGCTTCCTCCTTTTTTTTTGTGCGAGTAATTCTTTTTCTGTTTTTCTCTCTTGTTGAACTTTACCCTTCCTCCCCATTTTTTGCTTACTAGTTTATGCCCACTTGCTTCGAATGTGATAAGTAACTTATCAACTTGCCTGTACTCAACATTGCATGGTATTTTCATGCGTTATTGGTGAACTGTCCACAAACTCAATTTTTTTTGTCTATGTAACTACGCGCTATTGTAGTTTTTCAGAAGTCGAAAGTCATTGCACTATATGGAGAAAACCCTGAATTTTCCATTTATAATGTTGTTGTGATTTTCATTTAGTAGAGTGACGTTGAACTTTTGACAGAATTACCTGACTTCTGAAAAAAAATAAAAATTACTGTAACTGGGTAAATTGTAGGCCATGTTTCTGTGACAAATAAATGGCTTTCGATGATTTCGTTCATATATTTCATTAAGTATTGCCTTTTGACCGAGAGAAAAAATCTAAGTGAATTTTTATCTGTTGAGATTCCATGCTCTTTCCAATGATGCAATGTCTTAAATAGTAAGAATAAGATTGTACATCCTGTTGAGATAACAGGATGAATGGGGTCTGATCCCTAAGAATGGGCAATATTTTTCTTTTTATGTTACATTCTTAACATCTGCTTTATGTGTCCCCTTACATGTCTCCTCTTCTTTTGTGATTCTTTTTTTTTTTTTCAATATTTAATTATCGAATATGTAGTGAAAGTTTCTGTGTCATTTAATTTCTTCTCCTTTCGTGGCCTCCTTTCCACTTAAATCAACTTTGATTATTCCTCTTCCTTTTTTTTTGCCTGTTGAGCGTTTTTCTTTGTTACTTCATAGGTGAACGAGAGCTCTCCCTTTCCAATTGCTTTGTCATGGAAAGGCACTGCTGCTGATGTTCAGAATGGGTCAACAGATACCCAGCAAAGCACTATTGTTTTTCCCAAAGGAAATCCCATACCGAGTGTGAAGGCTTTAACATTCTACAGGTCGGGTACATTCACGATCGATACACTATATGCAGACGTGAGTGAATTGAAGGCTCCTGCAAAGATCAGCACATACACAGTAAGTGATTATTCTCGTTTGGGAAACTAGAAATGGTAGTGTAAAGTCTCGTTATCCTAACATTATCTACAACTAATGTTTTGATGGTAGATTGGTCCTTTCCAATCAACAAAGGGTGAGAGGTCAAAAGTGAAGGTTAAAGTGCGGTTGAATCTCCATGGCATTGTGTCTGTAGATTCTGCAACGGTAAGATATAGACAGCCATTTTTCTGTTTTCCATTTATCATCACCATATCTTTCTTTATTATCTTTGATTTGGATTTTAGCTTTTGGAAGAGGAGGAAGTTGATGTTCCTGTCAAGGAATCAACCAAGGAGCCTACAAAAATGGAAATGGATGAGGCTCCAGCTGATGCTGCTCCTACTACCATCCCAGATATTGATGTTAATATGCAAGACACAAAGGGATCTACTGATGCTTCTGGGACTGAAAATGGTGTTCCTGAGTCGGGTGATAAGCCTGTTCAAATGGAGACAGACACCAAGGTTAGTGAGCACTATGAATTACTCCCTCCATCCCAAATTTGTTTTAGGTAGTGTTTGGATATTCTTCAGTTTTGTAGATTCCCCTTATTTGGCGCACGGGTGGGGGGGAACGGGGACAGGGTTAAAGTGAGAGAACATTTTGAAATTTGAATGTTTGGATGAAAGTAGGGTTATTTTGGGAAAAGTAAAAGTAAAAGTATATTTGTTTGCGAAGGAAAGTAGGACAATTAATTTGGGACGGAGGGAGTAGCTTCGTAGACACATGCTTACTTTTTCTCTCAGAGTAAATAGATGGAGAGTATGTTCGATATTGAAGATAATTGGGCTGATTTTGTATGAAATTGATGTACACACATTTCCTTTGAGCATTGTTTGCATGAAATCCTCATTCTAGCTTTTCGTTTTTCTCCGAACAAGAATGAGTAGGACTTGCATTGAATTGTGGGTGTTTTTTAAGTTGTGATTTGCCTGGGCACCATAAAGATACATTTTGAAAAGAATCTTCGTATGAGGTCCTCGTCCCTCGATATCTCAAAAATTAAAATATATAAATTGAAGGCACCAAAAAAGCAACTATGTTTGCTTTCAAAAAAATAGTTAAACGAAATGCTTTCACCTTTTTAATCTTTTAAAAGTACTTCATTGCAAAAATCTAATACTACTTTTAATACCAAGTGCTCTCTTGCTTATGAGCAGAAGAGTACTTAGAAAAGCATTGCCAAATGGTGTCTTTAGATTTTTTTTGTGGCTGAAAAGGGACAGCAATGATCACAAGGGGTTGTAAGTTGCTTGTATAGTTGTAAAGTGACTGTTTGGTCTTTTTTGCAGGTTGAGGCTCCAAAGAAAAAGGTGAAGAAAACAAATATACCTGTTTCAGAAGTGATTTTTGGAGGAATGGCACCTGCAGATGTTCAAAAAGCAGTGGAGAAAGAGTTCGAAATGGCTTTGCAGGATAGAGTTATGGAAGAAACAAAAGACAAGAAGAATGCCGTGGAGGCTTATGTTTATGATACGAGGAACAAGGTATGTTTTCTGCATGGACTAAAAAACAGTCCCTAATCAGAATTAGGTTTGCAACTGCAAATCAGTCCCCAAGAAAATGTTTATGAGAATAATTTTTGAAATTTCTGAAGTAACTTTTTATTTAGTTGCATGAAAAAAAAATGAAAATCAGAAATAGCTTATAAAAAAAAAATTAAAAATGACAAAAGAGGTGACGTGATTATTTGATAATTGTGAAAAATGTGAGTAGAGTTACAAAAAATATTTTTTAAGTAAAAGCGACCCTAGGACAAAGCAATTGTTTTTGTTGGCAGAGTTGATATGATTGATTGAAATTTTCAAAATTGTTTTGGAGAATGGTTTTCAAATGTTGTTGTTTTCGTTTTTAAAAAACAATAACTATGTTTTGTTGCATGGAATTGGAGTCTCGCAATTAGAATTAGAAACAATGCATGTAAAAATCTGGCTTCAATTCTGTGCTACAAAACGTGGCCTAAACAGTTTCTATAGTTCTTAATCAAAATGGTTCCTCTTGACATCCAGCTTAATGACAAATATCAAGACTTCGTTACGGACCCAGAGAGAGAGGAGTTTACATCAATACTCCAGGACGTTGAAGACTGGTTATATGAAGATGGGGAGGATGAAACAAAAGGTGTTTACATTGCCAAGCTAGAGGAGCTCAAGAAGGTGGAGTTATTTATTTATTTATAATTTTTGTAATGTAACATTTTTTTTAGCTTGATTCATGAAATTCACTTTGATAAACATGCAGAAAGGTGATCCCATTGAGGAGCGTTATAAGGAGCACACGGAGCGGGGATCCGTCATTGATCAACTGGCTTACTGCATTAATAGCTATAGAGAGGCTGCGATGTCGAATGATCCCAAGTTTGATCACATCGACCTAGCTGAGAAGCAAAAGGTACTCTTTGCTTAATCAAGTTTCCTCACTAAACGATGCAGTCTCGTTTTTTTCTCTGTATTAGGATGACCAAGAAAATTCCACGTCAGCCCATAAAATCTTGACAAGTTTTACCACTTTTTATCTTTATTTTTTTTTATTTTCTATTTTCAAGAATTTGAAAATCTCACCCAATTTTTTTTTTTTGAAAACAAAAAAATGGGTGTTCCACTGGCTTATTTTATCCTTAATTTTAAAAAAGCCCAATACGTAATTGCAACTTGTATTTTAGTCCCTCGCATTAAGAAGAGGTGGGAGGCCCAATATACGCGCTTGCACTTTCGCAGTATTTAACTTGTGTGTAAAATATTTGTTCTACAAATATTACACAAGTAATATAGTTACATGCTATTTGTAAGTTACATGTATTTATAATTACGTGTAACTAATATTACACAATGCGTAAGTACATGTGGGACTAATATGGGACCAAAAACTAGTTTAAGGGACTAAATCAAAATTGATCTTTTTTAGGGGACTAATAAGACTAATAACAGATTACATCCGCTATTTGGAATTGATAATTATCTCTAAAAAAATAATTATTTTCCATTTCATAGCAAAATTGATGGATTAGGGTCTGAAATTTTCTCAACCCTCGACAATTGATCGAGAGACATTTATATAGATGATACTAATTACTAAGATATTGCCTCTAAGTTTTCTTTTACTTCTTTAGGTCAATTACTTTTTTGAGTTTAAACCCAAAAAATCTGTTGTCATTCCGACAAATACCAAGGGACCTCCTGTCATTTTCATAATATTTTAGACATCTTTTTAGTTTGGTTATATAAAAGACCTTCCTTCCAATTTTGTTTGACAAAAATACCCTTGTAACATAATATTTTTTGTTGTTTCATATTTTCTTTTATTTTTTTACTCCATACTTCTCTTATTATTTATTTTTAAGTTTTTTACTTTTATTCTGTATTTTTTTTGGGTATGGTATTTGTTGAAAAAAATGGATGGTAAAAAATCTAAAAAACAAAATGAAAAAAATAATCCTAATAATCTTGAAAAATAGGATTTTAAATATATAAAAAATTAATTTGAAAAAAGAAAGAACAAATGTTTTTTCTTTTTTCCTTTTTAAACTATCTTTTTGTTTTATTTTGTGTTTTTTGTTTTCTAATTTTTACTTTTATTTTATTTTTTAATAGACACCACCAAAAAATAAAGTAAAAATACAGACAAATAAAATAAAAAATACGGAGCAAAAGTACTTCTTTATTAAATAAAGTACTTTAAAAAAGGTTACCAAACGGTGGCTAATTCATATATGTAGTTCTTAGGTAGAGAATTGACATAGTTATTCTAGTGGTGTATTAGGGTGCTTTTGGGTAAGGTGTTTGAAGAAGGTAGTTTATTTCGAGAAGGGATTCACCCCAAAGGACCATTAGAAGTTTTTGTGGGAATTAGGAACTAGTTATGTTAGAACAGAAAATATAGTTCTCTACTTGGTTTCTGATTGTGGTTTGGTCTGTTATTTTTTGCTTAGGTTTTGAATGAGTGTGTGGAAGCGGAGGCCTGGTTAAGGGAGAAGAAGCAACAGCAGGATGCTCTCCCTAAGTATGTCACTCCTGTTCTTCTTTCAGCTGACGTGAGGAAGAAGGCTGAAGCGCTTGACAGGTTTGTCTCGTTGTTTTGTTTTTCGTCTTTCAATCTGTTCTTGTTCGTGCTTTGTTATGCATGGAGTAGAAAGGAGGAATTTGTTTAGGCAGTGTTTGGTAACCATTTCCTTCCCAAAATTTCCCATTCCATTCCCACTTTTTTGGGATTGATTTTCGGGCATAACGTTTGGTAACCATTTCCTTTTTTTTATTTCCGTTCCCAAATGAGCACAAATCAGAATCCATCCCATTTTTTTGTGAAGGATTGAGAAACAAAAAAAAACCACTCCCAACTCATCCCATCCCATTTCCAACCAAAAAAACATCTGAACAAAAAAAACAAAAAAAAAACATGATCAACCTTCTCCATCGTCGCCGTCGATCAACCCAGTCTCTGCTCCGATTTCATCCTCCGTCGTCGCCTTGCTCCTTCTCCATCGTCGCCGTCGTTCGCTCGTCGTCGATCGGTCGTCGTCTGGTTCTTCGTTCGTCATTGTCCGCATCGTCCGTTGCCTTCGTGTTCGAAATCCTGTTTGAAATCGAAATCGTGTTTCGATTTCGATTTCGAAATCAAAACCCTAATTGAAATAGGATTTCGAAATCGAAATAGATTTCGATTTCCTCCCTCGATTTCGATTTTAAAATCGAAATAAGGTTTCGAAATCGTTCGCTGCTCGTCATCTTCCTCCCTCATTCGCTGCTCGTCATCTTCCTCTCTCGTTCGCTGCTCGTCGTCTTCTTCGGTTTCGATTTCAAAATCGAAAATCGAAATAGGGTTTCAAAATCGTTCGAAATCGTTCGCTGCTCATCGTCTTCCTCCCTCGTTCGCTGCTCGTCGTCTTCTTCTTCGGTTTCGATTTCAAAATCGAAACCCTAAACGGCGAACGAAATAGGATTTCTCAGATTTCTTGAACGGCGAACGGATTTCTCTCAGATTTCTTGAACGGCTGTTGAAAATGGGTAACGGCGATTAGGGTTTCGAATTTATTTTTGGATTTGTTCATCGATTTGTTCTTGAATTTATTCTTAAAATTGTTCTTGGATTTGTTCTTAAATTTGTGGTTTAGAATTTGTTCTTGATTTCTTGGATAAAACCAAACACGACTCTGTTCCCAGATCTAAAAAAAAAATTGTTGTTACCAAACGCGATTCTGCTCCCAAGAATGAAACAAAATTCTCATCCCATCTCATCCCATCCCATCCCATTCCCATCCCACTGCATGGGATGGGAACAGAAATGGTTACCAAACGGGCCCTAATTAGTGTTTCTGTTTCTCTCTCTCTCTCTCTTTTATATTTTTTATTTTTTTTTCCGGTGAAAATTTAGGCCGGAACAGAAATCTGGGAACAATTTTTTTTATGTGTTCTTTCCAGAAATTTGTTATTGAAGTGTGGGAAATGAACAGAAACATACTGTTTTTTGTGTTCCCATATTTCTGTTTTGAGCTGAGTTTTTAAGAACAGAAACAGAAATAATTGGTGGCTAAGAGGAACAGAAGCAGGAAAAAAATAGAAGCAAGAAAAAGTTGCCTTCTGTTCTGATCTCTAAAATTGTTCTAAATTTGGCAGCAGAACAGAAACATTAAGTTCTTCCTTTTGTTCTTTTTGGGAACAAATAACAAAGAACAGAATGAAAAAATATAATCAAATTCCCCTTTAGTGCACATGCTTTTGTTTCTCTGTTTGTGTCTATTCGAACACTCTCATGCCTGTAATTCTATTATTTTTCCGGTTATTTTATGAAGTTCATGCAAATTTGTGGTTTTAGTACTAATGAGCAACTAAGTAGCTTTTTGGCGGATCTCTTGGAAGCCTCAATCCTCAGTGGTAGTAGTGTTTGGAAGCACGGAACTGAAGCCTCAGAGTTGAATTTAAAAAATGAATTCATGCAAATTCTTAGTTTTTTTTTTTTTTTTTTAATTCCACTTCAGAAACTTAAATTCTGTGAGGCCGAATGCTACTTCATAAAACCTTGGTTTGAGACCTCCAAATCCAAACGGAAAACCGAAGAGAGTCCCAACTAAGTATGCTCTATATTTCAATAATGCTTTGTGGTTCCTAATATTTGTTCTTGCAGAGCTTGTAGGCCGATAATGACGAAACCCAAACCAGCAAAACCTGCTGCTACACCACCAGAGACCACTTCACCACCTACCCCACAGAGCAGTGCCGAGACAGGTGCTGACAATGGCTCAAATGCTCACCCCGCCAACGAGAATGCCCCTAGTGAGGCTCCACCGTCTTCTACAGAGCCCATGGAAACGGACAAGCCTGAGACCACGCCAAACCCTGCCTAATCTCTCTCTCTCTCGCTCTCTCTCTAGGGGCCGATTGGTGTGTTTTGTTGGTGAATTGTTTGGATTTCGGCTAAAGGTGGATTACCCCAAAGTTTTACTATTATTAGGGTATGTCCCTTTCTTTTTCTTCATCTTCTTCACGAGGACTTGTAAGGAAGTTTTTAACTCTTGTGTTTTATTCTTTTTTCTTTTTATGGTTTATTTTTTATTCCTCAATCTGCGATGTTGGATAATATATATTTACATTTTCCAAAGTGTTTGGTGATTCCTCCATCATATTTAAATCAGTAGATTATTGCTGTTTTTTTAAGCTCTCAAAGAAGCATAGGGCAATGTCTCTGGCTAGGGGCTTGAAAAATTGGTCTCTTCGAAGCTTTTCTTTTTATGATTTTTTGGTTGAATGTGAAGGTATTGTTTGGTACTCCAAAAGCTTGTTTAGTCATGTAACTAAATTATCATTTGACACCCTCCAAAGACTCCCTTAAACCACATGGAGTAATGTGACAACTATTATCATTTATCAACAACAAAAGCAACGTTCAAGTAGTTCATTTATCAACAACAAAAGCAAGGTTCAAGTAGTGGTCTGATTGGTAAGAGAGGTGTCTCCTGTTTTTCTTAACTAAGGTTTTTGATTTTCTTGAGAAGTACTTCAAAAATTATATCATAAACGCAGCACTAGGTCGATGTGAGAGAATGTGTCCTTAAGATTGTCCAGTGAAACGATTAGTCGAGGTTGATCAGATCGATATGGGAGAATGAGTTTTTAAAATTGTCCGGTGAGGTGATTAGTTAAGGTGCATGTAAATTAGTTGGATACACCTTCAAACGAAAAAGAAAAAAAAAAGTTCTACCAATAGTCTAGTGATGTCTTACACAAATCGGTTATTAAATTCTAACCTTTGTGATACACTTAAAATACACAAGAGACTTACCTCTCTATGCAGATCAAATAGATAAAAAAAAAAAAAAAAAAAAAAAAGTACCGAAAGCACTGAATACTTGTTTCCATGCTGCAAAATCTTAGGTGGCGTTTAGTAACCGTTTCTGTTTCAATTCCAGCAGTGGGATGGGAATGAGATGGGAATTTTGTTTTCTTTTTGGGAGTAGAATTGCGTTTGGTAACGATAATTTTTTTTTTGTTTTGGGAAGGGAATTGTGTTTGGTAACGATTTGATCCTAAAATCTTTTTTTTTTTTTTTTTTTTTTTTTTTTTTCTCTTTTCAGTTTTGGCCTGACGGCGGTGGCGCCGTCGCCGGCCGGCCGACAACTGCCGGCGACGGTTCTCCTGCGTCGGAGAAGGCGGTTCCCCCGCTGGCGATGACCGGACGGCGGTGGCGCCGTCGCCGGCGACTGCCGGAAGTGGCCGGAAAAATTCCGGCCGGCGACGGTTGCCGGAGATGACCGGCGGCGGCCGGTGGCCGGCCGGTAGGTGAATAGTGATCATAACTTTTGGGAATGGAATGGGAATAATGAGAAACAACTTTTTTTTGTTTCTCATTTCTTAAGAAAAAAGTGGGCACAATTCTCAAATGGGAATGAAATGGAAACGGAAACAAAAATTACCAAACGCTATTCCTAAACAGAATTCCTAAAAATCTGGGAATGGAATGGGATGGAAATGGTTACCAAACGGGACCTTAATATCTTATGGATTGGGTTGTGGTTGTAATAGTCATGTGCCTAAATGATTGTTGCATTTGAGAAAGTCTGTTCCAAAAATATCATTTAGGAACATGGAACAATAATCACATTGCTCGCCACATCCTTTGATATAATTTTCTGATGTTTTACGAACCGGACAATGAAAGCATCAACAACTCTGCCTCACGAATTATTTAAAAACCCAAAATGGATGAATGTTTGTCCAGGCACAAAATCCGAGGAAAGTTTGTTATTGCATAGGGAAGTTCAAGCACAAGTCGGAGATGGAGTTGATAGAAAAATGGTGGAGAACCACTTTTTTATCCTTAAACTGGCATCATTGGAGGTGGGCTTTAGTTCGAACAAATATTTGCTTCCATAAGATCCTACACAAATTATGTCACCTCAACCATCCAAGTACCGTCTTGTACATTGTTCAAGACTATATGAAGTATGAGACATATTCAAAGCAACCTTAGGCCCCTCGAAAATTCCTGCTCAAGCACAGTGCACAATATCGATCACGAATTTCTTCAAAATTAAAGATTATTTTCGGCTTTCACCTAAGAACATCCAACAACATACATGATAATAATTACATAATACTATTAGTATCATGAAATTCAAATAATTTTAAAATTTAAAAACTAAATTATGGTCCAAGTCTATCCAAAAGAGTAGGTGAATTGGGTAGTCCAAATAACTTACTTGTTTTTATTTTCTTTTTATTACTCTTCAAAATACACTTAGGCAAGTTCAAAATCAAGAACAAGTGTTAAAGAGATGTAACAGAATGTACAGTAAACAGTTAAAGCACAAGCACACAAATAGATATAGAGTGGACACAACGATTTATAGTAGTTCGGCCAATCCCTCCTTGCCTATGTTTTCTCTCCTGAGCTCATTAGGAGATTTCTAATCCATTATTTCTTTGATCTTCTTTTTCGGTGAAGACCAAATTGTTATATCCAAAGGTAAATTACACTTATACCTTTTTACACTCTCACTCAAAAGTAAATTACAATCATACCTTGTCACAATTCTCTCACTTAAACTAACACCTTGGTTTAAATTACACTTTGTACCTTCATAGGTTCAATTTTATCTTCTGTTAGTTTAACGAGCTAAACCTTAGAGCTTCTATCAATCACGTATAAATCAATACACCCTATATTGACTCACTAGGTGCTTATAGAAGTGTTTGTACAATAGATATGATATGCAAGAGCAAGGACACAAATAATCACGTACAAGTTATAATCAATTAAGTTCACGTGATACAAAGAATCAAATTAATCAATTTAAGGTCAAATTTAATAAGTAGGATTATTTACAATGTGAAGCACAAATTGTTTCCAAGATTGTGAATAGCACTTTGAAAAATTAGTGAAAACGTCCAATTATCTTACCTCGTGTTAAATTGGTATGTGGGAGATTTAAGATTTCGATGAGTAGCTTAATCTCGCATGCGGTGCGCATTCTTCCCGTGTCCAATATACCAAATCTAACAATTTCGCGATATTTTTAGAAAACGCTTTTTAATTTTGTAATAAAAACTCGATTCCCTAATAAAAACTCGTTTGGTTTTCCAAAGACAATAGACTTCAATGTGTATACGAACTTACTCTCATAAAGCTCGATGTGAAATCGTAAATTGTTTTATCACGAAGTCAACAATATATATAACAAAATCTAGAATTAAGAATGTGATCAATATAATCATTTCTAGATACAAGTATATTCACAGAGTATTCTGCACAACGATAGATGAGCACAACTAATGTATGAACAAGTATAGAACGAACTCATTGATAATATTTAAGATGCGTACGTAGTAGATTGTACTGGAATTGAATTGTTCTCAGTTTTTTGGAGGCAAATGTATTTACTGGTTTTCCAAGAAAATATGTTGGTCTAGCATAAATAATTAGCGGGTTTTAATAGAATATTCCCAAGATAGCACAATTTGATTTGAAGATTTCTTTTATAAAGGCTAACTATAGTCTATCTCAAATCCTTACTCTTTTAGTAAATGTAGTATTTTTCCACCACTATTTCACTTAACGTAGTGCTAAGAGTGTTTAACGCACAAGAATTGAACTCTATGAATGTGTATGGTGTGTTAATTTCGTAAAATCTTCTCTATTTGTTGGAGGCTTTCTAGACATGTATTTATAGGTTTTAGATCTCAACAATTGAACTTGATATTGAAATGAAGCCATTATAATTGATGAATTGAAAGTTAGAGCTATTAGATCCGATGAATACAAACCCATTACAATGTTCCAATTTGTCCAAATTGATCAATAGACTGTTGGGAGATAAGTATCTACAAGAAAAGTTATAATTTAGGACTTAGAAGATGGTAACTTTGTTTTACGCAATTTGCACATTGATCTTCTCTCTTAATTTGAAATAATTAATTCACTTGATAGATAACAAGTTTAATTAATATTAAAAACATGTTTAAATCAATTTGGTATTCAATTAAAGCTTGAATAAGTATTTTCACTAAAGGTATCTAAAACTCTTCGACAATTGCTTGACTGAATTCATATTTAGTTGACCGATGTTTATATTCAGTCTTTCAAAAATGTATTATGTCTAATCGGTCGATTAACCGATTAATTGAACAATACTTTTAAACCTACTATCCAAATTGGTTAACAGGTTCATTCATTCGATTGATCGATTTTATGTATTTGTTACAGATCGGGACTTACCACCAGAATCAGTTGGCCAAAACTTCCTATTGGTCGACTAGATTAAGTTGCTTTTATTGTACTATTCGGTTGATCGATAAAGGGGTTGGTCAACTGGACCCTGCATTATTTCAATTTTAAGCCTTTTTCTTAACCATATCTATTATATTTTTGATCCTTTTTGACTTACTTTCATTTTCATCATTTATAAGCTTCTTAAAAACACATGATTTGCAAGAAAAAATTGTCACATGTCAAATACAAGTGTGAGTGTTTATCTTGGATGAGTCAATGTGTATTGGACTTATATGGAAGGATTTTACATTATCTTTAGATATAAATTGAGTTCAATTTTAGCCCTCCCAAGCCTCTAGATCTTCACCATGATTGTCTTCGGCTTGAATCTTCAAGTTGGATAGTCTGATGTTCATCATGTTGATCTTGATCTCCCTCATTTTTCTTTCATTCTTAGTACTATTTCTTCATTTTTTTTCCTTTGTGTTTTATCTTCATTGTATCCTTTCATGTACTTAGATACTCAATACCCATGTTAAAGACAAAGTCTCAAATATATTGTTATCATCAGACACGATGCGAGAAGGATCTTTAGAGGGCGTCGAAACACGAACAAAATAGCCAATAGAGGTTTAATTATCTTAAAAGTGACACAGATGTCTCATATTTAACAATATCCATACATAGGATCTTCGAAAGAAAAATGTTTTTGGGATTTTTTTAGATTTGATCGACTCCCAAGACTCTAGGATATCTCTGATTTGAATCTAATTGGTAGGAAGATTCAAATCAGTGGTGAAATTAGAAAAATGAAATCTCACAAACACAGAAATCTCAGAGAGAATAGGGAATAGAGTGGTCGAGTTCCCCATGAGCGTAATCCATATGGTGGGTGATCATATGAGGTCTTCGACCTCATAAATATTGTCCATGGTTCTCAATCCCAAATCCCTTTTTTTCGTATTTACACTTTGGTCTCTGAACTTCTTAAGTTCAACATTATTACTTGTTCTTTTTTTAAGGACTCTTCTAATATTAATTCTCTATTATGTGTGACTCATTTGGTTCATACCAAAAGTTGGATGGTGAAAATAAACAAATAAATAATTAATTGATCAATAAAAAATAGAACAATTCCAATTTTGCCTTTCTAGAAGAAAACTCTTTTATTCTCAAGGCATTTCCTCCAAACAATGTCTAGTTGGCAGGAACTCAACCAAAAGAACCTCCTTAGGTGTGAGAAGCATATTCCACCATCTCTTTATTTGTGTACCCGAAGGACCAATAATACATGGTTAAGTCAAAAAACTCTAATCCAATTATATGTATTTTGATTCATAATATAATTCCTTGTGATACCAATTAGAATCTCATCCCAATCATCACACTACTTTGGATGAATTATATGAAATCGAATCATATGGGTCACGTCTCTTTTTACTAAGAGTGATAAATTCTGTCTTGTATACTTCTATATTCACACTTATGCCTCCACTATATTTAATGAATATCTTTGAAGGCTCGTTGATAGAGAACAAAGGTTTACAAAAATAAAGGTTTACAAGTTAAGGACATTAATTCAAAACAAACACATAATTTATTACAAACATAACTAGCAAAAAATGAAAATTCGAAATAAAATTGGTTAAAATGATAGATCATCAAAACTTCGGGCTTTGATATCTTCAAGGACACTCAAATACTGCAAAAGTAAATCATCAGGACATTCTACAGAATTATTTATATCAAATAAATAGTCCCAACCTTTTTTACGCAATTGAAACTACCAAGTTGTTAGCACTTCACCCTAGTACGTGTCTCATTTAGTAATTTTGTGTAGATACTAGTGTTTATCACTTCCTCAAGATATGACTTAAAGTCGCAGTAAATTAAGCAACTTGAGAACTCTGTTTCCCACAGCATAAAAATGACTCCGTGAATGCTTCGTACGCTAGTGCCAATTTGACGCTCCATTAAAGTGTCATCGCTACACTATTGCATCCTTGCAAAATTGCCATACCAAATACTTGATCTAATTCTAATAACTCCATCCAATGCGGAGATATGCCAACTAGGACTGGCAAAACAGGTAACAGGTCGTGTAACAGGTCATTACACGATAACACGAAACACGATAAGACCCAAACACGAACACGACACGAAAATTATCGTGTCAACACGACACGACACGATAATTTTTCGTGTCACACGATGACACGAAACCTATCAGGTAAACACGACACGATAAGACCTGATAGGTTTCCATTACACATTAACCTACCCATTACACGTTAACCCATTATACGTTAATGACCTGTTAACTTGTTAAGTTGACTAAATAAGTAGGGTTAGGGAAATGTGAATATATATATTAGGTACTAAATTATAATATTTGATAATTTGGGGGTGTAAAAATAATTTATTAAATTAATGGGTAACCTATTAGATCTTAGGTTATCGTGTAACCTGAATACACGAAATTCTTATTGTGTAACTTATTGGGTTATCAGGTCAACCTGATAACTTGCACTATTTCTTATCGGGTCTGACACGATAATGATCCGATATCTGATAAGCAATACCTAGACCTGATAATTTCGTGTCGGTCTCGTGTCGTGTCATCGTGTAAATACCTGTTTTGCCAGCCCTAATGCCAACCAGTTATTTGGGAACTAACATTAACTAAGTAGCTGTCTGAAACCCCTCCCATCAAATTACAAATGAAAAAAAGAATAATAAATAAATAATTAGAAATAATCACCGTACTCTTCTTTGTAAATTCTATTCATTCTCTTTAGGAACAAAGGGAAATAACATGGGTACTACTAAAGAATGCTTGATGTTAAAAAATAATACACTTTGCTAAAAGTGACAATAAAATATTAGACTCTTCCTATTTATAGGAAAATTAGGGTGAAAAATGGGAAGCCCAGGTGGAAATTTAGGGGGAAAAATGAAGGCAAAGGGGTTGGCGGAAAATCAAGGACACAAATGGGAGGGAATTTTTTGGAAGGAAAGTAATTGGTGCAAAAATTTTCCTACACATACATCAAACCATGTTAAACTCCCCATGCACATCACATTGATTTCTCTTGTCCATTCTCAAAATCATTACAAAAACCAGTTCAATTGGCAAGCTGGTAAAGAAACGATAAGGGTAAGGGAAAGAGAAAGGGTAAGGGTAAGGAACCTATGAAGATCCATTGCACTGGGGAGAGTTCAGAGACAAGGGACCATGCTAAATATCAAAATGAGATAGATGCATGGTATGACATTAGGATACCTCAGGTGAATGTGATTATTTGAAGCGAAGACGAACTGCGGTGCTCACTAGTATGGTATAAGATGTGTAACCCTAGTGCATTGCGTGGTCTGTGATATGTTCAAATCAAGGTGTTCAACGACAACATGGTGTCTCAAGCACGTGACTAAATTCTATCAATATAAAACGATCTTTCTTAGTCTGCAATGATATTTTCAAACACATTGTTTGCTGGGTCAATTGTTGCTGCCACGAGATTTGTAACTATATCCCATGGGGTAAAGATAGTGAAGAGGTAAATAAATTATGATGACAAACACTAATGACAAAAAAAAAAAAAAAAAAAAAAAAAAACTATATGAGACAAGGTATCACCTGTACTACCTTAAGATTCCGTAATTACTCTCGAAATTTTAAGAAACGAACTAGATAACATAGATAAAATTTGTCGCACCTTGAAACGATAAATAAAACAATTAGATAAACGGATTCATGTGAAATAATAACTTCACAAGATTCAAAAAAATAATGCTCTCGATGCCAAACGAGTAGATGACAAAGTATTTTACCAATCCGCGATACACAAATGATCTAACTCTGTCTGATTACGAAGATGGTTCTATTAATTATGAATGGTTTGATAAAATTATCTAGTTACTTGGTTAGAAAAGTTCAATATTTCGTTATGTATTTTTTTTCAATGTATGCTTTTTTTTTTTTCTAAGTACTTAAATTGTTATCCCATTCAATATTAATATGCATTTTCCTTAAACTTTGTTACTACAATTCTTTTAATTTATGTACTAATTTGATTAAAATTATATTGTAAAGTGAACCATGAAAATATATTTTTTAAAAAAAATCTTAAACTCATTATTAGATTTTTTTTTTTCCTTTCAGATAAAGAATTTAGAAGTAAATATCTAGACATAATTGAATAAAAATCTTATAGATAGGTCAAAAACTCATAATAGTAATAAAAAAAATAAAAATAAAAGAAGAAGAAAAATGATGCACAAAAAAGAATAAAAGGTGGTCGACATTTTTATGGTAAAAACGCTATGATGATTTTTTTTTTTTTTTTTAACATTTAAGAGCTATTTAAGATAGTGTTATAATGAGAGAAAAAAGATTGAAAGATGGTCAACATTTTTGTGGTACAAACGCTATTGTTTTTTGAATAGTGTTTTTATATTTGAAATATTGTTTAAGATAGTGGGTCCATAAAGGTTTCAAACACTTAGCCATTGTCAACGT
Organism: Eucommia ulmoides; assembly: GCA_016647705.1. Lineage (NCBI taxonomy): Eukaryota > Viridiplantae > Streptophyta > Magnoliopsida > Garryales > Eucommiaceae > Eucommia > Eucommia ulmoides. The sequence continues at coordinate 43,037,956 of CM028338.1, read as the reverse complement.
CTAGGAATCTGAAAACACTATTTAAAATCGCGACTTTACCAAGTACATAAATGCTATCTCAAATAGGATTTTTAGTAACATGTCTAAACACCATTTTCTGCAAGTTCTATACTTGGAAAAAGAAGTCCCCAAAGTGCCATAAAAGGGAAAAACCCGGAGCTCCCCAAGGGATAGGGTTGTAAAGGAGACAAGCCAAGCCGAGTCGAGTATTAAGCATTCAAACTTGATTCGTTTATTTTTCATACTATTAAAGTTTGAGCTGAGCATGTTCAAGCTTGGTTCATTTGATAATTGAATTGTTCGCGACTTTTTTTTTTTTAAAATTATTTATTAATTAATTTTAATACTTAAGAACTATATAAACAATATATATATTTTTAATAAAATTAGTTATTTATAATTGCTCCTATATACGAAATTTAAATATTTAATTTACGAGCGAATCAAAATATAATAATTATTAAAAATTAATATAAATACAAATGATGAATCTATTATAATAATTAAATTGATATTTATGAAATTAAAATAAATTGAATTAACTGATTGAATATATGAGATTGTATTATTAAAAAAAATTAAGAGTCTATTTTACTATTTTTTTCATACTAAAAATATAGCTAAATATTTGAATTTTTCACAAGTCGAACTCGAACCTATCATATTTATTTATTTAATAAATGAGTTTAATTAAAAGTTTAAATTCAGTTCGAACGAGCTATTACGGAGTAGCGAGTAGTTTAGGAACGGTTCGGTTCGGTTCGTTTACAAATGCGTAGACGGGTTAAGGGCCAACCCAACTCCTTCAATGTGGGCCTTGTTCATTGGAAACTAGGACGGCAGCATTAGGCCGATAGCCTTGAGGCGATTTCCAGCTGGCCTGCAAACGTCGCGCCTGCGCCTCGCGGGCGACCACTGCTACAACACAAGTCCGATGGCTCCGACCGACCGCCTACACCTTCCGATCTCCAAGCTTCGGAGGATCTCTATCCTGTTGGTGAAAATATTTTTCATTCAGGTAACATTTCTACAGCTATCTCCGTCTTCTTCTCTTCTCTTCTCTTCTGCTGTTTTCATTGTTTTTATTCTGAGCTCGGGACGGGCGTTTTTCAAACCTGAACTGCAATTTTGAGCCCTAGAATTTAGCTTGTAAAGTTACGTTGTGCTAAAATTCCGGAGTGAACGCTGGACGTTCTTAGGGCGGTGACCTGAAATCTATTCACCGGTTACTGTATATAAATATATGTATAGCTATAAACAAATTCATTTCCGGAGTATTGGTTTCCTTTTTTGTGTATGCTTTTGTTTTTTGGCTGAAATGTTTGTATGCGTTTGTGCTATCCCATGCCAATATTTGAAATTCATTTAATTCCTCGTGTTTAATCTGTTCCTTTTTGCTCACTCTATTTTGAGTTTGTACTAGGGCAGTTTGTGGATCTCATGGAGTTCTTCTGGTACTCTTGGATGATTTATTCTGCTTCTATTGTACCAATATCTTTTTTTTCCCCCCTTAATTGCAGTAGCCCATAAATCAATGTGATAAAATTCTTGAGTACTTTAGAAGTACATCTCCTTTATCCTGTTCATGGATTCAAGAAAAATAATGGCTGGTCTGATTCGTTCAAGGCGAGCTATATCCACTTCGGCTTATCTATGCCGGAGAATCAAACAAACAGGTAAAAATTTCAATCCATTTACCCAAAATTAGATACAATTAACTTTGTTTAGCCTTTTCATTCTTGTTTGATGATTATCTACTGTTGGCCTCAGTTTATTCACTCTCTCTCACACACATGCACACACATATTAGACGTAATGTTGATCTTGTATTTAATTTCTTAAGGTAGGTTTTGATTCCCCTCTCTCTCTCTCTCTCTGAGTGTTATGTTTGATAAATTCTTTACGTTCAAACACATCTCTCTCTCTGTTCTCTTCTCTTTCTTGAATGTTTTGTTTGTTTGATAAATTCTCTACATTCGAATACCTTTCTCTCTAAATCGTTATGTTCGCTAAATTCTCTACATTCAAACACTAGGGGGATTAGATGAGATTTATTTCCTTTTCCTTGCAGAAAATGAAATTGTTCAAATGTTTCGATCATCAACTCCCAGTGCCGAATCGCAAAACTTCGGCACAACCCGATCATCTCCACGAAAGAACACCTCAGTGAGGTTGTTGGATGAGAGATTCATCAGAATTTTGAAGATATTCAAGTGGGGACCGGATGCAGAAAAGGCTTTGGAGGTTCTGATGATGAGAGTTGACAATCGACTCGTAAGTGAAATTCTGAAAATCGATGTTGAAATCAATGTCAAAATCCAATTCTTCAGATGGGCCGGAAAAAGAAGAAACTTTGAGCATGACTCCACTACATATATGGCCCTAATTCGCTGTTTGGATGAAGCTAAATTGTTTGGTGAAATGTGGAAAACAATCCAAGATATGGTCCGAAGCGCATGTATTATTTCTCCTTCAGTTTTATCTGAAATTATAGTAATTCTGGGGAAAGCCAAGATGGTGAACAAGGCACTCTCTTTCTTTTACCAGATTAAAAACCGAAAGTGCAAGCCTACTGCCTTCACTTATAACTCCATCATCATAATGCTGATTCAAGAAAATCATCTCGAGAAAGTGCATGAGCTATACAGCGAGATGTGCAGTGAAAAAAACTGCTTTCCCGACACAGTAACATACAGTGTGCTTATATCAGCATTTGGAAAGCTGGGTCGTGATGATTTTGCCCTTAGATTGTTTGATGAAATGAAGGAGAACAGTTTACACCCTACTGCAAAAATATACACGACTTTGATGGGGATTTACTACAAATTAGGTCAAGTCGAAAAGGCTCTAGGTATAGTCCAGGAGATGAAAGAGAAGGGTTGTGCCCCGACTGTGTATACATATACAGAGCTAATAAGGGGACTTGGAAAGGCCGGTAGGGTTGATGAAGCCTATACAATATTCATGAATATGCTAAAAGAGGGTTCTGAGCTAGATGTTGTTCTCCTAAACAACGTTATAAACCTTTTAGGCCGGGCAGGTCGTCTGAATGGGGCTTGTAAGCTGTTTCAAGAGATGGAATCTTTGAATTGTACGCCGAATGTGGTTACCTACAACACTATTATCAAAGCTTTGTTTGAATTTAAAGCCCCTACATCTGAAATTGTTTCATGGTTTGATAAAATGAAGAAAAATGGTGTTGTTCCTAGCTCTTTTACTTATTCAATTCTTATAGATGGTTTTTGTAAGATGAATAGAGTGGAAAAGGGTTTGCTTTTGCTAGAGGAGATGGACGAGAAGGGATTTCCTCCTTGTCCTGCTGCCTACTGCAGCCTGATCAACGCTCTAGGAAAAGCAAAACGATATGAAGCTGCAAATGAGTTGTTTCAAGAACTTAAAGAAAATTGCGGATCATCAAGTGCTCGTGTGTATGCCGTGATGATCAAACACTTTGGTAAATGTGGGAAACTAAATGAAGCATTAAATCTGTTCAATGACATGAACAAAATTGGTCTTAATCCCGATGTTTATGCGTATAACGCATTGATGTCAGGAATGGTGAGGGCGGGGATGATGGATGAAGCTTATTCATTGTTTCGAACAATGGAAGAAACGGGTTGCCCTCCTGATGTTAATTCGCATAATATAAATTTAAATGGTTTGGCTAGGATGGGTGGACCTCAACGGGCAATTGAAGCTTTTGAGAAGATGAAACGATCTCATATAAAGCCGGATGGTGTTTCCTATAATACTATTCTGAGTTGTTTAAGCCGTGCTGGTATGTTTGAGGAGGCTGCAAACTTGATGAAAGAGATGAGGGCAAATGGTTTTGAATATGATCTTATAACATATTCGTCAATACTTGAGGCTGTCGGTAAGGTTGATGAAGAGCATGTGATGATATAGAACTCCTTGAAAGTAAAAACCTGGTACAATTGACATTCCCCTTCTGTACTTGGGTTTTGCTCCAAAATTGAGGATTTTTTCTTTTGTTTTTGCAATTAGACTTAAATTGAGATCATTTGAAAGTATTTTGGAGGGTTAAACTTGTTTAATTGGAATCACAAGAGACTTAAATTGAGATAATATAATCAAATTTGCATATTGTTTGTTTGAACAAAGAAACATACAATTGTTTTAGGTTAGTTAAATTTTTGAGCTCTATTTTATTTCAATTACACGTGACAATAGCATCTAAAGTAGAACTTAAATGGTTAGCTAGCTAATTTAAGTTTTTTTAATCCTTATAACCAAACACTAAATCGTTAGAATTCTTAATTTGACTAATTGAAGGACAACCAAACGGGCCCTTAGTGGTTCTGTTCTGGGAACAGAAGTAGAAATCTGGGAAAGATATTTTTTGGTTTCCTGAAATTTGTTATAAAATTCGGGGAACAGAACTGAAATCGTTGTTTTTTTTTTTTGGTTCCCATATTTCTATTTCTTTCTAGAAGCAAAGTCCGGGAACTAAACAGGGCCTAATCTCAATGTTTCTTTCTGACCAAGTTAAATCACTTGATGCAGCATTCCAACAGGCCATGGATGATCCTTGACTTAATCAGACTACACCTTTGGGCACCTTATTGTGGTGTCTTTGCCTTGGACCACATGCACTGCCAATATGCATAAACTCGTGGTGGTTTTGGAGCCATTTTATTTCCAGTTGGAAAGGATTTCTTTTCAATCTCGCAATAGTAAGTACACAAACACGACTTTTTTTTTTTAATGACATTCAAACAAGTTTTAGCTTAGCTCTTAATTCTGGGTAGTGTTTGATTTTAAAAATATGTTTTGTGTTTGTTTTTGGTTTGATTTCTGTGTGCCTACTAGAGCTGCATTTGGTTATAAGAAATTAGAAATAACGCATGGAAATTTTCAAGTTTTTGCATGCCTTCATTTCATATTCCAATTCCGATATCCATGAAAGTGAAACCAAACGCTAAGTTTATTGGATGTTGTTTGGTCTTTTACATAGTTGCTATGGTTTTTTTTTTTTTTTTTGGGTTTTACGGTAAAGTGTCTCCGAGCCAGCCTACGTGCACATTGACTAATCATCTCTCCGGGCGATCTTAAGGGGGTTCACTCCTCTACATCGGCTTAGTGCATTCAGGATTAAATTCAATATTTAATTCTTCAATATTTAATTCTTGAAGTGCTCCCCAAGAGAGTTGAACCCTGATTGACAAGGAAAGGGAGTATCTCCCTTTGCCAACCGGACTAACATATTTTGAGTATGTGTTTAAAGTGGATGTATAACACACACGGACACATAGGTGTATCTATACTAGGGTTGATTTGTGCATTATTATATTGTCTTATGATAAATGGTATATGAATTTGATTAATGAAAATTTTCTTGCCACTAGATAAGGTGACTCATTTAGGGATGCCTGCAATGCGGTCTAGGTTCGGCTTCGTTTTATACAAAACCAAAATCAAAACCGTGAAACATATATAAGACCAAAACCTAAATCATCTGTTTCTTTTAAATGGTTTTAAAACTGAATCATTTAATTTTATCCAAAACAAAATTAAAATCGCGAAACCGTTTAAGATTTTTAAATTTTATTAAAAAAAAAAAAAAATCAAAACCAAATCGCAAAACAACATACTATTGTTTCTTATATATGAAAAAAAAAACATAATTAAAATATAATAATAGTTTCCAAATCATTCTCATACAATTAATTTTTAATCCTGCAAAATCAACTGCATTAAAATTTTTAATCCTGCAAAAAAAATAAAAATAAAAAAAATCACTCATACATTAATAACTAAAAAAATCAATGTGAAATTGTGAACAATACTCTTATCTGCGAAGAGGAAAAGAGAGGCGAATCGAATGGGACCAAGTAAGAGCCAAGATGAAGATGAAGAGATGAAATCTTATCTGCGAATGGAGTCGAGAATCGATGGATAGAGCGGATGAGAAAAACCCTAGTAGTATAATCATATATTTATAGTAGGTTAAAGTGTAGTAAAAGAGTTAAAAATGTAAATAAATAAAAACATAGGGATTAAATTGTTTTTTTTTACCGGGGATTAAAGACTGTCAAGTAACCTATCAGAGTAATATCCTGGTTATCTCGGTCTTTCTAATCTTGATTTAGATAATCTGGTATGTAGGATAGATTATGTGCAACGGATTTTATCTGTTCTAAAATTTCAATATTTTTTGTTATTAAATGTATTCTAAGATTAAAATCTGTTTATTCTGAAAACTTTCGGGTAGAGTTATGTAGTTAATTTTGTGGATTAATACTTCTTTTTTTAGGATTCTTATTTGTTCTTCTACTTTTTCTTATCTTTCAAGGTTGAGTTTGTTGATATTTGTAATAAAATTAGATGGTGTATTACAACTCATAAAAGGTTTTTTTTTTTTTTTTTTTAAGTTGTTAAAGTCCTACTCAGTACTTACCACCTCTTTTCTTTTCCCTAATTAGTTTTATGTTGAAAAGTTTAAAGATTTGAGTTAAATGGTTTATGTATGCAATAGAGAAGCTAGTCGCCACAGATGGGCTAGAAGTCATTATGCAAATTTTTTAAATCTATTAGTTTTACTTTAATAAGTTATAAAACACTCAATATTCTAGCATGTCACCCTATCACACAAACTTACAAGAGACTTAATAATGCTAAATCATAGGCAAACAATCAAAATGGCGCAAAGAAAAGGTGCTCATAGGTTTTTTTGTTGAGATTGATTATCTTGTTATAGTAAAATTTAAGATTTTAAAAATTTCGTTTTTCAACTAGTTACCAATTGCATGAATAAACGGTAATAACTCAAGTAACTAAAAACTTTTGAATACAAATATCATTAGGAAAATAGGAGGGGTTTTCTCTTTCGGGAAGCCCCCAAAAGGATAAACACAATTTTTTTTACACAAAGTAGGAGTAGAGTTTTACAAGACTTACCTTAAAATATTTCTCTTCTAAGTATCAATGACTAAGGATTGATATCTGGGCTCAGAGTATTCTTTGGATGCTCTCTATTCTCAGACCTCTATCGCTTCTCCACTCATACTTAGCAAAATGGGTACTCATATTATTTATAGACACTAACTAGGAAACATGGTACTCTGGTTGATTACCGAAGAAATCGATAAAAGGCAACCGAAAAGGACTTGTCACGAAGGAGATAATGTTAAAGGACCAAGTTTTTCAAAAAATGTACAATAAAAGCTGTATACTATTTACTGTCTGCTTTATGAAATTGTCCTTGAAGCATCTATAGCTGACGTAAGGGATGACGCATTTTAGAGTCAAATGTTCAAATTGGTTATACTACACATGGACGGTGGCCTTTGGGTACTTTAGTACATAATCAATTTTTGATTTTCGTCCAAAATTCATATTTACAAAGATTTTATTATGAAATATTTCACACACACACGCACATACACATATATGTGTGTGTGTATATATATATATATTTTAGACTGTGTCTGGGTAGCCTTCAATGTCTTGGTGATCCAAGCAGAAATTAGGAACGTTTTCTTCGAAATCCTCTTTATCTTCTGTTATTTCTGGTGAGATATCCATGCGAGTGCTGTATGGAGGGTACTTCTTGTAATATTTTTCTTTTACTTTAGCAATTCTTGTTTCAAAATCATTTTTCTGCATTGTTACTTTCCATAATTCTTCTTCATATTATAACTGTATTGGTTCTTTTCTTTTTAGAATTCTGAAATCCACTTCCGGAATGTGTCCTTCATAGTAAATCTTCTGATGATTGTCTTCCGTAATTAAGTGGAAGGGTTCGAAAGCATAATGATGGGGTACAAAATTGATATCGTGGGCAATGTTGTCATAGTTCCATATTTTTATTTGATCTTCAAGGTTAAGGTTATCACAGATCCATGGTCTTTCTGTGGGTTGGTTGAGAGAAAATGGTTCAAGGAATGTTGGAATAATGTTTCTTTTTCGAAGTAATATTTTATGTTTTGCTTGAAAATGTAAGTATCCTTCGAAGATTGGTCCAAGGGATTTGATGGCAACTTCTACCATTTTGGTTGGGCTTTCTTAAAAAAAGTAATAAATACAAGTGGCGTGTTTCCTTCCAAAAAATTCTGTTTGACTAGGGTTGTGAAAAAACATGGCTGTTAAGAATCTATAGTCCAATAGTCTTTGTGGTGAAGAGAATTTTTTTAGTTCTTGTGGTAAAATGTTATGATATGGTAATTTAGGAGGTCGAGTTCGAGATAAATGATGGTGTACATGAGCTTGCATTTACGTTCGGCATGTTCAAGTGGAATCTCTTGACAATGTTGGCTGTTTCGGCAACATATGGTTAATTGGTAATGATTATTTGTGACGTATCTAACTTCTAGAAAAAAAGTGTGTTTGGTCCAGCTGTTTCTAAAGAATTGTTGGATGGCGATTTGGATATCTAGATCAAGACGATTTTTGTGATGGATAATGGTTGGTCTGATAAGCTGAGGGAATTAATCAAGAAAAATATGGGTGAAGAAGAAGGCTCTGATTTTTAGATTTGTGGTTTGTTCTTTGGTTAAAGAAGACGATGGATGAGATGAAATAGGTTGTTGGAATGTAGATGCTCCTTTAAGGTCACAAATAATTTTTTTCAAATAAATAAACTTTTTCTTTTAAAACCATTTTTGTTTGAGCGAGAAGAGAAATTTCTTCACTATGTTTATCACTTTTAAGATGAAAGAAATCATTTTGTAACAATAATTCTAGATTTTGAAATTCAAGATTTCTGCAATTTTGCATAAGCTGAAGACAACTTTCATATTGATTTTGAAAAATCTGTGATTGATCTAAAGGTTTGGGATCTTTTAGAAGATTGCTCCCCATAATCTGCAAAACTTTTGAACCTTTTCAAAGTGTTAGGATTAGTTTTTGTGATATTATTATTCTGTGAAAATTCAATAGCACAGGAGGATATTAAATAATTAATACCAAATTGTGATTTTGCAAAGTCTAGAGCTGTTGAAAGATCATAAAAACCTTTATAAAGTGGTTTATAATAATTATCAATTCTTTTTATTACTTCTGTCCAGTAGTGAAAGACTCTTGTTTTTAATCATTTGATTATCACATATAATAATATTTCTGATGTGCTTTGAAAGTCTGGTTTAACAAAATATTCTATTAGTGCATTTAAAATTTTTATTTTAACAATATTTTCACTTTCTAAAGCTTTGAGATTCCATATATTATCTAAAAGACACTCTTGTTGTTCGGTAATCCTGTAACTGGCTCTAAACTTCTTATTTTGATTTTGGTAAACTAGAAGTTTTGTTTTTTCATACTTTATCATCATTCTTTCCATCTGTAATGAAATCAAGTCAATATTAAGAATATATTTTTCTAGATAAATAATCTGCTAGACTGTTATCTGTTCCTTTAATATGCTCAAATTCTACTTTGTATCCGTTTCCTACAATACTATTTACAAAGTTAATCCATCTTTTTTGATGTATTCTTTTTTCATTATTTTTGTTATAGAATCTTACTATATTTTCACAATCTGTTCTAACCGTAAATTCTTTATTTAGAAAAAGTCAAAAACTGTCTAATGCATTAATTACTCATAACAATTCATAGTCTAGGCTAGTTAGTGCTATCTTTTTTTCTTTATATTTTCCTGATTCATATCTACATAATTTTTCTTCATTCTTATCAGAATATTTGTTGGACTTACAGTATAGAACTGCCCCCCATCCTTCTTGGGAGGAGTTTGTTTCCACTATTTTATAGTCTGTTTTTAAGGGTAATTGTAGTTCTGGGAGTTACTTACATTTTTCTTTGATTTTTTGAATTATTTTTATATTTTTAATATTAAATAATTTTTGTCCTTCTAGTCTAGTTTTACTATATAGTGGTCATATTATGTTTCCTAAGTCTTTGATATATATTCTAGCATAATTCAAAAGTCCTAAGAAAGTCTGAAACTGCTTAGTTTCTGTTATCTTGTCTGAAAATTCTAATATTTTTTTTTACAATATGTGGTTGTAATTTGATTTTTTTTTTCTATTTCTGTTCCCAAGAATCTTATATATTCTTTAAAGAGTTCCATTTTATTTTTACTTATTATTATTCCATTATTCAAAAATTCTGTGAATATTGTAAGTAGGTGATCCGTGTGCTCTTCTTTATTTTGCGAGTAGACCAAGATATCATCTATATATACTAATGCAAATTTTTTGTGCTTAAAAAACATGCTATCCATTTTTCTTTGAAATATACCAGGTGCATTTTTCAATCCAAAAGGTAAAACTAACCATTTAAAATGTTCATTGGGACATGAGAAAACTGTCCAAGGAATATTGTCTTTGTTCATTTTTATTTGCCAAAATCTTGATTTACAATCAAATTTGCTAAAAATTATTTTTCCTTGTATGAAATTTATTAACATATTTTTGTCTGGTATCGGGTATTTGTCTTCTACGGTGTTATCATTTAGGCGTTTATAATTTATAACTATTGTAGCTTTTCCTCTTTTTATTTCGGTATGATTTCTTACCATGAATACTGTACTACTATGTCTACTCGAACTATTTCTTATTACTCCTACTTTTTTGAGTTCGATTACTTGTTTATTAAATTCTTCTATATCTATTGGGTTGTGTTTTTCATTGACTGTTTTTATACTAAGTTTAGGTTTTTTTTTTTTTTTTTTTTTTTTTTTTTTTTTTTTTTTTTATTTAAGTGTGCTTTAATTTTATTTCTTTCCCAAAATTTTATAGGATTTTCTCCTAAAACATGTGTTTCCTCCGCTATTTGTATTATTTTGTATAATTGTTCCTTTTTACTTAATTGCTTTGAAATGTTATTTTTGATATTAAATTCTTTAAAGTAATTATAATCTTCAGGTTGTATAAAAAAGTTAGAATGGTCTCAGATTTCTTCTTCAAGGTATTTGTTATTTTCTGTATTTACTACACATTTACCATTTTTTCTGTTTGATAAATATAACTGTTTTAAATTATTGATTCTACTATTGATGGCTCTACCATGCTCTGAATGAGAGGACTCTGGTCGTAATTGTTTCGGAATGACCCTTTGTGTTAGTGGTGAAGTTATCGGTAATTTTGCAATGAAATAATTTATTGGTGTAACACTTGCCTTTTTAGTTATTGTTTCAAAATCATTTGTTATTGTGATGCTACCATTTTGGTTTCGAATAAAGTTTAAACCTATTATAAATTTATATCTGTGATTTATTTTACTTAACCATACTTGTGGTAGTGGATAGTATATATTGAAGTCATCTTCTGTTAAGAATGCTATTTGACTATCTCTAAGGAACTTATCATATTGTAATGTACTTCCATCCATTTTTTATGTTATAATTGATTGTTTTAATTTGTGTATTGCCTCTTTCGGGACAAGATCTATGTTTAAATGTGATTTTGTGCTTCCTGTGTCAATCATTCCTGTGGTGTCTAGAGTGTTTTTGGTTTTAAATTTTATTCTGCATACCAAATTTAATAAGTAGGTTGAGGGTTTTAGTGAAGTTGTCAAATCGTAGTTCTCATATTGAATTTTACTACTTTGAAGTTCTTATTCTAATGTGTTTTCTTATGTTTCATAACTTTCGTTATAATTGCTTTCGTTATCATCACTGTCATTTTCTAGTACTTTTTTTCCTTTGTCTCTTTTTATTTTCAATTTTTCTATTTTTCTTTCGTATTTCATTATTTCTCTGTCATGCTGGAATCTGATATTTTCTATTTCATATTTTAGTTTTTCGATTTTCAGCTTTAATTGTGCTATTTCTAAATATTTTTTTGTGAATTTTGGTGAGCTCTTTAAATTAGTTTTGATTTCATAGTTTTCTTTTATACATATATGACATATTTCTAGATGACATTCCAAACATTTGTATTTTCTTTGTCGACTAGGAAATCCTTTACACTTAAACATTTGATATTATTATCTCCTAAACCATATTTCCAGTTATGCATGTCACATTCCTGTCCAAGTTCTATTTCTGTTATGTTCATATAGCAAAATTCATCATTTGATTCTATATTACTACTATATTCTGTGCTACTATTATTTGTATATAATAATTTTATATTTTCTTCACTACTTGTTTATGTTATTATACTATATGCTATGGAGTCGTCCGAGTTTATGCTTACTATTTCTTCATCTATCTCTTGTATCATATTTGCATGTTCTATATTTTTAAATTTCTATGGACATCTATTGGCTAAATGTTTTTCATTTCCACATATGAAACATTTGCACTTTGTATTATTATTTTTTTTTAAATTTTTTGACATGATTAGCTTTTTTGAATTTTCCCTTTTTATAGATTCTACTTTTTCTAAGATATATTTTCTTATTTTTATAAGGTTTGTATGTTTTGTGGTTATATCTATTTTTATATTCTCTTGTATATTTTTTTATTTCTTTTATTACAATTTTTATACTTTTTGTTCAATTCTCTTTCCTCTCTATATTTTTGAGATGCATATATTATTCTTTTATAGAAATCATAATCTGTTTTATTTACTGTTTCTATTATTTTGATATTTGTGCATTGTCTTCTTAGTTGATTAAAGGCAAATATTATCCTAACTCCTATTCCTGCATTTTTATTGTTATTACTATATTTTTCCTATTCCTCTTGTATTTGTCTTCCTATTGGCCCTGATATTTTTCTAAAATATCTATATCATATTTCATCATTATAGGCTAATCTTGTTTTACCTGTTTGATATGCATAATTCTGACTAAATCCTACTATGGGTTTCAAATTTGTTATTTTCGTTTGATCTATGTTTCTTAATGCTACCTCTGTTAGAGAGTATACATTTATTCCTGTAGTTATTTGTCTAATCATATTGGTAAAGTTATATGGATTATTTCCTAAATCTTTTAATAAAGTAATAGTGTCTGAATTATCTCTTTTGTATTCATTATAAATTTTTTTCACTGTTTCACCTAATAATGTTTCTAGATATTCAAACATTCCTTATATCCTAAAACTGTTTTGCCATGCTCTAGCTGCATCTTGTTCCTACCCATCGATTATTTCTAGCTAAACTTGAGGCTCATATCTCATTAATTCTAGTATTGTTCCAGTTTGGGTGGCCGTTGGTAGTTTTTCTAAACTGTCTGGCTTTAGTCTTTTCCTCACTGGTTTTCCTGTTAAATCTATTGTTAAGGGGTTGACTCATTTTCTTGGATATCTCTCTCCTAAAGGATATTCTGTTGTGGTTTCTGATTTTAAATAATAAGATGTTCTATCTGGCATGGGAGTATTTTCATCTATTGGTCCTTTACTCGTTCCTTCTTTCGTTGGTATTATAACTGTACGTCCTCGTGGTTGTTCTATTGTACTTTCCATTTTAACCTCCTCTAGATATTTATTGACTTTTTCTAGTTCTATGTCTTCTTTCATATATTCAATTTTAATTATTGTATTAGTATCAAAATTAATATTTATACTTTCTATATCTTTAAATGTGTCTTGAGGTTTTATGTTTGGATTTCCTGCATATAATTCCTCTATTAATTTCATATTCAAGATTTATTTAATAAGATCTATTATCTGTTCATATGTGTATCATAATTTTTCTAATCTGTCATATTCATTATTTAGTAATGTGGTTAAATATTCTTCAGTTATTTTATTCTCATAATTTATATGGATAAAGTTATATTCTTTTTCTACATTAACATATGTTGTTTCTTCTTCATTATTTTTGACTATCATTACTACGGGCCTGATATTTATAATCTGTAAATCTTAAATTTAGGCTGTTATCTTTATTTTTATATGTTATGTTATTATTTGGAGTGAGTATAGTTTTATTTATGAAGCTGTTAAGGTTTTAATATGTTCTTGCATTCGTTTCTGGTCTGAATTTCTTAGCTGGGATTGCTTTTATACCTTTTGTTTTTAGTAGATTGAATATTTCTTCATTTTTAATTTTATAATTTATAGTACTATTTTCACTCATTCTTCTTATGAATCATGTACATACGATTAAATTTTCTGTTCCTATTTTTATATCATAACCTTTGGTTTTAATTCCTATTTTTATGTGATTTAAATGGTCTATTGTTTTTATTAAAAAATCAAGTATAAAATATACAATTCCACTATTATGATTCATATATATCTCAGCTGTTCCTAGGAGACTCATTTCCAAATTCCGGTGCCTACCATCATATAAACATACTAATACTTTACTTCCTAAGAATTGTCAGTGCAGTCCTTTGATGCCTATTACCACTAATCCTGTGTGAGTGAGATTTAAATTTAGTCTTATTATGTCATTATAACTCTTTCTATTTATAAGGTTTATTGATACCTGTACACTTTCTATAGTACAACTGACGGTTTATTCGTGAAAATGTCTGTATAACTGACTAATATTTATTATATTTTTTTATTATATTTCCTTTATTATATAGGTGTGTTTCTTTTATCTTTTTTAATCCTTCTTTCTTAAACTTTTCGTAATCTTTTTCTATATCTATTATTGTTTCTATTTGATTATCTACTGTTTTATTTTTCCTAAATAATCTAATACTAAGACTTATTTTTAACTGGTCATGTAATATTACTTCTTTGCCACTCATTTTATTGTTCCGTAGATATAATAAATTTTTTGTTGTTTTTTTTTTTTTTATACTTTTCACTGTATTCTTCTTTTTTTTTTTTTTTTTTTTTTTTTTTTTTTTTTTTTTCCTTCTAGTTTTAAATTTTTGAATAACTCTTCTATTTCTGTGGTATCAACTATTTTACCTTGAAATTTTTTGTTGATTAAATCTTTTATGTCACTTTTGCTAGGTAAATGTTCAAATCCTAATTTCTTTTCTATTTTAATTAGTCTTTCTGTGTTACTAGAGTTTTGATTCTTAATATATTCTAATTTTTCACCTAATTCTTTTATTATTGTTTCTTTAATTTCAGTAGCTGTTAAAATAGAATGATAAATTTTATTTTGTCTATTTATTTGAGAATCTAAATTTTGTCCTAGGTTTATTATTAAATCTGTTAAGTTATTTAGTTGTTTATTATCTGTACGACAATTGTGTTTATAGTCTTCTTCAAAATTACAGAGCAATTTATAATTATTTTCTAAATTATATATTTTATTATAGGTTGGAAGTTCTAGATCTAAATACTCTAACTTTTTCATACACTGTATGGAGATTTTTTGGGCTCTGATACCAAGAGAGGCCCCTGGTATGTATATATATATTGGTTACATGGTTCGGCTCGTGGTTTCAGTCACGTGGTTCGGTTACGCGATTCAGTTACACGGTTACTATCCCAAAACTAAAACCAAAATCAAAATCAAAACCAAAATCACTTAATCGATTTTAACTTGGAATGGAATATGAAATGGATGCCAGTAATTTTTTTTAGACTTTTACATGCGTTCATTTGTAATTTCAATTCCGAAACTCCAATTCTATGAGACCAAACCCTACCTTAAAGAAGACAGGGTAGAAAGAAAGTTGTTTATGTTTTGAATTTTGTTAATCTTAAGATTTTAATGGACAATTAAATGTTGATATTTTTGGTGGAACTAACGAGTTTGTTGAGTGTTCTAGTGTAAAAGTTTCATTGATAATATTATCATGAAGAAATGATTAAGGATACTAAAGATGCAAAGAGACTGATGAAGAGACGAGTATTAAGAAACTGAAGATTTTGAAAAATTTAGGAGAAAACAACTTAGGTTAATTTTTACTCTTAATGTATCTTGATTAGGATCATACACGACACAAAATGAATTTATGTTTATGTGTATTTTTTTTAGGATCTTAATTAGTTAGCATATTTGCTCCAATGTAAAATTGAAGAAGAAAGATTAGTATTTAAAATTAATTAAAAGTGTCAATTAAGTTAACCTGAAAAAAAATTCGGTTAAAGGGGCAAAAACGTCGAAGATCGGAGTTAAAATTAGTTAAGGAGGATGTGTTCTAGTAAGGATCGGTCAACCGATCAATGAAGATCGGTTAACTGATGAGAAGAAGCTGGGAAATTGATAAGTCTTTGGATCGATCGGTCAAGTGACTGAGGAGAGATCGGTCAACCTATGGCTGATATCTGAACTCTCTGAATTGATCGGTTGACAGACCATGGTTGAAAAATGGCTTGGTGAGCATCCTAAATCGATCGGTCAATCGACACATTGAGGATCGGTTAATCGAAGGGCGAGTATTTTTGGCTTGGGCTACAACCTGAATCGATCGATCGACTGGTGATGTTTGGTTGGTCAACCGATTGTTTTGTTTCAGGATTTGAGGATTTTGTGGATTTGATCTAAAAGTAGCCATTACTAGCCGTTTTTGGTTGAAATCTGAGAGATATTCTAGGGATTTGATAATATTATAGATATATGGTTGTTATTTTAATATCCCTAAAGATATGGTGCATATATTTTTAGTATTTCTCAAACTGGTACATTTAATTCTTTCTATCCTATTGACTTGAGATTGAGAAATATTTGAGAGATTAAATTGAATATTTTAAAAGTTATAATTAAGTAAATTGAACCAGGATTGAGTCATATCAGTATATAGGGTCTATATGAGCAATTAAGTGTCATGACATGTAGAAACTAGCCGTTGAAGGGGTTATTTCAAATTTATTTAAATAGACCTGCGTTTTTCATTTGAGAGATATCCCAATCAATTATTCTTTCAAGAGCTATTCAGTTTCTGAATTTTCTGAAAGTCATTATTTTGAAATTATATTGAGAGAGAGTATTGTGAGATTATATTTGAAAAAAGTTCTTGAAGAAGTATGCTGAAATTATTGATGTCACTGGTCTAAAGTTTCATTACGATTTAATTTTCATTCATTTCATGATATCCTGATGAGATCGTTCCAAACTTGTGCTTTTAATTAATATTTGTTATTGTTATTAATTGTTTGGAGTTTTGATTTTTTTGAAATCATTTTCTAAACTTTAAATTGCTTAAAAATTCTTTTATACAATTTTTAGTGAAAATCTGATTACGTGCTAAATTGTTTGCTACCTATTTATTTTAAAACCAGATTTTGAAATTCTCACTTTATTTCTATCACTAGTATTTATCGGGATATTAATCGAGTTTAAATTAATCTGAGGTGGTAGAAGTTTCGAGTGAAATTTTTTTATCAATTTGTGTAATTGGTGAATTGTGTGCAGATTAGATATTACTGGGAATATCTATTTAAGGGTAGCTGAGTTTTAATTTCTTCCGGTAAAGAGATTGATGTTAGATCTTTTCCTAAAGTATAAAAAGATTAAATTACTCTTTTCCCGTGAAAAGATATAGGCGTAATTCTTCCTTACTAGAATTAATTTTGTGTGAATTGTAACAGTTCAATCTTTATCGGTGAAAAGGATACTTGGAGTAATTTGGTGAGGTTTAATTCTAAAGTCTAAGGTATAAAAAAAATTAGGTCGTGATTCTCTTTGAAATAGAATTAAGTTAATATTTAGCCTGATAAAAAGATAAAAGTTCTTCCTTAACTTGTGAAAAGAGAATTGTAAAAGTTGATTTTGAGCCTGTGAAAAGAATTATTTTGTAAGGGTTTAGTTCCTACCTGATTAAAAGAATCATAGTGGTTAGTGGGTGCGACTCTCCGTGGGGCTCGGAAGATTAGATTAGCCAAGAGTAGATTGGTGAACCAGTATACATCTTGGTGTGTTGCAATTTTATTTTATTTATTTTCAGTTATTTGGGTGTGCACCTTGTTTTAAATAACACATATTCCCTGGACCCCTGCTATAAAAGATAATAATTAATTTAAGATAAAATTAATTATTTGAATTTTTAAGTGTTATAAGTTGATAATTTGTTTTAAATTTTATAATTACCCAATTCACTCCCTTCTTGGGTGGATCACTGGGCCAACAAATTTTATATCTAGTTTTCATAACAAAATTCTCAAAGCTAAGAGCTAAATAACAACAGTTCTATCGTTTCTCTTTTTTTCTCTCTGTTGTGGTTCAAGTTTCGTGGGAACAAACACAGAAATACTAACTAAATACCACCAAAACCATCTTATTTAATTGAAGTTCTTTATTTTTTCTTAATCTCCAGATTAAAGCCGGATTAAAACTTCAGAAGAGCCCCTGTTGCTTGAAGAAAAAGCAGAAGCGGAAACTCATATGTCAGCCTTTTGCAGTGCAATTCAAGTGTTGCTGATTGTTTGGAAGTTCCAAATAAATTAATTTTGATTTTTAGATTTTCAAACCACAGTTCTCCCCGAACGGGTACTTACCTTCTTGTTTAGTATTTCTGTTCTCAGATTTTTGTTTGTAGTCCTGGAAATTGGGAACAGAAGGAATCTGTTTTCGTTCTGGTGCCAGATGAACAAATTTTTCGTAAAGTTCTGTATCTATTCCAAGTTTTCTGAGATCAGAATCTGTGTTGTATAATCCTCACTAAAAACCGTTGTGGCTTATAAACTTAGCCCAGAGGGGTGTGAATATGCGATTAAAATTTGAACCCTACCCTCTGGTACTAAATTGAACTTAATCAATCAATATTTTAATAATGGATACGTTATTAAAATAAAATCACAGGCATAAAGATACGTGGAAGCGTAAAGTGGAAAATTAAAAAAAGGGTCAGAGGCTATGGTGGGTGCCGCTTCATTACACGAGCAATAATATATACACTTCACAGCTTCCTCTTGAACTCTCATTTTATAGTTTCCCTTGTCTATTTTCCCACTTCCCTGAATTCCTCCCTTCGCTTATGTCAGTGACGTCTTCCAAGCTCCACCAGACACAAATCTCCTCCCGCAGTCTTTGAATATGATTATCAACTTGGTGATCTTTTAGTAAAATACTCATTGATTCAATTGGGCATTTAAGCAGGCTATGAATCAAATGGGAAAGAACTTCTGCCACTTTTGCCTTGGTTTGGGTGGAAAAAATAATAGATAAGAAAATGAAAAGGAAAATAGGGAAAAAAAAAAACTTGTTTGGTATAGATGGAAAATAGCAGGAAAAAAAAATTAAAAAAATAGGAAAAAAAATGTACATTTTTCTAAGCAAATTTTTTTCCTCACTAATTTGGGAGAAAAATGAGAGTTTTTCAAGAGAAAAGAAAAATTACAAGTACACCCTTGATATTAGACTTTTTAATTTTTTTTACAATTTATGAGAACACAACAACAATAACTAAACTTTTATGCCCTATTTATGAGGATAAAATATTAAATTATATTAAATTGAATTATTTTCTTTGTATTATTTTTCTTTCCTAACCAAATAACACCAGAGAAAATAAATTTTCTTTCGCAATGAATAAAAATATTATCCTCTCATTTTTTTTTTCCCAACTCTTTTTCTTCCTTTTCAAGCAAACATGCCCTTATGGCTTTAGGTGATAAAAGACTTCAAATTTTTCCTTCCTTTTCAACCAAACATGCCCTTATGGCTTTAGGTGATAAAGACTTAAAAAATAAACTTTCTAAATCGACTAGAAATGCTAGGGGTTGTATATATAGACAATGAGAAACCCCAAAATCCTATTTTTCCATACTTCCAAATTTCTCAGAAAAAAGTGAATTAAATGAAATTATCATGCCTAATATGACGAGGCGGCGCTACTGTCCAAGCGTTCCTTTTGGTCGTCCGAACAATTTCAAACACTGGATTAGTCTTCCGAATGGTTAACTAGATTGTCTGAATGCGTACCTTGCTGGCTAAACACTATCCATATGTCCAGAGAAAATGTCTAGACGCCATACAAGACCTGCATTTTTCCAAAACTCAATTTTAATCAATTTTAACTTTGAAACACATGTTGAGCTTGTGCAAGTGGTGCTGCATGTGTATTTATACGTAACGCATTGACAATCTTCGATTTTAATATTTGACGATAGAAATACACTAACACCTTAAAAACAATTGCACAAATGGAAAATACAACTAGCTAGATGTGTCACCCAATTATACCAACACGAAAATCAGGATCCTAACCTTTGAATTTGGTGACAAAACACCTACACATAAGCAATCTAACCTATCTACAACATCACAAAAAAAAAATGATTGATTAAAGATGACAAGAACTTTATTAGACTTTCCGGAACTAGGATTTGTCTGTGAAGGTCTCGGCTTGAGTTTGGTAGCCTCTTACTGGAAACACTTTAACAAAACATCATTGCATCGACATATAGAAAGAATTAAATCCGTAGTGACATATATAACAATAATAGCAAAATATTGACTCCCCCTGAGTCAATTAACTCCCACATAATAAATATATAAAAAAAATATGTAACTCTCGCATTTAATTTTTCTTATCTCAGAATGAACGGAGGACCCAAAGTAGTAAAGCATATGGTTAAAAGAGGAATAGAAGGTTTGAAATTCTTCAAAAGAATAGAAGGCATGTAAAGTTCAGGACAATTGATTTATTTGGAAAGTATGGGAGAAGGGCTCTTCTGAAATGTAGGATATTCAACAACATGAATAGTCAAAATGGAATGATGATTTGCAGAGAGATCTTAATGATTTTATCTCTAGGATATGAAAAACAACCCCCAAAATTATTAACTAGGTTGGATTAAAACTCATGGACAAGAGCATATATATTTTGTGTAATCAATGTATCAAACCCTAAATCTCTCAAGCAATTATCTTCCCTAGTTAGACACACACACAGTTGCCAATTTGTTTTTGTTTTTCTCCTACTATACATGTATTTTGTGGTATTTTCAAGTGTAGTCATTAAGTTCAACACATCCTGAAATCTTCTTCGTTTTTATCCCTGAAAGACTACATAATCCATTTAAATATATTATTTTAATTTTTAAAAATTAAAAACGTATGGTCTTCATCTAGATTATGAGCATTGCACATAATTGACTTATCAAATCCAAATCATGTCTTCGTGCCAAAAAACGAATTAGAGATAGGAGAATAGTACACAAGGAGATAAGGAGACGCCCTTAAAACGTATTATGCTAGACATGTATAGAGATAATCCATTTAAAATTATAAATATCATGTGCGCATGTGTGTAACAACCAGCGAAATGTTCATACAGATTAAAACATGCATGAAATACATAACTTTGAACAAACTTTTCCTTTTTGGTGTCGGCCTTCAAGAAATTCTTTTTAACTCTCTCATTTAAGCAAGTCAGATTTTCAAGTTTGTTTTTCAATTTCTCCTTAAAAAATCTCATCTTTTTTTTCCTTCCTAATTTTAGGACCAAGATGGCTCACACTCCATCAATAGTAGGTAGTATTTTCATTTTGAGGGGATCAAACAGGGGCTCGCACTCTATCCTAAGCGGACAACCCTTTTATTTCTATTGACAGACAAAGTATTGAACATCTTATGCATCAATCGAGCGGTCAATCTTGACTCTAAGCATATCAGTTTAAAAAAGAATTTATCTTAAATTCAAGCACATTGAACTCATATTCTTTTCTATGATAATATAAATGTAAGTGAGAAAAAACATAATATCAGTACTAATACAAATGCATCATATATGATATGCCATCAAAATAAGATGCATTGTCCTCAATTAACCTGCATCTTTTGCATGCATGATGACTAAGACTTAACAATCAAATAAATGCTTAGCCAACATATACCAAGAAAATACCCACATAAACCAATTTTGAATTTTCATAAATGCAAAAAACGAAAATTTTATAAACAATTTTTTGGGGTTTTTTCAACAACACGACCACATCACTATCATTACATGTGATGAGTTTGTTCTATTATACATTACTATGTGCTTAATTGTTTAAATCTAGGAACATGTTTATTATGTGCCTAGTTGAAAAATCTACATCACACTTAAATGTTTCAACTTGCTTGTCTAGACACTTTATGTATATCCATGCTTGTTGATATGATTAATCTACTTGTATGCACACTTATACATATAGAAATTGTTTATACTGATTATATCTATATCCCTAGATAGTATATAAAATTGACTTTGTGATAAAAAAAATTTGGATTTTCAAACTGTGCTTTCTAAGAGTTAAATTCATTACTTCTGAAATTCAATGTTTTGAAAAAACCTGATAAAGTGCTTTCTAAGATAATTTTTTTTTTCACTCAATCACGAATTCATTGGAATTTCTATATAGGACATGGAAAGAATTTACACTGCCAATGAGATTAAGTTACTTATCAAGATCTTAAATCCTCCCGCGTACCATTCCAATTAGCGGTGAGCTATTGGACATTTTCACTAAACTTTCTACGAGTTAATTATTTTTCTTAAAATTATCTTAGCTTCACATTGAAAAGATCACTTGCTATATGTTGAGTTAAGTTGATATATTGATTCTTTATATCATATTTTGTTATCGATAACATCTTATATGAGATTAAGTGCGCACCATATCTGAAGCTATTGATGAATGTAAAGTTGCCCATATCGATCTTAGTTGAAAATGGCTAATCATGCATCATGAACACGATGTTATGGTTTTCTAATTACTCTTACTTGCTTATGTGTATCATGATTGTTGTCACCATGTATTCATGCTACATCCTCTTGTACAATTAAGATGTAAAAGTGATCGAACACTTATAAATGGGCTGAATCTTAAAACTAGAATTGAACCTTAATGAGAATGTTATTAGTCTAGTTCACACTTAGCACTTAAAGAACATTCATGAAATAAAGTGTACAAAGCGTGAGAGAACAAAATAATAAATGTACAATTAAGATGTAAAAGTGTTTGAAAACTTACATAAATGGGCTGAATCTTAAAACTAGAATTGAACCTTAATGATAATGTCATTAGTCTAGTTCACACTTGGCACTTAAAGAACATTCATGAAATAAAGGGTAGAAAGCATGTGACGCACCCCGGATTTTTTAAAAAGAAAATAAATATAATAAATATAAAGCTTTATATAGGCTTTCTTGTTTTTGTTTTTTTTTTTTTTGAAAAAAAATATTAAAAAGAGGGGTTTTCAAAAGCATCGGTTTTCTCGTAAATAACTTAAGACAATTTTAGAAAAAAGAGTCGCCACCTAACATTGAGTTTAAATGGTGCGTTAGGTCACTGGATTTTTTGAAAACGACTTGAAAAATGAATTAGGTAAAATTTTGACTCCAAAAGTAAGGTCCAACTAGAGATTCATTTTTTAAGGGTTAGGGGTCAGTTACGCTTGGGGATGATGTTAGGCATCCCAAAATACCCGTCCGAAGACGATACTTTATCCAATTAAAATTTAGATCTGAATGTTATATTTTATTTTGAAATCTCTTCCTAATTTTTTTTTCTATATTTAATTTTTTTTTAGTTTCTTTAATATATATATATATATATATATATATATATATATATATATATATATATATATATATATATATATTTTAAAGAGAAAACTTATTTTTTTTTTTGAATTTTCTTAAAATAAAATAGAAAAATAAATTTGTTTTGTTTTCATTTTTATTTTATTTTAAATGATCCTCGTATGGTCACTTATCAAATATCAATGATTTAATAAGGATGATCCTTGAGGGTTTATTGTCTTGGGTTTCAAGTTTAGATTATTTTGATAAAAGGAAGAATTTTGTATGCATGTCAATTTTTTTTTTTTTTTTTGAAAAAATGGAAGATAAATTTTTACAAAAGAAATATTGGGTAGTTTGATTAGTTCATAAAAGTACCATAAAACACGTTTTGAGAAAATTTTTGTTCTTAAAAAACACACATTTTTTTTTACATGAAAATCATTTAAAATAACTCCCATTTTTGTGATTTTTCAAGGACACTCTTTTTTCACTCCCTCACAATCAAATGATAACCCTCCTTTTTCCTTTTTGTTTTCGGCAGAACCACAAACCCAAATATATATAAAAAAAAATAATAAAAAAAAATCAACTCTTTAGAAAACCTCGCTTCTCTTAACCCGTCCAAAAAAATCTCCCTAATCTCTCTCCCACTAAGGGCATGTTTGATAAAAAAATTAAATGCTTAAAACTGATTATATTAAGTACTTAATTAATTAAGTTTGTTTGATAAATGTAATTAGTATCACTTAATTAATTAAGTTAACTTAAAAATTAAGTCAAAATATGAGTAAAAAATTAAGTCAAGTCCCCTTCACTTATTTCATTTTGCTTAATGGACTCCATTATTTTTCACTTAAAAAAATTATATTTTGACCATTTTACCCTTGATCCCTTATGGGGATATAATTAGAGTTTGAATTAATGAGAATTAGATTAATTTTGGATTATTTTATGGTTTTAATTTTATTTTATATTTAAATTATTGTTATAATTTAATTTAAGCAATCAAATTACATAAAAAATACATAATATTTACATATTTTTGGATTAATTTCTACTTTTAATTTTAATATAATTTTTTTTTTAAAAATGACACCCTGATTTTATTGTTTTGTTCTTAATTTTTTTTTTCACATTATCTTGATTCAAAGGTAGTTATGTACCAATTTTTAGCATACAAATTTTGTACTTATTAAACAAATAAAAAAAATTCAGCACTTAAATTTTCAGAACAATTTTATCAAACAACCTTCTTAAATTTTCAGCACTTAATTTTCAGTACTTAAATTTTCAGCACTTAAAAATTAAGTCATTATCAAAGAAGCCCTAAGTCTTCAAGAAATAACCCCACCACCCAAAATGAAAGAAAAACTCTTTACGTAATCTCTCTTACTCCCCCTTTAGCTTTTTCCAAATTGTTGCCTATTATACGCAACTACGCCCACTCTCATTATTTTAATTTTTTTTTTTGCGGGGAAGCTGCCGCCCCTTCTTTTTTTCTTTGTTTTCTGGTAGAGGGGCACCGTCCTCCCCCCCGGTGCCCCTCTGCCAGAAATAGGACTGCAATTGTAGCCTTGGGTTGTGTGCAAAATACACACAACCCTTATATATATATTATATGTATTTTTTTTCTTGCTTTATTTTTTTAATTTTATTATATAAAAAATAAAATTAGACTTTCTAAAATTTAATTGGATTTATTTATTTGTCAATTTCATGAATTTCGAAAATGCCCAAATTTTGTGGTTAAAATGAAAAAATTGAGTTTACTTGATTTTCTTAAAATTTAAATTTTGAAAACTAAAATTTACCAAATAAAACACGATAGTTTTTCAAGATTTATTTCTATTTAATCAATTTAGTCTAGGAAATAACTTTTGTAAATTTTTATTTTGGCCCCAAAATTTTTCTTTTGACTCCCCGAACCTCAATTGGAGTTCCGACTCAAGTTTTTCAAGAGTTAATCATTTTCAAAGATTTAGATTTTTTTTTTTGAGTCAAAATTAGTCCCTTGTAGATGTCGATTTTAAGTTTTCTCAAAATTTCAATTAAGCCTCCTGAATTTTCCAATTCGACAAATTGTCTCAATTGGATTATTCGGGAGGACCAATTGAAATTATGAAACTTTTATTTAAATTGTTTTTGAGAATAATTGAACATTCCAAAGATTAATTTCAAAATCCGAGTCTAAATCTCAATCTTTCAAATTTTCAATTTAGTCCCAAAATTTCTCTAAAAGAAACAATTTTGATACAAAACCCTCAATTGGATAACCTTTCAACTTAATTGGATTTTTGAGATATTAATTTAAATTTTAGAGACTTAATTTATTATTTTAAACCTCCAATGAACAAAATTCAAGTTTAAATTAATTCTTCAAACCTTCGAATCGACCTTCCATTTTTATTTGGATATTCTCAAAATTCATAAATAGTTGATTCAACAAAAACCATCATTTTTATTTTTTGTTTTGAAATGTCATGCATGGGCATGACAAAATGCGATGTCTACAACATGAGAGATCAAGACACTAAATGTCTTGTTCCTTGATATACATGTTAAGAGAGTGTTTAGAAGCTCTATCATACTTTGATACAAATCATAAAGTCTGAATCCATCTGTCCAGTGAACCTAGATTGCCAAGCGTTTGCATATCATATCTATACTTTGTTGGGACGTTATTCAAAATATGACAAGTTGAACTAGTGAGCAGAGTAAGAAAGAATTCAAAGGGCAAAACCAATTAATAGACATCAATTGAACCTCTACAGGGAATAGATTATTTAGGAGATTGAATCTCCATGATCTTAAGAGTAGATACAAATTAGTTTGAGTTTTGTGTACTTATTGTGATTACTTTATTTACTACTTTACATTGTTGAATTTATCACAATAAGATAAACAATCTATTAAATGAATATGTTCATATTGTCTATATATTCATTATCTACTAAGGGATTGGTCGAAGTGATTTGATCTTACAGTAATTTAAGAAAAGACGAAAAAGTTCAATGATCCAATTCACCCTTCCCTCTTGGGTCAAGTTTGGGCCAAGACGATCTATCTCCCTTTAGCAAAAAGGAATTGTCCTATGTGATCAATCCTGATTTACTTAAAGTTTTTGGACAAAACAATATGATGATTAAAATAAGATTCTAATTGGTATCATAAAGTAAATCATCGATTTGAAACATATGATCGGACTAGGGATTTTGACTTTATCCCACCCTTTTGGTTCTTTTGACATAGATATAGAGAGATCGAATTGCACAGTAATTACATCTGGATGGACTCTCTGATTAAATTTCTACTAACTGGACATAGTTGTTATAAGTGGGTAGATGTGACTCATATTCTGAAAAATGTGTTAAGTTAATTTTTTTTTTTGGAAGGAAAAAATACAAAATGTTCTAATTTTTATTGATTATTTGATTAGTAAAATAATTAGTTAATTAATTTTACCATCTAACTCTTGGTATAAACCTAATGGGTCAGACACAAATAGAGAATTAATGTTAGAAGAGTCTTTGAAAAAAGAATGAATAATGATATTGAACTTAAGAAATTCAAGGGACAAAGTACAATTAAGAAAAAGAAGGGGTCCTGGGTTTGGAACCTTAGGTTATATTTATAAATAAGGGGAGGCCATAATGGCCACCCATCCAACATAGATTCCGTGAACACTGTGGTTGCCCCTCTCTAAGTTTCTCTCAGTCTTATTTGTCTGTGAGATTCAATCTTTTTTTTATGCACCACAGATTTGAATCCTATTATCTACTAGATTCAAATTAGAACTATCTCAGAATCTTGAGATTAGATATGATCTTAGAAATTCCAAGAATACTTTTATTTCTGAGATCCTTTGTGTGGATACTGTTAGAGAAGGGACATTTGCGCCATTATTCAAGGATCGTGACTCTTTTGGAGATAAGATCTTGTCGTTCTTGAAAGAGTCTTGTCAAATCACGTATCGGGATTGCTAGATATGAGAATAAAACACAAGAAAGAGGTATAAAATCTAATTTGATTTAATCTTCATGTTTATTTATTGTTTTGTATTATTGCAATCTGATTGAGGTTGAGGAAATTAGGGTATATATTATATTTATATGATTTGAAGAGTTCAACTTTATTATATGTAAATATATATAATATAAAATTTCAATATAATATATTATAATTAATAGTTATTTTTTTTTTTTATTATTTTAAAACTTTTAGGTGTGGTATCATTCGGTTTTGGTGATAGAAATTTTAGGAAAACCGGGGTTGTCTAGGGTGGTGTTAATTTTAAAAGTTTAACTTATAATTATTTACCTGCATTAATTAATGAGAAACTTTTTGAGAGGTCCCAAGATTTCAAAAATCACTTTCTAGATCCCATCTCATGTGTAAAAAAATTACTATTACAGGACTCCATAAAATGGTGTTTTTATGGGGTGGGACATTTGGAGGAATTTCTCTTAATTAATTGTGTTAAATCACAAAATTAAATTTAATTATTAATAAATTAGTTTAAATTAAATTCTTATTTTAATTTTTATTAGATAATAATTAATAAATGTGGAATTTGAATTTAAATAAGGTGCTATAGATTTCTATTTTGAATTGCTCGCTTAGTCGTACTTACAATCCATCAATGATTTTATAGTCGTTTTCCCTTTATGATGTCCAACATCATATCCTTCTTAACTAGTAAGTCTTGATAATTCCCACTAGAAGTAACTCTTTATCATCATGATTGACATATCTAATACATCTGTTAGATGACGTGGGTGTCCTACCATCCATACAAAGAATTTGTGTACTAGGTGAATTTACTATAAAAGGTTCATGAGAAACTCTATTGTCGGTTTATACGGTGTCCAACACCTAGTCGGCTAATCCATTTCTATATTCCATTAATGCTAACAGCTTTGAAACATTATTTCTCTAGAATGTAGCATTTCTACAAACAACTTCTGTTTATTGGAATGACAAAAAGTGGTGTATCATAGTTTCCATAGATACATTCCAAAACCTACATTTATGAGTCATATATTTCAACTTGTGAGTAACGAGCTTGACCAACCAATTCTCAACAGCTTGAGACTCGTCTTCCGCCCACACCATATCTCATACGTGTCTCTTGAATTGAAATAATAGGAATCTTATTTAGTAAATGCGTTGCAATAAAAAAAGAGCATTTCCCAAAATGGGAGAAGTAGTATGACTCATAATTGATCTAAACATACTTAATATGGTCGAGTACATGATGGTCCTAAAATGATACTAGATAGATTAGTATTTTACCACCTCAATCCAATCGTAGAGTTTTAATACATTTTCATTTGTTTTTTTGCTTTTAATCTGAGTAAGTATTAAATTTTGTATCTCAATAAATACACCAACCCCAATCTAGAGTAGGGGTTGTGAAGTTTAAAAAACATTATGAGCTTCCAAAGTCCGTGGGCTCACATACGTTAGTATATGTTGAGCACTATTTTGGTTCATTTATTGATCATTTATACTTACTAACATTCTATCTAAAAGTATGTCTTTTGAAAACTAGGAAATTCTAAAGTTACCTTTCCAATGCTCAATTTGAATGTAGTGAAAACACTCCCCTTTCTATGATTTATTCCTTTAATTGATCTAATCTTTCGGCTATTTGAGAAGAAACAATATCCCCTCTTACTTATTCTTGGAGGAAGAAGTTTTGTTCAAAACTAAAAACTATCACTTTGACTTTTCAAGGTCCTATGGTTATCTTCAATAAAATTAGAAGTAGAGGAAAAAAGACTTCTAAATTGATTATGTCGAAGTCTACCAGAGACTGAGAGAATGAGTCTGACATATTTGTAGAAATTAATCTACTGCCAGTTTTGGGAGTCTAGAGAGATCCTACATCCTTCATGTTTTAACAATGGCCAATCATCTTGGGCTGAAGCCTACCAGAAAATAATCCTACCGCCATGTTGCCCAAAGAAACTCCATTTGAGATGTTATATATTGCTGTGCAATTGTGCTTGGCATAAGGAGACTCCAAGCGTTCACTACCATATATGAGTTCAACAGACTTTTGTACTGTATCTAGAACTCATTACTTGATGTTATCTAATAACATCATGCCTACTTATAATCCTCCTGCTATTGTCAAATAGTTATATGTTTCTCTTCCGTGTTTTGTTGCATAAGACAACTGGATCATATAGAACTTAGCTTGTTCTTCTGGAAGTTAAAACAAATTTTAATTTAAAAAATTATCCAAGAATTTGAGTCTGGTTAAATTAATTTTCTCAAGAACTTTAATAAGTGGTTTAGTTCATTAATATCTATATAAAGAAGTATAATTAACAAAAAATCAACAGAAAAAGAATTTATTAATTGGGGTCTTTTATGAGTCTAAATGTACTCCTACTAATATTTTTGAATCTCACATCCTTCTAGAGAGACAGATATATTCCAAATATACCTTATGACAAATTGAATAATCCCTAACATGTCGATAGCGCCCGCCCGTCAGTTAAGGAACTACCGCTCCCGGGGATAGGCAACTCTTGTCCTTACCTTGTGGGTAAGATTCAATTTAGATTTAATATCTAGTTTGATCATAGTCCACCCGAATGCTAAGGATATATCTCTCTACTTAAGTTACGCCCACCCAGCATGGTCCAAAATGGTCCTTAATGTCCACTCCACTCGACAGCTAAGGCAATAGACCGATTTATTATTTGCATGTTATAAATAAAGATAATTTCATTATGAGCTCGATTTCTAGGACACAATCCCACCTAATAGCTAAAGACTGACTTTAGGTTTATGGAACCTTGCCCAAACAGATCCCCTAGTAAAAGAGCACGAATACGCATATCTCATATGCTATCACTTTCAACTTAATATTTTCTTTGAGGAATTTCAGATTTTAGATCTCATAATTTTCTTATTTAGTTTGTTTAACTTGCATCATACGCATACATATAAGCTGAACATATGCAAAGTAAATTTAATGGTGATGGTGTGTTGTAGCGTCAATAAATTAATACTGTATACAATCTTCACATTGATAATCATGTTAAATACCATTAAGATTTAATTAGCCATTATTGTACACTTCGGATATAAAATCTAGTAGATTAATGTAAAAATATCAATGGCAACATTGTAGACGATATTTATATAAATAAGCTAGAGGGCTTCATACTATTGGGCGAAAGTCAAGAAGAATGCATAGAGTTGGTGCAACAAATTAATAATGAGGATCTCTACCAGTCTATTATGGGATTTGTCTATTAATGGTGTGAGTCCAAAAGACTCTAGTTAAGATAGATACGGTGAGTAGGATCGCATATGCTTCGACAATTAGAAGTCATGCATTATATGTTATGTATTAGAATTGATATCAATGCTATTAGTTTGACCAAGGGATGTCAATTTCATTCAGACTTAAGAGTATTGAATAATAAGGAAATGTATCCTAAAGTACTTTTGAAGAATTGAGGATATATTTCTTTTATATGGAGAATGAGAACATGCGATTGATGAATCACATTATCGAATTTCGAATTCGATGTGAATAACTATTAATCTTCTTTGGAATATTCTTATATCTTAACAGGTGGGGTCAGTATTGGGAGAATTTATAAATGAGATCCAAAACTTCAGATTCTACAATCGAGACCAAGTTTATTACCGCATCAAATGTAGTTTATAAGGTATAAGGATATAGAAGTTTAATTATCGAACTTTGGTTCCAACCATTGAGTCATGATACCTCGGTATTATGACAATGACGAGGCTATAATTTAGGACAATTAAATCTAGGTCTCATCAATATCTGATCACCAGGAGAGGTGCATGATCACACCACATTTTGTGCAATCTAATACCTCTAAACTTAGTTTTGTTAGGATTTTGAAAGTGAACCGAAAATATGCTAATTTGGAGCAGAATGGACGAGAAAACGAGAGAATTCAGCAAATCGCGTTCGACCGGGCCTAGTGGGAGGTTTTGGTCACAGATTGCACGTGCGACCAGAAAGCTGGTCGCACATGCGACCAGAGCCTTGGGTGGCGTGTGACCTCTGGTCTGGCAGAGCTTATGAAAAAGATCTCTGTCAACTACAAGGTACACTATTTTCGGTGCACCTTGCTCCCCCATATGGGTGCATCGATTTTCGGTGCACCCAGCCCTTTGGTCCCCACTTTTGACTATTTTGGGCAGAATATTTGGACCATTTTCATGCCAAAGAAGGCTGGGACTCTCTTGTAAATAGAGAGCTCAGTAGAAGGTTTTGAGGGGGAGGGAGAAGACCATATTGGGCAGAAAATTTCCATCTTTACTCACCATCTTCTCACCATTTTGTCTAAGGGAGAAAGTTGAGTTCGAAGTTAGTTGTACTGATATTTTCGAAGATTTCATTTGCGAAAATATCAGTCCACAAAATAATGAGCGGCTAAATCCCTTTTAACGGGTTATGATTATGATGAGGTATTTCAGATTTATGTAATATTGTATTTTTATTTAATTTCGGATTTTTGTGTAAACAATTGTATAACATGAATTTTGTGTTTGAAATGGTATTATTGTAATTGGATTTGATTTCAAAATATTCTTGTAGAAATTTTGGGTTAAATCCAATTACTATTAGAACATTAGATCGTGTACCTGTGGTCTCGATCTAATGGTTATACAATTGTATTCTTAGGGATTGATTATTGGTTTGGATGATATATGCCTAAATGTTAATCCATCGTAAATTAGTGTAGTGTAGAAATTAAATATCGAAGATAAATCATGCCAGAAAATAACAATCCATATATTTCTGAGTAGTTCCGGCTTGTAATTTGGAATACTCGTTTAAACAAATCCGAGTTAAATAGGAAATACAAGAAAAACATAATATCTAAAATATTAAACCCATGATTCCTAACTCGGTACTCTATTTTCTTTTGTTTCTAGATTTAGTTTTTAATCTTCTTTTATTAAAAAAAACCAAAAATCAAATCTTATTCTCATCAAGGAAGAAAAATAATCGGAAATCGATAGTTACAAGACCGATTCTTGTGGTTTGACATCCGTACTTAAAGGCACTATACTACAATATTTTGCTCGTAATTAAGAGTATTATTTTTGAACAATTAATGCAATCATGTTGTCATTGAAAGTCAATAAGGTTTCTCATTCTCCTTAGCAAGTTTTTTTTTTTGAGATTATGTGTGTGTGTGTGTATATATATATATTTTTAATGATTGTTGAGCAAGTTTATTTGTTTATTGTTCATCTTCATACACATATTATACACATTTTTTTTTTGTGATCACTAAAACTTCATTGTTCTGCTAAGATTAAAAAAAAAATAAATAAATAAAATTGTCCAATTCTTGAAGCACAATATTTTCCCCTAAAATTCTTGGGAAGATAATCAAATCAGCTACAACAAATCTGTTTTCTTGGGAGCGCAATACGAATTTCGAATTTTATACCAACAAATTAGATAGTGTATAATTATAATTAAAAAAACCCATGTCCACAACCATTCAAACTGTCTAAAACCACACTCTAAGATGTGGGTTCAATTAATTGTGAGGTGAAATACATACTGCTTCCAAAACTATTGCTAGGCAACGAAGAATTTCCCTTTAAGTGAAGCACATACAAAACAAATACCAGCGGACAATGACGAAGAAGCACTAACTCTGCGTCTGAGCCCCTATTTATTTATTTTTAACTAAAAATTTATTTAGTACTTAATTTATTATGAGTAATGGTCAATGAGTACCATAACCCAAGCCTAAGATTGTCGCGAATCTCGCTCTGATACCATCTGACGATTTTGTAAATTTGTAGTATAAATAATATTTAATAATTTTTGGGAGTTAAATGTTAATTTTAAATTGACTTTTAATTGTTTTGAGACTATTTTGTTATTTGAAATATAATTTTAAGAATTTTGCAATATAATAAATATTAGGGAAAACTCTTCAAAAGTCCCAAAAATGGAAATTATCACTCTGTAGAGTCTCATCCTCCTTCACAAAAAAGGGACTCTACAAAGTGGTGATTTCTACTCTTGGGATTTCCCAAAAAGATTCTCTTATAAAAAATGTTACGAGATTATTGAAATTTTAATGCGGATATTGGGATTGACTATTTTTAATCTCACGTGATAGTCCACAAGGAATTGAGCTATCTGTTGGATAAGATGTTGACTCTGATATGTTGGCTTGAAATATCAGATGGAATTGGTAAATGTTGGTTATGGGATATAGCAGTAGACTTGAAAAATCATGCCAAGTAGAAAAATTATCGAGGTTATGGACCTGTTGAAATTGAGATAGACTCAATCCAAGTGAGACTATCGTGATATTTTTAAATATATTTGCTGGCTGTATATATATATATCAGAGTAGCGCAACGGAAGCATTTAGAAACAAAAGATTATTTGACAATTGGTTATTTGTGTTAGGTGTTTTCGATCGAGGTGCACCCTGTCTGTAGGTTGTTGGATATAATGTGGGCCACTGCGAATGCGGATGTAGTGATGTGTGGAATGAATTTTGACGGTTATGAATTATGGGTGACTTTCGGTTATGGAACTCTACATAGAGAACAATTGTTCTAGGATTGAGTGTGACTAACATGATTGTGCGATGAGATTCTGAATTATTATCGTTTTAAACGAAATTTCGATGACGAAATTTATTGAAGGGGGTAGATTGTAACACTCTAGAAATTTATATTTTTGAAAAATATTATTTTATATAAGTTTAACATTTTTTAGGATGATTTTGTAAATTTATGGTACAAATAATATTTAATAATTTTTTGAAGTTAAATGTTAATTTTAAATTGACTTTTAAATATTTTGGGACTATTGTATTATTTGAAATATAATTTTAATAATTATTTTAAGATATAATAAATATTATCTTTACTTTAGGATGATAAATATAAAATATAAATATATGTATATCACATAGTTGTGGTGTCTTCGTTATGAGAAGACAACACAAAAGCAAAATGGTGGAGAAAAGTGAGCTAATGCCACGTTTGGCATAAAAAAGATAATTAAAATAATAATAATAATAATAATAATAATAATAAATAATAATAATATTGAGAAAGTCCTTACCTGTTAAGAAAAGTTCTCAACCTATATTACAGATTTATATATATTGGAAAGATTAAGGACAAAATAACGAGATGATAAAAGGAAGGGTTGCAGGAAGAATTTATAATGTTATTTAGCGTGAAAAATCTTTCGGTTCGGATTTCAATTTCGAATTTCAGGTAGAATTTTTAAGTAATTTTCCTACTGTGTGATTTACATTATTTTTGTTGTTGAATTTTAATTGTTAAATTTTATGAAATAATTATGATTATGTGAGAATTATGTGTGATACACATTTATATATTTATTGTATTTTGATTAAATGCACGTATTAAAGAGTTTGGAGTTCTACTGAGCATTTACTCATAACTCCACAGTTTTGATTGTAGGGTCGGTGAGAACGAAAACGACGACAAATTTTTTATTTGAATTTGTAAACTTGTATTTATTATTTATTGTTGTAAAATTAATTTGATAAATCAACAAATTATAATTGTTGCCGTCGTGTTGTAAAAAATTCTCAGATTTATGTAATAAAATATTGGTCGTTTGGATTTAATTTTAATTCTCCTTAGGAAGAAACTGAGTGACAACCCTAAAAAACCGAGTCGTTACAATAGATCCAGTCACTTAGGGCCCTATCCCAACAACAAATAACTCGATAATGTATATGATGCTTTACCAGATTCGCTAAAGTGCTAGTGGGAGATTATTGAGAGTAATCTATAGACAATCTTGGGCGGGTTTATTTATGGAAATAATCTCAAGTAATTAGATAATTGACACACCCTAGATTTTTATGAAAAAGATTAAATGTGTTTTTGGAAATATAAGTAGTGAGAGTGGTTTTCTATGCTCCAGTTTTCTCATAAAACAACCTAGGTCATCAGAAAAATAGTCGCCACCTATCATTGGTGTGCTAGGTTACCAAATTTTTGATAATTTTTTTTTTTTTTTTTTTCACAAAATGGCCTAGAATGAACTTGAAAAGGGAGAATGATGTCCCATTTCAATCTTAAGACTTTTTTCTCAAGCATAATTTGACTCCAAAAAGTGGGGTTCGGCCAAAGATTTATTTAAAAAAAAGCTTACAAATGAATTTCTCTCTCTATTTTGGCTCTCCTAAAAATAAAACGGGTCATTCGATGGGAGGTCCCTTATTTCACCCTTAATTTTAAAAAAGTCCTAGAGGCAGAGGAAACTTGTTTTTAGTCTCGCTTATTTAAAAAAGGTGAAAACATTGCATGTGCACAGTTACATGTAATAATTTTGTGTGTAAAATTGTTACATGTTACAAATACAGTAATAAGGTTATAATATTAGTTACATGTTTGTTAATATTACACTAATTATAATTTGAATCAACAAGTTTTGTTCTTGGGGAGAATTTTTTTTTTTTTTATTTTTTTTTATTTTTTTTTTTCAAAGGTTAAGTTATTTGGGTAGGAGAAAAATAAAAAAATAAAAATGCTTGTGATGCATGGAGAATTTTATTATTTGAAAAGAAACTTTTTATTTTTTTGATTTGGAAGATAGGGAAAAAGATTTTTGAATTATTTTCTACTGAAGATTTTTGGGGTCGAAGGGAAGTTTTTTTTTGATATTCTTGTAAAACAAAAGGAGTGAATTTTTTTTTGTTTTTTTTTTTAAATGTATTTCTAAGTGGCAATTTAAAAAAAAATATGTGAAAAGGAGTGATTTTTTTTGTTTTTTAAAAAGAGAGGATCTTTGAAAACCTTTTCTAAAGACAGTCTTAGAAAACAAAAAAAAATCTTTCGATTTTTCTTTGGAAAAACATGTTAAACATAGATTGGATTTTTGGTGACATTACTGTTGTTTCAGAAAATAAATAAACAACGAGTTTACCAAAATTTCTTGGGATGAGTCGCGGACTAGGTCGCTCTCTTTAAGACGTTTCGCGGCTCTGTCCAAGAACGTGCAAGCAGTGTATTAGTCCCGTCGTCCCCAGGATAAAACAGCCCAGAATTCTCCTCTGTCTAGGACGTTCTTTGCACTGTAGAAGTCCCGAAAACCAAACACCCCCACACACTGTTCGTAAAACGAACAAAGCTGCTCGGAAACCAAAATCGGACAGATTAAACAGTACCGGAACAGATCGGAACAATTCCGGAAGATGAAACCAAAAATGTTTCGGAACAGAAACTGTTTCGGAACAGAAACAGAAACAAAATCGGAACAGAAACAAAAAACCGGAACAGAAACAAAGCAGAAATAGTGCAGAAACAGTGCAGAAATAGAACACTGTTTTCGTTTTCTCTTCTGTATCTGAAAATGAGGAAAAATGAACACTATTTATAAGAGAAAGAAAATAATAAAAAAAAAACGTTTGAATCCCTTTTGTTTAAAACCGAAAATAAAAAAAAAACGTTTTAAACAATTAAAATATTAAAACGTTCACTTGAAACGTTTTTTTTCCAACGGTTCAAACATTTTCGTTTTTTTTTTTAATGTAAACTGTTTTTTTTTTTTTTTTTAAAGAATATTTTTTAAATAAATTTTTTCTAAAAAATAAAGAAGTGCCACCTCATCACACGCGCGACGCGACTCGACTCAGCCGGCGGCGGCAGCGCGCGCGTGTGTGGTAAACCGATAGGGATGTAACTCCTCTCCCCTCCACAAAATGTGGGTACCCCTTGGGGCACACCCCAAGTGTCTCACATACCCCTAGATATCCACTTTAATTTTATCTCTCCCAACCAATGTGGGACAAAAGGTTTTGAGGAAAAAACCAATTTGACACATTTGACACTTTCTATTCTAAAAATTAAATTAAAATTCATTTGTTTCTACAATTACAACCTTAAAAAACAATTTTTTTTTTGATTTTTCTTTGAAAAAACATTTTAAAAATAGATTTGATTTTTGAGTACTTTGCGATCTTAGAAAACAAAAAGTTTCTTTTGGCTTTTCCGTGGAAAAACATGTTAAAATAGATTTGATTTATGAGTGCATTACGATTTTAGAAAACAAAAAATTACTTTTGTTTTTTCTTGAAAAACACAAATTAAAATAGATTTAACTTTTGAGTACGTTTTTACTAAAAATAGATTTAATTTTTGAGCATATATTTTTTTTTTTTTGGTATACCACGAGTGTCCTCTTACTTACATAAGGTGAAAGACTATCTCGTTCGGGGTGCGTGGCTGCCCCTCCTAATAATTATTTTTTCACAGGCTCGAATCCCTGACCTAACAGAGACCCCTCAACTGCTTTAACTCAAATGTGCTTTATCACTTGAGTTATATGTTAGAGGCCGCTCAACTGCTTTAACTTAAGTATACCTTACCACTTGAACTATATGTTGTTGGTGAGTGTATTACGATCCTAGAAAATAAAAAAATTCTTTTGGTTTTTCCTTAAAAAACATGTTAAAATAGATTTGATTTTTGAGTATATTTTTGCTAAAAAAAAAAAAAAATCCTTTTTTTCTAAAGAAATCTTGCTTTTTTTTTTTTTCCACAAAAAATTCCATTTAGACTCTCTAAACAAATTTTTATGTTTTTTTAATAACTTTGTTGTGTTTGAGTTTAAACTTTGTATGAAACTGATTTTAAAAGGTTCTTCTATTAATTTTTTCATTTAAATTGGAAGGAATTAGGGACGAAAATTTGATTTTATATTTTTTAAATTTTTATTCACTTTTTTTTTCTTTTCCATTTTTTTTTCTTCTTCTCTCTGTTCTTCTTCTTTGTCGTCTCCACGATTGTTTTCACGGCTGCCTCCGCTGCCCCCCTCTCATTCTCTGTATTCCAACTCGAAAGTGACCGACGGGGGTTCCGGCTAATCGGAGACATAGCAGGAGACGGCAGCTGTGGAACCTCAGTTTGAGCGGTTGGATTCTTCTCTATTTCCTCTACCGGAGACTCCATTTTCTCATCATTTGGCTTACAATAACACTTACTTTGCTCTGGTTCAATATCGTGCTTCCTCTGTTTTTCTTATTCCTCCGTCGTTTTCCTAACAACTGTCTCTATTTTACCGTTCGCCATTGTTTCAGTCCGAATTTGAATATTGATCTCTCCCTCAACAATTTTCTCTAAACCATATTCTTCCAAAATGGCTCATCTTTATATCTTTATGTTGGAAATAATGACGAAAATACTATTTTTTAATAAATATAATTAAATATTAATTAAAATTATTTTTAATAAATATTTCTCACAAATATATTTACAATAAATAATACTAAAAAACAATAAAAAAATAAACTCTTATAGTGAAATTTGTTGTTAAATGTAACTTGTATCAAATATTACTGAATATAAAATAATTCACAACAAATATTCAAAAACTCAATACATGCAACAATAAATATTTCAGTTTGTATGTAAAATACATGAAAATAGTAAATAAATAAACTTATGCTTACAGTTCTTTGCCGATGACAATCTTAGAAATTTATACCGATCGATGTTATCGCTTAGGTGCTTGTGGTTATTCAGGCGTTTGTTTCCCGGAATACAACGATCACAATCTTCTAATACTAGCACTTGAAATCAAAGAATCCGATGAACAAAACAAGTGTTGAGCACTCTCTCTCAAAAAAAAATTATAACATAGACTCAAAGTATAAATATAGTGCAAGGTGTCCTAAGTTTCATGCTTAAATGATAATACAAACTTCTCTATTCATAGAGTGACAAATGAGTAACTCCAACATACCAAATGTCTCACTTCAAAGCCATAAAGAACACTTTAAGGCCACTAAGAATTAATCACATGTAACTCATTATTAAAATTAGTTACAAATACGAAAGGACAAGTTTTGTTTGGTTAGGAAAATTATTAAAATGAATTTAAAGAAAATTATGGAAATAATTCTCTTTACTTAGATCAACCCAAGTCTAAACCTAAACCCATGACCTATGACTTGACCTGGATCCACAATCCAAGTGGTTTAAGTATTTTTCATCAACTAATGTGAAATTACTCATTTTACATATTTCAATCAATTTCACGGGACTATTTTGAAAGACAATTTCTCATTCACATCTTATTGATTTTGACAAATTAATATTTCACGTTAATCTTCTCACCAACAATAACATATTGATATATAAAAATATATCAACCAATAATTAAATCCCATAAAAATAATTAGACTTAAATAGTCAAAAATAATTTTTTGTCTAACACTTTCTCTTCCTCTTCTCCCTCTAAACTTTTCTTTTCCATGGCGACCTGGGTTTCTTTATCCTTCTTCTTACTTGAAGATCTTCGGGCTCTTTTCTTTGGTGGGTCAGTCTCCGTTAATGGAAGCGTTGATTGTACTTTTTCAATGATCCTAGCAAACTTCCTAGGGGTCTCTCCGATGCCCCAATCGAACTCCGACACTGCTGGGTTTCCACTTCCGGCGTGAGATTTAAGGTACTACTCTAACTGTTTTCGATTACTAATTTCCTATCCAGTGGGAGCAATGAATACAATAATATCATTCTTCTTAGGAGTGCCTCTTTCCTTTGGGAAAAACTGGTATCAAATAGAAGATCCATCATTTTCGAAGAAGATGGCTTCGATGTCACCCGTGGATTGTAGTTGGGATGGTTTGGGGGCTTGACGGGGTTTGAGAGGAAAGAGATGTTGTGCGGAAGCGTGTCGGGTGAACCCAACACAGAACAAATATTATAGAGATGAAATGAAAATACATACACACACTCACAAACAATAACACAAGATTTAATGAGGTTCAGCAATTTTGCCTACTCCTCGGGAGCAACTATGGAACTTCTTTATTTGACAATAAAATACAAATAAAGAATACAAAACAAGGTCTTAAAACAACTTAAGACACTTGTGCAAAAATTCACTCAATTGTGGCTATTGAGGAATTGAACTCTCATTCTTAATGTACTTCTTCAATTGAGAGATATTGTTTTCTCCAATTGTGAGATATTTTTCTTCAATGTTAATGGTCTCAATTTATAGGGAATGTTTGAGGCTCATAATTTTGTGTGAACAAGATCCTTAGAACCTTCAACAATTGAGGCAGCCGAAATGTTGGAACCAATTTTGAATAACTCCATCTACCATTTTTGACCCATTTTTCTTCTTCCCTTTCATACCAAACAAATGTGTGAAAAATCTATTCACACCATAAAAAATGTTAGCCCAATTTTGTTGACAATCAAGCCAACAACCAACAATCTCCACCTTGGCGAGATTTTCAAATGCCATTATCACCACAACGTTAATATGAATTCTCATACTACACATCCAATAGAACCAATAGTTGCTCCTCCAAAAATCATACTTATGTATGAACAATATTGGCCAAGTTTAGGCAGTGCTGAAACTTGGCGCTTCCAACGACTTTCGTCAACATATCTGCAGGGTTATCGACTATCCCAATCTTCGTAAGAAGAATAACACCTGCATCAACAATTTCTCGAACAAAGTGGAATCGAACATCAATATGTTTGATCCGAGCATGATGAACTTGGTTCTTCGCTAGATGTATTGCGCTTTGACTGTCGCAATATATCTCCACCTGTTTCTGATGAAGACCCAAGTCTGAAATCAGTCCATGTAATCAAATGGCTTCCTTTATGGCTTCTCCAGCAGCCATGTATTCAGCCTCCGTGGTAGACAATGCTACAGTGGACTGCAAAGTAGACCTCTAACTGACTGGACCACTAGCCATGGTAAATAAATACCCGGTAGTAGACCGTCGCTTATCCAAATTACCAGCGTAGTCCGAATCCACATATCCAATGAGAAATCTTTTGACTTCCATTTGATTTCTTACAAATTTCAAACCCACATTCTTAGTACCTTTGATATACTTCAAAATCCATTTTGCAGCTTCCCAATGCTTCTTTCCTGGATCATGCATGTATCTGCTAATCATACTAACAGCTTGAGAAATATCAGGTCTTGTGTATATCATTGCGTACATAAGGCTTCCAATCAAACTTGCATACGGTACTTGAGCCATATACATTCTTTCTTCATTTGTACTCGGTGACAGTTCCGCACTTAATTTAAAGTGAAGAGCCAAAGGTGTACTAATCGGTTTGGTATTTTCATCTATACCAAATCGATTTAGTACATTTTTCAAATACTGTTTCTGTGTCAGCCACACAGCCCCAACCGTTCTGTCAGGAGTAATTTCCATGCCCAAAATTTTCTTGGCTTCGCCAAGATCCTTCATTTAGAATTCCTTCTGAAGTTGGGCTTTCAACTTCTCAATCTCCACCAAACTCTTAGATGAGATTAACATATCATCAACATATAAGAGCAAATAAATGAAGGTACCATTTTTCAATTTACGGAAGTACACACAATGATCGTATTGACTTCGCGTAAAGTTATGTACCTTCATAAATTTGTCAAATCTCAAATACTACTGTCGTGGAGATTGCTTCAAACCATACAGGGACCTTTGCAACTTGCACACCAT
This sequence comes from Eucommia ulmoides, assembly GCA_016647705.1. Classification (NCBI taxonomy): domain Eukaryota; kingdom Viridiplantae; phylum Streptophyta; class Magnoliopsida; order Garryales; family Eucommiaceae; genus Eucommia; species Eucommia ulmoides. The sequence continues at coordinate 42,996,206 of CM028338.1, read as the reverse complement.
TTGTTCTTTGCCAGCAACTTTGAAACCATTAGGTTGCGACATATAAATTTCCTCATCCAAATCTCCATGTAGAAAAGCAATTTTCACATCAAGCTGCGCCAACTCCAAGCCAAATTGTGCGACCATGGCAAGTAAAATTCGAATGGAGGAATGCTTTACTACCGGTGAAAAGACTTCATTGTAGTCAATCCCTTCCTTTTGAGCATACCCCTTTGCAACCAGTCTTGCCTTGATTCTCACACTGTTTTTCCCATGAGAGTCCTCCTTCTTTGCATATACCCATTTACACCCAATTGCTTTTTTTTCCTTTTGGTAACTCTACGAGTTCCCAAGTCATATTCTTATGGAGAGAATCCAATTCTTCATTTATGGCTTTATTCCATTCCACACTTTCAGAACTTTGCATAGCTTTTTTATATGTGGTTGGAATATCTTCACCAACAATTGGTAGGGCATAAGCAACCATATCCGCAAACTTGGCTGGTTTTTGAATTGTTCTTTTTGGTTTACTAGCTGCTATCGATTCTTCAATTTGTGGAGGCCTTTGAGGAGAAGGCTCCACCTCAATTCTATCTTCCGTATCCCCGTCATTTTCATCATCTGAAGAAGTGTCTTCTGAAGGAGAATCTACTGGACTTTGAATCTCCACCTGCTGCACTAGACTGCCTTTTTTATTCTCTTCATTGGATACTTTCTTCTTCACAAATTTACTTTCGTCGAAAGTAATATTCCTGCTCAAGATCATTTTCTTCAATGCAGGGCACCATAATCTGAACCCTTTCACTCCACTGCTGAAGTCCAGAAATATGGCCTCCTTTGCCATTGGATCAAGTTTGCTATCTTCGGTCACGTGAAAGAACGCCGAGCAACCGAAGATACGCAAAGAATCATAATCTGATGCAGGTGATCCTGACCACACTTCAATAGGAGTTTTTCCATCAATTGTAGTAGAAGGCAGATGGTTAATTAGATGACATGCATAAGTAACCGCTTCTGCCCAAAAACTCTTCATCAAACCGAAATTGGATAGTATGCATCTTACTTTTTCAAGTAAAGTCCGATTCATACGTTTCGCTACACCATTCTGTTGTGGAGTTTTTTTCACAGAAAAATGCCTCACTATTCCTTCTTGTTTGCACAAAGAATAAAATAGATTGGACGTGTATTCACTGCCGTTGTCCAATCTCAACACCTTGATCTTTCTTCCGGTTTGATTCTCCACCCTCTTCTTCCAAGCCAAGAAGATCTTTAGGACTTGATACTTGTGTTTCATAGTATACACCTAGAGTCTTCTTGAGAAGTCATCTATAAATGTAACAAACTAGTGCCTTCCACTCAAAGATGCAGTCTTCGTTGGACCCCAAACATCAGTATGCACGTAGTCTAAGATCCCTTTTGTTTTGTGGATGGTCGTGCCAAATTTAACTCTGGTTTGCTTGCCCAGCACACAGTGCTCACAGAACTCCATCTTACAAGTCTTGGCACCCTTCACAAGACCCTGCTTTACTAGGCCTTGCATGGCCTTCTCTCCAGCATGACCAAGCCTCATGTGCTAAAGCTTGGTTCTATCAATAGCAGTTTCTACGGTGGCAGCTCCACCGATAAAGGTATTTCTTTGTAAGAAATACAAATTATTTCTCCTTAGGCCTTTCAAGACAACCATAGCACCTCGTGTGACTTTCAACGATCCAGCTTCCATGATGACTTTGAAACCATTTGATTCTAAAGCACCCAAAGAAATTAGATTCCTCTTCAAATCTGGTACATACCAGACATTGGTCAGATCCCTCGTGGTTCCGTCGTGCAGCTTCAATCGGATTATGCCAAGCCCTTTCCTTTCACACGTATGATCATTTCCCATAAGAACTGATCCACCACTACCGAGATCCAAACTGGTGAAACAATCCGTATCAGGACACATATGATAGGAGCACGCGGAGTCAAAAATCCACTCGTCTGAGCCAACTCTAGCTGTAGTAGCCAGAGCAAAATTTGAATCATCATCTTCAATTTGGGCCACGTTTGTATTTGTATTACCCCTGTTTTTCAGCTTGGGGCAATCAACAACACAATGACCCTTTTCACGACAAAAAGCACATTCATCATTTACCGGAATCTTCCTGCCATTTGATGAAACTCCTCTCGACTTGGAACGAGAATTGTTTCTACCTTTGTTGTGCTTTTTGGTCTCCGATCTGCCCCTCGTCATCAAAGCAGTAGATGTATTAGTTTGAGACACCATGTCACGTCTACGAACTTCGTTATTCATCAACGCGTCTGATACATCCTTGAATTTCACCGAGTCTTTTCCGTAGATCAAAGTGGTTGCCAAGTGTTTGTATGAATCCGGTAAGGAATTCAACAACACAAGGGCTTTGTCCTCATCCTTGATCTCTTCATCCAGCTTCAATAGATCGGCAATCAACTTGTTGAAATCATTCAAATGGTCCATCATAGATGTACCTTCTTGGTATTGAAATCGGAAAAACTTTCGCTTCAGATACAACCGATTCTCAATACTCTTTGTCATGTACTTTTCTTCAAGTACCCTCCATAAGTCCTTCGCCATCGTCTCTCTCATTACAAAGTATTTGACGTTCTTTGTAAGATAGAGATGAATAGAACCGCACGCCATTTTATTGATCTTCAACCACTCTGCTTTCTCCATAAAATCTGGTTTTTCCTCCAGGGTTATTTCCAAACCCTGTTGAACTAGCATATCCATCATCTCACATTGCCACATGCCAAAACTGTTTGTTCCATCAAATTTTTCAATATCAAATTTGCCATTTGATATTGACAGTTTTGTTTGTGAACTGGAAGAGGTTGATGGCGATTTAATCTCCTCCGTTTTCGATTTGATCTCCACCATAATCCCAAGCTCTCAACCGGAGCTCTGATACCACTTGTTGTGCGGAAGCGTGTCGGGTGGACTCAACACAGAACAAATATTATGGAGATGAAATGAAAACACATACACACACTCACAAACAATAACACAAGATTTAATGAGGTTCGACAATTTCGCCTACTCCTCGGGAGCAACTATGGAACTTCTTTATCTGACAATAAAATACAAATAAATAATACAAAACAAGGTCTTAAAACAACTTAAGACACTTGTGCAAAAATTCACTCAATTGTGGTTATTGAGGAATTGAACTCTCACTCTTAATGTACTTTTTCAATTGAGAGATATTGTTTTCTCCAATTGTGAGATATTTTTCTTCAATGTTAATGGTCTTAATTTATAGGGAATGTTTGAGGCTCATAATCTAGTGTGAACAAGATCCTTAGAACCTTCAACAATTGAGGCAGTCGAAATGTTGGAACCAATTTTGAATAACTCCATCTACCATTTTTAACTCATTTTTCTTCTTCCCTTTCATACCAAACAAATGTGTGAAAAATCTATTCACACCATAAAAAATGTTAGCCTAATTTTGTTGACAATCAAGCCAACAACCAACAAGAGAGAGATGGGTGGGGGTGTTTTGGGGCGACAAAAAGAGAGAAAGAGAGAAGTGGCAGTGGATGGTGGAGGAGAGAGAAGCGAGGTGGAGTGCGGAGAGAGAGAGAGAGGAGATAGTGGAGGGAGAGGTAGTAGAGGCAGCCATGGAAGCAATAGTGGAGTTTACATATAAGAAGAACAGAGAAAAAGACTGGAGAAGCAGAAAAATGGGGAAAAAATAAGGAAAAATAAAAAATAACAGGAAAAAAATAAAAAAATGAATAAAAATTTTAAAAGTATAATGGCCCCTAATCCGTCCAATTTGAAGAGAATTTAATTCAATTTTTTAAAAACTAATTTCATATTTAGCGGGTTAAAACTGAAATTCAACAAAGTTATTAAATAACATAAAAAATAAATAAATATAAAAATCTAACAATACTTAGAGGTCCAATTTTTTTTTTTTTTTTACTTTTTTTAGGAGAGATAAAGTGGAGATAAAAGAGGGGGAAAATATTTAACAAAACCCTATTGTCGCTTTTGATAGGTTTAAAACAAGATCTTTTATTTTTTGAAGGACTAAAGAAAATTTAAGATAAATATAGGAAATATATAATGCATTGGGATTATTTTTCTCCCTGTCAATTTAACCTAAACTCAAATCCGGCCTGGGGAAGTGCCTTTTTAAACCTACCGTTTAAAATTTCGTACAAGTTTGGAAACCTAAATGGCCGTATATAAGACTCTCACTTTTCCAGATTTTTAGTTAAGATTTTTCTTTTTTTAAAATTTTTAGCAAACCAAGAGCATAATTACTGAGATTTTTTTTTTTAATTTTTTTTTAATTTTTTTTTTTTTTTTTTTTTTGTATAATCAAAACAAAATAAATGTAAAGAAATAAACATACATATAACATGCTGAAAAGAAAAAAAGTACAGGAAATGAAAATGTGGAAAATAAAATTGCCTAAAATAAACCTTTGTGCCATTACGACATTTATTCGAGCCAAATGGCCACGTATACTTTACCATAATGACACTTAAAAAGAAAAAAAGTACGGGGAAGTAAATTTCAAAAAATAAAAGTGTGTATTATAAACCTATATGTTCTTTATTTTTCTTCAAGCCAAGTGACCACATTCACTTTACCGTGACGATGCTAAAAAGAAAAAAGTAAAATGCGTAAAATCAACAATAACAACAACTAAACATTTGTCTCACTTATGTAGGGTCGACTACATGAATCCTTTTAACACCATAGTGATCGATCAAGGGCCATATCGATCAAATATTACTTAAAAATTGATAAATTTTTTAAGTCAAATATAATTCACTTATTTTTTTTAGCACTTTTCCTTTAAAACAATCAAATATCAATCGATGAAAACTATTATTCAACATCAATACTATAAAATTTTACAAAAAAAGAAAATTGAATATAAACAATTATAGATAGAAAAAAAATACTAAATTGATACAACAACAATAACAACAACTAAGTCTTTGTCCCACTTATGTAGGGTTGACTACATGTATCCATTTACGTCATAGATATCGATCAAGGGCCATGCCGTCAGATTTAATGTCGCCAAATCATTTCTAATAGTCTCGTTCAACATCTTCTTAGGTCTCTCTCTCTCTTTCTCCATTTCTATCTTTAGTAATCCCTTAAACTTAAACTAAATCATATTTTCTCACTGGTGCTTTTATGGGTCTTCTATGCACATGCCCAAACCACCGTAAATAATTTTTTCTAATTTTCTCTTCGATGGGTGCTATTCCTAAATTCTCTCTAATAGTTTCATTCTTAATTTTATCAATTCTCGTCTTCCCACTCATCCACTGCAACATCCCTATTTCTGTCACTTCAATTTTTTGGACATGATTCGTTTTTACTGCCCAATATTCTGAACCATAAAGAAGCGCTAGTCTTATAGCAGTTTTGTAGATATTTCCTTTAATTTTCAACGGAATTCTGCGATCACAAATCACTCCAACTGTACTTCTCCACTTTAACCAATCTGTCTTGATTCTATGCGTAATATGCTTCTCGATTTTACCATTACTCTGAATCATTGAACCTAAATACCTAAAATGATCAACCTTCGACACCTCTTCGTCTTCAATTTTGACCACACCACCCTCCCTCCGGGTATTACTAAAGTTGCCAATGCATGTATTCCGTTTTACTTCTGCTAACCTTCAAACCTTTAGACTCTAATGCATCTCTCCATCTTTCTAACTTAGTATTAAGACCTATTCTACTTTCGTCTACTAATACGATGTCATCCACAAACAATATACTCCAAGGTACTCCATCTTGAATATGTTTTGTGAGCTCATCAATCACTAGAATGAAGAGGTAAGAACTTAAAGATGATCCTTAATGTAAGCCTATATTAATAGAAAATGCATAAATATCGCCTCCTCTTGTTTGAACATTAGTGACTATACATTTATACATATCCTTAATTACCTCGATGTACACATTGAATACCTATTTCTTGTCTATACCACAAAACTTCTCTGGGTACCCTACCATAAAACTTTTCTAGGTTCACAAATACCATATGTAAATCTCTCTTATTTTCTCTATATTTTTCATTAATCTCTTGAGTAAATAGATAGTTTCAGTGGTTGATCGGCTGAGCATAAATTTAAATTGATTTTCTTCTATGCTCATTTATTGTATTATTCAATATTTTATCACTCTTTCCTAAAGTTTTATAGTATAACTCATAAGTTTTATGCACCGATAGTTCGTGCAATTTTGAACATCCCCTTTATTTTTATAGATGGGTACTAAGATACTCTTCATCCAGTCGCTAGACATTCTATTAGTTTTCAAAATGTCATTAAAAAGTCTAGTCAAACACTCTATCCCAATATCTCCTAAATGTTTTCACATCTCTATAGGGATTTCATCTGACCATACTGCTTTTCCAATTCGCATATTCCTTAGTGCTATTTTAACTTCCGAAACCTTAATTCTTCTATAAAACCTATAAATATTATCAGAAGATAAACTAGGTAACTCTAGTTTTAGAATCCCCGATGTCATTCTCATTAAATAAATTATAAAAATAATTTCTCCATCGTTCCATAATCTCTTCATCTTTCACCAGTACTTTTTCATTAGTGTCTTTGATGCATCTGACACTTCCAATATCTCTAGTCTTTCGTTCAAGTTGCCTAACAAGTTTAAATATATCCCTCTCTCCCTCTTTTGTATCTAAATTTTGATATAAATTATCATACGCCCTAAATTTTGATTCCTTAATTGTTTTTCTCATCTCCGTTTTTGCATGTTTATACTTCTCTAAACTTTCCCGACTTCAATATTTTTGCCATTCTTTATAAGCTATTTTCTTGTCCTGATTGGCATTTTGGACCTTCTCATTCCATCACCAACTTTCTTTATATCGTGGTCTTCTTCATCTACCAACTCCTAAAACTTCTTTTCCTATCTCTCTAATATGACTTACCATATCAATACATATTTTGTTCACATTCTTAGTCACTTTTATAACTCATCATTGCTAATTTTATCCTTAAACAACTCCATCTTTTTACCTCTTAGATTTCTCCAACGTATCCTTGCATGCCTACTTATCTTAGACTCCCGTTTCTACCCCTGAAACTTAAGATCAATTACCATTAGTCTATATTGGGTAGCAATACTCTCTCTAGGTATGACTTTATAGTTTTTACATATTAAATGTTCACTCGCCCTAGTAAGGACAAAATTTATCTGGCTATTCCTTTGACCACTCTTAAATATGATAATGTGTTCTTCTCTTTTACTGAATCATGTATTTAGAAGAACTAAATCATACGCCATATAAAAATCTAAAATAATCTCACCCATTGTGTTATTCTCTCCAAATCCATAATTACCATGTACTTTCTCGAAGGTCCCCATTTCCTTTCCGACATATCCATTTAAGTCTCCCCCAATAAATATTTTTTCTTATATAGGTATACTTTGAACTACTTCGTCCAAAATTCTCCCAAAATTCTTGTCTAACATTGTCTTACAGTCCAACTTGAGGAGTGTACACACTAATAATGTTAATCATCTCTCCTCCAATCACCAGCTTCATAACCATCATCCTATCATTAATTCTCCTATATCAACAACGCTATCCTTTAAATCTCTATCTACCATGATGCCCACCTTATTCCTATGTTTGTCCTTCCATGTATACCATAATTTATATCCCGTACTCTCAATTTCTCTAGATTTCTCTCCAACCCGCTTAGTTTCCTACAAGTATAGAATATTAATTCTCCTCCTACACATCACATCCACCAATTCTCGAGTTTTACCCATCATCGTTCCTATATTTCAAGTTGTTAACCTAATCATATTCTCATGGACTAACTTCTTTATCTGCACCCGTCCACCATAATGCACCAATCCTCATTCATTTGACACCGTATCCGAGGGAAAACAAGGCTTGTCGCTTCCAGGCGACGCCCTAACCTACCCTAACCCATTATTCACTACATCTGGGTGGTGAAAATGTAGCACGTTGATAGTAGAGAAATGAATTCAAATGTAATAATAAACTAAGGCTAGGAACAAAAAATGACCCTTATTTTTTTAGTGTCCTTATGGTGTTTCTTCGAGTCTATGAAAACAACCACATTTTCCATAAGAACATTATTTATTTTTTTTTTCTTCAGTTTTAGGTCTTCTATTTTAAGTGAAAAATAAAGTGTAGTAGACGATAGGAAAGTCTTATCTTGACTTGGAGGTTGGTTTTTTTTTTTTTTCTTCTTTTTTCTTTGAGTTTTCTCACTTTTTATTTTTATTTTTTATCTTTCTATTTTTTTGGGGGGGATTTTAGAAGAAGGAATTTTGGACAGAATCTCGGCCTTAGAGAGAGGTGAGAGAGTTCAAGTATTCGTGTGTGTGAAATAGGAGAGAAGGGGGTTGCCTTTTATATACAGCCAGGTTGTCAGCCGACCTACTGCTGGCAGCCCCCCATTCTTCTAATTAAATGTTTTATCCCCCCTTAAATAGAAATTTGGTGTTTAGGCCTTAATTTTTATTCCAAAAAGCCAAATGCCATTTGGGAAATGGATAAAAACCCTTCCTCGAACATGCCCTTACACTCCCAAAGAAGATCCTAGGCTTGTCTAGTTCCCAATTTGGAGTGGAGGAAGCAATTTTGATACAAAAGGCAATTTTCTCTTAATTGAATGAAATTTTTCTATTTTTTCTTAAATTGAAATAAAGAACATCAAATTAACACATCAAAAATTTGATTAGATTGCCTAATTTGTGAAAAAATATGAAATTGCTTCCAATTTGATGATTTTTGAAAATGAGAAAGTTTTGGAGTCAAAAGTGAAATTTTGCTCGAATGACATGATTTTTTGAAATTGACACTTGAGAACTGAAATTAATTAATTAAGAATTGATATGACTTTGAGAATAACTTCCGTTGATATATGTTTATGATGATACCACGATATGTGTTTTGATGATATCAATATTAGTGATATGATGATGTCACATTAGACACAAATTATATGTTCCAATGTATTTTAATTGAATTATACCTTCAGTGTACTAATCAAAGTGATATCTTAAGTGCAAGTATTAAGATTCAATTATTCATTGCGTGTGCTAACCACTATGAATTTTTAAGTGTGAAATGCAGATATAATCTCGATATGAAGATCACGAGACTTAGGTAATATTAAGTCTATAAGGTTAAGTCTAAATGATGTTACTCTTAAAGAGATTATATACATTGAGTCATTAGGATGCGCACACATACATACTGAGTGTAAGACCTTAATTTTAGCACGTGCATAATGTTAGTTGCATTTTAGAATATTTAAAAATTAACGAGGTAGAATGTATTATTTTTAATTTAATTAAAAAGTTTAGGGGTCGATTAGTAATTTTAGAAATGTTCATTTTGGAATTTGGGGATTCAAATAATAACCTAAAAGAAAACTGGGGGGAGGTTAATGTAATTTGGGAAAAAGATATTATATATATACACATATATGTTCTTACAAACGGAGTGATCAAAACACAAACCAAGAAGAGAATTGACGTGACTTCTTATGGAGCAAAGATGATCCACCATTTTCATGCATATATATAAGTGTGTTCATCCATGCAATGGGGAGGAAAAGCCTCAAAAGAAGAAAATTCAGACACAAAAATAGAGAGAACGGGAAGTGGGTTGCCGGCGGTAGGGGTTCAGTTCGTCGGGGTTTCTCCGGCGTGGGTGTGGGGGTGTTCGTCGTCGATCATCCGGTGATCGTGCGGGGGTGTGTATTTTGGTCGGGGTGTGTGTGTGACTGTGTGGGTGTGTTCCTATGTTTTGATCCGGCGTGTATGTGTGTATATGTGTCGCTGTCGTGGGTGTATGTGATGATGTATGTATGTGTGCCGTTCGTTGATTGTGTTCGACGGTGTGTAGGTGTGTATCCGTGTGAGTGTGTGTGTTGTTCAGACGTGTGCGTGCATGTGTGTGACAGTGGGTGTGTGGTCATCACTGTTCAAACGACAAGGCCGTAGGTGCGACTGTATATGTGTGTGTATCTGTTCGTTCGTATGTGCGATGGGGTGTGTGTGTGATCGTTGCTATGTAGGTGAGGCGTTGACGGTGTGACTGTGTGTGTTGTGTGTGCATATGACGTTCGGATGGAGTGTGGGAGTTGTCGAAGCTGGTGAGGAGAGAGAGAGGGACAACTAGCTGCTGAACAAGGAAACAGAACAGAGACGAACGGTGTTCGTCGCGGCAGTGGCGTATCGCCGAGGCGGTGGACTTTCAGCAAAATAGAAAACGGAAAAAAAGAAGAGAAAAATGAGGGAAGGGAAAAAGAATAAAAATAATTTCGAAAATCCAATTTCTTGGCCTGCGAGCGATTCAGAATAGGTAAAAAATTCAATCGGGTAATATTGTCGATTAACTTAAATTGTTAGGTATTAAAATTTTCGCAATCGTAATAGTAATTTTCGTAAGCGTAATAACATTGTTATAATCGTTAATCTTGAATATATTGGTATGGTAAGTATTAACGTAGCGAGATGGGTGAAATAATAATTCTTCATAAGGAAAATTTTGGGAATGAGAAATATGAAATTTAGGCTTATCGTTGTTAGGTTTACAGGCGCCAGCGTCCCAGTAGGTTTTAGACGGAGATATTTTTGCAGTGCGGAGAACGAGGTAAGTGTACCGTCTTCTATGTAAATATGCAAATTTTATTTTTCGTATAAAAATGTGGAAAAATGTGTTTATTAAATTTGGACGATTTTACAACTTATGTGGATCAAGTAGTTTCTTAAAACGTAGGGGGTGGTTTCTGGTTTAACTATGCCATAGCATTAATCCCGTCAGGAGGGTATGTCCTACGGAATGGTTTTGACCTGTTAGGAAGATATGTCCTACAGGTGGTTGATTATATTATGACCTGTTCGGAAGATTAGTTTGGTAGGTGGTTGTTTGTTGATATTATGACCTGTCCACAAGATTAGTCCGACAGGTGGTTGTTGATATTATGACATGTTTGGAGGATTAGCCCAGCATGTGGTTGTTGATATTATGACCTATTAGGAGGATTAGTCGTGCAAGTGGTTGATTGATCCGTTAGGAGTGCAAATCCTGTGGGTGATACTCCTACCATTGAGAATAATAAATAGCCCTAGCACTGGTAGTCACTGAGATGGCACAGTTGTACAGGTTACGGTACTGTTGCAACTCCCGATTGTGAGATAAAAACGATCCTATGGCCAGTAGGAAAGTGGTGTGGGATGTTTTATTATACGATGAACTGCCTGGATTAATTTGGATTAGATGTATTATTTTTAAATGGATTGGTGTCGTTATATTATTTTGTTGCACTAATTGACTTTAAATATTTGGATTAGGTGCTTTAAATATATGAGTTTATTTCAATGGTGACAGGGAAACTGGATTTCTGTACGATATGTGATTATATAATATTATATTCTAAAACGTGATGTTTAATACTTATACTTGATCCATACAAAGTATTTTTATTATGAAGACAGTACACCGATAATATTTTTTGGTTTCAGGTGCCGTAAATTGGAGTGGGTCCACTATTGGCACTAGGTAGAGTCCGGAGCTAGTGTTATTTTGGAGGTGGGCTGGTCAGAGGCGAACTGTGGGAGGTTCGGTGTTTTGTGATTTTTGTTGTATATATAATTGGGACGGGTGTGTCCCATATTTTTGGAAATAAGTAATAGGTTTCGTTTTTGGAAGAAAAATATATTGATAGCGGTACACGTGCGTATGAGTATGTTTATATATATATATATATGTATATATATATATATGTATATACGACGTGTTTGGTTGGTTGGACGGAGAGTGTTATGCCGACGTCACGCCTGACATCGGGTGATGGGCGCCCGGGGTGGGGTGTGACATTTGTGGTATCAGAGCCTAGGTTATAGGTTCTGTAGACATGTCAGTTTGTCGAGCCAGTGGTGGACCTTGAGTTAGGGTGTCGGTAGATAGGTTCGGCATGTGAGTGGTAGTTCTGTTATAAAATTAAATACTGTTGTTTTTCCTGGTTGGCTAGTAGTTTATTAAATTTCATTTCAGATAGTGACGATAGAGCGTGAAAATGAGAGTTCTAGGAGTGTGGGACCCTAGAGGCAGGTGGAACCCTAGAGGCGGGAAGATAGGATGCAGGGAAGTTTAGATGCCGTCGAGAGGATTTTGCAGGCTGTTGCCCAATTAACAGAACAGCAGGCGAAAATAATGGAATGTCAAAAGGCCCAAACTGATATTGCTATGTCCTAGGCAGTACTTCTAAAAAGATTTAAGGAGTTGGATCATTCGATTTTCACCGGAACAGCGGGTCCAGCTGATGCTGAGAACTGGTTGAGAGGCGTGGGGCATGTATTTGAGGCCATGGGGATTACTGACGATAGCGGAGTTCCTCTTGCCACTTTCCAGCTAAAAGAGGAAGCCGAACATTGGTGGGAGGAGATGAAGAGGTTACTTTTGGTACCAGGCAAGGAGATCATTTGTGATCGTTTTGTTGCGGTGTTCAATGAGAAATATTTTCCTGAGTCTTATAGGTTCTAGATGGTGGAAGAGTTCATAGTTTTGAAGCAGGAGAAGATGACCGTTCAGTAGTATGAGGTTAAATTCGATGCCTTGTCCCATTTTGTTCTTGATCTGGTAAAAGTGAAAGAGGCAAAATGCAAACGATTCCAAAAAGGGTTCAATTTAGAAATTCGTTCCAGGCTAACGAGCAGACAAATTAAGAGTTACGTCGAATTGGTGAATACGGCAAAGTTGGTGGAAAAGGATGTTCAAGAAGCTGCCGAGAGTCGTGAACAATACAAAAAGAGCAGATTTGAGTTACCTAGCAAATATCCGGGTGACACTTCTTGGGGAACAATATCTCGACCCCCAGTTGCTCGGGCCACATCGATTGGCCTACCTGCTAGAAGCCGTGGTCTACAACAGTCATACTCCGGGCGACAGCAGAGTGTATCTGGATCGAGTGTTGGCCAGCAAGGGCCAAGGAGGAATCAACTATTTAGTCGAGCCAGGGTATTTGTATGCTACCAATGTGGATCACTAGATCACTTTATCAGGGACTGTCTTATGGCGAGTCCCGTATGTTTCAGTTGTCATGAGCCGGGTCATATAGCTCCGAATTGTTCGAAATTTACTGTCACCTCTATACTTTCTGCGAGCAGTATGGGTAGTGCTGGCCCTAACACTGCCTAGGGGCATGGTAAATGATTTGCTGGTAAACCTCTGACGTGGGGTCATGTTTTTGCTACTACCCGATAGGATGCTCAAGCTACTCCAGATGTGGTTACAGGTATCATGTCTTTATATGATAGAGATGCACGTGTACTTATTGATATCAGTTCTACTTATTCATTTGTTTCGGAAACCTTCATGACGCATTTAGGCAAGGTTCCTATTTCTCTGTTATATATTATCGTTATCTCTACTCTGGTAGGTGAGTTAGTGTTGATAGATAGCGCGTATAAAGACAGTCCGCTTCAGATTGGTGATAGAGAACTATTAGTAGGTCTACTACCCTGAGTATTCATGATTTTGATGTGATACTGGGTATGAAATTGCTATCTGGTTATCATGGCACGGTGGATTGTTTTAAAAAAGAAGTTATCTTTCGGGTCCCAGGCGAGCTAGAGGTCGTATTCTCGGGGGATAGAATCATTATCCTTGTTAGCTTGATTTCAGTCCTGGAAGCTAGGAACCTACTAAAGAAGGGATGTCAGGTATACCTCGCGCATTTGATTGACACCAGACAGAATGAAGTTCAGGTGACAGATATTTCAGTGGTTAGGGATTTTCCCGATATGTTTCTTGAAGAATTGCTAGGGTTGCCAGTAGATAGAGAGATGGAATTCACTATCGAGTTACATCCAAGAACTACTCCGATATCAATCCCACCCTATCGTATGGCACCTACTGAGCTAAAGGAATTGGAGATTCAGTTACAAGATCTGTTAAACTGTGGGTTTATCAGACCTAGTATTTCTCCGTGGGGAGCCCTGGTGTTATTCGTGAAAAAGAAGGACAACACGTTAAGGATGTGTATCGATTACCGGCAGTTGAATAAGGTGACGGTTCGTAATAAATACCCGTTGCCTAGAATTGATGATTTGTTCGACAAACTACAAAAGGCTAGGGTGTTTTCTAAAATAGATCTTCGATCGGGGTACCACCAGTTGAATGTTAGAGACAGTGACGTGGCGAAGACGGCGTTTCATATGAGGTATGGACATTATGAATTCTTGGTTATGCCATTCGGATTGACGAATGCCCCTACTGCTTTTATGGATTTGATGAATCGGATCTTCCAACCCTATCTAGATCAGTTTATTATCATGTTCATTGATGATATACTGATCTACTCCCAAAGTAAAGAAGAGCATGTAGAGCATCTTAAGATTGTGTTGCAGACGTTGCGAGAAAAGCAGTTGTATGCGAAATTCAGTAAATGCGAGTTTTAGTTGGATAGAGTCGTGTTCTTGGGACATGTTATCTCGGGGGATGGTATTTAAGTAGATCCAAAGAAAGTCGAAACCGTGGTGCAATGGGAGAGGCCGAAAAGTGTGACCGAAATTTGAAGTTTCTTGGGATTGGCGGGTTATTATCGTCGGTTTGTGCAGGGATTCTTTGTTATAGGTGCCCCATTGACCCAATTGACTTGTAAGGAATCTAAATTCGAGTGGACTAATAAATGTGAGCAGAGTTTTCAAGAACTAAAAAATAGACTGATATTTGCACCAATACTCTCCCTTCCGACTGAAGGTGGTGGCTTTGTGATCTATAGTGACGCGTCACATTAGGGACTAGGGTGTGTACTGATGCAACATGGTCACGTGATCGTATATGCCTCCCGACAATTTAAGAATCATGAGCATAATTACCCGACGCATGATTTGGAATTGGCGGCGATTGTGTTTGCCTTGAAGATTTGGAGACATTACCTGTATGGCGAGACTTATGAGATATACACCGACCACCAGAGTTTGACATATTTGTTTACTCAGAAGGAACTAAATCTGAGGCAGAGACACTGGATGGAATTGATCAAGGACTATGATTGTACTATCCACTATCATTCTGGAAAGGTCAATGTTGTAGCGGATGCGTTGAGTCGAAAATCGACGGGTTCGATTGCACACATTCAAGTTGTTCATACCAATCTGTATGCCGAGTTGAGATCTTTGCGAGTTCAGCTGGCGGTTGGTCAGACGGCAGCATTGCTTGCGACTTTGACCTTGAGGCCGACATTAATCGACCGTATTATTGAAGCGCAGAAGTCAGATGCCCAATTGGGAAAGATCAAAGATGAAGTAAATAGTGGTCACAGAGCTGACTATTGTGTCAGGGATAAATATAAAGATTTGATGGTGGAAAATAGACTGTGTGTGCCTGATGATGTCAATTTGAAAAAAGATATATTGGAGGAAGTGCACAACTCAGCATACGCAATGCACCCAGGCTGCACCAAAATGTATCGAGATTTGAGAGAATATTATTGGTGGAATGGAATGAAATGGAAAATTGCTGAATTTGTCGCCAGGTGTCTCGTGTGTCACCAAGTCAAGATCGAACACCAACGTCCAAGTGGGTTGTTGCAGCCTTTACCTATTCCAGAGTGAAAATGAGAGCATATCACGATGAATTTTGTCTCAGGATTACCCCGTAGTCAAAATGAGTATAATTTCATATGGGTGATCGTTGATAGACTTACTAAATCTGCTCATTTTTTGGCTGTAAAGACGACACACTCTCTTGATAAGTATGCCTAATTGTATATTGATGAGATTATTCGATTACATGGTGTACCGGTTTCAATAGTATCGGACAGAGATTTGAGATTTACTTCGAGGTTCTGGCTGAGTCTCCAAACTGCTTTGGGTACCAAACTGAAATTCAGTACTGCCTTCCATCTTTAGACTTACGGCAAATTAGAGTGTACGATTCAGACGTTGGAGCATATGTTGAGAGGTTGTGTATTAGAATTTCCTGGTAGTTGGGATGATTACTTGATGTTGATGGAATTCGCCTACAATAACAGCTATCATTCGGCGATTGAAATGACCCCGTATGAAGTGTTGTATGGCAGGAGATGCAGAACCCCAATTTGTTGGACCGAAGTGGGAGAAAGGAAATTGCTGATGCCAGATATCGCCCAAATGATAATAGACAAAGTAAAGGTGATTTAGGAAAGATTGGAGATTGCTTAGAGTCAGCAAAAGAGTTATATTGATAACCGTAGGAGAGAGTTGAAATTTGAAGTGGGTGACCATATGTTTTTGTGTATATCCCCGTGGAAGGGCATAATAAGGTTCGGGAAGAAAGTGAAGCTAAGTCCGAGATATATTGGGCCATATGAGGTTCTAGAACGGGTTGGTGTGACAACTTATTGACTTGCCCTACCGCCAAAATTGTCCAGATTACACAATGTCTTCCACGTGTCGATACTTAGGAAATATGTGCCAGATCCTTCGCATGTGTTGACTTCTCAACCAATCGAGTTGGAAGAAGATTTGATACACGTTGAGGAGCCAGTCTAGATCTTAAGTCGTAAAGACCAGGTGTTGCAGACGAAAACGATTCCATTAGTGAAAGTATTGTGGCGTATTCATTCGATAAAGGAGGCGACGTGGGAGCGAGAGGACGAGATGATGGACAAATATCCGCACTTGTTCAATCAAGGTAATTAAAATTTTGGGACGAAATTTATTTTAGGAGGGAAGGGTTGTAAGACCCTAATTTTAGCACTTGCATAATGTTAGCTACATTTTAGAACATTTAGAAATTAACGGGGTGGAATGTGTTTGTTGATCCTAAGATTTTTATGAACAATTAAGTATTGATGTTTTGATGGAACTAATGTTTAATTGAGTGTTTCAATAATTTAAAGTTTCAGTAATAAAGACGTCAAATTAAATGGATGCTAAATGAAGATGTTAAGATGATGAAGAAGAATTAAGAGTTTGAAGAAATTAGAAAAAACAACCTAGGTGAATCTTAACTCTTAATATCCCATTTAGGAACACACACATGACACAAAATGTTTTTTTTTTTATCTTTTATGTGTGTTTTGATTAAGTTAAATTATTTGCTCCTATGTAAAATAAGAAGAAATAATTTTGAATGACTAAAAGGGAATATAAGAATATTAGTGGAGCTAATTAAGAGAAGAAAATGGTTTAAGGGGCAAAATCATAAAAGAAAATGAGTTAAAATCGTATTCAGGAAAGAGATCCAGTGACAGTAATCGACTGGTGAGTCGACCGGACATAGAAGCTGAAAGATCCTGTATCTATGAGTCGACTGATTGGTCAACCAACCAAGGAAGCTGAACTCTCTGAATCTACAAGTCGACCGATAGGTCGACCGGTGAAAGAAAGACGAACTTTATGAATCAACCAGTCGACCGGGCGGTCGACCGATGCACACAGCAGCGATAGGTTGTTTACATCCTAAATCTCCCAGTCGACTGAACGCGCTGTTTCAGGATACTATTTGATCCGAGATTATATCCAAAAGTAGCCATTTTTTGTTAGGATTTGGGAGAGATTTCGGGAATATTCTCTATATTTAAGATATGGTTCATATACTAATTAAATCCTATTAATATGGTTCATTAAATATTAATGTTTCTCAATTTGGTACTTAAAATAGATTCTATACTTATTTATTAAGATTGAGAAATACTTTGGGAGTTTAATTGAGAGATTTGAAAGACGTTTTTTAAGTGGAATTGAACCTAAATGAAGTCTTTATGATATAAGGGGTTTATAATAGTTTTTAATTGTAATGACATGTGTAAAATAACCGTTAGAAGGCTGATTACATATTCCTTTAAGTATACCAGCGAATTTGATTAGCAAAATTAATCATTCTAAGAGAGAGAATCCAAATATTATTAAGAGAGATAAGAATTTATCAATTGAGTGAGCTTTTCTAAGAGATATTTTATTAATAATTGTGTGAGCTTTTCTAAGAGAATCATTTGCTGATCATTACTGCTACCGATTTAAAGTTACATTGCAATACTATTTTCTTTCGGTGGATTTCGGGTGAGATCTTTCCATATTGCTTATTGTTTGTTTATTATTTTATATTTGGAAATTGATCTTAGAAATTGCTTCTGATTTTTGAAGAAAATAGTTTTTATAAACAATTTCTTGAATCTGATTACGTGCTCTAATTTGCTACCCATATCTTGTTAAAATCAGATTTTTGTATCTCACGTATTTCTATCACTAGTTAAGATATTAATTGAGTTATTGTTCATCTGGGGTGGTAGAATCTCCTAGTGAGATTTACTTATCAATTTTTGTATTGGTGAGCTATGACGGGTTAAATATTATTGGGGGTATTTAATCAAAGGTAGTCGGATTTCAGTCTCTTCCTGTAAAAAGATTGACGTAGTGATTCTTCCTGAATAAGAATTGTGTTTTTGAGTGATTTGTAAAGGTTCCATCCTTACCTGTGAAAACGATAGTTGGAGTGTTTGTGAGAGGTTTTGATTCTTGAGCCTTAGTGTTAAAAAAGATTAGGTTATTCTTTAACCTGTAAAAAGAAGAGGTTATTCCTGACTCCTGAGCCTTGGAAAAGGATATTGTAAAGGTTGATTCTGAGCCTGTAAAAGAATCGGTGTGCGGGTTTGGTTCCTACCTTTAAAGGGATTTTGGTTTTAGTGGATGCGACCTCCGTGGAGCTCGGGGGATTGGATTAGCCAATAGTAGCTTGGTGAATCAGTATAAATCTTTTATGTACTGCATTACTACTTTGCTATTTTTGTTATTTTGGTGTGCACTTAGATTGATTATATAATTCCGCTGTGTTATAAAGATCATAATTAATTTTGGCTTAAAATTAATTATATGATTTATTCAAGTTTAATTCTGATTATTTTTTAATTACCCAATTCACCTCCTCTTGGGTATTCTACTGGGCCAACAGTGCTATTTCTAATTTAATTAAAACGTTTAGGGGTCGATTAGTAATTTTAGAAATGTTCATTTTTGAATTTGGAGATTCAAATAATAACCTAAAAGAAAACTGGGGGGAGGTTAATGTAATTTAGAAAAAAGATATTATATATATAAACATATATGTTCATACAAACGGAGTGATCAAAACACAAACCAAGAAGAGAATTGACGTGGCTTCTTATGGAGCAAGGATGATCCACCATTTTCATGCATATATATAAGTGTGTTCATCCATGCAATGGGGAGGAGGAGCCTCAAAAGAAGAAAAATCAGAAACAAAGACAGAGAGAAGGGAAAGTGGGTCGCCGACGGTCGGAGTTCAGTTCGTCGGGGTTTCTCCGGCGTGGGTGTGGGGGTGTTCGTCATCGATCATCCGGTGATCGTGCGTGGGTGTATGTTTTGGTCGGTATGTGTGTGTGACTGTGTGGGTGTATTCCTCTGTTTTGATCTGGCGTGCATGTATGTATGTGTGTCACCGTCGTGGGTGTATGTGACGGTGTATGTGTGTGTGCCGTTCATCGATTTTGTTCAACAGTGTGTGGGTGGGTGTTCGTGTGAGTGTGTGTGCTGTTCAGACGTGTGCGTGTGTGTGTGTGGTCGTCGCTGCTCAGACGACAAAACCGTGGGTGCGACAGTGTGGGTGCATATGTCTATTCGTTCGTATGTGTGACGGGGTGTGTGTGTGCGTGATCGTTGCTGTGCAGGTGAGTCGTCGACGGTGTGACTGTGTGTGTTGTATGTGCATGAGACGTTCGAAGGGGTGTGGGAGTTACCGGAGCTGGTGAGGAGAGAGAGAGGGACGACCATCTGCTGAACAAGGAAATTGAACAGAGACGAATGGTGTTCGCCGCAGCGATGGCGTATCGCCGAGGCGGTGGACTTTCAGCAAAACAGAAAATGAAAAAAAAGAAGAGGAAAAGGAAGGAAGGGAAAAAAGATAAAAATAAATTCGAAAATCCAATTTCTCGGCCTGCTAGCAATTCGGAACAGGTAAAAAATTCAATCGGGTAATATTGTTGATTAACTTAAATTGTTAGGTATTAAAATTTTTGCAATCATAATAGTAATTTTCGTAACCGTAATAATATTGTTATAATCGTTAATCTTGAATAAATTGGTACGGTAAGTATTAACGTAGCGAGACGGACAAAATGATAATTCTTCATAAGAAATTTTTTGGGAATGGGAAATATGAAATTTAGGGTCTGCATTGCATGTTAGGTTATTTAAAAAAGAAAAAATGTTAATTTAGGCTTATCGTTATTAGGTTCACAGGCGCCAGCATCCCAGTAGGTTTTGGACGAAGATATTTTTGCAGTGCGGAGAACGAGATGAGTGTACTGTCTTCTATGTAAATATGCAAATTTTATTTTTCGTATAAAAATATGGAAAAATGTGTTTATTAAATTTGGACGATTTTACAACTTATGTGGATCAAGTAGTTTCTTAAAACGTAGAAGGTGGTTTCTAATTCGACTATGCCATAGTTATGATCCCATCAGGAGAGTATGTCCTGCGAGATTGTTTTGACCTGTTAGGAAAGCATGTCCTATAGGTGGTTGATTATATTATGACCTATCCGGAGGATTAGTTCGGTAGGTGGTTGTTGATATTATGACCTGTCCGGAAGATTAGTCCGGTAGGTGATTGTTGATATTATGACCTGTCTGGAGGGTTAGTTCGGCAAGTGATTGTTGATATTATGACCTATCCGGAGGATTAGTCCAGCAAGTGGTTGTTGATATTATGACATGTCAGGAGGATTAGTCTTGCACGTGGTTGATTGATCCGTCAGGAGTGCAAATCCTAAGGGTGATACCCCTACCATTGGGAATAATAAATGGCCCTGACACTAGTAGTCACTGAGATGACACAGTTGTACAGGTTACGGAACCGTTGTAATTCTCGATTGTGAGGTAAAAACGATCCTATGGCTAGTAGGAAAGTGGTGTGGGGTATTTTATTATACGATGAACTGCTTGGATTAATTTGGATTAGGTGTATTATTTTTAAATGGATTGGCGTCATTATATTATTTTGTTGCACTAATTGACTTTAAATATTTGGATTGAGTGCTTTAAATATATGGGTTTATTTTAGTGGTGACAGAAAAACTGGATTTTTGTACAGTATGCGATTATATAATATTATATTCTCAAATGTGGTGTTTGATACTCATACTTGATCCATGCAAAGTATTTTTATTATGAAGACAGTACACTGATAAAATTTTTTGGTTTCAGGTGTCGCAAATAGGAGTGGGTCCACTACTGGCACTAGGTAGGGTTCGGAGCTAGTGTCATTTTGGAGGTAGGCCGGTTAGAGGCGAACCGTGGGAGGTTCGGTGTTTTGTGGATTTTATTGTATATATAATTGGAATGGGTGTGTCCCATATTTTTGGAAATAAGTAATAGGTATCGTTTTTGGAAAAAAAAAAATTGATAGCGGTACACGTGCGTATGAGTATATATATATATATACACGATGTGTTTGGTTGGTTGGACAGACAGTGTCATGTCTACGTCACACCCGGCCTTGATCCATTTGAATGCTAATTCAATATTCGTTATATCTGTGCTTGATATTTACATTTTGAAACTGAAATATCTTATCAACATTCTCATTAATGCAAATAACCAGTAACTGCTAGTAAAAAATATGAGCTGGACCTTTGTTTATTCAAAATAGCATATCTCTATCAAATCTTGTCCAAATCAGATGCACCACATATGGTTGGAAAGATTATTCAAAGGGATTTAAAACCATAATAAATGCATATGAGTCCTACTTGAAATATTTGGAAGATACGATCGATTTTCTCAGAAAAAAGTTCCAGCAAATTTTGAAATTTGCTGAGAAAACTTAGTGCTAAGGAGCCTCTTTGCCATAATGATCTAAGGGACAAGTAACAACGGTTATGAGGACTTTTAACTTCATTATTGGCTGATATTATATCAACTTTGGCTATATAAATGAAGGACAAACAGTTGGGATAAAAAAGAATCACATACTAGAGTTTACAAGGGTTATATACTAAAGATCTTCAAGTTCTCATCGTTTAGAAATATCATTTTGATTCTTTCTTGCACTTATTGTGTGATCACTCTTGTACTTAAAGTCTATTTATTATTTCTTGAGTGATATTTGTGAGAAGTACTAAACACTAGTAAGTCAAAGTATTGTAATATTTATAGAGAGTGTTTAGAGCTCCAAGGTCGATTTTGTAAGTTAGATTACAAAACCATTTTGAGTGTTGTATTGAGAGATTGTACTTCATAGCGACATCCAAGCAAGGAAGATCCTCAATATCAGTAAATCAACATCAACTTGTGAAGAAGTTGAAGAAGATCAAAAAAGGCGCCTTTGGTGGTGACGGACCGATCTCGCCAGAAAGAAGATCACGTGGAACGGTTTGATCTTCACCCGTAAGAAGATTGTGAAAGGTTGTTCTTCACTCGTAAGAAGAGTGAAAGGTTGTAAACGGTTTGATCTTCACCCATAAGAAGATTAAAGATTAATGAACTAGAACTCTCCGTTGGGAGCGCGGAGGAGTAGACTAGGCAAGAAGGTCTTGTTAAACTACTATAAATTCCTTGTGTCTTGTGCCTTGATTGTCTCTATCTCTTACTCTTTACTTTGATTATTTTGATTTGATTGATTATTCTGCTGCACACACAAACACAAGAACTAACAAGTTTGATTTGATATTTTAGTAGAAAGATTGCACGAAAAGTTTTATATATTCAATTCACCCCCCTCTTAGAGCAATATCTGGGCCAACAACTTCCAATTTGATCAATTCAGTCCAAAAATAACTTTTTAAACTTTCAATTTTGACCCCGAAATTTTCTCTAACCCCGAAGCTCAATTGGAGCTCTGATTTGAATTTTGTTACAATTAAATACTATTAAAAGTTTACTTAAAATACTAAAATCAAAATTTACCCTTAAATATTGATTTAAAGTTTCTTAAAATTTCAATTTAGGTTCCTACACTTTCTAAGAAATGCCTTCATTGGTTTACTTAGGAGCCCTATTAGAGTTTTATTAAGCCTGCTATGAAACCAATTGATTTTTCAAAGGTTAATTTTGAACGTTGAGCCTTGTTATTAATCTTTTAATTTTTTTTTTCAATTTAGTCCAATTTTTTTTCACTAGTGCCAATTAATGTGACTCCAAAAGCTCAATTGAAAAACCATTTGAACTTTTAAAGCCTTATTTTTAACTTTGATATTTCATTTTCAATGAATTTTGTTTTTTAAAATTTCAAATCTGGACATTTTTATATGTCTTTTTTTTTTTTTTTTGTGCTTTTGTTGGTTATTGTTGTTAGAATATTTTTGTGGGCTAACATTAATTGAATTAATTACTTTACAAAAATGGGTTAATGGATAGTCTATTATTATTTAAGCATCCCAGATAATCAGTGATTATATTTTGATTTGGGCTGTGACGTCTTTTATGTAGAAGCTGTTGATCCTAAGATTTTGATGAACAATTAAGTGTTGATGTTTTGATAAAACTAACGGTTTAATTGAGTGTTTCAGTTAATTAAGTTCCAATGATGAAGATGCGATGATAAGAAATGAATGGATGCTAAATGATGATGACAAAGATGATGAAGGTTTATGTGTTTGAAGAAATTAGGGAAAATAACTCAGGTTAATTTCAATTCTTAATATCCCAATTAGGAACACACATGGCACAAATTTTTTTTTCATGTTTATGTGTGTGTTTTGATAAAGTGAAATTATATGCTCCTACGTGAAATTGAAAAGTAATATTTATAAATGGTTAAAATTGAATTTGAGAAAGTTAGTGGAGCTAACTAAGAAGAGAAATTGGTTAAAGGGGCAAAAATGTCAAAGAAATTGAATTAAAATCAAGTTGAGAGAGGTTCCAACATCTATTGGTTGACTTATAGGTCGACAGGAGCTTCATAGGTGAACTCTCTGAATCAATCAGTCGACAGGGAGGTCGACTTGTGGACAAATGAGGAACTCTCTGAATTAATCAGTCGACAGGGAGGTCGACTTGTGGCTAAAAGAGAAACTCTCTGAATCTCTAGGTCGATAGGCCGGTCGACTTATGAATCGTTTGGTTGACTGGAGGAGAATGAATGGTCGACTGATGGGCTGAATATTTTAAGCTTGGCTACATCCTGAATCGAGCGATCGACTGCTCGTGTTGGTCGGTCGATTGGTTCGACTGTTCCAAGATTTTTGGGATTTTGTGTTCTAATTTATTTAGTAGCCATTTTATTGTTAAGATTCATGAAATTTCTGAGGAATTTAATGATATTTAAGATACGGAACTATTATTTAAATATCTATATAGATTTGGTTCATTAAATTAAAGTGTTTTTGAAATTGGTCCTATTAATTCTTTCTATCTTATCAATTTGAGTTGAGTAAAAGTTTGAGGGACTTTATTGAAAGTCTTAAAATATATTTTTGACTGAATTATACCAGGAATGAATCATTATGATATTGAGGGTCTATTGGTGTATTTAAGTGTCATGATTTATGGGAACTTGCCGTTGTAGGGCTTGTTTCAAGTGCTCATAAATAGACCTGCTGATTTCACATAATTGAGTGATTAATATCAAGAACTATTCAGTTCCTAAACTTTTCTAAGAGTCATCATTCTGATGTTATTTTGAGAGATCAATTGTGAGATCGATTATTGAGAATTTCTTGAAAAAAAACTGATTACGTGCTCTATTACGTGCTACCCTATTTTGTTTAACTCAGATTTTGAGTATCTCACTTTTCTATCACTAGTTTGGGATATTAATTGAGTTCTAATTAATCTGGGGTGCTAGAAGTTCCGAGTAAGGATATTTACTTATCAATTTTTATTGGTGAGTAGAGTGACGGGTTAAATACTATTGGAAGTATTTAATCAAAGGGTAGTTAGTTTCAGTCTCTTCCTGTAAAGAGATTGAAGTAGTAATTCTTCTTTAATAGAATTTGTGTGCAATTTTGTAACGGTTCAATCTTTACCGGGTAAAAGGATATTTGGAGCGTTTGTGAGGTTTTGATTCTTTAGCCTAATGAATAAAAAGAATTAGGTTATTCTTGAGCCTGTAAAAATTAGAGGTTATTCCTGAGCCTTGGAAAAGGAAATTGTAAAGGTTATTTTTGAGCCTGTAAAAAGTAGAGGTTGATTCTTAGCCTTGAAAAAGAATCATTGTGAGGGTTTGGTTTCTACATTTAAAGGGATCTTTAGATTAGTGGGTGCGACTCTCCGTGGAGCTCGGGGGACTGGATTAGTCAAGAGTAGTTTGGTGAACTAGTATAAATTTCTAGTGTACTGCTTTATTTACTTTATTTATTTTGTTGTTTGGCGTGCTCCTAGTTGATTATATAATTCCACTGCTATATATAAGGAGATAATAATTAATTTAGGATAAAATTATTTATTTATTTTAAGCTTAATATTCTGATAATTTTTAGTACTATCCAATTCACCCCCTTCTTGGGTAGCTCACTGGGCCAACAATTGGAATCAGAACTGGTTTTAGCTTGACATACTTCAAAGTATAGCTAAACACGATCACATGGATTGTCTTGATTCTAAAGTCATGTGCACTACTGTTGATTCTATTTCTTCTGATAGTTATGGTTCTGCTTGTGAGACTGATATAATTTGCAATGATGAGAATACAGATAACGCTATTGAGACGCTTATTTCTCTTACGTACGTTTTTAGAAAAAATAATTTTAAATTAGAGCAAAAAATTGCAACTCTTGAAAATAAGAAGTTTAGTACTGCCAAATCTTTCAAGAAAAAGAATTTGGACAAATATTTTGAAACTGTTGAGTTTAAAAATGCTTTATCTGAAATTAGTAAGTTGTATGAAAAAATTGAGTCTCTTGAGGAAGAGACAGAGGTTTTGAAAAATGATTTTTTTGATCTTCAACAGAATGCATTTAAAACAAAAAATTTTGAAACTTTAAATGAGGCCTTGAGCATTGAGTTGGAAAATGCAAGGTGTGAGCTTGATAGAGCTCGTGTGAAATTCATTCTGTTGAAAATAAATGCCAAATATTAAGAATGATCTTGAATTTATGTATAAAAAGAATTTTGGTCTATAGGTAAACGTTAGCACCAATGAGCGGTTACTTGAGAAGACTCAAAAGGAGCTTAAAGAAACAATTGATAAATTTAAGGATGTTGAGAGTACTAAACCTATTGAAAAACCAATAGCTAATAAAGCTGCTTCTCAAAATCGCAAATAATATCAGTCTCTCGTAAGAAACACTAACTATCCGAAGAGGCGTGCTAATAGTATTAAGTGTTTTTATTGTGGTAAATTTGGTCATTATGAGAAATCTTGTTATTTATTACATGGTTACCCTGTTAGATCTAGAAACAACTGGATACCAAAAAGAGAAAATTTTGGTGCAGGTACCAGTCAGAGGTTGAGACAAAGATACAATGAATATTGTGTGCCGACAATGAGATTTGAACATACACAAAGGTATAATGAATATTCCATGCCGAAAAGGGAACCAAGGTTCAATGTACCTAATAAGAAGAATCAACTTGTGTCAAATAGAGGAGCACAAAAGCAACTAGCTCAATATGTGAGAGTTGACAAAGCTTATCCACAACAAATGGCAAAATACCAGGACAAAAAGAAGTTTATTTATAGTGTTGTACCAAAGCAGCCTGAAGTATCAAACAAAGGCAAAAAAATTATTGACAAAACAAATCAGAAAATTGCCACTGCTAAGAAGGAAGAATTTAAGGTCACAAATCAAGTATTGGTGGAATCAAAGAATGCCAAGTCAGAAATTAGTAATCCATCGAAGGTACACACACCAACTGCTCCCGAGGATGATCCAGGTATGTCAAACTTTTTAAAGTTTAAGTTTGTTAATTTTGTTAGGGAGATTGAGCTTGTTCATTTTGAAACTTAGATATTTTGTGATATACGTGTGCGTGTGTGTGTATTTTAGTTTAAATAATTATTTTTTAAAACATATGTGGATCAAATTAAAGGTAAAACAATTGAGTTAAGTTGATCAAATTAGAGTTTAAATGCACAAAAAATCAAACAACTCAGTATGAGCAGTCGACTCATGAGTCGACTGATAATAGTAGGTTGGAATACAAAGAGATGCACTGTATTCGTTTGTTGACCGACTTTAAGTTGTCAGTCGACCATTCATTACGGGATATAAATACCCCTTACCCGTTCATTTCGTTTAGTCCGAAACTCAAACCCATTTTTTTTTTCTCTAAAACCCTTCTTCTCCCAAGTTTGTTCAAGCATAAACTTCACGAAATCAATTCATTTCGGCTTGGATTTGAAGATTTTTGGCTTGAATCTAAAGGTCTAGGGCGTGATATGAGATTTGGTGACTTGTTTCTCGCGAAAAAGGTTGGTTCTCTCTCTGATTTTAGGGCTTCGGTTGTTTTTCTGTTTAGGCTTAGTCTTTTGAGTAATTTTGGTTGATTTGTTTCAAGATTGTGAAAAATATGCCTAGAATCAAGAAGTGTGCTCAAAGAGCCACTTATGACAATGAGTATTTTCGAAAGGAGGAAGATGAGAATAGATATAATGAACATTTTGTTAATCGCAAGGTTTTAGGTTGTAAACCTATAGATTTTGCAAGTTTGAAAGAGAAAAATATTGATATTGAAAGGTATTTTAGAAATTTGGGGTGGGTTGATTTTGTTACCCAAAGAAATGAGTGAATGGGCGATATGGGTGAGAATGTTTTATAGTAATCTTACTCACAATAATCATGAGATTACCTCATTTGTTAAAGGAAAGGTGATTCGGTTCAATGCGCTATTACCAAGCCATATTTTAGAAATACCTAGAGGAGATGTATTTTCGTTTAATACTCCTCACTGGCTTTCGATAAATTTCAATAGAATGGCAATTGCTGAAAAATTTGATTTGGAAAGAGATAAAGTAGGATCATTATCTCTTGAGCATAGGTTCATTCACTTAGTATTGACCTATACAGTTGTTTCCAGAGGAGGAAGTCATGCTAATATGAATGAATTTAATTTGTAATTAATGAATGAGATTGTGGAAGGTAGAAAATTGGACTTGGCTTATATAGTGATGGATCATATGAAATATCATGTTCAGAAACCCTCTGGAGTATTACATTATGCTGATGCACTCCAAAGGTTTTTTGAATATTTTGGAGTTGAAATTGATCCTGATGATGAGAAATTCATGATAATTACATCAGGATGGATTAATGTGGGATATGCTGCATTAATGAGATATGAGTTTACAGGAAACTGGAGGGTGAAGAAGAGAAATCAAAGAAGGCAGAATGTGCAGGCTATAAATGAGGAAGATGATAATGAAGAAGAAATAAGTATTGATCAGAAGATGGATTATCTTTATGATCAGATTGATGATTTAAGGGTACATGCGGATTTGATGGATGACAGGATGGCCGGGCTTGAAAACAGTATGCCAAGAATAAATATGAATATAGAACCCGACTTTAGAAAAATCACGGGAAATCTGGAACAAATGTTTCAGTTTATGCAGTCATCACATCATGGATACCAGCAACAGTATGGTACTCCACCACATTTTCCAGGTCAGACCATGTTTGGAGCACAACAGCCCTTTGGAGGATCATCGGTTGCAGGACCATCTAGAGTAGGGCCGTCTGGAGCAGGGTCATCTAGTGTAGGACCGTCAATGCCATTTCAGCAAATGGCTCCAGGATTAAGTGCTCAGCCAGGGATGCAGTATCCTCAGCAGCCAACCATTAGTCAGATGGGACTTTATTATCACTTTTCTGGACAGAGCCCGCATTAGAATTTATCATTTAGTCTCTCTTTTGATTTGTTGTTAAAACAAGATCCACATTTACTATTTTGGAGTGTAATAGCTAATTTAGGTTATTTGGTTTAACTTGACTTCTAGTGTATGGATTTTGATGAATTAGCTAGATTTGATCTACTTGGTTAAATTTTTTATCCTTAAGAGTTTTATGAATTGAATTATTGTAAAAAATATTTGTGGTTTGGGTATGGCCACACTTAATGATGTTTGCCTAGAGTAGAGTTCATTTGTGGTTCCCTTCCCCAATATTTTTTTTGAGATGACAAAGGGAGAGAATTTATTGTTGTTTTATTAAAGGGGAACTAGAATTATTATGTTGAATATCTATAGGGGGAGTTTGTTATATTTTGTCGATTTATGTTTTATTGTATATCTTTCATGACCATCTTCATTACTTTGCTTAAAATGAGTTATAAAACCCGTTCTCGGATTCAGGGGGAGTGTGGCTTCATTTTAATTTAACAAAAACATCAAAGTTAATTGTCATCATCAAAAAGGGGAATATTGTTGATTTTAAGATTTTGATGAACAATTAAGTGTTGATATTTTGGTAGAACTAACGGTTTAATTGAGTGTTTCAGTTAATTAAGTTCCAATGATGAAGATGCGATGCTTAACCTATATTGATCTATAGTAAAATAAATAAAAAAAAAGAAAAAGAAAAGAAAAGAATTATATAACAAGTAGATTTAAGAAAAAACAAGTATAGAATGTTTTGTTTTGCTTTTGAGAATAGAGGAGGAGTATTTTCTTTCTTTATTAAAAATACAGGAGAGTTCTAAATGTTCAAACTTAGATCAAATTAAAACAAACTACTTGACCTTTGGCTCATAAGACAAACGCTCTAATCACCTTAGCTCCAAGAACTCTTGTCTGATTTCAATCACCCTTCAAATTTTATTGTATGATTCATAAACTTTATGCCACGGTAATGTGTGCATCTTTGGACATGTCTTTTTTTTTTTTAAATTGGCAAAAAAATACTTATCCTCTAATCGTCTGGAATTCTCTTATTTCTTGATATGTTATTGAATAGTTTAGTCAATCAATCTATCCCAAGATCTCCAAAAACCTTCCAAAGTAACATAGCGATCTATATGATGCCACCTTTTTCGATTACTTATTTTTCTTAATGCTATTCGAAATATGTGGACCTGATTATCCTATAGAACCAATGAATCCACATGTCTGTAAAAACTTAAACTAAGTTGATCTATAGTAAAATAAATACAAAATAAAGAAAAAGATTATATAACAAGTAGATTTCAGAAAAAAAACAAACATAGAGGTTGCGTTTGGGTAAGGGATTTGGGGGAGAGATTTGATTTTGTTCAAAGGATTTCAAAATTCCTTTTTGATGAATTCTTTGTTTGGGTATTTATGAGGAGAAATTTGTCAAATCCTTTAGATCTAAAAAAAGGGTAAATGGAGGATTTCTAAATCCTTTTGTTTTAGGTGTCATTTACAAATCCATCCAAGGAGGAATTTTAGATCCAATCAACGTCGACCGCTGTCGCCGACCGACCACCATGACCTTTACGGCCGCCCCTCGCCGGTCGTCACCACCGTCGTTGACCCTACCGTGGTGATGGTGGTTATCCAAATAAGAAAATTATAAAATTATACGATCAAATTATTCGCCTAAAATAGTTATCCAAACAAGAAATTTGTAAATGCAACCAGAATGTTTTGTTTTGTTTTTGAGAATAAAGGAGAATTTCTTTATTTTTTTTATTGAAAGTAGATGAGGGTTCTAAATGTTCAAACTTAAATCTCAAGAAACTAAAAAAAACTACTCTAATTCTTCATATTCTAGTATGATGTGGATGGTCCATAGGGGATCTAATCCTCGACCTTCGGGTTATAAGACCAACGCTCTAACCAACTGAGCTATGGGACCTCTTGAATGATTTTCTATCATTTTCTCCAAACATTTCACAGTATGACTAAAATGTTTATGTCATGATAATTTGTACAACTTTGGACTTCTCCTTTACTTTTGTAAAAAGTAGGGGTGGTTATGGGCTTGGGGGCCTACCCAGCTCGTCCACTTTTTTTAGGGTTTGGGCCTGTGTTTTGAGCTTGCGGGTAGGGCTTGGGCTTGAAAACGCAGGCCCGATACATTTTAGGGCTGGCCTAGGGCCTGACCATTTTATTTTAGGGCCGGGCTGGTTTTTTTTTTTTTTTTTTTTTTTTTTTTTTTTTTTTTTTTATATATTATATATATAATAATATCATGATTTGAGAGTACATTGCTTGAGTGGAAGCAGGCTGGAAATAGGCTGGCATGGGCATGAATTGATCACCTAATCATAATTAAATAATAACTATAATTATATAATCTATATAATATTAAGATAAAAATATTATACCTCCTATCTTCGTTGCACAGCCCAAGGATGTCTCATTCTCTTTGTACCGTGTCTCTCTCATTTCATTCTCACCCGTTCTCACTTTCTCTCTACCTCGCTCTCGCTATTACACAGATGATGGCTTCTTCGAGCTGTGACCATCCCTAACCCTTCTTGTTCCACGTTGCCGCTTTCACCACCGATCTTGCCGCTCACTATCGTTTCTATCTCTCCGTACGAAGTGTTGGGCGTTTATCCATCCGCAAGTCTCGACGACATCAAAAGTGCTTACCAGAAACTCGCTAAGTATCATCCTGATGTCAACAAGGAGGTAACATTTTTCTGAATCCGATCTCATTTCTTTCAAATTTAAAGTCCAATTTCATGAAATCGAAATCCTAAGCAATCAATCGGTACTCTCTATCTCTTTCTGCTGTGACTGCTGAAATTTGAGTATATAAAGTATTGAATTTGACTCTAAAAAATTGTGCATTAGCCTGTTGAATTTCAGTAAACATATTATGTTGCTTTGTTTAATTTAAAAAAAAAATATTATAGGGATGGCCCGATGGCCGGGTTAGGGCCCTAATTATGTTGATAGGGGCAGGCTTGGGAATAAAAACAAGACCCGATCTTAGGGCCGGGCCGGTCTAGGGCCTTGTATATTTTTGTAATACCCCAGCTAAAGTCCGGCCCGGCCCATGACCACCCCTAGTAAAAAAGCACTAAAATATTTCTCCTCCAATCATCCACCATTATCTTATTACTTAATATGTCATTGAATAGTTCTCAAGTAATCTATTCCATTTTAAACCTCTACAGGGATATCACTTTACCCCCCCCCCCCCCCCTTTTTTTTCCCCTTCTATTACTCATTTTTCTTGAGTTGTTTACATGTTTAGTATATTTAAAAAAAATAAAAAATACTGAAATAGTATTGTTTTAAACTTATTTACCTAACTAGTGCTACCCGGGGATTTGATCCCCGGGTACTGAAACCTGGGGTTTCGAACCCCAGGTATACGGTAATTTTTTTTTTTACAAAAACTTTATACCCGGGGATGTAATCCCCAGGTATACAACATGATTAAAAAAAATAGTCTGTCCCAAGGGTCCCTTTTTTTCAAATAACAGAGAGAGGAAAGAGAAAGAGAGACAACAGAGGATCATGCATGAAAATGAAATGGCCCAAGTATTTTTTATACTTTAAACCCCTAAAATTTGACCATTATTTTATTTTAAATATTTTTTTTACTCTTTTTTTTTAATTTTCTTTTTTTTTTTTTTTTTTTTTTTAAAAAAAAAACTTTTTTTGTTTGTTAATTTAAATTTCTTTAATTGTTATAATTTAAATTTAAAAGTGAGGTCAAACGGTTGATCGAATAAGTTCAAACGTTTGATTGGTTAAAACAGTGAGATAAAAAGTTTTGAAAACTAATTCAGGCGGTAGATCGACTTGACAAATCAATCGACTGTTGAAAATAGTGGGTTTAAATTGCATGTCTTGATCTAACTTGTCAACTAAATGGGGCATCCTGTCGACTAAATTAAATTTTTACTTGAATTCAATTGAAAATACAAAAATATTTTTACTTTATTAATAACAAAAATAATAATAAATAATAAAGTAAAAAAATAAAAAAATCCATGATATAAAGTAATAATTGAATTTCACTTGATTTTTGAAGTAAAAATATTTTGGAATGGAAGTAAATTTTTTTTGGAATAGTTCTATTTTTTTATTACCTTCCATTTCAATTTTTTTTGACTTCAAAATAAAAAAATAAAAAAATGAATAATTGCTTCAAAAATTATTTATTTTTGAAGTAAAAGTATTTTGAAGTAATAAATAATTTTTGAAGTAATTATTCATTGTTTTTTTAAAAGTGAGGTCAAACGGTCGATCGAATAAGTTAAACGTTTGACTGATTAAAGCAGCAAATATGTCAAATTATAACAATCTAAGAAATTAAAAAAATAAATAATTACTTCAAAAATTATTTATTACTTCAAAATATTTTTACTTCAAAAATTATTTATTACTTCAAAAATAAATAATTTTTGAATTAATTACTCATTTTTTTTTATTTTTATTTTGAAGCAAATTTTTTTTGGAATGGAAGGTAATAAAAAAAAAGAACTATTCCAAAATATTTTTACTTCAAAAATCAAGTGAAATTCAATTATTACTTTATATCATGGATTTTTTATTTATTTTTTATTTTTTTATTAATGAAGTAAAAATATTTTTTTTTTATTTTCAATTGAATTCAAGTAAAAATTCAATTTGGCGACAGGATGCCCCATTCGGTTGATAAGTTAGATCAAGACTTGCAATTTAAACCCACTATTTTCAACGGTTGACTGATTTGTCAAGTTGGTCTACCGACTGAATTAGATTTCAGAACTTTTTACTTTACTACTTTAACCAATCAAACATTTGACCAATTCGATTGATCGTTTGACCCCACTTTTAAATTTAAATTACAACAATTAAAGAAATTAAAATTAACAAACAAAAAAAGTTTTTTTTTTTAAAACGAAATTAAAAAAAAAAAAAAAAAGCGAAAAAAAAAATATTTAAAATAAAATAATGGTCAAACTTTAGGGGTTTAAAGTGTAAAGAATACTTGGGCCATTTCATTTTAGTGCATGATCCTCTGTTGTCTCTCTCTGTTATTTGAAAAAAGGGACCCTTGGGACAGATTTTTTTTTTAATCATATTGTATACCCGGGGATCACATCCCCGGGTATACGACGTACTATTTTTTTGAACTCGAGATTCAGAACCCTGGGTTTCAGTATCCAGGAATCAGATCCCCGGATAGTACTAGTTAGGTAAATAAGTTTAAAACGATACTATTTCAGTATTTTTTTTTTAAATATACTAAACATATAAACAACTCTTTTTCTTAATTTTATTCTCACGTTCTAATTCTTTAATGGAACCTACAATTCCACACGTTTTTATCACTTTCTATATTTCTCTCGCGCTCTCTCTCTTTTCTTTATGCTTGTTTTCTCTCTATGATTATATATATATAAGATCTCACGGATCTGACAAATTCCTTTTACCAACTGTAGTGGAAGCGATTTCTGGGTTTGGTGCCGGATAAGAGCCGGTGTCGGCAGTGGCTCTGCTGGGCAGAAATCGAATCTGGGTGATGCCATTGTTGGACCTCTAATTGCACAGTTCTCTTTGAAATTGGACAGTCAGGGAGTTGGTCCTCTGGATCATTGAACATAATACATATCGGCTAGCCTAAAATTTGATAGCATCCCCAGAAAACTCATTATTGCATAGAAATCGATGTGGTTAAATTTGGACCACCTCGGTGTAAGGTTCCTCGATGAACTCAAGCTGTAAATTTTAGCTCTGGTGAGATTCGACGGCCATGGAGCTAATGTAGTGATCGAACAGGGCCCCATAGACTTCCGCGACGTATTGGACTTCCTGACCGTCACGTGAAGTTTTCCATCTTCGTCGATTTCTACGTCCATTTCGAGGAAATCCTGAGCGTCGAGGGACACCACATCGGACTTGGCCTTGAAATGGACAATCAACGCTGCCACAACTATGCGTCACCTCTTGCCTCCACCGCCATTCACTAGCCCCTCCACCCCAATCCTCCGCCATCGCCCACCGCCTAATTTCATGGGGCTTGTCATTGCTGGAGGACGCCGGAGATTTGTTTGATGTCTGCTTTGTTGGGTTGGTGGCTCTCTTTTCAAATGGTGAGCTTATTCTTATTGATGCAGCCTTATTTGAATTGAACAAAATTTCAGCAGCGTTAAATCCAGTTGGAAACACTTTTTGGGTTTGAAAAATGAAAACTTTTGTTTCTAACAATATGAAAGTAGTAGCAGATTTTTTTGAAGAGAAAATCAGCATGTGAAAGTGGCCTTTTTTGTTGAAAGAAGGAGCTGCAATTTTGGACTGCAGAAATTGTTGAAGGTTTATGTTTTTTGGTTCAGATTGAAAACAAAGCTCAAACCTCTACTATAAATAGAGGCTATGAGCTTTAAAGAAAAAACATCTTACAATTGAAGAAAACAATATCTCTCAATTGAAAAAGTACATTAAGAGAGAGAGTTCAATTCCTCAATAGCCACAATTGAGTGAATTTTTGCACAAGTGTCTTAAGTTATTTTAAGACCTTGTTTTGTATTCTTTATTTGTATTTTATTGTCAAATAAAGAAGTTCCATAGTTGCTCCCGAGAAGTAGGCAAAATTGCCGAACCTCGTTAAAACTTGTGTTCTTGTTTGTGAGTGTGTGTGTTTTCTTTTCATCTCCCATAATATTTGTTCTGTGTTGGGTCCACCCGACACGCTTCCGCACAACAAGTGGTATCAGAGCCACGGTTGAGCACTTGGGATTATGGCGGAGATCGAATCGAAAACGGAGGAGATTGAATCGCCATCAACCTCTTCCAGTTCACAAACAAAACTGTCAATATCAAATGGCAAATTTGATATTGAAAAATTTGATGGAACAAACAGTTTTGGCATGTGGCAATGTGAGATGATGGATATGCTGGTTCAACAGGGTTTGGAAATAACCCTGGTGCAAAAACTAGATTTTATGGAGAAAGCAGAGTGGTTGAAGATCAACAAAATGGCGTGCGGTTCTATTCGTCTCTGTCTTGCAAAGAACGTCAAATACTTTGTAATGAGAGAGACGATGGCGAAGGACTTATGGAGGGTACTTGAAGAAAAGTACATGACAAAGAGTATTGAGAATCAGTTGTATTTGAAGCGAAAGCTTTTCCGATTTCAATACCAAGAAGGTACATCTATGATAGATCATTTGAATGACTTCAACAAGTTGATTGCCGATCTATTGAAGCTGGATGAAGAGATCAAGGATGAGGACAAAGCCCTTGTGTTGTTGAATTCCTTACCGGATTCATACGAACACTTGGCAACCACTTTGATCTACGGAAAAAACTCGGTTAAATTCAAGGATGTATCAGACGCGTTGATGAATAACGAAGTTTGTAGACGTGACAAGGTGTCTCAAACTGATACATCTATTGCTTTGATGAGGAGGGGCAGATCGGAGACCAAAAAGCACAACAAAGGTAGAAACAACTCTCGTTCCAAGTCGAGAGGAGTTTCATCAAATGGCAGGAAGATTCCGGCAAAGGATGAATGTGCTTTTTGCCGTGAAAAGGGTCATTGGAAGAAGGATTGCCCCAAGCTAAAAACAGGGGTAATACAAATGCAAACGTGGCCCAAATTGAAGATGATGATTCAAATTTTGCTCTGGCTACTACAGCTGGAGTTGGCTCAGACGAGTGGATTCTTGACTCTGCGTGCTCCTATCATATGTGTCCTGATACGGATTGTTTCACCAGTTTGGATCTCGGTAGTGGTGGATCAGTTCTTATGGGAAATGATCATACGTGTGAAAGGAAAGGGGTTGGCGTGATCCGATTGAAGCTGCACGACGGAACCACGAGGGATCTGACCAATGTCTGGTATGTACCAGATTTGAAGAGGAATCTAATTTCTTTGGGTGCTTTGGAATCAAATGGTTTCAAAGTCATCATGGAAGCTGGATCGTTGAAAGTCACACGAGGTGCTATGGTTGTCTTGAAAGGCCTAAGGAGAAATAATTTATATTTCTTACAAGGAAAGACTGTTATCGGTGGAGCTACCACCGTAGAAACTGCTATTGATACAACCAAGCTTTGGCACATGAGGCTTGGGCATGCTGGAGAGAAGGCCATGCAAGGCCTAGTAAAGCAAGGTCTTTTGAAGGGTGCCAAGACTTGTAAGATGGACTTCTCTGAGCACTGTGTGCTGGGCAAGCAAACCAGAGTTAAATTTGGCACGGCCATCCACAAAATAAAAGGGATCCTAGACTATGTGCATACTGATGTTTGGGGTCCAACGAAGACTGCATCTTTGAGTGGAAGGCACTGGTTTGTTACATTTGTAGATGACTTCTCAAGAAAACTCTGGGTGTATACTATGAAACACAAGTATCAAGTCCTAGAGATCTTCCTGGCTTGGAAGAAGAGGGTGGAGAATCAAACCGGAAGGAAGATCAAGGTGTTGAGATCGGACAACGGCGGTGAATACACGTCCAATCCATTTTATTCCTTGTGCAAACAAGAAGGAATAGTGAGGCATTTTTCTGTGAAAAAGACTCCACAACAGAATGGTGTAGCGGAACGTATGAATCAGACTTTACTTGAAAAAGTAAGGTGCATGCTATCCAATTCCGGTTTGATGAAGAGTTTTTGGGCAGAAGCGGTTACTTATGCATGTCATCTAATTAACCATCTGCCTTCTACTGCAATTGATGGAAAAACTCCTATTGAAGTGTGGTCAGGATCACCTGCATCAGATTATGATTCTTTGCGTATCTTCGGTTGCTCGGCGTTCTTTCACGTGACCGAAGATAGCAAACTTGATCCAAGGGCAAATGAGGGCATATTTCTGGGCTTCAGTAGTGGAGTGAAAGGGTTCAGATTATGGTGCCCTGCATTGAAGAAAATGATCTTGAGCAGGGATGTTACTTTCGATGAAAGTAAATTTATGAAGAAGAAAGTGTCTAATGAAGAGAATAAAAAAGGCAGTCTAGTGCAGCAGGTGGAGATTCAAAGTCCAGTAGATTCTCCTTCAGAAGACACTTCTTCAGATGATGAAAATGACGGGGATGCGGAAGATAGAATTGAGGTGGAGCCTTTTCCTTAAAGGCCTCCACAAATTGAAGAATCGATAGCAGCTAGCAAACCAAAAAGAACAATTCGAAAACCAGCAAAGTTTGCGGATATGGTTGCTTATGCCGTACCAATTGTCAGTGAAGATATTCCAACCACATATAAAGAAGCTGTGCAAAGTTCTGAAAGTGTGGAATGGAATAAGGCCATGAATGAAGAATTGGATTCTCTCCATAAGAATATGACTTGGGAACTCGTAGAGTTACCAAAAAGAAAAAAAGCAATTGGGTGTAAATGGGTATATGCAAAGAAGGAGGACTCTCATGGGAAAAACAGTGTGAGATTCAAGGCAAGACTGGTTGCAAAGGGGTATGCTCAAAAGGAAGGGATTGACTACAATGAAGTCTTTTCACCGGTAGTAAAACATTCCTCCAATCGAATTTTACTTGCCATGGTCGCACAATTTGGTTTGGAGTTGGCGCAGCTTGATGTGAAAACTGCTTTTCTACATGGAGATTTGGATGAGGAAATTTATATGTCGCAACCTGATGGTTTCAAAGCTGCTGGCAAAGAACAAATGGTGTGCAAGTTGCAGAGGTCCCTGTATGGTTTGAAGCAATCTCCACGATAGTGGTATTTGAGATTTGACAAATTTATGAAGGTACATAACTTTACGCGAAGTCAATACGATCATTGTGTGTACTTCCGTAAATTGAAAAATAGTACCTTCATTTATTTGCTCTTATATGTTGATGATATGTTAATCGCATCTAAGAGTTTGGTGGAGATTGAGAAGTTGAAAGCCCAACTTCGAAAGGAATTCGAAATGAAGGATCTTGGCAAAGCCAAGAAAATTTTGGGCATGAAAATTACTCGTGACAGAACGGCTGGGACTGTGTGGCTGACACAAAAACAGTATTTGAAAAATGTACTAAATCGATTTGGTATAGATGAAAATACCAAACCGGTTAGTACATCTTTGGCTCCTCACTTTAAATTAAGTGCAGAACTGTCACCGAGTACAAATGAAGAAAGAATGTATATGGCTCAAGTACCGTATGCAAGTTTGATTGGAAGCCTTATGTATGCAATGGTATGCACAAGACCTGATATTTCTCAAGCTGTTAGTATGGTTAGCAGATACATGCATGATCCAGGAGAGAAGCATTGGGAAGCTACAAAATGGATTTTGAAGTATATCAAAGGTACTGAGGATGTGGGTTTGAAATTTGTGAGAAATCAAATGGAAGTCGAAAGATTTCTCATTGGATATGTGGATTCAGACTACGCTGGTGATTTGGATAAGCGACGGTCTACTACTGGGTATTTATTTACCATGACTAGTGGTCCAGTCAGTTGGATGTCTACTTTGCAGTCCACTGTAGCATTGTCTACCACGGAGGCTGAATACATGGCTGCTGGAGAAGCCATGAAGGAAGCCATTTGGTTACATGGACTAATTTCAGACTTAGGTCTTTATCAGAAACAGGTGGAGATATATTGCGACAGTTAAAGCGCAATACATCTAGCGAAGAACCAAGTTCATCATGCTCGGACCAAACATATTGATGTTCGATTCTACTTTGTTCGAGAAATTGTTGATGAAGGTGTTATTCTTTTTACGAAGATTGGGACAGTCGATAACCCTGCAGATATGTTGACGAAAGTCATTGGAAGCGCCAAGTTTCAGCACTGCCTAAACTTGGCCAATATTGTTCATACATAAGTATGATTTTTGGAGGAGCAACTATTGGTTCTATTGGATGTGTAGTATGAGAATTCATATTAACATTGTGGTGATGGTGGCATTTGAAAATCTCGTCAAGGTGGAGATTGTTGGGTTGGAGGCTCTCTTTTCAAATGGTGAGCTTATTCTTATTGATGCAGCCTTATTTGAATTGAACAAAATTTCAGCAGCTTCAAATTCAATTGGCAACACTCTTTGGTTTGAAAAATGAAAACTTTTGTTTCTGACAATATGAAAGCAGTAGCAGATTTTTTTGAAGAGAAAATCAGCATGTGAAAGTGGCCTTTTTTGTTGAAAGAAGGAGCTGCAATTTTGGACTGCAGAAATTGTTGAAGGTTTATGTTTTTTGGTTCAGATTGAAAACAAAGCTCAAACCTCTACTATAAATAGAGGCTATGAGCTTTGAAGAAAAAACATCTCACAATTGAAGAAAACAATATCTCTCAATTGAAGAAGTACATTAAGAGAGAGAGTTCAATTCCTCAATAGCCACAATTGAGTGAATTTTTGCACAAGTGTCTTAAGTTGTTTTAAGACCTTGTTTTGTATTCTTTATTTGTATTTTATTGTCAAATAAAGAAGTTCCATAGTTGCTCCCGAGGAGTAGGCGAAATTGCCGAACCTCGTTAAAACTTGTGTTCTTGTTTGTGAGTGTGTGTGTTTTCTTTTCATCTCCCATAATATTTGTTCTGTGTTGGGTCCACCCGACACGCTTCCGCACAACATGATTGAGACATCCGTTTGGTGTCATTGGAGATGGAGGCGTAGATGAGAAGGGCCTTGGTGACTGATTTGGGTAGCAGGGGAGGGGTGGTGGAGATGGCGGCAATTGCTGCGATGGCGGTGGTGGCTAAGGAGAGTGCTCTCTGGGGTAGATGAATGTGGGGATAATTCTCCTTACACCCCTGAACTATTAACTGTGATCACATGAATTCCCTCAACTTTTAAAACTACGTAGGACATCCTTGAACTCTTTGGTCAAATGACACTCAGATCCTCAATTCATTTTTGATTCTAAAAATACCATTTGAAAGTCAAATTTATAATTGTTGACCATATTGACCACTTTTCATGACCAAATTGCCCTTATTTACCCTTTAGTTAATGACTAAATTGCCCTTAGTTCTTCCCTCCAATTGAAAACATATGAAATGACCTAATTGCCCTTCTCTTTCTTCATCTCTTTATTTCAATCGATCGGTACCCAAC
This sequence comes from Eucommia ulmoides, assembly GCA_016647705.1. Taxonomy (NCBI): domain Eukaryota; kingdom Viridiplantae; phylum Streptophyta; class Magnoliopsida; order Garryales; family Eucommiaceae; genus Eucommia; species Eucommia ulmoides. The sequence goes on along the minus strand of CM028338.1, from coordinate 42,955,425 downwards.
TTCTTTCCTTTACCTCCATTGATGTCCATGGCCAAACATGAACTCTTTCGTCGTTGTCCCTAATCAGTGAGAAGGCTAAGGTTTTTCTTCCTCCATTTCTCGTTTTCTTTTTATTTTTCTCTCTCCTTTACCTTCACCTCCATTTGAAACCCTCATTTCATCGTCGTCCCTAACCTGCCTGCAACAATGAACCACAACTTAAACCAATCCACTTCAAACCTTCAATGTCCTATGGGAGTATGATATCCAGTGGATTAAGCAACAATTTGGGGGGTTCAAACATAAATATGCGATTTTCTCTCAAAATCTGTGCTTGTGGAAAGAGAGCAGACATTAGGGTTGTTCAAGGTGAGAAACCTACCAAGGGTCTTCTCTATTATACTTGTGGTACTAGAACATGTAGAATTTGGGATTGACTTGTTTCAGATTCAATTAAGACAATTGGAATAGATCATGTTGAAGATGATGAAATTTCTAAGAAAATGGATGATCTGTATGTAGAACTGATGGAGGAGGTTGCTGTATTGAAGTGAGAAAACAATTTGAGAATAAAGAAATTGGAATTGACGGTGGAGAAGATGAAGAAATGGATTTTGATTTGTTTTGTTGTATTCTTATTTCTTACAATTAAAGTTTGTTGTTTGTAATGAAATTGATGTTTTCAAGTGTTTTTGGTTATGTGATGAAAATTGTACTTTTGGAAGTGTAATTGTGATGAATTGAAATTGAAGAATTTTTTTTGGTTAATATCATAATTGCAAAGTTTGAGCATGATTTGGAAGTGTGTTAAAACAAAATGGAGTTAATTTGCTCAAATTTGGAAAAAGTTGAAGTGTAATTCTGATAAAAAAAATGCAGTATGGATCGCATTTGGTTGGTATAAATGCAGTCTGGAATGTAAAACAGAGCTTGCCACATTCAACCACATTTAACAGAGCATGGAATGCAACCTGGGATTCCAAAAATACAGCCTTTAATGCAAAAAATGCAGCCACATTCAACCATTATGATAGGAAACAATACCGGAATGAAAATAGCAGCCACATTCAACTACATTCAAATAATATTCAACCACATTCAAACACTACTCAACTACATTGAACCACATTCAAACAATACTCAACCACATTGAACTGCATTCAACCATTATGATAGGAAACAATACCGGAATGAAAATGGTAGCCATATTCAACCACATTCAAACAATATTCAACCACATTCAAACAATACTCAACCACATTGAACCACATTCAAACACATTCATTGATATACATTCATTGATATCAAAATACATCAAAAGTGGTTCACAATTAGTATTTCCAATTGATATCAAAATACATACAAAATAAATCAATTGGATTTTACAGTAAGATATACATCAATGTAGATAAAAAAAATATATTTGTCCCATGCTTACTTAACAGTTATCACATCAACCTACACCATTTGTCAACAACAACAACCCAAAAAAAAAAAAAAAAAAAAAAGAAGAACAGTTCAATCACATTTATTGCCTAGAGGCTTGAGTTAGCTCTCCATCTTGTTGAGATGGATTTCCTCTACCTGGTGCATCAGCTGTTGTTCCACCTGTTGTTCCATCAGTTGCTCCATTAGTTTCTGCTCCACATGTTGGTCTATTAGTTGCTCCACCTCCATTTGTTTTCTTTTTCGGACAAGTCCTTATGTTGTGTCCAAATTGCAAACAGAGCTTGCACTTGATAGTTTGCCTCATCCTCACCCTTTTTCTACTTGATTGTCCATCATCACCACCAATTTTCTTCCTCTTTCGACTTGTAGTTTGTTCATCATCTCCCATTCTTTTGTTTCTCTTTAGCCTTCCACTTTGCCTTCTAGCTGATGGGAGCTTCAATGGATCACTTAAATTAAACTTTCAAAATTTATGATCTACAATTGGGTGGATCATATAATGGTGGATGCTCATGTAGGTTTCTTTAGCAAAGAAGGGATGAATGTAGTGTTCAACATTGACCCATTAAGAAGTGATGGCTACTGCAACATGTTTGCATGGAACACCACTAATTTGCCACTCTCCACATATGCATTTCATTTTCTCCAAGTCCACAACATGTCCAACACCCTTCTCATCACTCAATTCAAATTTAGTACTACCAGCCCATAAAACTTTGCAGTGCTTTTGTCCATCATCTACTGCTGCCCTACACTTTTTGATTATGTTTTTGCAGAATTGACCCTCCCAATTGACAGCCTTCCCGTACCTTTTATGCAACCTGTTCATCAGCTTTGTCCTAATTCCCTTAAGCAGACTCAAAATAGACTTGCATCTAAGAGATCCTAACCAACTATTGAACGATTCAACTAGGTTGTTGGTTATATGATCACATCTTACATTTTTATCAAAAGTGTGCCTTGCCCATATCTGAATTGGGTGATCCATTAACCAATTGTAGGCATTGACATCCAGTGTTTTTATCATCTCCATAGCATCTAAGAACTCCATTTCATTATATGCCCTTGTAGTATTCCAAAATAGCTTCCTCGAACGTAATCCAGGGTGTCTCTTCTGAAAGTTCCCTAGTAGGTGTTGACAACATCTTTTGTGTGTTACTTAAGGAAAAACTTTACCAACTAAGGTTTCAATTACCTGAGATAGAGAATAAAATAGATCATTAAATTGTGTATTAAACAGAGCATTAAACATAAATTAAATTTTCAGAAGTAAAAATACCTTGTGCCAATCAGACATTACAGTGAAATGAGCCCTAATTGTAGCTCCTCCAAGCATTTCTTTCAAATTCTGCAAGAACCAAGACCATATCTGGATTGACTCTCCATCAGCTACACCAACTGCTAATGGGAACAAACCATCATTGCCATCCAAAACAACAATTGACAACAATACACCACCATATGGATTATTCAAAAAACATGTATCCACTCTTATGAAAGGCCTACACCCATCCAAATACCTCATCCTCTGAGCATAGAAGGAAAGAAACAACTAGCAGAAAACATGGGACACTTCAACTGATGGTTTGAAATATTGTATCCTGATTACACTTCCAAGATTGATTTTCTTCACTTGCATTTCATAACCAAGTAGCAAAGCATAAGATGCACCATATTTACCCTCAAACATCTTCATTGCCTTTGCCCTAGCCCTATATAGCTGTCTCTTGGATGCCTCAATACCCCATACTTCTTTCAGTTTGGCTGTAGACAATCATTGTCACTGCTTGGATTACTTTTAAACTATCTAAGCATTTTGTTTGCGATCCAAGTTGAAGTTGCCTCAGCCACACGACTTCTATTTCTAATACATATATGATTTGGTTTCAGAGTTTTAATTATGTATGAAGATTGTCCAGGCACATAGGTAACATAAATTCTCCACTGGTAACCATTCTCACTGCAGTTAGCAATGATTCTTTTCCATTCATTCTTCTTCCTAAACAGTTTGAACCCAACCTTCACCACATAATCAATAAGGATAGCCCTAAATTCATGAATATTGGTGAACAACATTCCTACAGAAAAAATAGGTGTTTCCCCATCCCCTGGTTTTTGATACACTGGGCAATTAGAAGTATCTCACCGCTCATTTGTTTTGTAGGGTTTCCTACCACTACCAGTACAAACTTCATCCTCCTCATCACTTTTGTTCCCAGAGTTATCAATTGACTCAAAATTAGACAATTAATCATCATTGCTACTTTTAATATTTTCAGCATTTTCTGGCTCCAAGTCTAATTCCTCTAGGTCTGACAACCCAAGTTCACCCCCAGGTATCCACCCATCATCCTCATCATTTGAACTAAGGCCTCCAGAATTGTCTAGTGAATCCTCATTATCATAACTAATTTGTTCATCTTCACTAATGTTTACATTTATCTCCTCAGTAGTCCACACTTCGATACTACTATCACTCTCATCCCCACTCTCAACCTTACTCTCAATCCCACTTTCCCTATCACTCTTACTGCCCCATTCTTCATCATTCTTATCATAATTGTTGGTCTAGTGAGCTACCCAAGAGATGGAGGTGAATTGGTTAGTATTAAAAAATATCAGAATATAACACTTCAAAATTCAAATAATTAATTTTATTCTAAAATTAATTATTATCTTTTTATAGCAGTGGATATGTGTTATCAACTATGTACACAACCAAATAGCAAAATATAAACAGAGTAAATATTGCAGCACATATAAATTTATACTGGTTCACCAAGTTACTCTTGGCTAATCCAGTCCCCAGAACTCCACGGATAGTCGCACTCACTAATCTCAAGATCCCTTTAAAGGTAGGAACCAAACCCTCACAACGATTCTTTTCGTAGGCTCAGAATCAACCTTTACAAATTTCTTTTCCTAGGCTCAGAAATAACCTTTACTTTTTACAGGCTCAAGAATAATAACCTAATTCGATTACAGGGAGAATCACGACCTAATTTTTTTTATACCTTAGGGTCAAGAATTAAACCTTACACAACCACTCCAAATATCCTTTTACCTTGTAAGGATTGAACCGTTACAATATACTCAAATTAACTCTATTAAGGAAGAATCAAAACCTAATCTTTTTATACTCTAGGCAAAGATCAAAATATTAATCTCTTTACCGGAAGAGATTGAAATCAGCTACTCCTGATTAGACACTCCCAATAGTATCTAATTCGACACACAACTCACCAATCACAAAAATTGATAAGTTCTTCCTACTCGGAGTTTCTACCACCCTAGATAAATTAATACTCAATTAATGTCCCGATACTAGTTATAGAAATAAATTGAGGAGTTCGAAATATGATTTTAAATAAATAATGGGTGGCAAACAATTTAGCACTTAATCAGATTTTCACAAGAAATTGTTTCAAAATAATTTTCAATAAAAATTAGGAAAATAATTTCAAAGATCAAATTCCAAATAAATAATAATGATATCAAATAAGCAAATAACTTGGAATAATCTCACCAGGAATCTACCGAAAGAATAATGGTTATAATCGCAATGTCACTTCAGAACGGTAGTAGCAATAATCCACATCAAATATTTCTCAAGACAAATCTCAAGAAATTTCTCACAATGCACTCAGTATGATTTTAGATTGATGACTATCAGAAAGCTCAGGAACTGAATATCTCTTCAATATCAATTGATTGGGATTATTCTCATTAATTAGACCTAAAAAATGCCGATTTATTTATAGGAGTTTATATCAAGCCCTCTAACGGTTAGTAAACATATGTCATGACAAATAATTACTCCATAAACCTCCCTTATATCATTAAGACTCGATCCTGGTATAATTCACTTAAATATACCTTTTAAAATATTCAATTTGGTCCCTCAAACTTTTACTCAAACTCAATTAGATAAGATAGAAAGAATTCATGTACTAAATTGAGAGATATCAAAACTGTTTGACCCATATTTAGGAATATTTAAACATCATTTAAATAAATAAAAACATATCTGAATACTTTTTGACCATAAAACGGCTAGTAATGACTACTTTTTGAATAAAATCCGAAATTCCTTAAATTCTGAAACAGCTCCATCGGTCGACTGACCAAGGACCATCGGTCGACTGATCAATTTAGGATGTAGTCCAAGCCAAAATGCTTTGCCCATCGATCGACCACCCTTATTCATCTGTCGATTGATTGATTCAGATAGTTCTACAAGTCGACTCATCTATCGACTTAGAGATTCAGAGACTTTCTCTTTTAAGCACAAGTTGACTTACTTGTCGATCGAACAATTCAGGAAGTTACTCTTTTGGCCATAGGTCGACCTACCTATCGACTGCTCGATTCAAGGACTTCACTTATACTTCATAAGTCGACTTACCAGTCGACTGCTTAATGCTGAATTACTTTTCTCAATTCTATTTTACTTTATTTTCTTCGATGTTTTCGCCCCTTTAACTGATTTCTTTTCTCGGTTAACTCCACTAAAATCTTAAATTCAATTTTAATTAATTATCAATATTTCTTTTTTCAATTATACATAGGAGCAAATAATTTTACTAATTAGGATCCTATAAATAACACACATATTTATAAAAATAAATTTGTGTCGTGTGTGATCCTAATCGGGAATCATTAAGAGTAAAAATTTAATCTGAGTTGTTTTCTCCTAGATTTTTCAATTTCTTCAATCTCTTAACCTCCATCATCTTTGTCAATATTCTTTAGTATTTAGCATCCATTTCAACTTCTTCATTTCATGATAATATCTTCATTGGAACTAATAAATTGAAACACTGAATCAAACCATTAGTTCCACAAAAATCATCAACATTTAATTGTTCATCAAAATCTTAGGATCAACAATCATCACTATCCACGATTACTGCCTCAACACCTTTTGGTGGACCCACTTTTAATGGCATATTCAATTGTAACTCAATGAATGAATCAATATCAGTAATCCTATGTTTACCATACAAGTCAGACATTTGTAAAATAGATTCATCAGTCATCACTTGCAATATTTCCCTAGATTTGGGCACTCTAGTATAAACAGTCAATGCAACACCTTGGTCAGTGGGTATCACACCAGCAAACAATTTATCTATGGCATCTAACAAATCAAACAGCACAAACTTATCGGCATCAACATTACCAATTGTACCAACTTCAGTCATATAATGACAATGAAACTCAAATCTCAAATCCATAATTCTGCATAATGTAAACAAAAAGAAGACAACATTACCAGAAGAAAAAAAAAATAACACAGACAAACGTCCAAGTAAAACCAAATCCCTAACCGACCAATAGAGGAACAATACAAACACAAAAAGAAACACAAACACCACTTGGGCATAATAAACAACCAACCAGTACCACCTTCAGCGTTACACAACCAAAGAGACGAAAAAAGAAAGAAAAAAACAAACAAACATTCATCCAGAAAACCCTAGAACCAAAACAAAAAAACTAGGGCAACAAATGGTACGAACCAGACGTATTGGACACGATTAAACATAAATGAAAATAAAAATCTTTAAAATCACAATTTTGAGGTGCAAAGCGAAAAAAAAAGTTCTCAAAAACACCGATGGAGGTTCTGTACCTTGAGTACAACAGCAGTCACGCGATAATCTTCCAAAATCGAGTAAAAATCTACTTGAGTTAGATTGAAAGCCTTTGAAATTTCATTCTCATCATCGTCGTCTTTGTGTATGGTTCTCTCTCAAGCTCAACTGCCGTTTGGTTCCCAACAAGAGTGATCGACGTCTTGATTTTGTTTCATAGAAAGAGAAGTGGCCATAGGGCAAATTGTTAATTGCAACCCTCATGACATTTTTTATTTTTTTTAAATGTCAGGGTTAGTAAGGGTAAAATGGTCCATTCATTAAAAATTGTTTCGACAGGGGTCACCGTGGTAATTTTGGAAAGTTAGGGGGTGCAAGTGGAATTTCACTATAATTGAGGAGGTGTAAATGGAATTATCCTGATGAATATGAGAGTGAAATGGGAAGAAGATGGTGGAAAAAATAAATACATTTTGGCTCCTATTAATATTAAAATAAATCTATTAAATTTTTAAAGGGTATAAATGTCATTTAACTTGAATTAACAGTTTTTAGTTGACTTCAATCGTTGACTGTTAAACTTAATGGAAAATTTAACCGTTGCATTGTAATTCACCACCAAAGGGAAGGTAAATGGTGATGAAAATATTATAGAGGGACAAAGTGAAAAACTACTTGGAGGTAAAATATAATTAACCCTAGATATAATCTATGTATTTATTCCTTCATTATTTTCTAGTCAATAATTGCTATGATGCTTAAGTTTCAAAATATCAACCAAACACCGCTTTAATTACATGCAGATGCTAATTAAATATGCTGGCACAATATGGATTCCCAGTGAATGGGCCTGAGCCACTTCAAGTTCATCAAGAAGTCTAATGTATAAAACATGCATTTGCCGTCTGGACAAATCTGGCCGATCCAAATTTAGACCATAAATTGTCAGACGTTGTGTTCTATATGCTTTCCATTGATTTTGCGATTGCAATGAAGAATACCATACTCGATAACACGACTCATGCTAATATAACTATGTATGGTGAAATGTAAGTATTAAAAAGTAAACTATAAACAAGACAAAAACGTAGAGGACTATATGATAAGAACTCAATTAAGAACTCAATTATTATTATTTTTTTAATGTTACAATTTTTCTTGTTTCTTAATAGGTGGAGTCCGTTTAGAGATTATGTTACTAGTCATTTGTCTGTCATAGATCAAGAGAGAAATGCAGTTGCAATGACTAATACTGTAAATTATCACTTTTTATCTCAATTTATGTCAACTAGCATAGGTATACTCCTTAACAGTCAAATCGACGATTTCTATCTCTGTAATAATACCAACCTTAAACCACCATTGGACGACGTTTTACTTTTGGGAAATATTACTAGTACACGACGATCCCTACCGCCCTCCAAAACCAGTCTTATTGCTCCTTTAAAATGGCCAATATCGTCCATGACACCCACAATCGTTCTAGAGGTACAATTCTATTTGTTGTCCATATCTATATTTGTTTAGTATTTTTATTCCCAAATTTTTTTCTAGACAATTTGGAAAGGGAAAATAATAATAATAATAATAAAAATAAAGAAATAAAGAAAAAAAGTGAAGAAATTAGTAGATTGGCGTTGAAACAAATCACTTACAGAAATTTGTCCTTAATTTTTTTTTTTTTTTAAGTTTTTTGAATAAACTTTTAGTTCTTCAGTTAACATCAACTAGATTAAATCTATTAAGTTAATGTTAACTAAATGTAGGATTTGCATTTGATATCATAGCCACCAATACGGAGGTGTTCCAAAGCTATTTTGCCAACGGATTAGAACTTTATGACTCCGTGCGTGCTCCAAGGTTTTATCATTAGGTCAGTAATATCCCCTTCACTTAATTCATAAAAGTTGTAACAAATAGTGTTTCTGCAGAAAATAATAAAAAACGAGTTTACCGAATTAGCTTGGGTTGAGTCACGGACTAGGTCGCTCTTTTTAAGACGTTTCGCGGCTCTACCCAAGAAGCGTGCAAGCAGTATATAAGCCCCGTCGTCCCCAGGATAAAACAACCCATAAATCTTCTCTGTCTAGGACGTTATTTGCACTGTGGAAGTCCCGAAAACCAAACACCCTCACACACCGTTCGTAAAACGAACAAACTGCTCGGAAAACAAAATCGAATTGAAGAAACAGTACTGGAACAGTGAAGAACAGTTCCGAAACAATGAAGAACAAAGCAGTGGAAACCGAAACTGTTTCAGAACAGTTCGGAACAGAACAAAACAGATCGGATCCGGAACAGAACAAAAGAGAACGGAACTGTTCTGATCTGAAAGAATTTTTTTCTGTTTCAGAACAATTTCCGAATATAAGAACAATAAAAAAGAAAGAAGAAGAATAGGTTTTTCAAAGAAAAAACTCCAGCGTATTGTTTCTGTTTCTGGATTTGGTTTTTCGCTACTGAAATATATGGAAAACATATGTATTTATAGATCCAAAACAGCCACATTAAACCGTTGTCAAGAGGTTCTGAAAAGAGGGAGAGATCTTAGGGATATGAGAAGCTAAAATCGTGGGAACAGTTAAACAGTTTTTTTACCAAGCCAAAAAAAAAAAAAAAAAACGTTCTGAAAAAACCATTCTGAATTTAATTTAAATAAAATATAATTATTTAAATAAATTTTGTCCAAAAAATTAAGTGCCACCTCACCACACGCGCGACTCGGCCGGCTGGACGGCCGGCGACGGCGGCGCGCGTGTATGTTAAACTAGTAGGGATGTAACTCCTCTCCCCTCCACAAAATGTGGGTACCCCTTAGGGCACACCCCAAGTGTCTCACATACCACTAGTTATACACCTCAATTCAACCTCTCCCAACCGATGCGGGATAGAAGGTTTTGAGGGAAAAAACCATTTGACACAAAAATATTTTTTCAAAAATTCATTTGCTCCAACAATCCCCCACTTGAATTTTTAAAACAATTTTTCCTCGAGCAGTATTAAACAATATAAGATTGTGCATAAGCAAAAGTGTCTATCGACTTGAACCTTTACATAGTGAAGATGATTTAGATTATACTAGAGTAACTCGTAGTTTTGAACTCTATTTCTAACAACATCACACACACAACCTTATCAGGGTGTAGTCCAAAAGCCCGTGCTTTACGGCCATGCACGTATATCCCAGTATAGTGAATGCTCTAGAGATTTTGCCCATAATTCCATAGGAAGCGGCCACACTTCCACATTCACATAGGTGAGTCTATCAAGAGTACTCCTGTAGCTAGGTACTCCACTCTATATAGAGTATAGATTTCATTAAGAGTTAATAAAGGAAAACTCAACCTTCTATCGCTTCAGGATGTCATACTACAAACAACACATATTTGGAATAGAACTCAAAATTATTATTAGAGTATATTTTTTCTTATATCACTTCATAAGTTGTTATTACCCTTTGAACCTATTTCTTGGGATCTCCAGTCTATAGGTTGGGTTACTCTCACAAGTGACTCGTCAATCCATGGGCTTGAGTCCCATTCCTTTCGAGGTTTTGTAAACTTTTTCTCGAGCTAATCCTTTCGTCAAAGGATCGGATAAGTTATCGTCAGTCCGTACATGATCCACTCTCATAGCCCCTGTAGAGATATACTCCTTGATAGTGCTGTGTTTGCAACGTATTTGTCGCCTTTTTCCGTTATAATAACGGTTCTGAATTTTTGCAATAGCTGCGGTACTATCGCAATGGATCAAGACAGCTGAAATCGGTCTCTCCCATAAAGGGGTATCAGAAAGCAGGCTCCTTAACCACCCTGCTTCCTCACTAGTTGAAGCTAGTGCAATCATCTCAGACTCCATAGTAGATTGAGCCAAAATAGTCTGTTTCTTAGACTTCCAAGAAACAGCTCCACCAGCTATACTAAATATATAACCGCTAGTTACCTTGGAGTCATCTGAAAGGGTATTCCAATCAGCATCGCTATATCCTTCCAGAACAGCGAAAAACTTCTGATAATATAAACCAAGGTTCATAGTTCTTTTTAGGTATCTCATGATCCTATCAATAGCATGCCAATGCTCAATACTAGGTCTACTTGTAAACCTGTATAGTAAACCCACAGCATACGCTATGTCGGGCCTAGTGCAGTCAGTGGCATATCGGAGACTGCCTATGATACTCGCATACTCAGATTGTCTAACACCGTCACTGGTGTTCTTGAACAACTTCACACTACGGTCATAAGGAGTACAGATTGGTTTACAATCAAAATAATTATATTTCTTTAGAATCTTCTCTATATAATGAGATTGATCCAAAGAAATTCCATGTTTAGACCTAGTTATTTTAATACCAAGAATTACATTTACTTCACCAAGATCTTTCATGTCAAAATTAGCACATAGCATGGTTTTCACATTATTCACAACATGAATGTTAGAACCAAAAATCAACAAGTCATCCACATAAAGACATATAATAGTGCAAATATCATTTTCAGATTTATAGTAAATGCATTTGTCACTTTGATTAACTTTAAAACCACGTGAAATGATTAGATTATCAAATTTCTCATGCCATTGCTTAGGTGCTTGTTTCAAACCATAAAGAAATTTATCTAATTTGCAAACTTTGTATTCTTGACCAGGAATAACAAAACCTTCAGGTTGGTCCATATAAATCTCTTCTTCTAATTCACCATTTAAAAAAGCAGTTTTAACATCTATTTGGTGCACTACGAGATCATGAATAGCAGCAAGTGATAAAAGCACACAAATAGAAGTAATTCTAGAGACATGTGAGAATGTATCAAAGAAATCTACATTCTCTTTTTGTCTAAACCCTTTGACTATAAGACGAACCTTATATTTTTCAATGGTTCCATCGGGTTTTAATTTCTTCTTTAGAATCTATTTACATCCTATTGTTTTACAACCAGGAGGTAAATCTACTAAATGCCAAGTTCTAATTGACTCGAGAGAGTCCATTTCATCATCTATAGTCTCTTGCCACAAATTGGCATCTATAGAGGACAATGTCTCTTGAAGGGTGTGCGGATCTTCCTCTAAAGTGTATGCAAAGAAATCTGAACCATAATCCTTAGCAGTACGAGTTTGTTTACTTTTCCTAGGTTCAAATTCTAATTCATTAGCAGGCTCATTAATTCTAATGATAGGCAAATTACTAGATGTCGAGCCCCCACTATTCTTCAATTTAAACGGAAATCTATGTTCATAAAAATCAGTATCATTAGATTCAATAATAACATGATCATGCAAGTCGTAAAATCTATAAGCTCTACTATTCACAGCATAACCAACAAAAACACATTCATATGCTCTACTTGCAAGTTTTCTCCTTTTTGGATCAGGAATCCGAACATATGCCAAACAATCCCAAGTTTTAAAATAAGACAAATTTGGTTTCTTATTTTTGAAAACTTCATCCGGTAAAATTTTACTATGCGATTTGGGAACTCTATTAAGCACGTAACAAACAGTCAACAAAATCTCATCCCACCAGTGAGAAGCAGCACCAGAGTTAAGTAAAATAGCAACTACGGATTCAACAAAAGTTCTATTTTTTCTTTCAGCCTTACCATTCATTCCAGGAGAATATGGTGCAGTTCTTTCATGAATTATCTCATGAGAATTATAAAATTCAATAAACATATCAGAATCATATTCGGTACCTCTATCACTACGCAACCTTTCAATTTTCTTATTGCACTGATTTTCAATCTCAGTCACAAACAATTTAAACATATCAAGTGCTTCACTTTTATTTTTCATGATATAAACATAAGTAAAATCAGAACAATCATCTATGAATGTAATAAAATAGCGTTTACCATTCCTAGTCAAGACACCATCAAGTTCACAAATATCAGAATGTATCAAGTCAAGAGATTCAGATTCTCTAATTACTGATTTATGAGGGATTTTGGTAATTTTAGCTTGACTACAAAATTCACATTTTTCAAAATCATTCAAAGACAATTTAGGAATTAGTTCTAAGCTGCTTAAGTTTTTAATGATGCGTTTGTTAACGTGACAAAGTCTAACATGCCAAATATTAAAAGAACACAACATATAAGCAAAAGAAGAAATTTTATTCGCATCAACATTCAGTTTGAACATTCCATCAGTTGCATAACCCTTCCCAACAAAAATATTATTTTTGGTTAAGGTGTATAAATCAGCCCCGATAGTTTGAGTGAACCCCGCCTTGTTAAGAAGATAACCCGAAACCAAATTCTTTCTCATCTCTAGGGTATGCAGAACATCCTTAAGAATGACTGTCTTTCTAGAGGTAAACTTTAATTTCACGTCACCAGAACCAGTGACGATAGTGGAGTGGGAATCACCCAGCAACACTTTCTTATCTTCACTTTCAGAATAAGTTTTGAACATAGCACGATCAAAGTAAACATGGCGTGAAGCACCCGTGTCTACCAACCACCCTTCGGATCCACTAACTATGTTGATTTCAGAAATTATAGCAATAAGTTGGTCCTCGGTAAGATTCGCCTGCGGAGCAGGACGACGTCTTTGCCGGTAGTTCCGAGCCATATGGCCCTCCTTTCCACAGTTGAAGCAAGTAAACTGTTCAGAAGTATTTCTTGAAGAGGGTTTAAACTTATTCTGATTTTGATGTGCATTTCTGTTCTGGTTGTTGTGGTGGCGATTCTGATTTTGATTTTTTATATTTTTTCTTTTGGGTTTTAGAATTGCAGAGGATGATTTTCTGTGAGCGTTGTTGGACACAACGAGCACTTCATCTTTTTGATCTTGTTTTCAGGCTTCTTCCTTAATCCGAAGATGAGTGATCAAACTTTCTAAAGAAAACTCTTTTGTTTTGTGCCTGAGAGTTCTTAAAATCTTTCCAAGAAGGGGATAATTTGTCAATTAAAACAACAACTTGAAATTGTTCATCAAGGGACATACCTTCAGCAATTATTTCATGAGCAATTTTCTGAAGTTCATGAGACTGAGTTTCCACAGATTTGTCATCGGTTATTTGATATTTCAGATATCGACTTACAGTATATTTCTTCGTTCCCGCCTCCTCAGTGTCGTATTTCTTTGAAAGAGCATTCCAAATTTCCTTAGCAGTTTTGTTATAATAATAATAATCATATAGGTCATCAGACACACCATTAAGAATAAAATTCTTACAACGAAAATCATTTTCAACCTATGTCATATCTTCCTGAATCTGGGCATTGGTAGGATCTTTCGGTAAAACAGGTTTTTCAGTGGTACAGACATATGCTACTTTTTCAATAGTTAGAAAAAATAACATCTTCTGTCTCCATCTTTTAAAATGAAACCTTTTGAAACGAAAGGGCTTGTTGAGATCGACATCAGACATTGTAGTAGATAATTGACAGAAATAAACGTCTTAAAATTGTTGCTGCAGAAAATAATAAAGAACGAGTTTACCGAATTAGCTTGGGTTGAGTCGCGGACTAGGTCGCTCTCTTTAAGATGTTTCGCGGCTCTGCCCAAGAAGCGTGCAAGCAGTATATAAGCCCCGCCGTCCCCAGGATAAAACAGCCTAGAAATCTTCTCTGTCTAGGACGTTCTTTGCACTGTAGAAGTCCCTGAAACCAAACACCCCCACACACCGTTTGTAAAACGAACAAACTGCTCGGAAAACAAAATCGAATTGAAGAAACAGTACTGGAACAGTGAAGAACAGAACAGTGGAAACCGAAACTATTTCAGAACAGTTCGGAATAGAACAGAATAGATCGGATCTGGAACAGAACAAAAGAGAAAGGAACTGTTCTGATCTGAAAGAATTATTTTATGTTTCAGAACAATTTCCGAATATAAGAACAATAAAAAAGAAAGAAGAAGAACAGTTTTTTCAAAGAAAAAACTCCAGCGTATTGTTTCTGTTTCTGGATTTGGTTTTTCGCTACTGAAATATATGGAAAACATATGTATTTATAGATCCAAAACAGCCACATTAAATCGTTGTCAAGAGGTTCTGAAAAGAGGGAGAGATCTTAGGGATATGGGGAGCTAAAATCGTGGGAACAGTTAAACAGTTTTTTTATCAAGTCAAAAAAAAAAAAAATTCTGAATTTAATTTAAATAAACTATAATTATTTAAATAAATTTTGTCCAAAAAATTAAGTGCCACCTCACCACACGCGCGACTCGGCCGGCTGGACGGCCGGCGGCGGTGGCGCACGTGTGTGTTAAACTAGTAGGGATGTAACTCCTCTCCTCTCCACAAAATGTGGGTACCCCTTGGGGTACACCCTAAGTATCTCACATACCACTAGTTATACACCTCAATTCAACATCTCCCAACCGATGTAGGATAGAAGGTTTTGAGGGAAAAAACCATTTAACACAAAAATATTTTTTCAAAAATTCAT
The DNA here is from genome assembly GCA_016647705.1 of Eucommia ulmoides. Classification (NCBI taxonomy): domain Eukaryota; kingdom Viridiplantae; phylum Streptophyta; class Magnoliopsida; order Garryales; family Eucommiaceae; genus Eucommia; species Eucommia ulmoides. The sequence goes on along the minus strand of CM028338.1, from coordinate 42,940,007 downwards.
TTGCTCCAACAAATAGCAATCTCAATATTTGGTTGATTCTTAATTTTATTAATTGCCAACACTTGATTAATACAGTTGGATCCAAATTACATGGAATTTGAGAACTAAACAACGGTAACAAACTTAACGTTTTTACTTCCGGAGAGTATTAGAGAAGCACTGACACAAAGGAATCATACTGGAGAGCCTTCTTGGTGGGGGCATTTGTCCAAATTGCCATTCAAGAGATCAAAGATTTGAAGGCCGGCCAACTTGTTGCCGTGAGTGACCCCAGGACCGGTGGAGCACCTGCGGGTTTTAATGTTTGTTGTGGGGTTATTCATGTAAAATTTCTTGAAGCTTGTTGTGCTAGAAAATATATAATAAATTTGAATAAAGAACTTTGATATCAGTTAGTTGATGCCACAAGTACAGATATTATTGCTTCCATCCGTATTAGTATCCCCATCACTTCGGAAAACTTGGCTGCAGAAATACATTGGTAAGTTTGGAAATTTCACTTTAGACCCTTAAAGTTTTGAATTAGTGCCTAAATTATCTCCTAAAATTAATTGAATGTGATTTGTTTAATTTGAAGGGTATAGATGTCATTTGACATTAACTAACAGATTAATTTTAGTTGACTTTTACCTATTGACCGCTAAAGTTAACAGAAAACTTAACCTTTGTTGCTGGTCGACAACGCATCATTCTCAATTTTGTACTAAATTTTTACACTAAATGCATAATTTTGATAGTCGTCTTTTTTTTTTTTTTTTTTTTTTTTTTATCAATTTTAATTGGTAATAAAATAATTTATTAATTTTGTAGGTATAAACTCGAAAATAAAGAAATGCCAAAAAAAAAAAAAAAAAAAAAAAAAAAAGAGGAAAAAAATGGCGAAATTAGAATAAAAATTTGCAATCCGTGAACTGGTCTGACCCGTTACCCGCGGGTCAATCTTGTGCAATGGGTCAGTCTTGTGAACCATTAACGCTTAAACCAACCATTACTTTGGGAGCATATTAAATTGTCACTTAATTTGGAGCATTTGGAGCAAAATGGCCATTAGTAGGCAAAATGGCCATTTACTGGCCATTTAACATGACAATTATTGGTGATGTCAAATTCTGATTTTCGATCAAATGGTGGGCATCATTTCATTATATAAGGGCATTATTCATTCGAACCATTAACGCTTAAACCGACTATTACTTTGGAGCATATTAATTTGTCACTTACTTTGGAGCATTTGGAGCAAAATGCCCATTTAATGGCCATTTAACTTGACAATTATTGGTGATCTCAAATTCTGATTTTCGATCAAATGGTGGGCATCATTTCATTATATAAGGGCATTATTCATTTGGCAAAGGATTCTCCGGATCCCGTGCGGAGTTTCGTAGCACCAGACTGTTCTTTTCGTGGAAACAACCTCTTGCAAAAAGTAGGGTAAGACTGCATACAATAAACCTAAGTGGTCCGACTTTTCCCCGGACTCCGCGCATAGTGGGAGTTTTGTAGCACCGACCTACCCTTTTTTTATTGGCTTCTTCGTCTTCTTCATCATTAGTTTCCACTGAAAAACACACTATTAGGGATACTTCACGGATTATGTTGAATATCCTTTTGGAAGAACAATCAACTTGAATGGCTAAGACATTACACCAAGTTAGGTTATACTTGTTCTAAGATTTCTTATGTAATTTTAATTTCTTGTTCTATTTTAAGATTGTATAACTAGATATTTATGTTCTCACGTTTTAATTCTTGTTTGAATCATTTTTGAAATGTTAAAAATAATTATTGATACTTGAAAGTTAGATCTAATACATGTGGTTTAGATCTAACCGTTATATAGTCCGTGTTTAATGAAATCGATACGGTTTAAAAGAATGTATTCGCTTATGGATTGATTTACTGTAAATTTGTACGAATCGAATCCCAAAAATAGTCAATTTCCATTAAATGGTCGATCGCCACCCTGTTGTTCTGCTGTCGTCACCGTACTGCCCACCTCTGTCATCGTTGTCGCTGCTCCACCGTTGTGCTCCATCGTTGCCATTTATCAGGGTTTTTTTTGTTTGTTTTTTCGTAAGTTTTTTTTTTTCTTGCATTTGTTTATATCTAATTTATTTTTTGCTTAATTAGTTGTAATTATATATTTTGTGTGATATTTAGTTATGTGTATTGTGTTAATTAATTAAAATTATCGACATGTTTTGTTAATTAGTTATAATTATTTAGTTATATAATATTGATGAACACCAAAAATGGTTCACCAGGCACATCACTCTGTGATTCTGAATATTAGGTATCTCCCAGCTCAATTCTCTTCCTCAGCTCTGGTTCCTAAGAAATAATGTACCGCAGGTGAACTTGCTGGCATTGTAAGTCCAGTGTGAGAATCAGTCAAGAGTTTCAGTAGAATTCGACAAAGTAATAGCTGGGGGAAATGTGCGTACCTGCTTAGACCCACTTATAGTTGTTTAAAGGTAAGGGAGGGCTTGTTCAACAAGTCTTCCCATAATCTTGGCCACTCCCTAGTGTCATGGAGTAAATGGCTGAATATAAGAAGAAAGAGTTGTTGACGAGTAATAATGGCCCTTTCCTAAACAAGTGGCATTTGTTGTAACCATCTCCCAGGTGGGGGCAATAGCCGTGTTGGGCCTCGAGGTCGTGAAGCCAATTCCCATCAATCACGACGATGATCAAGGAACCAAGCAGTGAGGAGCCATTACTTAAGGGAGGTAATTCCTTAGTAGGTGGTAGGTGTCCCGACTACTTCCGAGTAGTGGTGTTAGCACCCAGTATTGGGTATCGGCCCTGATCGGGGTATGGGGCTGATGTCGAGGGGTCGTTTCTCCCCCTGGTTGGGTCGATGTTGTAGTTGACTTGTTCGGGGTGAAGAACTTCTCATGCCTAGCACGTGCTTGTGGACATGTGGTGAGGAGTTACTTCATACCCGATTTCCTCTCCATCAAATATATATTGTGCGAATTAGTTGTAATTTTTTAAATGTAATTTTTTAAAAGTAATTATATAAATTAAAAAATTAAATTACAAAAGGTAATTTTATCAATTCTTTAAGGTATAAAGTTTAAATAAAAATTTGTTGTTGGTTAGAAAAAGGATAGATGAGAAATGGATTGAAAAAATAGGAAATTAATGAAGAAAGTATTTTTTTTAAAAAAATATTAATATGTTTAGAAAAATTAAAATACAATCAAATAAATCATTCATATATGATTAAAAATAATTAAAAAATTCAAAACTCTTAACTAGTTTGATACATTCGATACGGTGAACTGCCCAAAATTTTAAATATAATCCAATAATGTGCCGGCTAGGGCAGTAATTAATTTGGAATGTGTGGGTTGGTCTAATTTGAACCCTAGATTTTCGGGATAAAGACCTTTTTGGTCCCTGAGAAATACCTTAGGTGTCCAATTGGCCCCTAAGAAATACAATTCGACAATTTGGCCTTTGATATTTCAAAATAGTGTCCAATTGGCCCCTGAGGCAGATTCCGTTAGTAAAATTTGGAAAAATTGAATGAAAAAAGTCACGTGTCAAGCACGTGATGTTTGACCAAGGGTGAATGTGTCATTTCAATCTTATTAATTTAATAGGATCTATTTGCATATGTTGTTAAATTAAGGGGTCAAAATATTTTTTTCCCAAACCTTTTTTTTTCTCTCTCTCTCTCTCTCTCTCTCTCTCTCTCTCTCTCTCTTTTTCTTCTTGTTTTTTTGTCTTGTTGGCTCCTCAGTCTCCTCCGTATCTTTGCACCACCGAGCACCACCACACCACCACACAACCGCCTCTACCATCGTCGTCTGCTTCTTCTTCCCCATCCTCCATCGTTTGCTTCTTCTCCATCCTGTATCGCCGTCGTCTGCTTCTTCTACATCCTCCATCGCCTTTGTCTGCTTCTTCTCCGTCCTCCGCTTCTTCTCCATCCTCCATCGCTTCAACTGTCATCATCTTCGTTGTTTGCTTAGCATCGAAATCGAAAACGATTTCGATTTCAAAATGGAAACTAGGCTTTCGATTTCGAAATCGAAATATTGATTTCGAAACTTCAATTTCGAAAACGAAATCGAAATGGAAACTAGGCTTTTGATTTCGAAATCAAAATGTTGATTTCAAAATCTTTCGATTTCAATTTCGTTTTCGTTCGAAAGAGTTTCGAAACCTCAGGTTCAATTTCGAAAAGTCGAACCAGATGCGGCGGTTACGGCTACAGCAACCGACGGAAAGTCGAAGAAGGTTAAGGCGTCGTTTAAGCTTGTGGCGGCTCCCATATCTTCAATAGGAACAAAAGAAGAAGCCTGTTTCTACTTCTGTTTCTGTTTCCCATATTTCAATTGTTGTGTTTTTGTTTCCCATGTTTTTGTTTCTGCTTCTGTTTCCTATATTTCAATTTCTATTTCTGTTTCTTGTTCGATTTTGTTTATTTGCCGCAAATGGCTTTGGAGACAGTGTTGGAGATGGTAATTCTTTGGCAGAGGCGGCGGTGTTGGTTCGTTTGGTGGTCATTTGGTGGTGGTGTTGTGTTGTTTGGTTTCGTGGTAGAATCGGTGGTGGTGTTGGGCAGTGGAGGGTTTTTGGCTCGGTGGTGTAGGGACAAAGAAGAAGAACTAAAAGAAATAAAGGAAAAAAATATTTTGATCCCTAGAAGTTTAGATGATTTCTCAAATTAACCTAATTGAATAAAAAGATCAAAATACCCTTAATGAAACGTTGACCGTTAATTGACTTAACGGAATCTGTCTCAGGGGCCAATTAGACACCATTTTGAAATATCAATGGCTAAATTGTCGAATTGTATTTCTTAGGGGCCAATTAGACACCTAAAGCATTTTTCAGGGACCAAAAAGGTATTTATCCCCTAGATTGCCTAATAATGTGCAAGTTGAGACGAATTGGGGTATTCAGGCTGGTTAGTTTAAACTATGGGTTGTCCAATAATGTGCGAGTTGAGACTATTTTTAAGTTGGGCTAATTAGAACCATGGGTTGCCTAAGTATTTTCGGTTTGGGCCTTGAAATATGATAAATATTACTTAAAAGAAAAATCGTTATATTACTAAAATTTATAAAAGAAGAAATGAATTACAATGTAATTTGTAAACTATCACAAAATAGAAAAAAAATTACAAAGGTAAATAATAGGAAAAAAAACAATTTCAAACATTCATTCTGTTTTTTCTTGTGAGATTGAAATTTAATGCTTGAAACACGTAGATTCTTTGCAACTTGATCGCGATGTATGTGGAAATTTCGACTCCATGATTGTTCCTTACTGTGGTGAATTGAGGGAAAATGTTGGAAAATGCTTTCTAGATGAACGCATGGTAAGAAAAGAAACTGAACAGAAAAGAAAAAAATCAGAACAGGGAAAAAAAAAAAAAAAAAAAAAAAATCTGAACTGAAACGAAAAGACGTGTACAATTATGCTCATTTTTTTTTTTTTTTGGTTCTGGTCACCAAGTGAAAAAAAAAACAGAATGAATGAAAAAGGAAGATGTAAAAAACAAAATGAATGAAGATGCAAAAGAAGAATATAGAAATGGAAAAAGAATATAATGAAAAAAAAAACTATAATTCCTCTCGCTTTCATGGATTTGTTCTTTATTTTAACTGCGTGGGAGAACAAATTATATAGATTATTTAAGTAAGATGTGTGTTATTGATTTATTTGTGACGCAGATTGATTATCCTTTTTTCTGAAATTGTGAATACTATTTTTGTGTAAGGAAAGATATTTGATACAACTACTTTAGTATTTTTTCTTATTGTTTTTGGGGGAAGAATGAGACTGTTTTATTTATATCTATTCACAGTTTCTTTTATGTGGTGTTTGAGAATTTGAAAAAAAAAATGCTATTTAGACATATTTATTCGTTATGGGAGTTTGATTTACATATGTTTGGAATGTATGTTGTTATTATATTTTTTTTAATCTCTTTGAATTTTGGGTGTGATAAATGGGTATTGTTCTAAGTATTTGTCCCAAATTCAAATGGTGACTGATGTATGCTTTTAGCGAGGACATTTATTATTATTGTCAAATGACGCAATTTTAGTCTAGTGAGGAGTATGATTTTCTTGTTATTTCTTTCGGTGACGAATGATATTTTCTCACTATAGGTTTAGTTTGAATTTTTCGGTAGGAATCATGTTTTGTTGCTAAATTTCTATTTTTACCTTTTGTGAAAAATTTAGTTGGTCACTAAATATAAATTATTAGGGAGGAAATTCTTCAAATAAAATTCATTGCAAATTGTTACTTTTAGCGAGAAATTTAGTTGGTTGCTAATTATGAGTGAGGAAATTATTCGAATAAATTTTGTTGTAAAAGATGATTTTTGGCGACCAAGTATTTCCTTTAGTAAGGGTATTAGTGATGCAATAATTCTTCTTTAAATTCATATTTTTTTGGCAAGGAATTCAGAAATTCGTCACTAAAGACTTTTGTTCAACAAGTTTTTCGCAACGAACGTGGTGACGAATTTATTTTCTTGCTAAAAGGCTTTAAGGACGAAAACACTATTTTTGGCGACGAAATAAATTTTCTTGTAGTGGTAGGAGCAGAAGCGCACGTTGGCTAGGGTTGGTGGCCTGCATTATCTCATGTGGTCTGCATTTTTTCAACGACCTTAATCTCTTGATGCTTGAAATATGTGGTCTGCAATTTTCACTAGTAAGGCCAAAACTTGGCTATAAATATGCACTAGTTTTCCTACAAGCATGCACACTAAGAAACACACGCATTTATAATAGCAAGAAAAAAACAATGTCAAGTAAGTAGTCTTCAGGTGTTATCAACAGTTCCTCGTCTTGTTTGTTTCAAGTCCATTTTTCTTTGGATATTTTTTCTCTTTTTTCGTTCATTATATAACTGTTTTCAAATCCTGTCCAAACAGATCTCCTTTCAAAGAAATGATAACAGACACGGGCATTAAAACATAATATTAATTCGTAAAAAGGATTCGTACCATAAGAAAGTGTCTAAATATTTACAGTTAAATGTTACCATGCAGCTTTATATATTGTACGGCCCTTCTTTTTGTTTCATCTCGCCTTCTTCTTCTTCCTATTGTTTGGGGGAGCACTGGCTAGCTATAGACCAGAAATAAGAGTACTCAATGCAGTAGTTGCAGCCGATGACGAACGATGTTCGAAAGTAGGGAGGCGCATTCTTCGTCGTTATGGAGGTAATGCTATCGACTCAGCAATAGCAACAGCGATTTGCTTGGGGACAGTTAGCCCAGCAAATAGCGGCATAGGCGGGGGTTCGTTTATGCTTGTGAGGTTGGCCAATGGCACCGTAAAAGCTTTCGATGCGAGAGAACGAGCACCTATTGCAGCAAGAGAGGTATTTATATATATATATATATATATATATATATATATATATATATATATATAATTCGAGTGAGAAGTGCTGCAAAAATAACATAGATCTGAAAAAAAATATCTGTGGTGTTTGCTTATATAGTGCTTTTCTATTCTCAATAAAAAAAGAAATATGGGAAAATTTGTTATTTTCCTAGATTTTTTTTTTTTCCTAATAATCTGGAAAATTTGTACAAAGGGTGTTTGTCCAATGATCACAAAGTTTCTCTGGCATCTGAAAAGTATCAGCAACCCCTTGGACCGAATATTTCGTGGTTATAGACACAAATATCCTTACACTTATTTAAAAAAAAAAAAATCATTTTCACCCTTTTATTTTTCAAAAATTTCACCTACATCCCCCTTAAACCCACATCCCCTTCCCATGGAGGTTCCCCACCGGCACCCACCATCGCCACTCCCTAACGTTGGAGGTGGATCCTCGCCAAAGAAGAAAAAGACCGAGGGAGGTGAAAAAAAAGGTAGATGGAGGAAAAAATGAGCAAAGAAGATGTTTTTTTTTTTAATTATTATTATTATTATTATTATTATTATTGTTTTTAATTATCTTTTACTTGTTAAGTATAAAATTATCAATAAAAGCTTAATTTCAGATTTTTGACATAAAGTGAAACTAAATGGTATTTGATAAAAATAATAAGGAGAATTTTGTGGTCATTTATCAAATGATAGGAGAGGTAAGTGCCAAATACCCTTTGTTCAAATCTTGACTACGTACATCTGATCATTCCTAGATTATTTAAAGGTTGGATCCTTTGTACATAGAGCTGTCCTTTTTTATTTTGGTCCATTTTTTTTTTGGAAAGAGAATCGAATTAATGAAATTAGGAATTTGAATATTTTATTAGGATCTTTTCAACCATACTTCGAAAGCGAAGGGTCCAATGTCTGTGGCGACTCCAGGGCAACTTGCCGGTTTCTACGAGGCTTGGAAACAATACGGACGACTCCCATGGCGTATGCTTTTGGAACCGTCCGAGGAATTTGCTCGCAACGGGTTCATTATCTCGGATTTGATGTATTATCAGATGAATGTTGTATCAGAAGATATTTTTAACGACACAGGGCTACAGAGGGTTTTCGCGCCAAACGGGACGCTCTTACTACCAGGTGAAAAATGCTACAACATAGCCCTAGCAAACACACTCCAACGTCTTTTTTCGGGTGTGGGTGATTTTTACAATGGACGGATCGGGCGGAATTTGGTTTTGGACATTCGCCGTAATGGAGGTATCTTGCAACTTGAGGACTTAAGAAGTTATAGTGTTGTAATGAGGGAACCGTTGTCTTGGGACATTAAAAACCTTAAGTTTTTTAGCTTTCCGCCGCCTTCTTCTGGTGGTGCTTCACTTGCACTTGTAAGTATATGGATATAATCTATGTAATGATTGCTATGATGCTTAAGTTTGGAAATATATATATATATATATATATATATATATATATATATATGTGTGTGTGTGTGTGTGTGTGTGTGTGTGTGTGTGTGTGTGTACACACACTAACCAAATTTCACCTTAATTACATGCAGATGCTAAATATGTTGGCACAATATGGATTCCCAGTGAATGTTTCCGAGCCACTTCAAGTTCATCGACAAGTTGAATGTCTGAAACATGCATTTGCCGTCAGGACAAATCTTGGCGATCCAGATTTCGATAAGAACGTGTCTGACGTTGTGTCTGACATGCTTTCCATTAATTTCGCAATCTCATTGAAAAATACCATACTCGATAATGAGACGCTTCCTAATATAACTAAGTATGGTGGAAAGTAAGTATCACCATTTTCTTTTCTTTTCTTTTATTTTATAGTCATTTATAAGTTTCTAAAATTAACAAAAGTGTGTGTTAGAACTAAAAAATAAACTATGTCAAGAACAAGACAAAAACGTAACCCATTTTTAAAAAATGTTCTTACAATTTTTCTTGTTTCTTAATAGGTGGAGTCCGTTCAGAGACCGTGGGACTAGTCATTTGTCTGTTATAGATCAAGAGAGAAATGCCGTTGCGATGACTAAGACCATAAATTATCACTTTGGATCTCGATTTATGTCAACTAGCACAGGAATAATCCTTAACAATGAAATGGATGATTTCTATCTCAGGAATGATACCAACCTTGAACCGCCATCGGACGATGTTTTTCCTCCGGGGAATATTACTAATGGAATACGAGCCCTTCCGCCTGCCAAATGCAATCTTATTGCTCCTCTAAAACGGCCAATGTCGTGCATGACACCCACAATCATTTTAGAGGTAAGATTTTATTTACTGTCCATAACTATATTTGTTTAGTATTTCTATTCCCTGATTTTTTTTCCAGACATTCTGGAACAAAAAAAAAAATAAAATAAAAATAATATGGGAGATTGTTGTTGAAACAAATCACTTCTAAATATTTTGTTTTCTTTTATATTTAAGTTTTTGGAATAAATTTTTAGTCCTTTAATTAACACCAACTAGATTAAATCTATTGAGGTAATATTAACTAGATACAGAATATATAGTAGATTTTTAGTTAATGATAGCTAAAATATTTGTAATGAATAAAAATAAGTTGGTAAAAACTTGAAAATAAGTTACTCAAATATAAAGAAATTTAAAAACCAAAAATAGAGAACCACATAGTAAGGAACCCATATCCCCCGCCGGGAGACCACTAATCAAACATGCCTTCTAACCCTATTTTTATTTTTTTTCACTATATTTGCATTTTATATAGGACGGAAAGTTGAGAGCCGTTATTGGCGGGAGTGGCGGCAGGAGGATCATAGCTGCTGTTACAGAGGTGTTTTTAAACTATTTTTCCAAAGGATTAGAGCTTTATGACTCTGTGCTTGCTCCAAGATTTTATCATCAGGTTAATAAATCCCTTCGCTTAATTCATAAAAGTGGCAACAATTAGCAATCTCAACATTTGGTAGAATAGTAAGTTTATTAATTGCTAACACTTGATCAAAACAGTTAGATCCAAACTATGTGGAATACGAGAACCAAACAGCGGTAACAAACTTAACGTTTTTACTTCCGGAGAGTATTAGAGATGGACTGGTGAAGAGGGAACATATCTTGGAGAGCCTTCCTGGTGGGGCATTTGTCCAAATTGCCATTCAAGAGATCGAAGATTTGAAGGCCGGGCAACTTGTTGCTGTGAGTGACCCCAGGACCGGTGGGGCACCTGCAGGTTTTTGAGCTCGTTGTAAGTTTATTTATGTAAAATCATTTGAAGCTTGTTGAGCTGGAAAATATATAAAATAAATTGAATAAAGACCTTTGATATCAATTAGTTGATGCCACAAATACAGATATTATTGCTTCGATCCCCATTATTATCTCCACCACTTTGAAAAACTTGGCTGCAACTATTATATAATGTGCCCCAGCCGCTAAGGTGTAAGATGAGGAGAAAGGTCTACGGTTGGGGTCAACATTTGTTCAGGAAGAGCCCCTCAAAAGGAGAGACCTATTAGGTCAAATGAACATGTATAGCATATAGAAGTCCAAAGAAGGATTTGGTCCATTCGTTTGCGAGAAAATGCCTGACTCATGCATGACCAACAGGAATTCACGTTTTTATTACGGTGAATCGGTCAGTGGTCCTTAATTTCGCTGCTATTTGTTAAAAAGTCCTGAAGCCAAATGTCACTTTCGTTTTACTCCCACTCAATATAAAAAAGCGGGATGTCAAATAACACGCGCCAATGCACGCGCCCTGCCAGCGCCCGCGATGAACTACAGACCATCATTGCGCAGCGTGTCAGACGGCAGGCCGACGTTTTACGCAACAAATCATTCCACTAAGACGCAAAACTGTCTTGTCGTCTTCTTCCTCCTAGAAACCCTAATAAAACCCTCTAAAAAACCGTGTCTTCTTATACACTGAAGAAAATTGTGTTTTCAAAAGACTCTCAAAATTTTTTTTCTTCCTTGAAAAAATGTCGAGCACACACTCCGGCGCCGACTCACCTTCTGCTCCGAAAAGAGGTAAAAACCCGTCCATTTCTTCACGATTCTACTTTGTTTTTTGAGACTACTAGTACATGTGTCTACTATTACATGATTTAGTAACTATTCAGACTACAATAGTTACATGCACCTCGAAACATATATATGTCATTATCGGAACATATAACTTAATATTACCCTTTTTTGTACAATTTTCGACTTATATCTGGAACTTATATCTTTTTTGTGTATGAAAATAGTTACTTGTAACTAATATTACAGAAATACATGTTATTATGCACATGCAAAACGTATTCGAGATATATCAGAAATATCAAACTTTTTAATTACATGATATCAGAGACATGTAACTAAAAAGTTATATATTTTTAGACATGTAACTGAATATTATCTTTTTTTATACTACTTCTGACTTATATGTGTGAAAATAGTTACGTGTAACTAATATTACTGAAAATATGAACAAAAAAAAGTTACAAGAAAATATCAAACTTTTTAGTTACATGATATTAGAGACATGTAACTAAAAAGTTACATATTTTTAGACATGTAACTGAATATTATCTTTTTTTATACTACTTCCGACTTATATGTGTGAAAATAGTTACGTGTAACTAATATTACTGAAAATATGAACAAAAAAAAATTACAAGAAAATATCAAACTTTTTAGTTACATGATATTAGAGACATGTAACTAAAAAGTTACATATTATTAGACATGTAACTGAATATTACCTTTTTTTGTACTACTTCCGACTTATATGTGTGAAAATAGTTATGTGTCACTAATATTATTGAAAATATGAATTAAAAAAAGTTACAAGAAAATATCAAACTTTTTAGTTACATGATATTAGAGACATGTAACTAAAAAGTTACATATTATTAGACATGTAACTGAATATTACCTTTTTTTGTACTACTTCCGACTTATATGTGTGAAAATAGTTATGTGTAACTAATATTACTGAAAATATGAATTAAAAAAAATTACAAGAAAATATCAAACTTTTTATTTACATGATATCATAGGCATGTAACTAAAAAGTTACATATTATTAGAACATGTAACTGAATATTACTTTTTTTTTATACTACTTCCGACTTATATGTGTGAAAATAGTGATGTGTAACTAATATTACTGAAAATATGAACTAAAAAAAGTTACAATAAAATATCAAATTTTTTAATTACATTTCAAAAACATGTAACTGAAATGTTACACATAACTGAATATTATCCTTTTGTCTCAAAAGTTATATGTAACTGAATATCAAAGACATGTAACTTAAAAAAGTTACATGTAACTATTTCCTACTTATATATCTGATCCTATTTGTTTTCAAATAAAGTAGTTATGTGTCACTAATATTACTGAAAATGCCTGTCGTAATGAACATGTAAATAAAAATGTTTGTAATATTTATCATATCTATATATTGAAGCACAATAATTAAAAAAAGATATCAAAAAAAAAGTTTTAAAATTTTATTTATCAGCTACTAATTTGTAGTAACTAAATATACTTTGTAATAAAATACAACTAACTTATATTGTTATAGATCCGAGAAAAGGAAAAGCACCGGTAACTGAAGAATAAGATATAGAAAATGTTCTTGCCTTGACTGCAATTCAAGAAAAAAAAGTGGTACCATCAGTTCAGATCATCATTGAATCAGATGATAGATCTTTTGAACGAACTAAACCTTATAGAAGACCACAAGGAATGTTTAGCCAAAACACCTTTTTGGCAAACATTTAGAGCCCTAATTGAGAAAGATGTCACTCCGCAACAGTGTAAAAAAAATGATCACCTAATTCTAGACATTATTTCTTGATATAATCCCTATAAAAATGCATTCAAAGTTGCTGGGAAGTACCTCAGGCTGAAGCCCTGTGATGTACGACTCATATTTGGGATTAGGTCTGGAATAGAAGTGATCAATTGCAACTACGGGATACGAGTGTCATCAAATTTTGTAATTAGAAACAGACTGGAAGGTGTACCAAAAGTTACAGTCCGCATGATCAAAGAGATGGCAAAAAACAAAGTAACGGGTACAACACCACTTAGGGTTAGTGATGTTGCCCACCTACTATGCATGCATTTGTTTGCAACTTGTTTTTATACAAACAAGGGACAATTTATTCCCTATGGCTTGGTCAAGTATGTGGATGACATTGACAAGATGATGACATACGCTTGGGCTAAGTCGATTCATGAAAATCTGATGGCATCTATTCGGTCAGACTACAATAATCCAGTAGCGGTGAAAGGATGTGTCTTTGTTCTCCCAATAAGTACATATTCTAACAAAAAAAATCCTTAAATTGTCAAGTTGCTAAAAATATTATTGTATTCTGACATAAAATGCAATCTTTGTTGAAAACAAATGCAGTATTGGTTGTGCGAGCATACGACAATACAAAAACCAATTTCGGAAAGACTGAGAGCAATTCCACGTTTCACAAAATGGGATCTAAAGAGATTAAACAAGAAGCTAAGGAAATTGGGATTGCTCTATGTCACACCAAATCAGGTACCAGATATCTGTTTTTTCTCATATTTCTTGCAAAAAAATACTAAAAAAAAAAGTAAAGTAGAAAGAGTCAAGACATGCATACAATTACTACAAAAGAACTAGACACATGTAACTAAAAACTTTGAGAAAATGTAACTAAAAAAACTAGGGGAAAATTTGTGAAATATCCCATGTTTAAAGTCTAATTATTGAAACATGTAACTGAAAAAATATAAAATTTTTTAGTTACATATTAGATATGTGTAACTAAAAAGTTACATATTATTAGAATATGTATCTGGAAAAAAAAATTAGTTACCTGTAACTAATAAAAGTAGTTACATGTAACTATGTACTTATTAGAGACAAGTAACAAAAATATCAGTAAATTTACTTGAAAAAATTATATAAAAACAGTATGGACATAAAAAAATAAAAAGGTTTGAACCCATGTATACGATTACTAGACATGTAACTAAATATATGTAACTTATTAGAGACATATAACTAAAACACTTATATTTATGATTACAAGGTTTTGTCGATTGAGATATCTGAGAAACTGGGTGAAATTCAACAAAGAATTTGCAAACCAGTAGAGAGAAAGATAGCAGAATATGATTCAGATATTGCAATAATAGAAGAGCGTAGTGCAAAGAAAAAAGCAGGTGATGATACTCATATTGGAAAAACAAGGAGAAAATTAAGGAAATCGGTTCATCTGCCAGATATACCCAGTTTTGATTTGGGGATTTCTGAATCTGACACTAGAGCCCCAAGGGTAGATCGAGAGCAAGAACAACTGAAAGAAAGAATCCTGCGTCTGATAGAACAGAATCAGGAGCTGAAAATGCAATATGCTCAATCTATTGAAAGGATTGAGGAATTGAATGGAGTTATTGAGGTGTTTACTGAAAAACAAGAGAAGTTGGAGAAAGAGATAACGGAGTTGAGTGTGCAGCTTGTCACTCAGCAATATCGTATTGAGCATCCATTGAGAGAGCAGATCCAAGACCTCGATTGCTACTATAAACAGTTGGTGGAAAGAAAAGATGAAGAAATTGAGAGTTAGAAAGATCAACTCGCTAGACTTGGTGGCAGAGAACCAAATGTAAAGGTGAAAGAGTCATTTAACGATGAAGAATCATACGTGCTAACAGCACATTTAGGTGCAACTAGTGACTTCAGATACAGTCTAATAGAGGAATCTTTTGAGTAGAAACTACATATTCAGGACATAATGACAAGAGACGCCACGCCACGCCACAAATGGAAGAGGCAGTTAGGTTGTCTGCTGATTCGATTGATGATGGAAAAAGACAGCTTATTCAAGAAGAAAGTGTTGCTGTCAAGCCTTCACACCACAGAAAGTCAAATTGAAAGACAAAAAAACTGGTGACCCAAACTCTCTCATCAAACGAATCAAATCAAGATCACGGAAGCAAAAGACACATGAAGAAGAATATGTGTATAATAATCCTGTGAAAAGGATGAAGATAAGAAAAGATGATGAAGAGAAAGTGGATGAAACCATGGAGGTGGACAGTTATGTAGTCCCTGATGAAGATCCCACAAAAATGCCATCAAAGCGGAAGAGTCCTGTTGAGCCGTTCTTGGATGACGAGGACTGGACACTCATGAAAACCATTTATGATCTTGAATAATCAGGGTACTAATTTACATCTAACATACGTTTTTTTTTTTTTTTTACCAACTACATGTACTAAATATAGAAAAATATGAAATTCTGCAGGTGTTTTGTGTTTGGAGGTGAAGGAGTAGAAGCACAAGTGTTGTTGCGTGATTTGTTTGGAATGCTTGTTGAAACAGAAGTTTCAAATTTTGTAAGTTTCGAAAATGCCTCTAAATTCTAAATTTATAATGTTACTCATATATAACGTATAATTGTTTTTTTTACTATTTTTGTAGATTATAAATGGATATGCTGAAATTCTAATAAATAAGTAAGAACAAAAGATTACGGAGCTTATTCTAATGCAACAGACTTTGTTGAGCAAATCATTCTTCACAATCAGCTCATCATGGGTAATTTTGTATATTATTATAAATTTATTATGTTTTAGCAAAAAATATCTAACATCTGATAAATTTTTTTTGCAGAAAATGATGAATGACAATTCAACAAAATACCTCGAAGATTATTTCTATCCACAGTTAGTAAAAGTTTTAAACGAGGACTATAGATACATCCATTTCCCAATGAATTCTCCAGGACGAAGTACGATAGAGAACCATTGGACATTACTTGTTCTGGATACGCATGAGAATACATGGAGATTCTATACTCGTTGCAGCCTAGAACTGGAAAACAAGAGGTTGACTACTATTTCAAAGATGTTAGGAAATTGGTATGTTAATAACATGGAAGCAATACACATTTGTTTAATTATTATTATTATTATTATTATTATTATTATTATTATTATTATTATTTTTTTTTTTTTTTATATATATATTTCATATATGTTTTTTTTCTTTTCTAGAAATTGTTTGTCGAAACATTTATTAAGAAACATTGAAACTAGGATGCATCAGACCTCAAGTCTGAATCTAGGATGACATATGTCAAGAACACTCCACAACAACACCCCGACAAGTTTTAAAAAAAAAACGTTTATTTTCTCTGTATGCTAGTCTTCTTAATTTGATAACACTAATTTTTTCTTAAAAAAAATACAGCAAAAATTGTAGAGTATTTGTGATGTACTTCATGAAGCAAATAGCACTGGGGGAGGAAATTGATCCAGATTTCACAAGAGATGAGATCAGAGAAGAGAGGACATTAGTCATTGAATCTCTATTGCATCATCCAACAAAATCTTGAACAATGAATGGCTTTTTGACAAAAAACATTAGCAGCAAAACTGGATCAACAAGCCGTACGCTAATTATTTTGAATAAAAATCGTTTCATATGTGTAATGTTTTTTGATGGTTTGATTTTATGCAATTTTTGCTATCAATTTCATTTTGCAATTATCGTATTCCAGATGCATGTCTGTCCAACGATTTTCATAGTAATATATTTGATGTTTTTTTTTTTTTTTTTTTTGTTTCTAGACAATTATAGTAATTTAGTTACATGTCACTAAAACGATTCACATTTATTTTACCATTTAAATAAAACAAAAGTAAATAATAAATAGTTCTGAAGAACTAGAATCCATATCATTTAGTTGCACCTATGTTTTATTAAAAAGATAAAAATAATTTAAATAAAAACTAGCTATAAGTAACTAGAATCTCCTAATTATCATTGCTTCTAGTTACATGTATCTGCACCTCTTCTTTATTTAAAATATAAAAACAAATACTTTTATATGTTTCAAGTGAATGTGAAAAGGGACACTAAAACACATCATATGTATATTTATATATTTAAATAAACAAAAAATAAAAAAATTATTTACAACAAAATACGTTTCCCCAGTTACAAAGTAACAAAAAATCTCTAATTATGATTAATTATATATTTGTTAATTTAAAAAAATCTAGTTAATTGTATCTGTACGTGTTTTTTATATAGATATATACATAAACACTTCTATATATTTTCAAAAGTGAACTGTGAAAAAAGATACTAAAAACATAGCATTCGACATCACTGCAAAAATCAATATATTTATTATATATTTATAAAAATATATAAATCTCTTCATATTTATATATTTTAATATTTTAAAAATAAAAAATTATTTAAAATAGAACAAGTGTCCCTAGTTATATTTTGTAACTAACGATTGGATTATTAGATTCTTTTAGTAATATATTTGTTAATTAAAAAATTAAACTTTAATACAAAACACTTTACCTAATTACATGTACCTAGAATATTAAATTACAAAATTAAATCTAGTTACATGTACCTAAACACACCATACCTCATTGCTTGTACATTTCAAAAAAGTGAAACGTGAAAAGGCTACTCACACCATGCGTCATCACTGTAAAACCGACGTGATGGACTCTTAAATGCACTGCAATACTAAAAAAACCCTCTTCATATTTATATATTAAAAAAATATTAAACAAACACGTGTCCCTAGTTACAAGTAACTAAAAATAAAGAAAAAAACCTCTAAAAATTAATTAAAAAATAAATTTAAAATAAAATATAATAATTAAACGTAATAATTACTTCTATAATTTAGTACTATTAAACCACTATACCTAGTTACATGTACCTAAAAATCTTGAACTATAATTAAATCTAGTTACATGTAACTATAAATAAACTTCTAATATATTCCAAAATAAAAATAAATAAATGGTAAAAAATAATAAAAAAATGATTTAAATAAAAATTAATTTAAATTTAAAAATTACTCTTATTAATAATTTAATAATTCAAAAAAATGAATAATTTAACGATAATATACTCACATATAAAATAAAAAAATAAAAATAAAAAACAAAAACAAAAACAAAAAAAAACACTATGTCTAGTTACATGTACCTAGAAAGTGTAAACTGCATAGATTCTAGTTACATGTAATCATGATAAACGTATTTATTATATACGAAACGACGTGATGGATGTTGTATGCAAGAACATGATTCGTTTGCTACATGTAATCGTTGTTCTATCTAAAAAAATCGACTATAAATATGAAATCGCCATCGTTCGTGTTCATATCTTATGCACAAAAAACTCCTAGAGCAAACACAAATGGAAAACAAGTTTGAGACTTCCATCAAGACATGTTTATCAGAGTGCAACCATTTCAGGAAGACGATAGAAGAACTAATGTGGAAACTGGGTGCATGTCAGACAACTTATCAGTGGATGAGACAAGAGAGAGATCAAGCAATAAAAACGGCAGAAGATATACGATGGAAATTAGGTGCAGCGTAGTCAGAGTGCTGACGGATGAAGGATAAACGAGATGAAGCACGACGACAAACACGCTGGCACGAGATAGAGATCAAACTCCTCAAAGATGATGTCGACTTTTACAAGAACGTTCTCGCAAGACAAATCGCAAACAAGTAGTACCACATCTGTTTTTTTTTCTTTTCAAAAGTTTTTATATGTATTTTGTTCAGTGATTTTATATATGTATATATAGGCCTCTTTTTTGTATATGTCTATGGATCTTTTTGTTATATATATTTTGAATTTTTGTATTGTAACCACATATGTTTAAAAAATCTAAAAAAAAATGTTGCATGTTAAACAATGCACAAAAAATCGCAGATTTCAGTGACATGTAACTAAAATTTATTTCAATTCAAATTGAAAACAACTGAAAAAATCAAGTAACGCTTTCTAAAAAATCAGAAATTGAAAAAGAATAAAAAAAAATGTAAAAACATTATTCAACTAAAGCGCAAGTTTGCACGTTTTCCTATTGTGTCTACCTATTCGACCATATCGACCACACTTACAGTCCTTTACCTCACCCCTTGAAGGGATTCTTTGCTTTCTTCGATTGTCCAAGTTACCTTCTTGATAAAGGTGGCAATATGACAGGCTCTGTCTGTTCAAAAATAGGTCTTTCCATTGTTAGCACTGGATATATGCTTTTCGAATAACTCTCACGATAGAAACTATAGTGAAAGTACTCTTCCACAAAACCATATACCAAAGAGCCTGTTCTCATAATTGCTGCACAGGCATGCGAACACGGAAAAGAATTCAATTGTCACAATTGACACAAACATTTTCTTTTATTTAGGTTAACATAAATAGAAGGGTGGCAGTGCACTTCATAGACTCCTTCTGCGCCCTCGCTGACCAACCATGTTCGACACTCACTTATATGCCGTGACAATTTCGCATCCCAATGGGGACATATAATTCCACTTAAGCGTAATGAATCATTTCTCTGTTGAGACATTTGTTCTATTAATAAAATTCTTATCTTGTCAACCATCATAATAATTGGCATATGCTTGTAATTCCTATTCCATGCATTAAAAGACTCAGCCAAATTTGAGGATATCTCGCCATACCTTGTGCCTCGAAAAAACGCTCGACTATATCTTTCTTTTAGCAACTCTTCCATAAACTTCTCCACCCGTGCTCCCCCTTGAACAATCATGTCATCATATGCAACATGGTATAATTCCGGGGTAACTGCATAAGCACACTCAGATAATTTAGCAACAAAAAATTTCTTTGTTTTGGTAGTCTGTCCACTCAATGTAACTTTCAAGTTCATTTTGAGATGGTGTAAACAAAATGCATGATTACAATGTGGAAATACATTTCAGACTCCTTGAATAACGCCGTTGTGTCGATCAGAAATGAATATTATGACACGTTCCGGAGGTAATATAACAGACAATTGCGTCAAAATCCAGAACAAATTATCATCATTTTCAGCATCAACAATGGCAAATGCAAGTGGAAACATACCTAAACAAATGAAAAAACAAAAAAATAACAGTACAAAATCAAAATTTTTATAAATGTATACAAAAACAAAAAAAAAAAAATCATGAAAAAATATAAAAAAAATAGATAAGATTAAAGAAGAAAAAGTATAATGTGATTAAAATGGTATAAAAAACTTATATTGTATTTTGTTAACAAATAAAAAAATATTTAAATAAATTATTGACATGTCACTAATATTACATCTTGAAAATGTAATATAAACTGTGACATGTTATAAAAGAAGATATACATGTCACTAATATTACAAATGACTCTAATTTAAGTGACATGTAACTAAAAAATGATTTAAAATTAAAAACTTTAAAACTCAGTTACATGTAACAGAAATATGTTATTTAAAGTACCTTGATTGCCGTCCTTACCACAAGCAGCAAGAAGAACTCCTTTGTATCTACCAGTCAAAAATGTCCCATCCAAAAACAACATTGGGCGTATAAACTAAAATCCATGAATACACCCATGGAAAGCAACAAAAAAAAGGCTTAAAACGATTTGTGTCGCCTTCATACTCCAACAACATATAACTGTTGGGATTTGTTCTATTGCATGCTTCTACATACCATCTCAATTGATTATATGCAGATATATGATCCCCAAAAAGGCTATCCCTCGCCTTTTCAACTCCAAGCCAAATATGATTGTATGTAATCTCAAGACTATAACTTTTCTTGAACTCATGAAGAATATCAATAGGACGTGTTTCAAGTTTATCCTTGACAGTTTCCAACAAACAACTAGCGACAACATTAGAACACATCTTCTTATTCCTCATAGTTCTATATGCTGCACCACATGTATGTTCATTTAGCAACTCCTTTATCTTAAAAAATCCATTCAAGGTATCGGTACGCGCATGTACAAACCACTTGCAATCTCTTGTATCTCTAAATGAATAATATGCAGTGATACGGATTTTATCATATTTCTTATACTTGTAACTAAATCCAATTTCAATCGAATACTTCCTCAAGACAGTACGAAATTCTTCTGCCCCACCTTTAAAACACTGCCCCACGCAATTAATACCTTTTGCCCACTTCGAAAATTGCAAGTACTTCTTCTCATGACACCAAGAATAAGGCAACATATAATCATCATCATCATCATCATAAACACATAAACTTGATTCATCTGATCCACTAGGACTACTATTTGCTACATTACTTGAACCCCCACAAGATGTAGCACTAAAAACATGTCCAGGGATTATAGTATTGCCCTTTATTACAACTTCCACAAAATCAACACTAAATGATCTAATCAACACAATCATACCATCATAGTCATCTTGATCACTTAACATACAGTTTGGATGACCAGGCAAAGAATAATGCATACCAAGATTGATGACAAGCTATTCCATCGATAGACAACCTTTTCCACAAAATTAACAAAATTTATTTCACTATCAATTTTCACAATTTCACTGTAATCCTTGTATTTGCACAAAGCAATCACCAAGTTTGACATTTTATATCTAAATGCAGATATTGTTACAAGAAAAACACATAATTACAAAATGTAACTAAACTCACTCTAAAACTGGTAGAATGTAACAACTTTTGAACTAAACTCATAACATAAAAAACAGAACAAAAAACAACACACAATTAAAAATGTAACTAAAACTAGTAGCATGTAACTAAATTTGCACTAAAAAGTTTCTAAGGTCAGAATACAGATCACACAATTAGTATGTAAACTAAAAGCTTACACTAAAACTGGTAGAATGTAACTAATTTTTTACTAAAAAAATCCAGCTAAAGATTCAAACAAGTACTCTAAAAATTCAGCAAAAATGATCAAAAACATCAACGAAGGTCAAAATCTGTCGCTTTTATCAAACCTATGTATCACCTTACTAAAAAGATCTCGTCCTATATGCGAAAAGACTTAAAGATTCGAAAATAAATCAATCAGATACTTTGCGAAAAAATGCAGTCAATTCATATCCTAAAAAATTAAGATCTAACCAAATTTGTGTCATAAAACTAACGATCAATAAACAAATCACTAAAAATAGTGCAAAACGATATATGTTACTTACATTCGATTCGCTGATCGTTAGTCGACCTCCTAAATCAATAGAATCCGAGATTTGCAAAACCCTAACTCGCCGACGAACAAAATCACCGAAAATAGAAGCCAAAAACTCTGAAACTGAAACTATATATAGGCACGAATTCAAACTACAACGACTAAACGATCTCAAAGAATTGCTTTCTACGCTCCAAGAACCATACGTGAGCACGCGCGGGACTAAAACAGGGGAGAAAAATAAATTTAGGGACTAATTCTAACTTTAACCATAAAAAAAGACTAATTGCGAATTAGATCATATAATTAAGACTAATTGCCAATTTTCTCTTTTTATTATCTCGAAGGAAACATTGGAGGTCATCCATATTTTTTCTCCTGCTATCTTTGATATTCAAGATTCCTCCCTCTGATCAATTTAGTCAAACTACACGATTTTTTTTTTTTTGAAATTGACACTTGGGAACTGAAATTAATTGATTAGGAAGTGATATGATTTTGAGAAACACTTCTAATTTGATCAATTTAGTTTAAAAATAATTTTTTAAACTTTCAATTTTGACCCAGAAATTTTCTTTAACCTCCCGAAACTCAACTGGAACTCCGATTTGAATTTTGTCACAATTAAATACTATCAAAAAGTTTACTTAAAATACTAAAATCAAAATTTGTCCTTATATATTGATTTACAGTTTCTTAGACTTTCTAATTTGAAGAAATGCCTTAATTGGTTTATTTGGTGCCCTATTAGACTTTTATTAAGCTTGCTATGAAATCAATCGACTTTTAAAAGGTTAATTTTGAATGTTGAGCCTTGTTATATATTAGTAAATAACCCGCGCCTGAAAGCACGACTGTTGATAAAATTGAACAAATTTTTATTTATTTATTTTGTTTTTTATTTATACAACATTCTACACTATTTTATTACTTGAGCCAGCAACGTCTGAACAACAAGTGTCTATCACCGTCTCCCCCAGATAATCGAAAGCCAACATTCTACATAACCGAAATCCAAATTTTAATCCATAACTACATCAAAATTGAAATCTTAAATTTGAACTATAAACATATTAAAATTGAAATAGAATTCAACCCCCACAAAAAAACATATAAAAAAATTAAAAATACGAAATTAAAGGATTATATACTAAGAATCTAAAAAAACGCATATAAAAAGGCAAAATCGCAGAAAATGGAAGTTTTCGAGGTTTCGTATCATGAATTTTGAGATCAAGTTTCTTGAACCTAATACCATCAGCTTCTCCTCTCCATTTAAACCTGAATTCAGTTGAATAAGACAAAATCAACGCCATTAGTTTACCTTTCTGTTGCTTCTTTTTGGATTAGGCCAATAGCATCAAATCTCCTGGAAACCTAAGGAAAAAAACACACGTGATTTAATTTTGTCCCATCTAATCCTACTTCAAAGTTGCAAAGACATAAAGCATGCATCAATTTAGATGAAAATAAAGTAATTTACTTAAAATGATAAATGATAAATGAAACCAAACTAAGCAAATAAAATTTTCAAATTCATTTTCGATAGAAAATGATAAACCAATAAATAGAATTAGTAAATCAATAACAGTCGGTGCCTACCGGCCTTGACACAGACAATATGATCCTTACTTAACCAAATCACCTTTGCAGATACCACCTGAAGAAAAAGCACAAAGAAATCATGTAGTCTAAGGACCTGAACGTCAAAAAGCAATCAATAATCTTGTTTAGAGATTTCCTCATTCCATTAAAATCATCATAAACAAAATTAGATCACCAAAGATGAATCCAGGAAGGAATTAGAGCAGATATGAATATATTAAAATTGGCAGTAAAATGAGATTTTAGTTATGAACCTCACCTGTATGAGCGAAGAAGCTGTTGATGTACTGCTCGTCTATCCAGAATTGGAGGTTGCCAATCCCTAGTGTAAGGATGTCATAGGTGCTCCCGGGTTGCGCCGGAACCCTCGCCATGACTGGGAAATGCAGCTGCTGCTGCATCGTCGCCTGAGTTTGCAATTGATCTTGTCCATCATAGTCACAAATCTTATCGGCCCACATCTCGCTCAGCTAAGGATCAATTGAGTGTATGAAACCAAAAAAAAAAGAAGAACAAATTCATCATCATTTAAATCACACAAAACTTTAGTGAGATGCATAGACGAAACTAAATCAACAACATTAGAAAAAGTATTGACGTCTCTATTAGAAACAACATGATTAGTTCAAATTAAAAGAAATAATCAGTGAACCAAAATTCGAATTTCGAACACGATTCAACCAAGGTTCAATCGATATTCGAGAGAGCGAAACGTGTTAATGCTTTCTATTAATCTCAATTTCAAAAGCAGAGAAAACAGATGATGATCAAAACATGAAAATGAAGAAAGGAATTGAAGATACCTTTCGGCAACAAAGAATGGGGTATTGGAATCAGAGGGTGTTCAAAAACAACGTTGTCACCGTCGCTCTCTCTCAGCTCATTGTTCGCCTTCTGGAGGTCTGGACACCAAAAAAATTGGCTTTTTTTTTATCTACTTCTGCCACTTCTTCCAACAGAATATCAAACAAAAATTGAAAAACGCAAACACCCACACACAAAACACAATTGATCCCAGAAGTCAACTATATTGAAATCCGAACTATTTTAAAAATCAACATGATTTGTTGAAGAAAATGAAGAAGTTGAAAATGAAGAATAACTTGATGAGCAAAACCTAGTTGGAAATTTTCAATATAAACATGAAATATTCAATCCCAAATCTAAAAATATTAGATGTTAGATAAAGAAAAAATATTAACAATCCTCACAAAAATATTATGTTGTGCCTTCAGGCACCCCTTTTAGGTATTGCTTGGCTACTTCCCACACATCATTCTCTACAAATTTATTTATTATTATTATTTTTTTTTTTACGCTGCGTTTACCCATTTCGCATAACTTTTAGTTTGCCTGCCAGTCAACCTAAAACGTATCTCCAAAATGAATCCTTTCTAGATTAGTCTACCACTTCAATTAATAACTTAACATTGGACCAATTAAGTATGTTTTGCCACAATGTTGGTTTAACAATGAAAATATTACGTATTACCGACAGGGAATCCCAATGTCAAGTACCCCGAATAGAATTACTTATCAGTTATAATCTAACATTCCCAACCACTAGCACTTCCACAATCGTGATCCACCCATTACCACTACCAACAACACTACTCAAACCACCAACTGGCTGTATCACAACTTCGTCGCACCCACTAATTGCCAACAAGACAACTAATCATGCATGATGCCAATATATCATCTAATGTAACGCAACAACTATCACTCGCGTGTCGAACCCACCTATTGACACCCTATCTCACGGTCTCCCACTAGCTCGACACCATCTATCAACACCTTATCTCAAAGTCCCCTACTGACTAGACGACTGGCACGTCTTCCTATCTCATGATCCTCTATTGACACAACTGCTGGCAAGTCTACAGAACCTATAACCTGGGCTCTGATACCAAAATTGTCACAACCCGTCCCAAAATCCAGACATCCCGGGCTGGCGTGACGACATCATGACATCACCGAAAATAACCAACCAACCATCTATCACACGACAATAAGCATATATATATATATAAACAATCATCTATATGAAGTTATACATATTTCTGTTATGGGAACACACTCGTTTCCTAAATATACCAACAGCAAAATATAATACCAAAGACCCCTTACAGGTTCGCCTCAAAAAGCTCATCTAAACCCTCCACACGACTCTATCGTAGGACTCTACCTAGCGCCAGTAGGGGACCGACTCCCAGCTGCTTTACCTGCGAGTGTACTGCCTTCTTAGTAGAAACATTTTTAATAATAAAACCCATTCTATAACATCTAACTGGATCAAGCGTAAGTATGTGAATACAACATAACTCGTAACATCTCCAATATAAGAGCAGGGAAAATAAAGTGACATAACTAAGTTCCATTCAAATCTAATTAATAAAAAAATTATACTAATCACCATGATAATAAATATCAATCAGTCAATATATGTAAAACAACACATCTCAAGCATACAACTCAAACACACACACTAGCTAGCCCTAGTGATCGTTTTACCCTCACGATCAGGAGTTTGCAACGGTACCGTACCATCTGTAGGATATTCCTTCCTACGAACACCCATCACTCCGCCCAAGCGGATAATCACTGCGCAGTATAAACGTCTAACATCACTCTGTCGAAGCAGATAAACATCACTCCGCCGAAGCGGATAACATCACTCCGCCGAAGCGGATAAATATTATGACATCATTCAATCAATAACATCGTTAAATCACCACATCTATCTCTTTTCCTCAAAACCAACTTTTAAATCTAAAAATCAGATTTCATACTTCCTTTTAAAGAGAACGTCTGATTTTATCAAAACCACTTTTTCACCCTTTATTTTTAGGAAGCCAGGCATTTTTAGAAAAAAACAGCAAATATTTTTCTATTTTCTTTTTAAAAACACCATCTGATTTCACCAAATCTAACAAAAATTCATTTATTACTTCATGTTGAAAATCATCGAAATCTTCCGAAAATTCAGTTTACTAACTCACCCAAATTCTGCTTGATCTATATCATTTATACATTCATACCGTTTAAGTAAACGCATATTTCATCCTATATATATACATAGAAAATAGTTTAGCAAGAAGACAATACACTCACCTGGTTATCCGCTCCGCAAAACTTCCATTGACTACACTCTACCGAGACTCCGGTGCCGGTGAACCTAATAGTGATAAGGCCTAAATTAATATTTTATTTAAGATAACCTAATCATGCAATGCAGGTCCTAAGTTTCACAATTTCCCCCGGTCCCTACATTTTATTATGAAAAATTATTATTCGATAAATTACGTTTCGTTAACGATTACTGTACGCATTTGTTAATAGGGACGGTGACAACATTTATTAGAATCAACGATTCCAAGATTATAATCTCGTTTGCTAATAATTCAATTTAACGAAAATAGTAATCGATTTAGATTTTACCTGTTCCGAATCGTCCGTCGGCCACAAGATGAATTTTGAATCTTATTGGGGTGGTTTATGTAATTTTTTTTCTTCTTCTTTCTTTTCTTTTTCTGTTCTAGTTTAGTTCGGAGTTCCTGCCGTGTCGCCTCAACGCCGGTTAAACTCTCCCTTCCTCCCGCCGATCTTCACCCCAACGTTCATGCACCCGTACACACAACGCTGGATATACCCCACACCCACACACGTATAATCGCCGGAGGAACGATGGAGAACCCACCAACGGCGACAACCGAACTCGTCATCGCCGATCCTTTCTCTCTCCTCTCTCCTCGCCAACTCCGGCGACCATCCAAAATTCACCGACCGACCTGATCTGCCCTGTTTTAGCTGGCACGACAAACCTCCATTTGCTGGAAAACGCTCCGCCATTACCGTCTGCACTTACCGCCAATGCTCAACAGGAAATGGTCCACAATTTTTTTTTCTCTGAATTCCACTGCCTGACCTCTCTCTCAAACCGGACCGACGAGCCTCAATGTCGGCGATCACACCCCCATGCACCGCCGACACCCTCGCCGGTGATCGATTCTCACCCAACGCCGGTCTCTCTCTCTTTGATTTCTGAATTTTTGATTTCCTAAATTCCTCATTTTTAGACAGTTGATCATGATCTGCATAGGTTTATATATGCATGTTGATAGTGGTTTTGAGAATGGATCTTCCCCTGCCACGTCGCCTCGTTTCTTCGCACGATCTCTGGCTGTCTTCACGGTTCACACACATACGCACGGTCTGTATATATATATATATTTTATAATTTTTTTTTTCAAAATACCCTTTCCTCCCCCAATTTTCTTAAAATCTTATTTTCGGTTCAATTTTCACATTTACTACTTTCTTAAATTGCAATTCCACCCCAAAAATTTTAATTCAAAAATTAAATGCCAATTTTGGATTAAATGCTTTTCCAAATTTGCCAATTGACCCCAAAACTTTTTAAATCAGATAATAAATTACGCCATCTACCCCGTTATTTTTAAAACATTTTAAAATACGACTTAAATAAAAAAAAATCACGTCTTACAGAGAATGTGATGGAGAGATCATCAGAGCTGTGATAGAGATTTTGAGAGAGAGATCGAGAGAAAGGCTACATCGATCGCGAGAGAGAGAGAGAGAGAAAGAAAGCGTGGCTGCGCGGCTGCTAGGGTATGGGAGTGAATGAAGAGATGTTGCATTTAAGAGGTAAAAAAAAGCGGAAGGAAACTTATTACCTCCGTTAAAGTAAAAAATCTTGGTGAAAATGGTTACATATTTTCACAGTTGATTAAAATTATGAGATAAAAAGATTTTGTTTTATCACACAACTGTTTTCGAACGAGATGAAATGGCATGTATAATTATATAATCACAGTTTACTAAAAAACCAAGATAAATTATGTTTACTAAGCGTGATAAAAAGTTTTTTTTTCTTGTAGTGATATACTAGATCTAATATTCTATAAGGAATCGAATGCAAAACCAAAATCTCTACAAAAATATTTTGAAAATAAATGCAATCACAAATAAACTATTTCACGAATAATATTTCTCATCATACAATTGTTTACAGTAATCCAAAATTAAATTAAAAACATAATATTACATAAGTCAAAGATACTTTACAACAATCCTAACTTGGTTGAAGGAAAATTAGTTGCTCATTAAATTGTTCTTCATTTCTTTGTTGCTTTGGGCTCCCAAAATTTCCATGCAGTTTGTAAAAAAAATGAAGAAAAATAAAAATAAATAGCGCACTATCTATTGCAGAACAAAGAAAAATAAAGAAAAAAGAAAAAAGAAAAAGAAAATGGAATGAAGAATAAAAAAAAAAAAAAAAAAAAAGTGAAAGAAAAAAAGGACAAGAATGGTCTACTCTCCTCATTTTTGATCTGGCGAGTCCTCCCCATTTTCCCATTTAATGGTCATTAATTGGCTTTTAATGGCCTCAATGGCCATATAGGCCATAACGTTTTTTTAAATGGTAATGACTAGACCAGTTATAGACACGACATTTTAACCGTCCATAAAAATTTTATGTTTTATTTTATAATTTATTTAAATTTTATTTCCAAAAAATAGAGAAATAAAAAAAAAAAAAAAAAAAAGAACAACAAGAAGAAAATCGAAATAAGGGGGTAGAAAAGGAAAATATATAAAGTGGAAAGGGGGGGAAAGAGAGTAAGAGAGAGAGAGACAGAAAAGGGCGTAGGCTCCCCTATCAGTTGAGATAGAGAAAGAGATAGGAAAAGAGATATGGGACCCCCACCTGACAGCTACGAGAAAGAGGAAAGAAAGGATAAAGAGAGAGAGAGAGAGAAAAAAAAACAGGTGGGGCCGCCAGGCACATATCAGCTGGAGAGAAATGAAAGGGGAAGCGCGTGATTTCATGCGCCCAGGGGCCTGGAAACTTATTTTTTTGTCCTTTTTTCAATCTTACTCTTTCCCAGTCCAATTTGGATTGTGTTTTAGGAGGTCAGACCTAATTTTTGGGGTTTCCTAGTATTTTTCACGCCTGATCTTTTCCTATAAATAGGATCTTCCTCCTTCAAGTTTATTCATTTAGAAATTAAGAGGAAAAACCTCTTAGAGAGTGATTTTTAACAAGAGCCATTTCCAGAAGCTGTCTGCGAGAGAGAAAAAACCCGTGTATCGGGAATCTTGGTTAGGACATATATGTTTTTTGTTTTTTAATTTTTTTTCATTACTTCTTTTTCCCTCGCAATTTGGAATTCTTGTAAGTTTATTTCTTTTGTAATTGTCCGATGACTCGATGAAAATGCCGGGACGAAGTTCCCTATTCTCAATTTGATCATCCAAGCGTTAGATGAGAACACTTTATATCTTGGTTATTTATATATATATTTTTTATTTGTTGCAATTCATATAAAAAAAAACTAAATAAGTCGTCCGGTAATCTGATGAAAATGTCAAGATGGGTTTCTTGTGCTTAAATTTAATCCCCGAGCGTTTGGTGAATGATGTTTAATTATTTATTTTTCTGTTTTTTTCTTTTTATTTTTCATAAAACCCCTAAAAAAAAAAAAAAAATCCAAAAACCAAAATAATAATAATAATAATAATAATAATAATAATAATAATAATAATAATAATAAAACCTCAGTTTATAAGAATTAATCCTTACAAACCTTATGATTAATTCGACGATTCGATATATTGTAGGAGAGTTTTCCATGACCTCATTTTAATTCCCCAAGCAGAGTGGAATTTAGAAACATTCGTTTTCAAGAAATCTCTTCCCTTGGTAAACTCTTTTTGTGGAATTTCACCTAAGTTTTGGAAAGATTAATTATGACAAACTAGTTTCCGCAATCTTCCTCGATTCTCATCTCAATAGGATTTGAGGGAATTTTAAATCAGGATTTCTTTGAATTATTTGAGCAAATTTAAAAATAGACATCATTTACATCTACGTCACGACATCTTACATATTTACTTTTTGTATCATTTAGACGACGTGCTTATGACACTTTTCACCACTTACACTTTTTACGTTTCATCCCATGTAGATTATTTTAGATTTCATAATTCATACCATCCTTTTCTGTTTAGTATACGATACATACACCACTTGCATTTTCATATAGATATTAGATAATTAAATCTTTGCTACATATAATCACATTAATGCATGTGGTTTCCCAGATTTATTCCTGTATTTATCTCACTTTTCATTGACACATTTAAATTAAAACTATCCACTACAACAAAAATGGCCTATCAGGACACAAAAAAATATCCCGATAGAACCCCTATTGTGATACTTGGACTTTTTGGGACACTTGGATTGGTATCCCGTAAAACGCTGCTCTAATAGGTTATAAGGGCACTATATAGTACCCTTTTTGTTTGAACTTATTAAGGCAATAATAAGTATCCTATAAAATAACTATTAGGACATCATATATTATCTCTATAACATTTTATATTTCTTAAATTATATATATTAGGGCATTACAAAGTGTTCTAAAAAATCTCTATTGGGACATAAGAATGTATCGTAAAATTATCAAAGAGAACCAACATATAAGGGCACTATTTAGAATCCCAAAAAGTATCTTATTTTTTTTTTATTTTTATTTTTTTAATTTAAAATTATTTTAAAATATCAAAATACTCTAAATCCAAACAATAAAAATTAAAAATTTCTCACAATACAGAATACATAAAGAACTCAAATTTTTCATTAAAAATAGGGAATTAAAAACTCTACAGATACACAAAATTATACCCGTCATAAGTCACTATTTCCTTTCAACATCTAAGCCACAATTCGTAAATAAAAACAAAGTTTAAGTACAAAAGTAATATATATACTAAGCATGTGTTAAATGCATTTTTCATGCAATACTCTGCCTTCTTTCTCGACTAATCCAACATAAAATAAATTAATCCCATCATTTCTTGCAAAACAATAAGTGACATGGAACAGTAGAAACCAGAAATATGGAATTCACATTCTAAAGCACTAAAATTTAAGTGGAAAGTATGGAATTCACATTCACTAATTTATTTCTTCCCTAAACTTACTGCCTCATTTGGAATTACATGAAAATATTTTCACAACCTCTACACAAAAAATTCAATAAGACTCCCTTAATACACAACAATTTCATATTAAGGAAGGGGAAAACATAACTTGTATTCTATGGCATTCTCTTATTAGACTGAGTACCTGTGTCAATGACATATTGACTACAATTCTCGTCATTCCAGACCAATGCTAACGAGGTATTACCAGTTTGGTAATGGGGCACGCCTTAAAAACAAACAATATTAGTCAGTTAAAAATAAACAAACAGCATGAGGCAGTTAAAAATAAAAAGTTAACAAAGACAGCAACGGGAGATGGATATATACCTGTAATAAATAAGTTCAACATAGGAATAAACAAACATAAATAAAAAATTAAGAATCAACAAACATGAATCATAAATAAAATAAAATAAAATAAAAAATTAAGAATCGGATCAACATGGGAATAAAATGCGATGGAGATGAATCAGATCAACATGAGAGTCAGATAAAATAAAATAAAATAAACATGAATCAGATCAACAAACAAAATAAAAATTAAGAATCATAAATAATGAATACCCAAATCAACATAGGAAGAACATGAATAAGTTCAAGATCTGTACACCTAATAAAGAAAGGGAGATGAAGAGAATGAAATATCTTGTGTACCTGCGATAGAGATGGGTATATACCTGCGATGGAATGGAAAATGCAAAAAAAAAGAAAAATTGAGCTTAGATTTAGCCAAATCAGACCTTATTGGAAGTTAATTTATCCCAAATCAGAACAAAAATCAATTTCCAATTAATCGCTAACCAGATCTGGTCATCGCCGACCACTAATGACCATCACCAAAGAAAAAATATAGTACCTGATATTCAAACGGTGGAACGGTGGATGAACGGAGCAGATTGGCGCCCTAGAAAGAAACCATGAACAAAAACAAAAGCTTAAAAAATACTACTCCATGAAAAATAGAAACTAAAACCATGAACATAACCCATGTATAAACAGAAATTGGAAGTGGAAACAGAAAAGAATATAGAACAGAAATTGAGACCGGAAAATAAACCATAAGCATAAACTAAAACAGGGAATAAGCCTTAAATTAGGTTAATACAACAAATCAAATTAGGGTTTGAAGAAGCCTGAATTTGGGAAAAAATAATTATACCTTCTATTCAATTCGTTTTCCATTCAAACTCAATCAATGTATAAGAGAATTAAAAAAAAAAAAAAAAAAAAACTCAGTCATTGAATAATCAATTTCGTAAACCAAGAAAAATCCGAGTACAACTTCAAGCGATAAGTAGAAAATGCCCTTAACTGAACTTACAAAAATGCAGAAGCCCTAAACCGAAGTAGAAAATGAATATAGAAGCCCTAAACAACGATAATTTCAAGCGATAATTTGGAAATTGAGAAATTAGGCATCGAAAACAAAAGCAACAACCTAAGAAGAAGGTGATAATTTCAAGCCAATATGAAATGCAGAGGTAGTGCAATCATAAGAAATAAGAACACTTGAACAAGAAAACAAGAAAAAGAAGTGAAATCAAACCTGAGAAACAAGCAAAAGAAGTAAAATCAAACCTGAGAAATCATGCATTCCATCATATACACTACTAGGAAATTGAAATCGTTTATAAACTAAGTACTTATTTTGTACGCTAAATAGAAAACCCAACTTGGAATAAAACGTTGCGAAACAAGTGTCAGTTGCTATGAACAAAAATTAATTTAGAAACACACTCAACAGATCAGCAAAGAAAGAGGAAGAAAGAAAAACTGGATTCAAACCTACTGTTAGACCGCTGTGCTTTGTAGGTGGGGGATGTCGTAAATCGCTGTGCTTTGGAGGTGGCCTGGAAAAAAAAACAATCAGATTCATGAAGACAGTTAAATTCATAAGCTAAATCAAAATTGAAGACTAAAACTAAACTATAATAATATAACTCATACACACATAACAGATAACTTGCACCAAGTCCGATCCCACAAGCAAGTGGAATACATTCACAACAGAGCCTAATCTCACAAACATAATGCATTAAGAGAAGAAGAACAAGCCATTGTCAAATTCAAGACAAATATTCCCCTCGAATAGAAATGATAGGGTTCTGCCAGAATAGATCGAAGGCGGAGAGAGATGATGTAATGTTTAAATTACAAAATCGATTTGCAAAATAGATTGGAGCAAAAGAGAGAAAAAAAACTAACCGAAATCCTATTATTGTCAGTTGAACTCTAATGCAGCTGGAGGGCGATGGCGAAGACGATGCAGCCTGGGTTAGGAAGAAGGCTGACTAGGTAGAAGGAAGTGATGAAGAAGATTAGGGCTCCATTGAAGCTCTCGGTATTACTCGAAGGAGATGAGGAACGGAAGTGACGACGATCGATCGTATTTCTACAATTGAAGGCCGACGCACTGTATATGCTAGGGATTTCACCAAAAAAATGAGCGGGAGGATTGGCGCCCAGATCACAAAACGACGTCCTTTTGGCTGTCTCTAAACATGATTCCTAATTCTTGTCAGAAAACGACGTCGTTTGGCTGTCTCTGAACATTCCTAATTCTTTTTTATTTTCAATTGATTTTATTAATTTTATTATAGATATTAGGGCACCATTAATTTTCCTCTAATCTATTTTTTTTTAATTGTTTTTAATATACATATTAGGGAACCATTAAATGACCTATAAATGAATAATTAAATTATAATAGGACACAAAATTGTGCCTTAATATAGTTTTTGTTTTTAGGGCACTAGTTTATGTCTTTTTATATTATATATAAATATTAATTAATTTAATTATTAATTAAATTTTATTGGGGCACCACTTTGTGTCCTTTAATTATTTGATTATAAGGGCACACTATATATAGTGTCCCAAAAAGCATCTTTATAGGGCACAATACATATAGTGTCCTAATAATTTTATTTTTATGCGACACTACTAATTTTGTGCTCCGAAAAGTACCTTTATAGGGCACAATACCTATAGTGTCCTAACAGAAATGCCCTTATAAACAGTTTTTGTTGTAGTGATTCTAGCATAAAAATCATATAAGTTGTTATTTAGGTCACTTTTACATAAATAAAATAAAATTCATATCATGTTTGTCTAATATTACCATTTGCACATTTTCACCTATTTTAGTTTGCCCTATTTAAATCAAAGTAATCATTCGGAAACATATATAGAGCCACATATCTGGGACCATCTGATGTGATCCTTATCAAATCCTTTAATATTTTATAAGGGGTCATACTGGAGGAATATTCCAAAAAAATAAAAAAATAAAAAAAATTGTCTCATCTTAATTTGAAAAATATAAAAAAGATTTTATAAGAAGGAAAATATTTTCAAAATAAAATAAAACATTCAGACTTAAATTAATTGTACTTAATTGGACATAAGGTACCGTTTTTAGACGGACGTCTTGAGGTGCCTAACACCTTCCCCGATCGTAACCGACCCTCGAACTCTTTAAATGAATATTTAGTTTGATTAGATTTTTGGAGTCAATTTTACTTAGACCTTTTAAAACATTTTTTAACAATTTGGTGACCTAGTACACCATTTAAATACATTGTTAGGTGGTGACTCTTTATTTCTAAATGATCTAAATATTTTTTTTTTTGAGAAAATCGACATTTTTTAAAATCCCCTTCTTTTTTATGCCCTATTATTTCGTATCTTTATCCTTTTGGAAAAACGGGGCGTGACACCAGTAGTTATGGCAGGTCTCTAAGGTGCGCGGGCTAGCAACCTGGCCGGATTCGAGTCATGGGTTCAGGTCAGTTTCTATTCTTTTGCTTTTTGATCATTTTTGGTTTCGTTTTGCTCCAAACTATAATGTTTTTATATCCATTCTTCAAATCTGTAAAAGCAAACGAAATAAATCAATTACACTAATTTAAATAATTCAAAAGATTAACAAAATTTAGATTAATGGTATTAGATCGCGTAAAATGTAATGCGATTAATTACTTAAATCCCCAATTAGCTAATCTCTTCTTCTTCTTCTTCTTTTTTTTTTTTTTTTTTTTAAATTTTCTTTTTCTCTAATTTCCCTTTCTTTATAAGCATCTTTGATAATTTGTTTGACCATCGGGAAGCATGTATTCCTAGTTGATGACGGTGAATGATATACTTCTATTCATTTTGATCTCATTCCATTGATCAGAATCGAAAATTCAGGACTTCGAAGAAAATGCTTTTTGGTGGTGGGTGGAGTTTGGTAATCTATATCAAGAGATACCGTAGGTTTAGGAATGAATTCTTTTAAAATTCCGGATAAGATCAGTCATCTTGTTCACTTCCACTTAGATCAAAGTCTCACTTAGTATCGAAATCATATTTATCATATTCAAGCTCATTCTCAACACATAGATTAGGCACAACCATTTTTAGAATATTTAAAAAATAAGCATTAAACATTTGAAACATACTTTAGGAAACAAAATATCTGTTATTTAAAGTTTCAAAGCGTCCACAAAACAAGTCCTCTACCTTCTAGAAGGCTAACTAGATGGAGAAGTAAATTTTAGATTTTTTTTCCCCTAATTTTATCAAGAAATAAATCCCAACATAGCGAAAGATTAGAAATCAAGTTCCCAAATGATACACCTGGAGTCAGGTTTTGCCTTGTAATAGGAGGGTGTCTTCCAACAAATTTCAAGAGCGATTAAGGTTTCATTATAGAGTAGGTTCGACTAAAATCTCTCATTTGGTCGACTAAGTTTATTTGGAAGATGGGGTACTGAGGGTTTGTGGCCATTTGGTGTGGAAAAGATGATCTCACGAGGTAGTGGACAAGAATATTTGGACTTATCAAAAGATGGGTATTTACAGTTAGCAATTCAAGATATTGGGGTGGGATGTAGTTCTGATTTTGACAAAATTGCAAGGGTGCCACTTGATTTGGGGACATAGGACAAATAGGTAATTTAACATATTAGGTGGGAGATTGGGAGATATTTTGTCTGTATGGCTTGGACTACGAGGGTATCACTTGATTTAGAGATATAAGTCAACATGATTTCTATTTATGACCACTTTATCTCACTCGGGAGGGAAGTCTTGAAAGATTTTTGGTAGCATTTTTTCTTTTTCATTTTTTTTTTCATTTTTTTTTTCCTTCATGATTTACTCTTTGATGACCAAATTTTCTTCAAATTATTTAAATTAGGTCAACGTTTTAGTCCATGTGAGTTAAAGGAAACCCATGGATCTATTTGAATGTTGGTTTTTTTTTTTAAATTCTAATTAGACCCCTAAACGTTCCAATTCAAAAAATTGTCTCAATTGGTTTGCTTGGAGGCCCAATTGAGATTATGAGATTTTCATTTAACTTGTTTTGAGATAAAATAGCTTTCCTAAAGAATAAATTTGAACTTTGGGTCCCAATATCAATTGTTTAAATTTTCAATTTAGTTTCAAAACTTTCAAAAGACACAATTATGGTTCTCAATCTTTAAATATATAACTTTTTGACTTTATTAAACTTTTTGAAGGATTAATTTAAACCGTGAAGATTTAATTTATTATTTCAAAATTTTAATTTAGCAATTAAGATTTCTAATCGTAAAAATTAAAGCTTGAATTAATTCTTAAAACCTTCGAATCGGGATCTTCTAATTTCTTTTGGATATTTTTTAAAATTCATGAATAATTGACTTGATAAAATAATAATAATTATTTTTTATTTTTCTTTTTAGAAAGAAATGCTATGCATTAGGGTGACAAAATATTGTGCCTACTAACAAGGGATTTTACGACCTTGTAATATGGTCAAAGTCGTACATCAGGTTAGTCAGAGAGGACTTGTCGACTGAACTCTCATGAGTCCCATATCCAGTGTGGGATGGACGTCGAGCTGTGGATTTGAGCGCCGTCAAGGTTGGACTTGGGGTGGACGATCAATATATGCCCTGATTTGAGCGGATCACTCGAAGCTTGATAGTGAATTCGTCTTATCAACTGGACCTTGGCTTCCTTCGCACAAGAGATACACCGCTGTTGCTGCTACGTAACCTATATTAAATGTGCACTACTCTATGCTACCGTTCATGTTCATG
Organism: Eucommia ulmoides; assembly: GCA_016647705.1. Taxonomy (NCBI): domain Eukaryota; kingdom Viridiplantae; phylum Streptophyta; class Magnoliopsida; order Garryales; family Eucommiaceae; genus Eucommia; species Eucommia ulmoides. The sequence goes on along the minus strand of CM028338.1, from coordinate 42,901,959 downwards.
TCTTGATGAAATAATCTCATGTGTTTTGCACAGTTAGAAACATACCGTTAGATTTGGAACAATGGCTAGGTGTGGCTATATATCACGGTCTTAACTTGTCCAGTGCTTATTCTCACATATGGTCGTTTGTCCGTGACCCTTTTAATTTGTTTTCTAAACTAGTTTAACTTAGATTAACTTAGTTTAGTTTATTTTTTTCATTTCTTGTAGAAAGACACCATTATGACTCCTCGAGTATAATGATGTCTAATGTAGTCACTTCTATTTTTTTGCTTAAAGTATTATGTGGGAGGACATACTCTTAAAATCATTCAAAACCTTTCACACCTTGTAATATTTGATTTTAATACAATTGTTGTTGTTATTGTAATTGTATTCTTCTATACATTGACGGCATGTGTTATTGTAGGGAAACTCGTTGCTATTGAAATTGCTTCTGCTATTCAAGATCCTCTGATCTTCAGGCTTACTATTAGGTGATTTCCTAGTTAGCACCGCATGGTCTACTTTCTAGCCTCAAAAGTCTCGGCCCGTGACGGTTGGTATCAACGCAACGGACCGATCTGTTGCCTGACCACGTTGTTGAAATACCGTGTCGATGAAAGATCGTCTCGATGCGCTTGAGCAAAGCGTTTCCCACATTGACGCTACTCTAGCTCTTTTGCGAAACCCCAATGCTAATAGGGAGGGGACATCTCAAAACCCCCAAATTGATCACCTGATCGAACGGATGGGCCTAGTTGCCGCGACATCCGCTGGCCATCATGGTCAGATGGAACAGTCAGTCCTTGATCTCCAAAGCGAGTTGAACGACTTGAAGAATATTGTGTACCGAGCTCTTGCTAGAGACTCGAGGCAACCTACTTCGAGGGTTCTCATTCCCGAACCTCAATCCTATGACGATTCAAGAGATTCTAAGGAGCTTGAAAACTTCATCTTTAATGTGGAGCAATACTTTCGAGGCACCGGAGTAACCTCCAAGGAAGAAAATGTGACAACAATTTTCATGTATCTTTGTGGTGATGCTAAATTATGGTGGCGAACAAAACATGCAGACATCCTGGAGGGAAGCTGCACTATTAATACTTGGGAAGATCTTAAAGGTGAACCTAAGGTACACACGACTCGACGATGACTGAGAGAGTTGAAACAAATTGGATACGTCCGAAACTATGTCAAGAAGTTTATAACTCTCATGCTGGACATTTGTATAATGTCCCAAAAGGATAAATTGTTTTGATTCCTAGATGGATTGAAGGATTGGGTACGTCAGGAAATACAAAGACAATGTCCTACTGATTTATCTACTGCCGTTGCTACTGTAAAGAGAGTAACTAATTACTCTCTTGAACCTACCACTAGCCATGACAAGAGGAAAGACAAGAATGTCTCTCATTATGATGGAAATGGAAGTCAATTATCTCGGGAAAGCCCACCAAGACGTTGGAGCAACCCCAAATCCAATTCTAATTCGAGGAGTCTGCGCTAAGTCCGCGCTAAGGCCATCACTCAAAATCTGGCCAATAGTTCAACAACTCAGGGGCATCATTGGGTTTAGCAAACCAAAAGCCTCACTGGGGCAGATAGACCCATAAAAATCCAATTCCTTGCGTTTTGTGCAGCAAGAATCATGATGTATCCGATTGTCCACATAAACATGCGTTGTCCGCGTTGCAAACATCAATTCAGGAAGAAAAGGAACGTCGGAGAAAATATATAGTAGAGCAGGAGGAGGAAACTTCAGACGAATTTGATGATCATCAAATGGGTACAATTCGTTTATTGAATTCCATGAAACGATAGTCGGTTGCAAAGAAGAAGGTCATGAAGAAGAACCTCATGTTTGTGGACCTTCGAATTAATAGACGAAATTCTTGTGCTTAGTTGACACTGGTGTTATACACAATTTTATGTTCGATAAGGAAGCTAATCGGTTGGGCTTACGTGTCGAAAAGTACTCAGGGAGATTGAAGGCCGTGAATTCTGAAGCGCATCATGTGATTGGAGTTGCCAACACGGTACATACGAAGATTGCTCCGTGGGATGGGTTCCTCAACTTCACCATTGCTCCCATGGATGATTTTCAAGTGATATTGGGGATGGAATTCTTTATGGACACTAAGGCAGTCCCAATGCCTTTTACATATTCGCTTTGTATGATGGGAGATCGATCGTGTGTCATTCTTACAACGCATCATTCGATTGAAGACAGATTTGTTTCGGCTCTGCAGCTTGAGATGGAGGAATATCAAGATGACCTTCTAGTGCTTAGTGGGATAGAAACTAACCCACAAGTGCCACATTTGATTTCAGCAAAATGGTTGTTTAACTATGTTCGAGTTGTTTCTTCAAGAGAACTTCCAGAGGAGTTTCCTCCTCATTCGGATGGGGAAAAATCTACAGATATCAAGTTTTCATTGGGCCAATCCGCTTTTATGTTAGCCAATAGTGCAAAGACCCGCTTGCGTTCGGTAGGACTACATCCAGAACGACGGAAGTACCGACTTTGTGTGTCGAGGGTCAAAAATTCAAAGAACAAAGGTACAATAGTTGTAGTGGTGGATAAAGCATTGAGTTCTACAACCTTCTATCCAACACTTCAATTTCGATATTCCAAGGGCACCGCCATACAGGTTCTCAAGTATGATACTCAGTTGTGGAATGCTCCGAGGGGTATTGATTTGTGCTTCAAGCTGCACAAGTGCTTTGATGTCAACTTGGGATTTAGTGAGATTGTCGCAGACCAGCCACTGTATCCTTATTCAGTGGATAAGCTCTACAAAGCCAACATATTTGGAAGACAGCAGAAGACGCATCAATCGCAAACCAAATCAAAAGCATCATCAAAAGAAGTTTACAAGGACGTCGACAGCTCAAGTGGAGGAGAATGTCACGGTCTTAGCTTGTCCAGTGTTTGTTCTTGCACATGGTCGTTTGTCTGTGACCTTTTTTATTTGTTTTCTAGATTAGTTGAGCTTAGATTAACTTAGTTTAATTTCTTTCTTTCATTCCTTGTAGAAAGATATCATTATAACTCATCAAGCATAATCATGTCTATTGTGGTCACTTGTATTTTTTTGCTTAAAGTATTATGTGGGAGGACATGCTCTTGAAGTCATTCAAGCCTTTCACATCTTATAACCTTTAATATTAATACAATTGTTGTTGTTATTATAATTGTATTTTTTTCTGCATTACCGACATGTGTTGTTGTAGGAAAATTCGTTACTATTGAAACCGTTTTCGCTATTCAAGATCCTCTGATCTTCAGACTTGCTATTAGGCGATTCCCTAGTTAGCACCGCACGGTCCACTTTCTAGCCACAAAAGGCTCGGCTCGTGACACTATGCAATGCCACTAGCTAGGACAGCTGAGAGATAGACCGCTAGGGCTAGGAGTAGAAAACACACCCATCAGCTAGGGCTGGTGAAATAGATATTGTAGCAGCGTTGTTTAAGAAAACCTGAGTGTGGCGGCGCTGTTGGTGGAGTAAAAACGTGTTGCGGCGCTATAGGTGGAGCAAAAATATAATACGGTACATCAATGTCGATGTGTAATACAAGTGGGTTATATTTTCCAATATAATTAATACGCCAATAAAAAGAATATGTAAACTATAAAAAAAAAAAAGACCAACTTGATCTAGGAAATATTAAATGTTAACTAAATACTAAATAAATATTTCTAACAGTTTACATCAATGTGGATGCATGATAGATGTGGAGGTGGGCTGCATTTTTCAATATTTGAACAAGAATAGAACACTACGAAACACACCTGCATTCATTGTAGAAAAAAAAATGTCAATTACTTTAAGAAAATTACTTTTTAAATTTTATATAATTATTTTCAAAAATTTACATTTAAAAAATTATAACTAATTAACAACATATTTATAATTAATCAAAAAATATATATAACTAAATAATTTCAACTAATTAACACAACATATACTATTTAATTAAAAAATTATTACTAACTAACCCAATATACATAACTAAATATCATACAAAATATATAATTACAACCAATTAAACAAAAAATAAAGGATATCTAAAAAAAAAAAATAGGAAAAAAAAAACCCCAGATGAATGGCGACGGTGGATCACGAATCACAATGGCAGAATGACGGTGGATGGCCTGGGAGAGTAGTGATGACGACGATGAAGGTAGGTAGTATGGTGACAGTGGCGGGGCAGCAGAGCAGTGATGGCGGGGGAGCAGGGTGTGTTCGTGGGGAGCAAAGGAAAGAAGAATAAAAAAGGAAGAATGAAGGAGAAGAAAATGGAAGAGGGAAGAAGAAGAGAAGTGGCGGCTGAATCTGAATCTGAATCTGAGGATTAGTATCAGAAAACATGACATACGGGTTGAGAAAAAAACCTTAGGGCAATACCTCCGGCTTTACACCTATTAGGCGGGAGGTAGCACCTCCGGCCTAATATTAAAAAAAAAAAAAAGGCCATAACCGGGGTGAGAGTAGCACACCCGACTTTCGGAAAATATTTCAGTAAATTAAAGGAAAAACAACAGCAACAGCTAATTTTTCAGTGAAGAACACGATACATCAATGTCAATGCGCGATACACGTGTGGGCTGCATTTTTCACTATTCTGACGGGCTACAAATATGCAATAGTTTTACTACATACTTGCACACTAAGAAACACACACATGCATTTATTGTACCAAGAAAAAAACAAAGTCAAATAGTCTTCAAAGTGTTCTTCGCTTTATCAATTATCAACAGTTCCTCATCTTGTTTGTTTTAAGTCCATTTTTCTTTGGATATGTTTGTTTGTAGTCGTAATTTTTTTTTCTTCTTCTCTTTTTTCGTTAATTATGCTGTTTTAAGACACTGTCCAAACATATCTCCTTTCACAGAAACTATAATGGACACGAGCATTAAAACACAATATTAATTCGATAAAAAGGTTTTGTACAATAAAAAATGTGTAAATATTTACAAATAAATGTTACCATGCAGCTTCAAATATTGTACGACCACCCTCTTTGTTTCATCTCCTCTTCTTCTACCTATTGTTTGGGGGAGGTCGCTTGCTATATATCATAAATAAGAGTTAGCAACGGAGTAGTTGCGTCTGATGATGAGCGATGTTCGATCGTCGGGAGGGACATTCTTTAGGTTGCTGGAGCTAATGCTATCGACTCAGAAATAGCAACTGCAATTTGTTTGGGGACAGTTGCCCAACAAATAGTGGCATAGGCGGTGGTTCGTTTATGCTCATGAGGTTGGCAAACGGCAATGTAAAAGCCTTCGATATGATAGAAACAATCCCTATTGATGCAAGAGAGCTATTTGTTGGCCCGGTGATCTACTCAGGGGTGAACTGGGTAGTTATAAAAAATAAAACAAATTATCAACTTATAACACTTGAAAATTCAAAAAATTAATTTAATCCTAAATAAATTATTATCTCTTTATATTTTCAACACTTAAAATAATCAATTTATCATAAATTGATTATTATCTTTATAAGGTAGCGGATAAGTGTTCAAATCTAAGTGCACACCCAAATAACAATAAATAAAGAAAATAATAATGTAGTACACCACGATATATCCTGATTCACCAAACTACTCTTGATTAATCTAGTCCTCCAAGCCTCACGGAGATTTACACCCACTAAACCACTAAGATTCTTTTAACCAGGTAGAAATCAAACATTTACACAATGATTTTTTTCACAGGCTCAAAATCAACTCTTACAATTTTCTTTTCCCAGACTTAGGAATAACCTTATATTTTTCCCAGGATCAAAACTAACCTAATTTTTTTACAGATTAAGGATTAAACTTAATTCTTTTACACATTAGGCTAAAAATCAAACTTCACCAAAAATACTCCAACTATTATTTTCTCAGATAAAGATGAAACCTTTACAAATCACTTATAATTAATTCTAATAAGGAAGAATCACGCCTACCTCTTTTCAAGGAAAAATAGTAACATAACATTTTTATACCTTAGGTAAAGATCAAAACTCAATCTCTTTACCGGAAGAGATTGAAACCTGATTACCCCTGATTAGATATTTTCAATAATATCTAATCTGCACACAACTCACCAATTACAATAAATTGATAAATTTTTCCAACTCGGAGTTTCTACTACCTCAAATTAATTTAAACTCAATTAATATCCTGATAAATAATAATGATAGAAATATAGTGAGAATTTCAAATTTGATTGTAAAAATAATACGGGTAGCACAAAATTGAGCACATAATCAAATTATCACCTAGATCGTTTTAAATTTTTTTCTTATGCTTTTAAAGTTCAAAAAATGATTTTTCAAGATCAAATAACCAAGTAAGCAATAATAATAATAAAATCAATAAAGAATAAGTTTGGAATGATCTCACTAGAAAAATATCGACAAATTGCAAGTCAGATCGCTAGACAGCTTAAATCGGTGATGCCAAATCAATTAACGCTTTAACTTAAGAACTTTAACACCAGAATAATCTTACAATATTATCTCGATATAATCTCAGAAAAATAAGTATTAGAAAACTCATGAATAATTTGTTCTTAATTGATTGAGATTATCATAAGTAAAAAAACGCAGGTCTATATATACTGAATTGAAACAAGCCCTCCAACGGTTAGTTTCCATAAAATATGACATTCAAATACTCATATAGACCCCATATATTAATATCATTTAATTTTGATACAGTTCATTTAAATATAACTTTTAAAACATTCAATTTAGTACCTCAAATTATTTCTCAATCTCAAATTAAATGAATAGAAAGTATTAAATGAACTAAATTGAGAAATACCTTAATTTCATGTACCATGTATATCCATGGGAATATTCAAACAGGAGTATCATATTTTTAATATATCCATATTTCTAAGATCTCTCAATCAAGTAACAAATAACGGCTAGTTACGACTACTTTTTGATCATATCCATGAAAACCTCCAATCTTGAAACAACACCATCGATTGATCTACCAAAACCCATCAGTTGACCAATCGATTCAGGTTATAACCCAAGTCAAAATTATTCGCCAATCGTTCGACTGATACTCCATGAGTCGGTTGATCGATCGATTTAGGATGCTCCTCAGGCCATTTTTTTGTCATGGTCAGTCGACCAATTATCGATAGTTTGTTGGCCGATCAATTCAGGGAGTTCAGGTATCGGCCATTGGTCGACTGATCAATCCAAAGACTTCTCCATTTCCTAGCTACTTTCCGTCGGTTGACCGATCCTCCCAGGTCAATTGATCAATCCTTGCTGGAACACTTCCTCCTTAATTAATTTTAACTCCAATTTTCGGATTGGTTTCATTTTTGTGTGGGGCTTTTCACAGTAAGGTGTGTATAGCATTGGTTACAACAGTATTGTTCGGATTGGTTTCATTTTTGTGTGGGGCTTTTCACAGTAAGGTGTGTATAGCATTGGCTACAACAGTATTGTTCGAATTGATTTTAACAGAGTTCGAATTGAGCGTTGGTGTGTTTATTTTGGCAAGCCACCAGTTGTATGGTTGGACCAAGTGTGTTTGTATTAGGTTATTTGTGTCCTGTCCTAATCTTGCTTACCAAAAAAATAAAAAATAAAAAATGAATATGTCAAGAATAGGACAAGAACGTAGAGGATTGTATAATAAGAACCTAATTTTTTTAATGTTCTCACAATTTTTGTTGTTTTTTAATAGGTGGAGTCCATTTAGAGACTGCTGGACTAGTCATTTGTTCGTCGTAGAAAAGAGAAAAATGCAATTGCAATGACAACTAGTACGGGTATAATCCTTAATAATGAAATGTACGATTTCTATCTCTGTGATGATACAAACCTTGAATCCTCATCACGACAAACCCTACCGCCCTCTAGTTGCAATGTTATTATTCCTCTCTAAAACAGCCAATGTCGTCCATGACATCCACAATTGTTATAGAGGGTAAGATTTTAAATTATTGTCCATAGCTATAATTGTTTAGTGATTTCTTTCCAGACAATCTGGAAAACAATTAGTAGATTATCGTAAAAAAAATCACACATAAATATTTATCCTTATTTTTATATTTTTAAGTTTTTCGAATAAATTTTCAGTCCTCTGGTTAACATCAACTTGATTGAATTTATCGAGCTAATGTTAGATGCATACTTTGCATTTGTTATCATACTTAATATTGACTAAAATATTTGTAAGGACTTAAAATAAGTTGGTAAGAACTCAACAATAAGTTACTCAGGCCCTGTTTGGTAACTATTTTCATTCCAAAAATTCTCATTCCATTCCCAGATTTTTGAGAATTTTGTTTGGGAATAGCGTTTGGTAATTTTTGTTTCCATTTCCATTTCATTCTCATTTGAGAATTGTGCCCACTTTTTTCTTAAGAAATGAGAAACAAAAAAAAGTTGTTTCTCATTATTCCCATTCCATTCCCAAAACATATGGTTACTATTCATCTATAGGCCGACCACCGACCGCCGTCCGCCGCCGCCGACCGCCGCCGCCGGTCACCGTCCGGCCACTTCCGGGCGTCGCTGGCGACGGCGCCATTGTCTTCCGGCCGGCGTCTCCGGCGCCACCGCTGTCCGGTCATTGCCGGCGACACCTCCGTCTCTGACGCCGGAGCACCGCCGGCTCCGACGCCGGCCGATGCCGGAGCACCACCGTTGCCGATGGCGGAGCACCGTCGGCCGGCTGGCGACGGCGCCACCGCCGTAAGTCCAAAAAAAAAAAAAAAAAAAAAGATTTTAGGATAAAATCGTTACCAAACACAATTCCCTTCCCAAAACCAAAAAAAATATTATCGTTACCAAACACGATTCTACTCCCCAAAAAGAAAACAAAATTCTCATCCCATCCCATCCCATTTCCATCCCACTGCTGGAATGGAAACAGAAACGGTTATCAAACGCCACCTCAATAAACAGAATACAAAAAAAAAAATTAAAAATAGAGAACTATATAGTAAGAAGCCGGTAACCCCACCCCCACCGCCAAAAAATTCTAATCAAATAGGCCTTCTAACCCTATTTTTATTTTTATTTTTCCCACTATATTTACATTTTATTTAGGATGGAAAGTTGAGAGCTGTTGTTGGCGGGAGTGGCGGCACGAGGATCATAGTCGTCGTTACAGAGGTGTGGCTAAACTATTTTGTCAAAGGATTACATCTTTACAACTCCGCTCCAAGATTTTATCATGAGTTGAATATTTTCCATACCCTTCACTTAATTCATAAAAGTTGTAACAACTAGCAATCTCAATATTTGGTTGATTAGTAATTTTATTAAGGGCAAATTATATTTTTGGTCCTTGTGTTTGCATGCATTTTACTGTTCGATCCTTTCCATTTTTTTTTTTTTTTAAAGTCGTCTTCGTATTTGCACATGTTTTTTTTAAGTAGCCATTTCGTCAAAAAATGGGATTAAGTTGGATGATTTTTCATAATGTGACTTGCACGTTAAAAAAATAATTTTCTTCTTTTTTCTGTGTTTTTTTTTCTTCTTCTTTCTGTCGTCTTCCAGCTTCTATACATCTCGCCCCCGACGCCGACTTCTTCATCTCTTCCGCCGGTGCCGTCACCCTCTTCGCAAGACTCCCCCAACACCAAGGCCCATATCTGGTTTTAGAGAGAGATTAGAGAGAAAGAGATTTTAGAGAGAGAGAGTAGAGAGAGAAATGGAGGTTTAGAGAGAGAGAGTGGAGAGAAGGATTCGAAGGGTGGGGAGCCAGTTGAAGATTTTTGCGTCGCGTGTTCGAGTATTAACAGAGAGTTTCGGCTGGGAAATGGTGGGTTCACGCCTCGGCGGCGTCGCGTCAACGGTTTTCGGTGTTCATGGTTATCTTCGAGTATTTACAGGGAGTTTCGTCGGCGGTTATCGCTGTTCACGTCAGCTGGGAAATGGTGGGTTCTTGCTCACTGCTTCCGCCGTCACAATCGACGCTCCTGCTCGTCGCATCACTGTCGACCTGCTCGTTGCATTGCCGCTCATGGTCGCTTCACCTTCTGCTCGACGCAGTCTCCGCCTCACCGTATCGCTCTCCGCTTCTCTGTCTCTCTCCACTCCCTCTCTCTAAAACCTCCCTGTTCTGAAACCTCTCTCCACAATCCTTCTAATTTTCACTATAATTTTACCAAAACTAAATCCTAGAATAAATTGATTTTTATTAAAACAACTAATCGAACCGGATGCGGAAGTTGATGAAGTGGTCTTGTGAAGAAGGGGTAGGCGGACTAAATTACACTTTAATTTACACCTGAATTTTAAAGTATTTGTTTCGACTAAATTACAGTTTTACACCTACAATTTTAATTCCATTATATTATATCTTAATTTTATCCAAATTGTGTACGATAGATTCAGTTAGCTTGCCAAAAACAAAACATAGCAGAAAATTTCAAAATTTACATGTTCATGGCTTGGTTAAAGTTCATCAATCAACAACTCAGATGCAATTGTTGGTGTACAGTATAATTTAATATAAACTTAGGGGGATCAAAGTGTAATTAAACTCCTAAATTAAATTCTCTACTCCAGCAAGGCACCGTGCGGCTGATCTCGCGATGATTCTGTCGAACACCACCTTGCTGCTGACCATGGATTGGTGAAATTGTTCCCCCAATCCAACTAATTATGTACTATTCCGTCCCTATTTTTCCCCTTAATTTTGCCCTTGAAGTTGGGAGGTGGGCCAATTTAATATGAATTAAGAGATTTTAAGAGCAATCTGACCATTTAAAATTTTTGGGTTAAAGTAAAATATGTGACCATTTAAAATATGTAACCATTTACGGCATGTTTGATTGGACGGAATCGGGGGCGGAATGGAATCGCATTCCGCCCTCGATTCCTATTCTATGGTTTGGTTGCCCAATGGAATCATTTTTGTGATTCCGTTGGAATGAAATGGGCTGGAATGGCATTCCGTTTCAGATAGGCCGGAATGAAGTCTAGCACATTGGAATCAATATTTGAAATTACACATTTGCCCCTGCAGTAATATTCGGCACTTAAACAGCCCGATCAGTCAAGACCTAGGGCATCCGTCGCGTATCGTCTTCTCCGCAGAGCAGCCCATGGCGTTGTGTGGTTCATCTTGTAGCAGAGCAGCCGCGTGATCCATCTTCTCTCATCGCAGCTTCTCGCAACGCATCTTCCAGATTCGATCGGCCTCAGATCAAAATCAATCGAAAACCCTAGCTCAGCCGCTCCTCCGATTTCAAAGCTGCAACTCTCGGATTGGCTTTTGGATCGGCCATAGGTACGCGTATTTATGCTTATTAATGATCGACTATTGAATTGTTTACAGTTCTTGATTTCGTTCATGTTTGCTCGTGATCGATTTAGTGATAAATCGTTTCGTTCGTATTTGGACCTGAGATTCGTCATAATGTTTCGATTTTATACTTCTTTTGATCGATTGGCTTGAATAGATCCATGTAGTGCACCATTGATCTTCACCATTGACCTGAGATTCGTCATAATGTTTCGTTCTCAGAATGCACCTTTGATCTTTCACCATATTTCTGTTTCTACTTCCAATTCTGTTTCTGTTAATGGCGTTTTTCAAAAATGAAAACATGTTTGGTAGCAAAGTTTTAGCTACATTGGTGTTCATCACTGGTGTTCATCACTGCTGTGTACATATGCACTGATGTGTTCGTATTTGGACCTGTAACTCAGCTACTTCAAGAATACTGCAACATCTTTGTTGCTTTTCTGATTTTTTTTTAATCTTACATGATATATAAAATCCTATCAATCAACATCTATATTGACAATTCAACAAACAGATTATTGAAGGCTTCATTTGTTTTATTTGTTTTGTTAATTTTGATATACAGTAATGGCCAACACAAATTTGGTAACTATATACATGCATTGGTTACACACAATGCATATTGCTTATTGGTTTCTACAAATGATGATGATTACTGTTATACAAATACAACGACGAAAAATGACTTTATCAAGACGAAGATATGTTCTTGATTTTCAAAAAAATAGAAAGAATTTGATGGAACGTGTCTATGAAAGCGATGGAAATTGTATGAGTTTACTTAGAATGGATCGACGTGCTTTTACCATTTTATGTAATAGACTTGTAGAAGTAGGTTTAAGATCGAGTAAACATTTATTAGTGGATGAACAAGTAGCAATGTTTTTGAAAATTCTAGCGCATCATGTAAAGAATCGAGTCATACAAAGGGACTTTAAAAGGTCTGCTGAGACAATTAGTAGATATTTTCATGATGTGCTCCATGAACGCCTTCAATTACTCAATTTGAGAAGTAAAATGTGTAATTTACCATGAGACTATGAGAGTAAGATGAATAAAGCAACTAGAAGGGTAAATAGTGTAATTTATCATCAGACCACTTCTCTCTCGCTAAAATATAACTTCTCTCCTTGAACGCCTTCATGAACCGGGGCTTCATTTCCTCCACGAATTCGTTGATGAATCCCACTCAACTGGACTTTAGAACTTCATCATTGTTGGCCGAAGTGATGCTCGTCGGAATGTCACGCGCCACCAACTGAGCCCAAAATCCACCGAAACACTTCGATCGATTCGGGAATGCGATCGAGTATTTTCGGAGCGATGATTATGAGAGAGATGACGTTGATCTTGAAGTGAAAGTTTCGGGCTTCAACCAGACATGTGGTTGGCACTTTGGGACTCGTGAAAACTCTGCACAAAGACTTTTCATCCAATGGAGGGTAACCAGTAATGACGAGACATGTGGTCGGCACTTGTGGATATCTGGCTCCCGAATACATCGAGAACGGGTTGGTTACCCCAAAACTGGATGTGTTTGCATTCGGGGTGGTTGTATTAGAACTCTTGTCTAGAAGTGACGGTGGTGGGAACAAAGGGGAGGGTTTGCTGTCCGAGCGCACCGATGAGATACTTGCATGGGAGAATGTGAGATAAAAGATGAGAGGTTTCATTGATCCAGTGTTGGAGAAAGAGTATCCACTTGACTTGGCTTGCAAGGAATTACTGCGTGGCCCGCGACCTCAACGCTCGTCCGTCCATGCCTGAGATTTTTGTGACTCTCTCCGGTCTCCAGGATTTTGTCTTCTTCAATGGATTGGGATCCTTCTTACGAACTCCAAAATTCTCGATCGGTAAGCAGCGGTAGATAGATTACAGCATAATCTTTCGGTTCATCCAATGTACTGTGTACCCACGTAATTGGTTGGATTTCCAGTCCAATGTAGAAAATCAAGTATATTAATCATTAATTAGTAACAAAGTGTATTCTTGGATGTAAAAGCGATTAATATGAACTGAAACACAGCCAATTCAGACACACACGGAAACACACATATTAATCTGTCTCTCTGTTTCTCTCTCCTCTCTCTCTAAAACCTCTACCTCACTAGAGAGAGAAAAAAGAGACCGAGATCGGAGATGTCATCGTGAGGGGGAATTCGATGGTAGCGGAGGAGATGAAGGAGGTGGCGCTCGGCGTTGGAGAAGTGGAGGTGGGTGTCAGAGGCGGAGCATGAGAACGGTAGAGGGTAAAAGAAAAAGAAAAGAAAAAAAAAAAAAAAAAAACTTTTTTACCTCCGTTGCATGTGCAAGTCACATGATGAAAAACCATCTAACTTAACCCCATATTTTGACAAAAGGGTCACTTAAAAGAAAGTGTGTAGATACGAGGACTACTTTGACAAAAAAATTTGGAAGGGGACAAACATAAAATTACGTGTAAATACAAGGACCAAAATTATTATTTGCCCTTTTATTAATTACTTACATTTGATTAATATAGTTTGATCTTACAAAAAAATCTCCAACACGTGTAACAACTTCTCACGTGCCATAATTCTCTTCTCCTTCCTCCTGTTATCTGCAAAACCGTAAATTTTAATAGGGCGACACCGGTGTGGTGTTAGTCAAAGAATCTCCGGCGTGAGAATAAGTTAATTTGGTATATAGAGAAAGTTGTACACAGATTGAATCGTAAAAATTACCAGCGATATCTACCCTTTATATAGGCTCAAAGATATGTTGTCGTTATTTTGAAGAGGTTGCCAATCTCATGATACGCTCCTAATGGTTTGGAAGATAACCAATATCCCCATGATTTTAGGAAAGATCTCTATAATGGTCCCTATTAATTATGGGTTGTTATAGTCAATCTGACTCATCTCTTCAAGTATAGGGTAGACGTTCATGTTGAGTTGACCTATTGGTTCCTTGGCCTTGAACACTGTGGGCTTGAGTATACTCAGTTATGGGCCTCCTTATAGGGTCGTGAGCTTTGCTCAGAAGATCGCCAAAGTGGACACCCTAATGGGCCCGCCATGCTTTGGCCCAAACAAACCCATTGGGTCTATCTGTTTCGGATCAGGTTTCATTACAATCCGACCCGTTCAAGACTAAATGCCTATGTCAATTATGAGCGGGAGTTTTCCTATATCATTTGCCCTCCTAACTTTCGCATCAATTCAAGAGAAGAGAAACGAAATATCACATCTATTTTACGTAAGTTCTTTTCTTCCCTTAATCTTTTGGTAGCATTTCTAGTCTTCAAATTTCTTTCGTATTTTCATTGCTATTTGCTTTATTGCAAAATGTCATTGAGACAATCGAATAGTCTTACTGAAGCTGGTTCTTCGTCGAATCCTATAATGGAACAGATGGTAACAGCTCAGACTGCTCGGCCCTCCAATCCTTCAGAAAACAAGGGGGATCATGGTGAAAGCAAGTTTCCACATGAATAACTTTCACCATTTAGGGAAAAATATAGCATCCATTTATCAGTGTCAATTAGGGTTTCATCTGAGGATGAACGCCCTCATGACGCTAAAGAGAACCAAATATACTTTTATTTATAGATATTTGAGTACGGACTCACTCTTTCTTTTTCCCCATTCTTTCGTAATCTCTTTTGTCAATTGGAGATCACTCCTGCCTAGTTAACCTCAAATAGTTTTCACCAAATTATGGGAGCCATAACCCTTGCTAGAACGAATGAGGCACCCCTCACCGTTGATACAATTAGGAGTATTGGACACCTTAAATTCCACACCCGTACCAAAAGATATTACTTTTTGCTTAACAAAAAATTTTCGTTTCTCATTGATCTTCCAGCTAAAGTAAAGGACTGCCAACTGTGGTTTCTCTTCTTCTTTGGTGACTGGGAATACCTTCTGGGAGAGGTGGGGCAACCCTCAATTGTGCTGAGGCGCTTCAGTACCCCAAGTAATTTTCCATCATTCACTTAACAGTCTATTTTCTGTTTAAAATAGTCATTAAGTAATATTAATCTCATTTCTGAGATTTCGAATGCAGGAGATAGTGCTTGTCAAAGTCTCAGCCTCACATCCAGAATTGAAGAAGAATTGAGAAAATTGCTAGTCCTAGCAGAGCGTTCTTACAAGCTAAGTCATCGTCCATTTAACAAGCCTGAAAATGGATCTATCCTGCTTCAATGAATTGGCTGGGCTTCAACTGGGCATAAAAAAACAACATGAGATCAACAACAACAACAAATCAAGATCAAGAATATCAAGAACATATCAAGAACTCCATATATTTTCATTAATAAGAAAGAAAGGGTGCACGGCTACCAAAAAAAAAAAATCCCTGTTCTAAAGAACAAAAACAACATTGTTCTTTCCAAAAAAAAAAAAGTATAAACAACAAAAATAAGATTTTGTTCTTCATCTTTTACCGGGGCTGAGAGAGGAGCTTCATTCCGACTCTAGAGAAGCAGGTGAACCCAGATCCTCTTAATCTGAGTTGGAGAAATAGAAGGCATGCTCTTCGTACTTGTTGAATTTGTTGATTAATTCATGGATCTTGGCCCTCTTTTGCTCATTTTTCTCTAGGAGTTTGTCCCGCTTTGTCTTAATGGTATTGGAAAAGAGCTTCTGGTAGTTGAAGTCAGTGGCTAGGTCTCCTTTGCTCTTCTCAACTTTTTTTATTTCATCCCTGAGTTCGAAAAGATGAGAGATGGCTTTAAAGTGTGCTGCTTCCATAGCAGTAAAGATTGCAGTAGCCTCCTGAAAGGCATACAGACGGGTGTGATCTTTCCTTAACAGTTTTCGCTACTAATATCAAGGAATAGAAGCGTTCTCCCAATTCTATAGCATTGCATATTTCGGATTGGATCCTTGCAAAGGCAGAAGTGTTGAGGTGGATCCCAAAACTGTCAGAGGTAAAAATGAGTGAAGTTCTTAAAAAACCAAGTTTGATGCAAAATGGAAATTTTTAGAAGAGTGAAAAATTATCAACATCTGATTTGGCTTTAAATAGCCAGATAAACGAAGATAGAGAATAAAATAAAGCATAAAAAAATATGCATTAAATGTGCGAATGATGTGTACTGATAAATTTGTACTACAATCATCACAAATTCTCGGAACTTAAAACGACGGTTACTGTTTAGATACAGGTCATGATGATAAAATATTATCATTACTAAAAATTAATTATAGAAGTGCAAAAAGGAAAGTTGAAAAAACAAAAAAATATTTTAGATAGTAGTGCTCTGATCGGTAACGTTTGGTTGATTTGACATCAGAACGGTAGTAACGTCAAAAGATGACGCTTGGTTCAAGGTCTACACTGAACTCTCTACTGCCACCTCAGCTGCCGATGTGGGTAATTCTTTTTCGTCTTCAGCAATCACATCCTCGTCTTCAGTAATCACATCCATTTCATGCTTGTTAAATGGATGATGAGTTAGTTCGTTGTAAGAACGCTCTGCTGGGACCAACATTTTTTTCAATTCTTCTTCGATTCTAGATGTGAGGCTGAGACTCTGACAAACACTATCGCCTTTATTCAAAATCCCAGAAAGAAGATTAATATCACTTAAGTAGTATTTTAAACAGGAAACAGACTGTCAAGTGAATGATGGAAAATTACTTGGGGTATTGTAGTGCCTCGGCACAATTGAGGGTTGCCCCACTTCTTCAGGAAGGTATTCCCAGTCACCAGAGAAGAAGATGAACCATGGTTTCCAGTCTCTTACTTTGACTGGAAGATTAATGAGAAACAGAAACTTTTTGGGAAGGGAAAGGTAATACATTTTGGTACGGGTGCAGAATTTAAGGTGTCAAATACTCCTAATTGTATTAACGGTGAGGGGTGCCTTATTCATTCTAGAAAAGGTTATGGCTCCCATAATTTGGTGAAAACTATTTAGGGTTAACTAGGCAAGAGTGATCTCCAATTGACGAAAAAGATTATGAAGGAATGGAAAAACAGGAAGAGTGAGTCCGTACTCAAATATCCATAAATAAAAGCATATTTCGTTCTCTTTAGTGTCATGAGGGCGTTCATCCTCAGACGGAACCCTAATCAAGACTGATGAAGGGATGCTATATTGTTCTCTAAATGGTGAAAGTTATGCCTGTGGAAACTTGCTTGCACCATGATCGTAATAAGAAGAAGGAAAATAATGGAATAGAAAAAAATATTTGGCGGTCTCAGATGTGTTGATATCAATGGTGACTCATTATTTCGATAAATCCTTGCTTTGGATAGAAGCAAATTATGTAAACACTTACTAGAAATCTCATTTATCCGTCCCCATGCAAACCACAATTTTTGCTGAAGAATTCTCCATGATCTAGCTGCTCTATGTCGAATATCCTGAAAAAAATTTTGTGACGACTATAAGGCAGCTACGTACAAGAGCTGCGACAACTCAAAGTAATGACTTGCTGTTGCCATCCGATGCAGAAATACTAGTAGAAGTGCATAGAGAGGTTCAGACTGTTCCTCCACTGACCGTGTTGAACACTGATGCAAAGATTGATGCTCTTTCTGCAAAGATGACCGAGATCGTCGAAACAATTAAATACATGGCGAGGATAATTGCGAACAGCTGGTTGCAGTTCCTACCAGCTAACAATGAAGTTGGAGAAGAAGTAGGGTCTCCTGGGTATGCTGATCCTCAATCTTATGAGAAGAATCTATAGCCGAACTGAAATTGTTGATTCACATCAACAAATCAGAAGTAAAGTGGAGAGAGGTCAGCCTTTGGATGAACTGGACACACTGTTGAAAGGCACTGAGATGCCTTTCTCGTCAGATATCCTAGTTGTCCCGCTTTTCGAAAAGTTTGATCCCACAAAGTTCGAGAAATATGATGGGAGAGCAGATCTTGTGGACCATATCCGCCAATTCAAGCATGTAATAAATCTTTACGGTTCAAGCGACTCCACACTCTGCAGAGCTTTCGCTACCACGTTGAAGGCCTCAACCCTCGAATGGTTGCATACGCTCTTCCCAAACTCTATCATGTCATTCAAGGAGTTTGAGAAGATATTTATCAACCGTTTCATAACCTGTCAAAGGTTAATGAAGCGTCCTGATTTTCTTCTCGTCTTGCGTCAAGAAAAATGAGAAACTTTGCTCTAGTATATGAGCCAATTCAATGAGGAATTAACGTGCATAGAAGGTTGTAATACCGACCTCATTATTAATTCCTTTACCTCAGGGTTACATCCTGGCCGCTTTCAAGACTCCTTAACTAAGAAAATTCCACAGAGCATGTCAGAGTTAATGGAAAAAGCCAAACCCTACAAGAAACTGGAGGACGTCAAGCTCGCCAAAGAAGGAATGGGATCTTTCAAAGATCATTCCAGACAGTGTGAGAAGGATGGTAGCAAGGCAAAAACCAACCCTCGAACAAGCTGGTAGCGCGTAAATCACGTCACCACTTTTATCGCATGTGTATAGGTCAAGTCTTAGTATAGATGGGAAGGAGTAGAGGTTTTCGTATCCATAGGGATTGGATTAGAACTTGTCGCTGAGTACCGCGATTGTCATAACTCGACTTTATCTAGGCGATAAAAATGTAGTTTATAATAAATTATACTAAACAAAGTTAATTATACTAATACTGATATGAGATGTTTAAGGGAATAGATTTCCTAGGGATTAACTTTATTTACTTCAATGTGTTCGATCTAGTTTGATTTACGTTAGCGGTATTCAATTTCTTCGACAATCTCGGTTTGTAATCTCAAACACTATCTCTCCCGAGTGTAAAGTGAGTGAATATGTGACTTCGCATCAACTAAGAAATCCCCCTCAACATGTTAACGAAACTAGGTCACATGAGTCTTGCCCTAACGTCATTGATTACATACTCTCTAACTCTCTCCCGGGTTATTAGATCATCACGTTGTGTTTACCCTAGTTCGAATTCGGGGTTACCTCTCTCGAGTGTCAAACTCCGTATTCTCAATATGTACGGGTTAAGTTTTAGTATAGATGGAAAGGAGTAGGGGTTGTCGTATCCACAGAGATTGGATTAGAACTTGTCGCTATGTACCGCGATTGTCATAACCCTACTTTATCTAGGTAATAAAAATGTAGTTTATAATAAATTATACTAAACTAAGTTATTAATCTAATTATACTAATTATACTAATACTAATATGAGATGTTTAGAGGAATGAATTTCCTAGGGATTAACTTTATTTACTTCAATGTGTTTGATCTCGTTTGACTTACGTTAGCGGTATTCAACCTCTTCGACAATCTCGGCTCGTAATCTCTAACACTACCTCTCCCGAGTGTAAAGTGAGTGAATATGTGACTTCGCGTCAATAAAAAAGTCTCTCAACGTCTTAACGACACTAGGTCACATAAGTCTTTCCCCAACATCATTGATTACACACTCTCTAACTCCCTCTCGGGTTATTAGATCGTCGCGTTGTGTTTACCCTAGTCCGAATTCGGGGTTACCTCTCTCGAGTGTCAAACCCCGTATTCTTAATATATCTAAACAAGCATAATAAACATGACAACACGGCAAATACAATCAAATGACGAAGAACAACCGTCAACAAAATAACAATATCAAATAAACTACATTTTCATAAATTATATAAATCCCTAGACAAAATCCATTTAGCTAATTGCCATAACCATATATACAATGATACATGAGATAAACATGCTCAACAAACTACCAAATTTAATAAAATAAAGAAAGAAACGAAGGAATTTAGTTGTATTCCAAAGATCCATCGCTAAAACAGCTCCGAGAGCGTTTTTTCTTCCTCGGTTTGTGTTCTTCTCCTTTGGATTTGTTGATTACTCCCCAAAACTCTCTCTACTATCCTCCTAAGGTCTATGGAGGTCTCTTGGCCAAATGGAGAGGAGATGAAAAGAAAAAAGGGAATAAAAAATATCTACAAAATATACTAAATCTGTGCAGAGTGATCGCTGCGGCAGTGGGGTATGTCTGTAGTGGTCACCGCCGCGGCGGTGGATTTACAGAAAGTTAAGGCCTTCTCTACATTATGACCGCCGCGGTGGTGGGCTACAGGTAATAAATGTTAGCCTCTTTGCCTTTTTTCCACCGTTCTTCTACTGCTCTTGATCTGATTTAATTGTTTATGATCTGTTTTCATCTATTTTACCCCACACACCTGATTTATAACAAAAAGAATAAAAACGTATTAATATACTATAATATCGCTAAAAAACTAACTAGTTTGGTTTGGAAATAAATAGGTAATTTACACTAATCATAGGCGTAAGGATCGAGCTAGGAGTTCGAATTCCATATCAGAAGCTCATCAAGAACTAAACCTACCTGGTCTGTGAATGCCGATCTCTAGAATTATGCATGAGATTCGCGCATCTGAAGTAATTTAGTGGCCTCCCAAGCAGACTACCAAATCCAACAGGAAGAATATGTTTATGTATTGTGATTTCCATAGGGATCATGGTTACGATATGGATGACTGCTGGGAGCTCAAAAAAAAAGTCAAACATTTAGCTGATATGGGTCAACTATACGATTATCTACAAGAACGTTCAAGGGATAAGAAGAGACCCAAAACTGAGGGCCGTCACAGAGAACATCGTGAAAAAAAGAGAAAAAAGGAGCGTCCCAGAGAAAATCATGAAGTAATCTTCATGATAACTTCTATTGGGCCAAGCATTGAGAACAAAAAAGGAAGGTTCGCGAAATAGTATTGGAGCGATGCTTCGGAGAAGTGATGGCGGTGATAACGAATTCAAGACCAATTATTACTTTTTTGGAGGAGGATTGCAAAAGGATTGTTCACCCCTATGAGGATGGCCTGGTCATAACTTTGTGGATCCCCAGCTTCCAAGTAAGACGGATCCTTATCGATAACGGTAGTTCTACTAATATTATTTTTGTCAGCACTCTGAAGTAGAAGGGAATACCAAGTTTGGATGTCAGTTCTACACAAATCGTTATGGTGGGATTCAATGGCGACCTTACATTGCCATATGGAAAGATCACTTTGTCCGTCACCTCCAACAAAAAGTAATGTGGGTACACAAAGGCCACGGAGGTCGTAGTGGTATACTCGGTATCACCCTACAACGCAATTCTTGGGTGTTCAAGGTTGCAGCAATGAGGGTTGTTGTATCAACATACCACCAATGTGTTAAGTACGCAAGGATGGTTCTGTGGCAGTAATAAAGGATGATTAAGTAGTTTTAAGGCAATGTTTTGGCGTAGCAATGAAGGATAGGAGTACGTCCTTATAGCAATCAAAGAAGGTTCAAGGAGCGGTTCCATCAACAAGGTCGGTAGAAGAAAATAATAATTTTAGGGAGCACGGAAGTGAAACAGATCATTTTCAATGAGAAGGATCAGAAGCTTATGATTGGTAGATCATTAAGCCAGACTGATACCAAACAGATCAGCGAACTGGTCTAAAAGAATATGGATGTCTTCACCTAGGCTCCAAAATATATGAAGGGCATCAACCCAGATATTGCGGTACATCCCCTGGATATTTCTAGGTCCTACCATCCAGTCCGGCAGAAAAGAAGGACTTTTAGTCCAGAAAAAGAACAAGTGATTGAAGCCGAAGTGAAAAGGCTACTCTCCATTGGCCACATAAGGAAGGTAATGTACCCAAGATGGTTGGCCAATCTGGTTCTAGTTAAAAATAAGAATAAAAAATAGAGAATGTGCGTGGACTTCACTGATCTCAATCAAGTGTGCCCAAAAGATTGTTATCCAATGCTGAGGCCAGATGGTAAATGCAGCAGCAGGGTATCAACGCTTGACCATGATGGATGCATATGCAGACTACAATCAAATTTGTATGGATTAGCAGGATAAGGAGGGAACATTCTTCATCGCACTGAAAGGTACCTAATGCTACAAGGTGTTGCTATTTGGCTTAAGAAATGCAGAAGCTACTTACCAGCGGTTGGTAGACCGCAAATTCCAAGATCAAATAGGGACCACTATGGAGGTCTATATAGATGATATGCTCGTCAAAAGCTCCAGGCAGGAGGATCACTTTAGTTATGTAGCAGAGGCTTTCAAAGTTCTATGAAAGTATAACATGAAGTTGAACCCAGAAAAATATGTTTTTGGTGTCACATCTGGCAAGTTTCTAGGTTTTGTGGTTAACCAGTCTAGCATCATGGTGGATTCTGGACAAATAGAAGTTGTCCAAAATTTAAAGCCTCCGGCAATTATAAGATAAGTCTAGGTGTTGACTGGTAGATTAACAACGTTGAATAGATCCATCTTACAATTTACTGATAGATGTGCCTTTTTCTTTAAGATTTTGAATGGAAATAAAACTTTTCAGTGGGATGATGACTGTGAGTAGACTCTTTAATCCATTAAAGATTATTTGGGCTCAGTGGAGACATTGGCCAAAGTAAACCCAAGAGAAGAGCTAAACCTTTATCTGGTGGTGACACCCATACCAGTAAGTGTTGCACTGGTTCAAGAACTTGCAGGAGGGAAAAGACTAGTGTACTACATCAGCAAATCATTAGTTTCAGCATAAACTCGTTATACGGAGTTGGAGAAGCTGGCCTTAGCCTTGGTAACTGCAGCATGGAAGCTCAAACCATATTTCCAGGCACATGTGATTAATGTATTGACTTCATATCCACTCCGAGCAATAATGCACAGGCCATAAGATTCTGGTCACCTTATGAAGTGGGCTGCAGAACTTGGCAAATTCTTTATCAAGTACAAGTCTAGAGCAGCAATTAAAGGCCAAGCCTTGGCTGACTTTATTGCCTAGTTGACCCCTCAAATGAACGAGGAAACAACTTCTCTATCCATTGTACCGTGAAAGCTGTGTGTTGACGGTGCTTCAAACATTAAAGGGTATGGTGTAGGAATAGTCCTGCAAACGCTTGAAGGAGATCAACTTGAAAAAGCGCTGCAATTTTGCTTTTAGACCTCCAACAACGAAGCTGAGTACGAAACTGTAATTATTGGGTTAACTCTCTCAAGAGAGACGGGTGCTCAGCATTTGAAGGTGAAATTAGACTCCCAATTGGTGGTTAACCAAATTAATGGGTTGTTCAGCGTTAATGGAGAAAGGTTATGACTTTACACTGAAAACATGAAAGAGCTGACCTCCCTATTCCAGAGTTGCAACTTTGAGGCCATCTCAAAGGCTAAGAACACCAAGGCAGATGCCTTGTCTATGTTAGCTTCTACTTTGGGACTAGATTAGGGATCTGAGCTGGTGAAATTCCTTGATCAACCATCCGTCATCACTCTAGTTAGCCAATGTGCATACATAGGCCAGCTAGATTAAAAAGAAGACTGGAGAACTCCTATTGTTGGGTACTTGAAGGAGAGAGTTCTACCAGAAAACAAGAACACTGCTAGAAAGGTTCTGTACAAGCCGTCAAGGTATGTGCTAACCGACGTTAAATTGTATCGACATTCTTTTTCTCAACTATTATTGCTTTGTTTAGGTCCAAAAGAAGCAAACTATACCCTACAAGAGATATATGAAGGAGTTTGTGAGAATAACCAAAAGGGAAGAACCTTGGTACACAAAACGCTGAGAGTGGGGTACTATTGGCCGACCATTTGCGCTGATGCACAAGAGTATGTCAGAAAGTGTGACAAATGCCAACGGTTTTCCAATGACATCAAAGTTCCTGCTCAACAACAAACCCCAATAACTAGCCCATGGTCATTTACTCAGTGGGAGATGGATGTGTTGGGGTCATTTGCACCAGCACCTGGAAACAAAAAAGTATCTACTGGTGGTAATTGATTATTTTACCAAGTGGTCGAGGCGGAAGCGTTCACAATAGTGGGAGAAAATAAAGTAAAGAATTTTCTTTGGAAAAACATCATTTGTCGTTTTGGTATTCCCACAGACGGTGCCAAATAATGTTACCAAAAAATCTCCAACACGTGTAACAGCTTCTCATGTGCCAGAAATTTCTTCTTCTTCCTCTTGTTACTTACAAAATCGTGAATTCTAATGGGGGACACCGGTGTGGTGTCAGCAAAAGAACCTCCGGCGTGAAAATAAATTAATCTGGTATATGGAGAAAGTTGTACACAGATTGAATCGTAAAAATTACCAGTGATATCTACCCTTTATATAGGCTCAAAGATATGTTGCCATTACTTTGGAGAAGTCGACAATCCTATGATATGCTCCTAACGGTTTGGAAGATAACCAATATTCCCATGATTTCAGGAGAGATCTCTGTAACGGTCCCTATTAATTATGGACCGTTACAATTAATCTGACTCATCTCTTCAACTGTAGGGAAACGTTCATGTTGAGCTGACCTATTGGTTCTTTAGCCTTGAATATTGTGGGCTTGAGTATACTCAGATATGGGCCTTCTTATAGGGCTGTGAGCTTTGCTCAGAAGATCAGCAAAGTTGACACCCTAATGGGCCCATCGTGCTTCGGCTTAGAGGAACCCATTGGGTCTGTCTATTTCGGATCAGGTTTTATACCCGATCCAACCCATTTAAGGCTAAATATCTATGTCAGCTATAAGCGGGAGTTTTCCCATATCATGTATTTTTACAGCATGTGGTAACGGATTTAAAGTTTTTACTTCTGGGATGTATTAAGGATTGGTATAGAGGAATCATGTTAGAGAGCCTTTCCGGTGGGACATTTGTCCAAATTTCCATTCAAGATATCAGAGGTTTGAAGGCTGGGCAACTTGTTGCCGTGATTGACACCAGAACCAGTGAGGTACCTGTGGGTTACTGAGTTTATTGAGGGGTTATTTATGTAAAATCCGTTGAAGCTTGTTGTTTTGTTGGAAAATACATAATAAATTGAATAAAGAGATTTGATAACGATAAGTTGAATAAATTACTTCTATCCTTATTATTATCCCTAGCACTTTGAAAAACTTGGCTGCAAAAATACACGTGATATAGGCTTGATGTCTACAAACAACATCGAAAGTCCGTTAAAGTTTGCAAAATTTCACTTTAGACCGTTTAAGTTTTGAATTAGTGCCTAAATTATCCCTAAAATTAATTAAATGTGATTTGTTTAATTTGAAGGGTATTGATGTCATTTGACATTAAGTAATAGATTTTTGATAATTTTTACCCGTTGACCGTTGAAAGTAATGGAAACTTAACCATTTCACTTAAATCTAAAATACAGGGAGTGTTAGCGGTGATAAAAATACCACAGGGGTACAACATGTAATTAACCCTTTCATTTTGTTTTCATGCATTTACTCAGGGTATCAATTGATGGATTCTAGATCTAGATATATTTCATTCATTGCGCTTCAAAGAGCAATGACTCTTTCCCTGTTGCCTCCACTTTCAAATTCTTAATCAGCTACTATTTTTGAATTGTTTCCATCTAGGATGTTTTCGTTATCAAGAGAAACCCAGTATCGTTTGATTTTGATTTTCATCTGTATCATTTTTGTGCTTAGAATAGTTCTAAGTTGTCATGGCAGTAGCCGAGGCTTTACTTGATTGATTTTGCTCATATTTTTTTGAAAAAGCAACAAGAAGGGGTTTTTGACAGTTCGTTTCTCAAATTTGGCCAAAATCTCGGTCTGCACAGTTTCAATTTGAAATAACACCTCAAAGTTTTCTAATTATTCCATTGTAGATTATAGTCCAAGTCACTATCACCATACACTTTTGGATGGAAAACCGTCACCTAATGCATGGTTGATTATTTTTAAGAGATTTTATGGACACTTTCAGCCTCTTGTTTCTCCCCCTCTCTCGCACCAACATTCTCCTTTCTACCTAAATACTTAACAATCTGAGTTACGAGACCTCTTGTTTGATTTTCTATCACTCTCTCCCAAAATTTCATGGTATGACTCCTAATCTTTATGCTCCGATAATTTTGGCAACTTTCGGCATCTTCTTTACTTTTGTAAATAGGCAATAAAAATACTTATCCTCCAATCATCTAACATTCTCTTATATCTTAATATGTCCTTGATGAAAATATATCAGCTATACCAAGAGATCCGTTGCATGTTCCAGTTGACCCATTAATAAGGACAGTGACTAAAAAATTCAAAGAAGCACTTAATGGATTAATTCAAGAGATTTGGGTTGAATCTATAATGGTGAAGCCAAATTAGGTCCAAGTAATGATCAGGGTCTAACCCATCTCATCAAGGCAAACGAATGAGCTTAAATCATGAACCTGAACGGGTATTGGATGAGACCCACGAAATTTATTTTTATTATTTTAAGTCTTTTAATTCTTTTTAGGCTGATTTGTAAGGCATGATTGTTAATTAATCTTTTTCTATTCTAACTAGAAATGTAAAGAAAGTTAGGAAGTTTCTTTATTCTTTATTTTGTCGTAGATATTAGACTTTCCTTTTTCCTTCATGTGGACTTACGAATATCATAAGACATATTAGGGTTTCTTTCTTGTTCGTTTGGCCGCCTATTTAAGGGGTTCTGTAGACTTGCAAATTTTACACAATTTTGACATTGATTAATATATTTTGAGAGGGTTTTCTCTTAAACTATTCAAAGAACTTTTCTAAATTTATCAGGTTTTCTTGTGGCTTTCAATCTCTTTGGTTCATGATTCTCTTATAATCATTGGGTCAAGAATTCTCTTATACCTTTGGTTTGTATTGCATTCATAAATGTCGGGTCAAGGTAATCTATTAATTTCGGTATTTTCTTGTGTTCTTTGTTTTCAAATATGAATTTAGTTCGATCTTTTGTGAAGAAACTCTAACTTAGTTTCGGGTCTCACTAATTCTTGGTAAGGTTCACAACATTTGGCAATCAGAGTAAGGTTCTAATTCATGTTTCATCTATCCTTTTTTTTTTTTTTTTTTATTCATTGATATCTACTTAAGCCTTTTTTTTAAGCCAAATTATATAATCAAATCTGGTCCAACTTTGTTTAAAGTACTGTGCATTTTTCATTAAATCTCATTGAAGTTGCTGGAAAAAAAAATTCAAAAAAAAGAAAAGAAAAATAGAAATTGAAAAAAAGAAAAGAAAAAAAAAAGAAAAAGAAAAAAAAAAAAAAAAACGAAGAAAACAAAAGCAGAAACAAAAATAAAATGAGGAATGAAATCCAGCAGCTCCGAAAATTGAGATTTATTTATTCTTGTTCTATTCGATAAACTTTTCCTTATGTACTTCTTGTTCGCTTTGTTTTTTTCCTAAAATCTCATTCTTAGTGAATCGATTTATTGGGTTCGGATTGTCACGAGAAATTCTGATTGAGGATAGTTAAGTTCAATACATAATTAAAAGAATGAACTAAAGAGTGAAAAATGTAAGAGAGTTGTGAGCTCATAAGAGGGTAAAAGTCAAATTTGAGTGACCCAAGAGTGTGAGTGCCATCAATCTTGAGAGAAATATGTGAGGGAGTGTTTGTGAGATTTACTAACTTTATTTTGCAAGTTATTAAACATGTCTCAAGAAACAAACAAAGACTCATCCAATGATACACCGGAAAAGATAGACTTTAAACTTTTCTACAAGGCCTTAGAGCAAAAGTTTGAATGGTTAAACTTACAGTTTGATAAAAATGCATGAGCGACTAAACAAAGTTGACTCTAATTCACAAAAAGGGCAGCCACCTAGAGCTCTTAATGTGAAATGAAGAGAGAGGAATCCGCCTCGGCTTAAAGATAAAAATGATTATGGGGGATAAACTAGATGAAGAGGATCGCGTCTCTAATACAAGCTTGGGGAGATTTGTCCATGGAGGTATAGGGAGGCAAAAATGATCTGGAAGCTTATTTGGAGTTGGAGAAGAGAATGTAGTTGGTGTTTGATTGTCACAACTACTCCGACTTAAAGAAGGTGAAGTTGGCTGCCATAGAATACTGATTATGCTATTGTATGATGGGATCAACTTACCTTGAGTAGGAGGAGGAATGGTGAAACGCCTATCGCAACATGGGAAGAGATGAAAGCTATTATGAGGAGGCGATTTATTCCAAGTCACTACTATAGAGACTTATTCTAGAAGTTGCAATGTCTTATACAAGGGTCTGGAAATGTGGAAGCTACTACGAAGAGATGGAGATATCCATGATTCGAGTCAATGTGGAAGATGATTGAGAAGCTACTATGGCTAGGTTTCTAATCGGACTAAACCGTGACATCGCAAATCTCATGGATTTGAAGCATTATGTTGAGTTGAATGATATGGTGCACATAGCCATTAAAGTAGAGTAACAATTGAAGTGTAACGATATCATATGATTTGGGTAGCAATTGGGTTCTTTTTCTTGGAAACCGAATTGGACTAAGAAGGATGAGAAGCCTAATTTTTCAGTGCAAGACCGAACCTTCCAAAATTCACAAAGTCGGAGTAACACCAAACCAAGGTAAGACCGATTCCCAACCTTCTAGAAATATTAAAATTAAATACTTTAAGTGTCTGGGAATAGGGCATATTACATCCCAATGCCCAAACCAGAGAGTGATTATTATGAGGGATATGAAGGTATTGAGACCGAAGGTAAGACGAATAATGATTTGATGCCACCTTTGGAAGATGCACGTGATGTTGAATATCCGATTAATGAAGAGCTTTTGGCTACAAGAAGAGCTCTTAGTACACAACTCAAAGAAGATGAGACAATACAATTTGAGAACATCTTTCATACTAGATGCCATGTCAATGATAAGGTATAACTAATAAGTTTTATGCGCCAATGATTTATGCAACTTTGGACATCTTTTTTATTTTTGTAAAAAGGCATTAAAATACTTCTCCTTCAATCAACTAGCATTCTTTTATTTTTTAATATGTCATTGATTAGTTCAGTCAACCCATCCATCCCAAGATTTCTCAAATCATTCTCAACTTCTACAGGGATATTATTTGA
Organism: Eucommia ulmoides; assembly: GCA_016647705.1. Classification (NCBI taxonomy): domain Eukaryota; kingdom Viridiplantae; phylum Streptophyta; class Magnoliopsida; order Garryales; family Eucommiaceae; genus Eucommia; species Eucommia ulmoides. The sequence continues at coordinate 42,872,876 of CM028338.1, read as the reverse complement.
TCCCGTTGTTTTTCTTTTATTAATTTTTCTTAATATTATTCTAACTTTTGAAGTCCTAATTCTACTATGGAACCTACGAATTCACACGTTTGTATGAACTAAAACTAAGTTGTTCTATAGTGAAAAAAATAAAATAAAAATTGCAATAACTTTATTTCTCAAAATATGATGATATAGTTTCTTTTGTTTTTGAAAATTTAGTAGTGTTATGAATGTTCAAATTGGGATCTCAAGAAACTAAAACAAATTACTCTAATTCTTCACATATAGCAAAACATGCATGTGCTCAAATGGTCTCCAACCTGTGACATTAGCCTGATAATACCAACGAGCTATGGGACCTCTTGTTTGATTTTGTATCACTATCTTCCAAAGTTTAATGGTATATATGATTAATCATAAACTTTGTACCCCAATAATTTATGCAACTTTGGACATCTCATTTATTTTTGTAAAATGACAATAAGACACTTATCCTGTAATCGTTCGAAATTCTCTTATTATATGTTATTGAATAGTTTAAAGTCAATCAATCTATCCCAATATCTCCAAAACCCTTCCAAACCTACATAGCGATCTCATACGATCACATTTTTTTTTTATTACTTATTTTTCTTAATGATATTCTAACTGTATAGTCTGGATTCTCCTGTGGAACCAATAAATCTACATGTCTCTAAAGACTTAAACTATATTGATCTACAGTAAAATAAAAACCAAAAAAAAAAAAAAGGATTATATACGAAGTAGATTTAAGGAAAAAAAAAAAAAAAACAAGTATAGAATGTTTTGTTTTGTTTTTTAGAATAGAGGAGGAATATTTTCTTTCTTTATTAAAAATAGAGGATGGTTCTAAATGTTCAAATTTGGATTTGAAGAAAATAAAACAAACTACTCTAATTCTCCATATTATAGTACGACATGGATGGTCCCAGAGGGGTTTGAACACTAAACCTTTGGCTCATAAGACCAACGCTCTAACCAATTGAGCTATGGGACCTCATGAATGATTTTCCAATCATTCTCTCTAAAAATTTCACAGTATGACTAAAAAGTTTATGCTGATAATTTTTGCAACTTTGGACTTCTTCACTTTTGTAAAAAAGCACAAAAATACTTCTCCTTCAATTATCCAACATTCTTTTATTTTTTAATATGTCATTGAATAGTTTGGTCAACCAATTAATCCCAAGATCTCTCCAACCCGTCTCAACTTCTATTGGCATATTCTCCAATCCCGCTATTTTTTTATTATTAATTTTTCTTAATGTTATTCTAACTTTTGTAGTCCTAATTCTCCTATGGAACCTACAAATCCACACGTTTGTAAGGACTAAAACTAAGTTGTTCTATAGTAAAAAAATTATGCAATAAGTTTATTTTCGAAAATATGAAGATGCAGTTTCTTTTGTTTTTGAAAACTGAGAAGTGTTCTGAATGTTCAAATTGGGATCTCAAGAAACTAAAACAAACTACTTTAATTCTTCATATATGGTAAGATATGCATATGTTCGACAGGTCTCCAACCCGTGACATTCGACTCTAAATACCAACGCTCAAACCAACTGAGCTATGGGACCTCCTGTTTGATATTTTATCAGTCTCTTCCAAAGTTTAATGATATATACGATTCATAAACTTTGTGCCTCGATAATTTATGTAACTTTGGATATCTCCTTTATTTTTGTAAAATGACAATAAAATACTTATCCTCTAATCGTTCGAAATTCTCTTATTTCTTGATATGTCATTGAATAGTTTAATGTAATCAATTTATCCCAAGATCTCCAAAACCCTTCCAAACCTACAAAGCGATCTCATACGGTCCCACATTTTTTTATTACTTATTTTCCTTATTGTTATTCTAATTGTGTAGTCCGGATTTTCCTATGGAACTAATGAATCCACATGTCTCTAAAGACTAAAACTAAGTTGATCTATAATAAAATAAAAACCAAAAAGAAAAAAACAGAATATATAACAAGTAGATTTAAGAAAAAACAAATATAGAATGTTTTGGTTTGTTTTTTAGTATGGTTTGTTTTTGAGAATAGAGGAGGAATATTTTCTTTCTTTATTAAAAATAGAGGAGGGTTCTACGGTGGCATTTGGTTAGTGTTCCCACTTTTCTGAACTCAACTGGAATGGGTTGGGTTGAGTTGGATTGGGTTGGGTTGAGAATTTTGGGAACATAATTGCGTTTGGTAATGATAATTTTTGTTTTGTGCTGAGAACATAATCGTGTTTGGTAACAATTTTATCCTAAAACTAATTTATTTTTTTTTGAAATTTTTTTTGTGTTTGGCGGTGGTGGTGTCAAACGGTGGCCGGACGGCCGGACGCCGGCAGCGGCGGTGGTGGCCGAACGGCGGCAGACGGACGGCGATGCACGGTGTCCGGAGACGGTCGCCGGAAGTGGCCAGCAACGGCAGACGGTGGACGGTGACCAGCGGCGGTGGACAACGGAGGGTGGTCGGCGGATGGTGGCCGGAGTTGAGAACTTTGGATTGAGGTTTTTGGGCACAAAAAAAAAATAACTTTTTTTTTTCTCATATTCTTAACATTTTGAGAATCAATTCCTATTTTTTGGGTTGGGTTGAGTTTTGTATTTGTCAAACGCATTCCCAAAAATCAAACTCAAAATTTTTGGGTTGGGTTTGGTTGGGAACACTAACCAAACAGCGCCTAAATGTTCAAATTTGTATCTCAAGAAATAATACAAACTAGTCTAATTCTTCATATTCTAGTACAACATGGATGAGAGGGGCTCGAACCCTCTACCTTCGGCTCAGAAGACTAACGCTCTAACCAACTAAGCTATGGGACCTCTTGTTTGATTTTCAATCACACTCTCCAAAATTTTCATGGTATGACTCTTAATCTTTATGTTTCGATATGTTTGGCAACTTTGGACATCTCCTTTATTATTGTAAATTTTCAATAAAATACTTTTATAATTATCTAATATTCTCTTATTTCTTAATATGTCATTTATGACTTTAGTAACCAACTAAAATTATGTTTCTCTATAGTTAAATAAGTAAATAAAAAAATAAATGATTAGGTCATATGATCATTTCCCAAATAAAAATGAGTATTTTGTTTTGGAAATCATGGAGATTCTAAATGTTAATATTGGGATCACAAGGAACTAAAAAACGCTACTCTAATTCTTCATATATAATAAGATGTATGTGATTCTCTAATTCTTCATATATAATAAGATGTATGTGATTCCTGTGGGGCTTGAAACACGTGACCATTGGCTCATAAGACTTAACACTCACAAACTGAGCTATGATACCTCTTGATTGATTTTCTATCATTCTCTCCAAAAATAAAATTTTATGGTATGACTAATAAGTTTTATGTCTTGATAATTTGTACAATGTTGGACATCTCCTTTACTTTTGTAAAAAGACACTCAAATACTTCTCCTCCAATCGTCTAGCATTATCTTATTTCTTAATATGTAAATGAATAATTCAGTCAATCAATCTATTCCACGATCTCTCAAACCCTTCTAAACCTCTACAGGGATATCATCCGACCCCGTTGTTTCTTTTATTCATTTTCCTTAATGTTATTCTAACGTTTAAAGTCCTAATTCTCCTATGGAACCTACGAATCCACACGTTTGTAAAAACTAAAATTAGGTTGTTCTATAGTTGAAAAGACATTATGTGATAATTTTATTTCCAAAAAATAAAAGGGAGATATAGTTTTTGTTTACGTTTGTCTTTTTTTTTTTTTTGAAAAAGAGAAGTGTTATGAATGTTCAAATTGGGATCTCAAGAAACTAAAACAAACTAATCTAATTCTTCAAATATAGTGAGACGTGCATATCCCCCGCCATGTCTCCAACCCAATTACCTTCGGCTCATAGTATCAAATCTCAAACCAAATGACCTCTTATTTGATTTTGTATCACTCTCTCCCAAAGTTTTATGGTATATAACTCATAAATTTTATGGCTTGATAATTTATGGAACTTTGAGCATCTCCTTTATTTCTGTAAATTGTAAATAAAATACTTATCCTCCAATCAACCAGAATTATCTTATTTCTTGATATGTCATTGAATAGTTTAGTCAACCAATTTATCTGAAGATCACCAAAACCCTTCCAAATCTACATAGGGATCGCATATGATCCCTTTTGATTACTAATTTTTCTTAATGCTATTCTAACTTTGTAATCTTGATGCTCTTATGGAACCAATGAATCCACAAGTCTGTAAAGACTAAGACTAAGTTTCTTTATAGTAAAATAAAATCTAAATAAATAAAAGGATTATATAACAAGTTGATTTCATAAAAAACAAACATAGAATGTTTTATTTTGTTTTTTAGGGTAGAGAGGAGTGTTCCAAATGTTCGAATTTGGAACTCAAGAAACTAAAACATACTACTCTAATTCTTTGTATTCTAGTAAGAAGTGGATCGTCCCAGGGGGCTTGAAACCTTGACCTTTGGCTCATAAAGATCAATGCTCTAACAAACTGAGCTACAAGACCTCTTGTTTTATTTTCTATCACTCTCTCCTATATTTTTATGGTATGACTCATAATCTTTATGTTCCAATAATTTATGAAAATTTGGACATATCCTTTACTTTTGTAAATAGGAAATAAATTACTTTTCCTCCAATCATTCAATATTCTCTTATTTCTTAATGTGTCATTTAATGATTTAGTCAACCAATCCATCCTAAAATCTTACAAATCTTTCCAAGCCTTTGAATAGGTCTCATCCGATCCCATAGTTTTTCTTTTATTCATTTTCCATAATTCTATTCTAACTCCTAAAATCCTAATTTTCATTTGGAACCTATGATTCCACATGTTTTCAAAGACTAAAATAAAGTTTCTCTATAGTTAAATAAAATAAAGGATTACGTAGTAATTTCATTTTCAAATTTAATTTTTATTTTTGTAAAATGGAGGGGGTTCTAAATGTTAAAATTTGGATCATGAGGAACTAAAACAAACTACTCCAATTTTTCGTATATAATTAGACGTGCATGATCCCCGCCGGGATTGAACCCACAAACTTCAGCTCCAAAGACGAACGCTCTATCAACTGAGCTACGGGACCTCTTGATTGATTTGCTATTACCCTCCCCCAAAATTTCTTGGTATGAATAATAATTTTTATGCCCCAATAATTTATGCAACTTTTGACATCCTTTACTTTTGTAAAACGACACTAAAACAGTTCTCCTCCAATAATCCAACATTCTCTTACTTCTTAATATGTAATTGTATAGTTCAATCAACCAAATCCATCCCAAGATCTCCCAAACTCTTCTAAACCTCTAAAAGCATATCATCTGACCCCATTGTTTTCTATTACTCACTTTCGTTATTGTTATTCTAACTTTTGATGTCCTAACTCTTCTCTGGAACCTACGAAACCACATGTTTGTAAAGACTAAAACTAAGTCGTCTATGGTAACAAAACTTTATCCAGTAAGTCTATTTCCCAAAAACAAATTAAAAAAAAATGAAGATGTAGTTTCTTTTGTTTTAAAAAATAGATATGGATTCTGAATGTTCAAATTGGGATCTCAAAAAACTAAAACATATTAATTTAATTCTTCGTACATAGTAAAACGTGCATATCCCCGGCAGGTCTCCAACAGGTAACATTTGGCTCATAATACCAACGCTCAAACCAACTGAGCTATGGGACCTCTTGTTTGATTTTGTATCACTCTCACCCAAAGTTTCTTGGTATGACTCATAAACTTTATGCCCCAATAATTTATGCAACTTTAGGCATATCCTTCATTTTTATAAATGGGCACTAAAATAGTTATCCTCTACTAATTTGGTATTCTCTTATTTCTTAATATGTCACTGAATAGTTTAGTTACCAAACCTCTTAGGGATTTCATCCTATCCCACTGTTTTTCTCTTACTCATTTTAATTGATATTATTCTAACTTGTGAAGTTCTAATTATCCTAAGGAATATACTTATCCACATTTTTGTAAAGGCTAAAACTAAGTTATTCTATAGTATAATAAAAAAAACAAATTCAAAAAAAGGACTATGTAATCAGTTGATTTCCAAAAAAAAATTGAGGATGTTTTCTTCGGTGTTTTTTAAAATGGAGGAGGTTTCTAAATGTTCAAATTGGGATCGCAAGGAACTAAGATAAGCTACTCTACTTATTCATATACAATAAGGTACGGAGTGTCATGACCTTTGGCTCATAAGACTAATGCTCTAACCAACTGAGCTACGAGACCTTTTGTTTGACTTTCGATCACTCTCTCCCAAAGTTTAATGTTATGACTCATAAGCTTTATGCCCCAATAATCTATGCAACTTTTAACATCCCTTTTTTTTCTGTGAATAGATACTAAAATACTTCTCCTCCGATCATCCGACATTCTCTTATTTCTTAATATGTCATGGAATAGTTTAGTCAACTATTCTATTCCAAGATCTTTCAAACCTCTATAGGGATCTAATTCAACCCTACTATTTTTCTATTACTCATTTTGAATAATGTTATTCTAATTTCTGAAGTCTTAATTCTCCTATGTAACCTTTGAGTCCACGTGTTTGTAAAGACTAAAACTACGTTGTTCTATAGTATAAAAAATTATGTAATAAGTTGATATCCAAAATAAAATAAAATTGAGGATGTTTTCTTTTGTTTTTGAAAATAGACCAAAGTTCTAAATGTTTAAATTGGGATCTTAAGAACTAAAACAAACTGCTCCAATTCTTCATATATAGTACAATGTGCGTGGTTAGTGTCGGGCTCAAACCTACGACCTTCGACTCATAAGACCAACGCTCTAACCATCCAAGCTACGTAATCTCTTGTTTGTTTTTCTATGCCTCTCTCCCAAAGTTTCATCGCATGACTCATATGCTTTATGCTCTGATAGTTTATTCAACTTTGAAATCTCATTTATTTTAGTAAATAGGCACTAAAATACTTCTCCTCCAATCAACTTGAATTATGTTATTTATTAATGTCATTGAATAGTTTGGCCAATGATGGTTCAAACTTAATACCCAAATCTAAACGCAAAGTATTGTAGTATAGTGTGCTTAAATACAGGTGTCGAATCACAGTGAGTGAATTGTAATTATTGATTTCAATTGCATTTAAGAAAGTTTGTTTTCTAGGCGCCGGTTTTGAAAACAATCGTTGGGCCAGGATTTAGTTTAAAATTGAGTCACCACCTAGCATGGAATTAAATGTTGTGCTAGGTTACCAGAATTTTTGCAAATAATTTTATTTTAAAATAATCCAAGTTTTGACTCGGAAATAGTTGGTAGACACTTGTCCGAAGACAGTGCCTAAGTCTAAATTAATTTTCACGTTTAAACATATCCAAGTAACTTCCTTTGCTTTTGTTTAACACAATAATTTCTATTTTTATGTTTTTTGTCTTTTTGTGCTTTTTTTTTGTAAGGAAAGAAGAAAATTTACTATCTAACAACAGATAAAATAGATTAAATGAAAAATATGTTTTATTTTTTAATGATGACCGAACTTGTAAAGGTCGCATACGTATCCCAGTTTTCACGGGGAATCAACTGACCGAACCCATGTGTGGGTTGCCTACGTATCTCAGATAGCTGAGAATCAGGTCAATACATGTTCATCTTTTCAATATGATTTTTTTTTTGGTTTTTATTTTTTATGAAATAAGAACATGAATGACACCAATGATAAGTAGATATAAACTTTTGATTTTGTCAAGAACATTCCAACCGAACTTACTTACATAGGAAAGTTTAGTGTTAAGGTTTATGTTATTAGTCCAAGCAAAAAGAAAATATATCATATATGTACCAGTCATACTCATAACTAAATGTTGATTATTTCTCATAATCACAATAAAATATAATTAATTAATAATCGTAAACATACATGGATTACAGGACACAACCATGAAGAACGGTAATAAAAAGCGTACATGTGTTAACCATCGTAGGAGATTGAATCATTCGCAGCAGATTACTAACTAGGTCTTCCTCCCTATGATCTAGATTTTGTGGTGGCGGCTCTCAATGGGAAGAAACCTTATATTCTAGATTAGGGAGGGGACCTAATTATATATACTAGGGTTTCACGTTGGGCCTTCCCATAACGGGTTTCAACGAAACCTTAAACCTACACTTACCACTTAACTGGGCTTCTACATAAAAGACGTCACAGCCCAAATCAAAATATGATCACTGATTATTTGAACTGCTTAAATAATAGACTATCCATTAACCCCTTTTTTGTAAAATAATTTATTTAATTAATGTTAGCCCATAAAAATATTCTAACATTCTTATACTTGAGCTACATTAATTGAATAAATTTAATTTTGAAAATAAAACTCTTGAGTTAATAATAGAAAAAAATTATTTTTGGTGTAGCCACACATTTTGTTTAAAGAAATGATAGTCTATAAGTAGTATCTTGATAAACTTATTCGGTCCAACATGATCTTAATATTGTATTATGATAGTCTATATGTTAATCTCAACAAACATAAGACTTTCATATTCGTATATATTTATAATTATATCGACATGGATCGTAAGCTCAGTAGTGTAGTAACAAACCAATGCTAACATGTGATCATTATCAATATGCATTGTTCTTATCCGTCCTCATTACAATTTCTCAGTAAAATGAAACTACTGTAATTTCTCAACAAAATAAAACTACTGTAATTTCTCAACAATATGCAATTGTTTGACTTTAACAAGTCATCTGTCACTAACAATACATCATGAGATCTCAAAATAGTGATTAGTGACAGTCAAAAGTATACAACTGTAATTCTTAATGTACAATATCTTAAGATACCATATTGTATAATCAATTTAAATAATATGATATGCAACAATATAATATGCAATAATGATGATCATCAAATATATTTTAATTTTGCAAAATGCATAACAATAGTTGTCATAACAGAATCAGCAAAGTAAAGGGAAATAAATAGAATACAAAAGCTCCCACTAAACTGAAAAATCAAAAGACTCAATGACACCCATATTCACAACATGTGACTTGAACGCTATGGGCCTTAAACCTTTAGTTAAAGGATCAGCAAGCATGGACTCGGTTGTTATATGCTCGACCACGACATCTCCCTTCTTTACCAAGTCCTTGATTGTAAGGTACTTTATTTCCTTATGCTTGGAACCTGTATTGATCTTATTGTTCTTGGAGTAGAACACAACTACATTATTGTCACAATAAATCACAATGGGTCGAGAGATGGAATCAACAACTCGCAAATCCGAGATCAGATTTCGTAGCCAAACAGCTTGAGATAACGCACCATAACAAGCTACAAATTCAGTATACAAAGTCGAGGATGCAATTAGACTCTGTTTGACATTTTTCCATGAAATGGCTCCACTAGCTGGAACAAAAATATATCCTAAAGTAGATTTGTAATTGTCTGAGCAACTACCAAAATCAGAATCTGAGTACCCAATCACTTCGAGATTATCAACCCTTCTATACACAAGCATAAAATCCTTCGTTCTTTGTAGATATCTCATGACTTTCTTTGCAGCAACCCAGTGATCATGCCAAGGGTTCGAAAAATATCTACCAAGAACATTAACAATGAAGGCAATATCAGGTCTCATACATAGTTGTGCATACATTAGGCTACCAATTGCACTGGCATAAAGAACAGTCTTCATGACATTCTTTTCTAAATCATTCTTTGGACATTATTCATTGTTGAGTTTATCTCCCTTCACAACAGGTACATCACCTGCCTTGCACGTTTGCATATTGAATCTTTTAAGCACACGATTGATATAGGCTCTCTCAGATAGTTTGAGAAGGTTTCGAGATTCATCACAATGAATCTCAATACCCAAAACAAAATATGCTTCTCCGAGATCCTTCATGTCAAAATTAGCAGACAAGAGACGTTTGGTATCATTAAGGAGATTCACATCGCTACTAGCAAGTAAGATGTCATCAACATAGAGAATCATGAAAATGAACTTGCTCCCAGTGATTTTCATATAGACACACTAATCAAACTTGTTTTCTACAAAACCAAAAGATGTCACAATTTCATCAAATTTTAAGTACCACTGTTGAGAAGCTTGCTTGAGACCATAAATGGACATTTTCAATCTGCATACCATGCTCTCATTTCCATTTTCCTTAAATTCCTTAGGTTGTGACATGTAGACTTTCTCACTCAAATCTCCATAGAGAAAAACTGTCTTGACATCTATTTGGTGAAGTTCTAAGTCAAAATGAGCTACTAATGCCATAATTAGCCTAAAGGAATCTTTGGTGCAAACTGGAGAAAAAATCTCTGTGAAATCAATGCCTTCTCACTGTGAATATCCTTTAGCAACCAATTGGGTCTTGAATCTTTCAACATTCCCTTTGTTGTCTCTTTTGGTCTTGTATACCCATTTGGATCCAATGAGTTTATATCCATTGGGAAGGTCAACAAGTTTTCAAACATCGTTGTCTGACATAGACTGCATCTTATCTCCCATTGCAATTAGCCATTCATTTGCTTGATCGCTATTGAGAGCTTCACGATAAGTAGTCAGGTCCACATCTTTTTCAATATCATATTCTCCCTCTCCAAGGTAAACATAGTAGTTATTAGAAATGGCAGCCCTTCTAGTTCTTTGTGATCCTCTTACTTGTACTTCAGAAGAGGACTCATTCGCAGCCTCATTGGTCAGAGGGATCTTATCTGCAATAGGAATTACTTCAACAGTAGGAGGAGTGACAATATCCATACCTCGCTGAATCATTCGATCAATAGCACCATCATAAGAGGTAACTTTTGAGGTCGGTATAGGCAAAGAAACAACATCAATGGGTTTCACTCTTTTATCAGACTGAGAGGGAATGACTTTAGCAACATCCAACTCCAAAAATTTTGCCACTTGAGATTCAACAACTCTAGTGTCACGATCGAACAATAAAATCTATATCATTTTGAGTGATTAGGATACCCTATAAAGTAGCATCTAGAAGTTCTTGAACCTGACTTCTTCATAGAATGATCGTAGAGCTTCACCTTAGCTGGACACCCCCATACTTAAAAATGATTCAAACTGGGTTTTCTGTTCGTCCACAGTTCAAACGGTATTTTAGGCACTGATTTGCTAGGGACGCAGTTCAGAATGTAGGTTGTTGCTTTGATAGATTCACCCTACAAATATTCTGGAAAATTCGATCTGCTCATCATGCTTCACTTCATTCCATAAGAGTGCGATTTCGCCTCTTTGCCATGCCATTCTGTTCAGGACTTCTTGGCATAGTATACTGAACAACAATACCGTTATCCTGTAAGTACCTTGCAAAAGGTCCCTTCTGTTGTACTACATCACCATACTTCCCATAATACTCACCACCTCAATCAGATCTCATAATTTCGAGGACTTTCCCTACCTGTTTTTCAACTTTAGTTCAAAAGGTTTTGAACATTTCAAGAGCAACTGCCTTTTCTTTGATTAAATAAACATAGCCATATTGGGAGAAATCATCAATGAATGTAATGAAGTACCTGTTGCCATACAAGGTAGTCGAGTAAGGCCCACTAATGTCTGTATGAATAAGCTCCAACAAAATCTGACTACGAGTAGTATTCTTCTTCTTAGTTTTGGTTAATTTTCCTCTTACACAATCAACGCAAACTTCCGCGTTATCAGAATCAAGAGGAGAAAGAATTCAAGAACCAATCAAGTGATCTACTCATTCCTTAGAAATGTGCCCCAACCGCTTATGCCACAATAACAAATATCTTTCCTTAGTTAAAGATCTTTTAGCGGCAGTGTTTTCAACATTATAAGAACATACAGATAGCAATGACAATCTATAAAGACCATCAGATAAAACACAATTGCCAACCACCTTAGAGTCATAAATCATCTCAACTTTTTTATTCGAAAAGGTGAAATAATATCCAGCTCTATCAGGTACTGAAAGGAAAATTAAATTCCTTCTAAACAAAGGTACACAGAAAATATTGTCCAAAACAAGCTGAAAACCAAAGTCTAAATCTAAAACAGCAGTCCCGATATGCTCAACACCAATCCCGATATCACCGCCAACTTTAAGCTTTGGCTCTTTCACACTTGGCTTCCTCAGGTTTCTTATTCTCTATAAGGAAGTTGCAACATGAACGGTAGCACCACTATTAAGCTACCAAGAATTTAAAGGAACATCAACTAAATTAGATTCAAAACAGACATAGGCAGATAACATACCATGTTCCTTCTTCTTCTCTAGCCACTTCTTAAACTTAAAGCAATCAACCAAATTATGACCCTTTTTGTTACGGTGAAAGCACTTAATGACTCTGTTCTTAACATTTCCATTTATTTGCTTCTCACTCCCAGTTTTCTTGAAATTCTGCCTTTTCTTGTGACCGTGGAAGTTGGGATTTTTAGTCTTTTTACCCCTCTTCTGATTTTTCTGCTACCCAGGAGTAACAAAATAAGCAGATTCATTCTTTTCTTTTTTCAGGTTTTCTTCCTCAACCACACATTTCTTGATCTGATCGTTTACACTCCAAGTTTAATTCTGGGTGTTGTAGGCAATCTTGATTTGGCTAAAAGAAGCTGGAAGAGAGTTGAGAGCATGATGAATAATGAACTTATCAGGAAGTGGAATGTTTTGTGCTTTCAATTTAGTTTGAAGATTCACCATTCTCAAGCTAAATTCGCAAACACCCTTTGTATCATCATACCTCATATTCATCAATCCATCCATAAAATACCCAGCTTCGGCGTTGTCCAATGTCTGGTATAAGTTTTTCACAGCAGTGAGAAATTTTTTAATATTTTTGCTCTCAAGTATTCCTTTAAGGAGATGCTCAGCAGTGGACCTCTTGATTGAAATGAGACTCAAACGGTTTGACCTTTCCTAATTTGCATAATGAGCTTTCACGGCTTCAGTGCTCTCATTAGTGGGTTGAGGAGGTTCATCCTCTCGCAGGGCTAGGTCCTGGTCCATAATTCTTAAAGTGAACTCTATGTCTGACCTCCATCTCTTAGAGTTTGACCCATTTAGAATTCCAATGGTAGTGTTATTGTTGTTCACAAAAAAAAAAAAAAAAATTTCACAAAAATTGTAACTTGATCAATTATGGGCAATAGGTAAAATGCGCAATTAAGTATAGATAATACAATATAAGAATCAATTATGTTATTATAAACACTCATTTGGACCGAATCTACAATAAACAATTACTCTTTAATCATGAAGATTAACAAAATAATAAAAATTTACAGATTTAAAAATTCATCCCTTTTGGATAGATTGACCCTCAAATCCATATATTTCCTTCAAAATATAATGAAACAAATAACATTTCAAAATTCATTCCCTTTGGGCAAACAAATTTATCAGATTATTTATCTCACGTAATATCCTCATACAATTAAATTAATTTGTACAATAACCCCCTTTGGGTAGGTGAATGTACAAATTAATCTAAAAAATTTCCATCAACAAAATAAGAACACGAAAACTTGTAAATTATATTGGTTAAATCATTTTGACAAAATAACATCAACAATTCACAAGCAACCATTCTAAAATTGAGAAAATTAAACTTTATTACTCAACAATTAAATTAATCTGCACAATAACCCCCTTTGGACAGGTGAATGTACATATTAATCTAAACTTTTTTCATCAACAAAATAAGAACTCAAAAACTTGCAAAATTATTTTGGTTAAATCACTTTGGTAAATTAACCTCAACAATTCACAAGTATCCGTTCTAAATTGAAAAAATTAATCTATATTGCCCAATCACAACAGTGCATATTAGCGACATATATGCATACGATCAAAACAAGATAAAGTATGTCGCAAAATGTATTTTCAGTGATCAACGATTAATTATAGTTACGAGGATTTGAACAATAATTTTACCATATTTTAAAACTAATTATTAAACTAGTTTTATATAATTTAAAACTAACTAGGAGAGTACACATCAATAAATCTTAATCTAAGGAGAGTGAGTACTGCAATCCTATTTTAAATCATCCAATATAATTTCTATAAAAATTTCAATGAAAAATCATGTCTAAAAATAATTTTAAGCTAGTTAAATCACATAATAAGTAATAATTAACTAAAAATTATTTTTAATTCTCCAAAAATAAAATAAATTTTATAGAATATTAAAGGACATGAAAACAAGTGCACAGAAAAAAATTGGGACCCAAAACGGACCCTGAATCTGGTTACATGCACCCCACACGCCTCCCCATGAGCGTGGGAATCACCGCCCTTGGCTGGAGGTCTTCTTCAACCTCCCGCCGGGTCTGCAATCGGGTTATACGACCCAGTTTTGACCCAATTTGCTCAATCCCCAAAAAACGTATTTTTTCTCTAATTTTTTCGTTGGTTTATGTATATCCATTAATTACTAACATGTAAACAATGATTAATTGGAAAAAAAATTATAGTATCGTCCCTAAAAGCGAAGAACAAGTAGTGGTTTTACACCTCCATGGACAAAACTTAAAACTCGATTTCAACACATATTTCTACCATATTTTGTATGGGTTTACACATAATATTGATTTAAAAACTATCTACAATATTTAATTGAACAAAAAACGTGTCAATATTCCTCAATATCAAAAGTGAATCTTAATTTTCTAGGGTTTCGTAGCCGAAACTTTGGCATTGAAATACTCACTGATTACCCAATAATGTAACACGTCTAATACATCAAATTAAAACTTGAATCAATACGAACAAAATCCCTAAGGTGTTACAGTTAATAGAAGCAAAATATTACATGAAATCACGACCCCATGTTTCGATTTCGCGAGTTTTCTAGGGTTTGTGGCAAAAAATGTAACGTCGAAATATTCTCTGTTTTGGCAACCAAATAACATGTATCATATATCAATTTAAAGCTTAAACCAAGATGAACAAAATCTCTAATGTTTCACAGTTAATAGAAGCAAAAAATCTCATGAAATCATGCCCGCAAGTTTTGGTTTCGTTAAAGAACAGAAAATTAAAAACAAAATCTCAAAAACCAATTGTCGATCATAAATCATGTATGTAGGTTATGATACCACATGTTGATTATTTCTCTTAATCACAATAAAATATAATTAATTAATAATCGTAAACATACATGGATTATAGGACACAACAATGAAGAACGGTAATCGAAAGCATACTTGTCTCAACCATCGCAGGAGATTGAATCTGTCGTACCGGATTACTAACTAGGTTTTCCTCCCTATAATCTAGATTTCGTAGTGGCAGCTCTCAATGGAAAAAAACCCTATATTCTAGATTAGAGAGGGGACCTAGTTATATATACTAGGGCTTCACGTTGGGCCCTCCCATAACAGATTTCAACGAAATCCTAAACCTACACTTGCCACTTAACTGCGCTTCTACATAAAAGATTCCATAACCCAAATCAAAATATGATCACTGATTATTTGAGTTACTTAAATAATAGACTATCCATTAACCCGCTTTTGGAAAATAATTTATTGAATTAATATTAGCCCATAAAAATATTCCAATACTAAGAAGAGGGAAATGTTTCTGAAGAAGGTGCACACTTATCCTCAAAAGAATAAAGGTCCTCTTTTTATTCTGAATTTTAGCAACAAGGATTTTGACAGAGTAATGTGTATGTGTATGTGTGTGTGTGTGTGTGTGTGTCCACAGGCCTAGGACATAGGCTAGGTTGTGATCTTGACTATTACAGTAAAGTAAATGTCAGTTGTTAGTAGTCCTTTGGCAGAAGTTTATTTTGAGTTCATTGAAGTTCGGTTTCATGTGTTCTTGATAGAATCAAAGATTCTATGCACAAATCATTTATGTTCTTGACATTCTCTTGATATTCTTGATATGAACTTGATGTTCTTGATATGAAATTAATGTTCTTGATATGTTCTTTGATATCTACACTATGTACATGATCTATGCATCTAAGAACTAACCAAATATACTATGTACAAGCAATATAACGGTATTTAAATGTAATCAAAGAAAGGTTTAATATGAATTGCCTAACTTAGGGGAGTGCTTTTTCCCTAAGTGTTTTTCCTTCTTCTCCTTCTTTAATCGTCTTGGTTATTCTTGATTGTTCCTCAACAACTTCTTGAGATCTTGTTCTAAGAATCTCAAGAACGCCTTTTAGAAGACTTTTTGACAAGATTTGGGAGTGTTTTTTTCAAGTAGAATGCTTAGAAAATCCGGAGGCCCGAGAGAGAATTTCGAAACTAAAGAGAGATGGTATGGGATCAAGCCTTGTTTCAAATGAAAAAACAGACTGCTATTTATAGACTCGGGTAGCCTACGCATTGGGGAATGTATAGGCATACCCAACCTACTCCTTAAGCTATGTTTTGTCTAGGTATGACTTTTTAATGTCTCTTACTTTTAGGGTTAGAGCCAAACATTGAAGATTTACTTAGATTCTCTATGTAATCATTAGATTTTGAAATAATTGCAAGATCTTACAAATATCTAAGTAATGATTGCTCATTATTACTCATCATTAGTCATTATTGGTTTGCACATAGGTCATTAAATGTTTGATGTGATTTTTTTTGTTCAGTTTGCTTTCTAATTACTAGTTACCCGAAGTAATCTAGTTCTCTTGAAAATATATTTTTGCATTTAATGTTCTTTAATAAATTCAATGAATGTAGTCTCTACATGCCATTCATAAATTTAATGTAATGATTTGATGGACTTTTAATGCTTTGATGAGATGAAAATTGATCCGGTTAGCTTTGTAACCGTTAGTAACTTTTAAAGTGACTAAGTTTCTTTAAGATATTTTGGTGAAAATATCTTCATCCATTGAATGGGGTCTTTAATAGTTGATTCAATCATTAAATTATTGATGTGACCTTGACTTTATGGTTCATTTATTGCATGATGTGATGGAAAACTGGTTCGATTAGTTTTATAACCGGTTCGGTTAGTTTTATAACCGTTAGTTACTTTCAATTAATTAAGTTCCATCTAAAATATTTTGCTAGAAAGATCTTGAAAGATCTCAACATTTAATGTTCATTGATGAGGCATTTAATGTTTGACTAGATCTTGATGTGATGGGCCTTGAATGCTTGTCATGATAACATTCGGGTTGGTTAGTTTTGAACCATGTCCTTAAGCATTAGTCACTTTGAGTACCTAGATTTGTCATGGTAGATTCTTTAACTTAATCAAGGTTTTTGGTTTGATTTCTTGAATATTATTACTTTAAACAAAAAATTAAAGAAGTATTTTTGGTGTCAAAGAGACAAAATCAGTGATAGTAAAAGTTTCAGAGGTCAAAACGGGAAACAAAGATAATTGGTAAAAAATTTCTTAAATTAAAGGGTAGGAACTAATTTTTATACATATTAAAAGTGATTTCATGAAAAATTAACCCTTAACTTTAGGAATTTCGAGGTTAACTCGAAACTTTTACTTATACCGAATTCAAACAAATTGACAATTTTATATTTTTTTTTACTTTTTTTGTAGTATCCAAACTAATATAAGGCAGAAATTCATTCCCTTTAGACATCAGTTTAAAATTTATCTGAATTTGAACTTTGGACCTGATACTTTGAAAATTTTAATAAGCGGGATAAAATGCAATGTCTACATTAATATGTCATTGAATAGTTAAGTCAACTAGTCTATCCCACGATCTTCCAAACCTCTATTGGGATCTAATCTAGGTGTTTGTAAAGACTAAAACTTAATTGTTCTATAGTAAAAAATTAATAAATTATAAGTTGATTCCTAAATTAAACAATTTCAGGATGATTTCTTTTGTTTTTGAAAATAGACAAGGGTTATAAATGTTTAAATTGGGATCTCAAGGAACTAAAAGAAACTACTCTAATTATTCATATATAGTATGATGTGAATGGTCACAGAGGGTTCAAACCTGCAACCCTTGTCTCATAAAACCAACACTCTGACCAACTAAGCTACATCACCTATTGTTTGTTTTTTTATCACTTTCTCCTAAAATTTCATATACATCTCATAAGATTTATGCCTCGATAATTTATGCAACTTTGGACATCTCTTTTATTTTTGTAAATAGATACTAAAATACTTCTTCTCCAATCATTCAACATTCTCTTATTTCTTAATATATCATGAATAGTTTAGTCAACCAATCTATCCCAAGATCTTCTTAACCTCTATAGTGATCTTATATGACCCTAGTGTTTTTCGATTTCTCATTTTAAATAATGATATTCTAATTTTTTAAGTCCTAAGTCTCCTACAGAATCCATGAATCCATATATTTTTAAAGACTAAAACTAAGTTACTCTATTGTAAAATAAAAAACAAATAAAAAATAATAATATGTAAAAAGTTGATTTTCCGAAAAATGTTTTTTTTAAAGGGGAAGTGTTCTAAATATTTAAATTGGGATCTCAAGGAGCTAAGATAAACTATTCTAATTATTCATATATAATAAGACATACATGGTCCCGATAGGGATCAAACCCATGACCTTCACCTCATGAGACCAACACGTTATCCAACCGAGCTATAGGACCTTTGCTTTGATTTGTTATCACTCTCTCCCGAAGTTTGATGGTATAACTCACAATCTCTATTTCCTGATAATTTTTTCAACTTTGAACATCTCCTTTATTTTTGTAAATATGTACTAAAATATTTTTCCTCCAGTCATCCAACATTCTCTTATTTCTTAATATGTCATTTAATAATTAAGTCAACCAATCTATCCCAAGATCTGCCAAACTCTTCCAAACCTCTATAGAGATTTCATATGGTCTCACTGTTTTTCTATTATTTGTTTTCCATAATGCTATTCTAACTTATAAAATCCTAATTTTCCGATAGAACCTATGAGTCTACATATTTTTAAAGACTAAAACTAAGTTGCGCTATAGTTTAAAAAAAATAATACGTAATAAGATCATTCCCCTCACCCTCCCCCCCCTAAAAAAAAAACCAAAACAAAAAGAGAGTATTTTTTTGTTTTTTGAAAATGGAGAAGGGTTTGAAATGTTAAAATTGGCATCACGAGGAACTAAAACAAACAACACTAATTCTTCATATATAATACGACGTGCATGGTCTTGACGGCGCACGAACCCACAACCTTTGGCTCATAAGACCCACAATCTAACCAACTAAGTTACGAGACCTCTTGATTGATTTTCTATCATTCTCTCTTAAAATTTCATGGTATGATTCATAAGTTTGTACAACTTTGGATGTCTCCTTATTTTTGTAAATAAGCACTAAAATACTTCTTCTCAAATCATCCGACATTCTCTTATTTCTTAATATGTCATTGAATAAATTATTTTACCAATCTATACGAAGATCTCCCAAACCCTTCTAAATCTCTATAGAGACCTCATCCGACTTTGTTGTTTTTCTATTTCTCATTTTCCATAATGTTACTAACTTCTGAAGTCCTAAATTTCCTATGGAACCTACGAATCCTGTAAGGCCCAACTTTGTATGTGCATATTTTTATTTTCATTTCTTAAAATTTTTAAAAAATAATAAAAAAAAAAAGAAGGAGTTCTTGACCAAAAAAATGTATATTAAAAACTTAATTTCTGAAAACAATAGAGTTGAAACTTATTTACAGGAATGAAGTAAAACTCAAATGCGATTTGCGTTTTTAAAAAAATGCATTTCCCAAATGCATTTTAAAAAAAACAGTGGATGAGTTAAAAACACAAAAGGGATTTGCGTTTCTTTAAAAACGCATTTCCCTTTTGCGTTTTCCAAAAAAAAAAAAAGTAAAAAGTAAAAAACGCAGAAGTGTTCTGCATTTTCAAAAGAAAAAATAAAAAACTAAAAACGCAGAAATGTTCTGCGTTTTTAAAAACGCATCACACTTCTGCGTTTTTAAACATAAATGCCCCCACCCACCTTTCTTCTTCCTCACTTGTTGCGTCGTTTTACAAAGGGTAAAAAACCAGAAGGGTTTTTTACAGTGACCCAAGTCCAACGTCTCCTTCCGCCGATCTGCCACCATCGCCGTCGCTTCTCCAGTCGTCCGGTCATCGTCTGATTTTCATTAGGTATGTGCGTGTATACAAGATGTAAGTGTGTATATATGGATTTTTTGCATTTTTTTTTTTTTTTTTCATTTTTTCAAAAAACAAAAAATAGAAATATAGATATCGGCCCTCCGTCGCTGTCACCCACTCCTTCGTCGCCAATCTCACTCCTCCACCGCTGTTTGTCTCATTTTGGTTAGTAAACCAATTTTTATTTTTATTTTTCGATTTTTTGGTAATGCAGATCTAGATTTATATAATTTGGAAATGGTTTTTTCGTAATGTAGATCTAGATCTAGAAATATAGATGTAAAACAATTTTTTTCTTTTTGAGTTTCGGTTTTTTTCTTTTTCTTTTTTTTTTTTTTTTGGTTTTTTTGGTTTTATTTTGTGTGTATGTGTATGTGTATATATATATATATAGAAGGATGTAGGTTTGTGTTTGCTAATTATTAACTATTTAGGTTTGTTCGGTTTTAACGAATGATAATTAAGTTCTACAGTTTTTATGAAGTTTTTTTATTGGACAATTTAATTTTTTTTAGTAACATAATTGATAATCATAATCATACGTTACATGTTTTGTTTTGATTTGTGAAATTGTAGTTATTTGAAATGGAGAATGTTACATTATATTTGTATTGGGGTGGAAAGATATTGGAAGGAACTGAATTTGGGGTGTCGTATAGTATGTCTACGGTCAAATCGTTGGATGTTTGTCGGGGGATTACGTTAAATGAATTAATTGCGATGTTACGACCTTATATCTTCGAAGATGGAGTTGATAGAACTTTAAAGTTACAATGTAGGTTGTTGATAGCTACTATTGGTCCTGGGAATTATAGACACATGTTGTATTCAATCAGTGACGACGCGGTATTAGACCATGTGCTTCAGTTACCTCTTAGGGTGCCATCACTACTTGGTGTTGAGGTGTATATCGAGGTAGAGCGAGCTTTTAATCACGCTCTAATATTTTCTTCCCAACCTTGTCCTTTTACCAAATTTTTAAGTCAAAATTTCAATCCTAATGTTACTGCGTTATCTCCTATGTTCGACCCTCAAGTTGTTCAATCCAATTACACTCACTGATCGCCTTATATTCCTGAAGAATATCATCTCCACACAGTGATTGATCATGATGCAAGCACTAGTTCTGCCGCTCCACATCAGCATCATTTGCCAATTAGTCCACCGCACGACAACAATTGTGATAGGTATGATGGCAATATGGAGGGTGGGACGAATACAGTCGATAGTTTCCACGATGTCGAATAAATAGAGTTAGATGGTACTTTTGCGTTAGAGGAAGAGGAGAATGGTGGGGATGAAGATGAAGATGAAGATATGGATGTCGAGACGACAAAGGAAAGGAGTGAATAGTTACCATTGCACAAGGTTCCTTTATTCTATAATCAGTTGAAATGGGCTGATGATGATGACATGACAAAGTATAAGCCAAAGTTGCGAAAGAATTTTTGGACCCCGACAATGAACAAATTCAATTGTGGCATGGTCTTTAAGGACAAGAAACATATTCAGAATGTTGTGAAGTATTACTGTGTTATAAAAAATAAAGAGTATTGTGTGGTGGAGATGAACCTAAAAATTTAGCCGATTAAATACAAGCATGGTTGCGAGTGGAGAATGCAAGCGACTTTAAAAAAGAGTTATGGAATGTTCCAGATTACACAGTACAACGGGCGATACACGTGTTTCTATAATCATAAGGCCTTGGATCATGGAAACTTGGATTCGAGTGTCATTTCTGACATAATACTTGGACAGGTCGAAAAGGATTCAGAAGTGAAAATAGGTGTTATCATTGCATCCATGAAAGAGTCTCGGGGATTCACTATCTCCTATCAAAAGGCATGGTTGGCTAGATCTAAAGCCATCGAGACCTTGTTCGGCGATTGGGATGAATCGTATTGAAAGTTGCCGAAATTCACGTCGGCATTACACCACTTTAATCTTGGGATAATTGTCGAATGGAGTATTGTTCTGACTGTTGCAACTGGTTATTTGACATTCGACATGGTATTTTAGGCATTTGAACCTTCTGTGGTCGAATAAAGATATTGTCGATTTATCCTCACGATTGATGGGACCCATCTGTACGGTAAATACGAAGGAAAGATCTTGATCGCTATTGGGATGACACCATCCAATAAGTGTTATCCTTTGGCGTTCACAGTGGTACTGACGGAGGACCACCGTTATTAGTCCTGGTTTATTTTGATGCTGAAGCGCCATATTGTTAAAGATCGGCCGGAGGTCACGTTGATATCTGACAAACACACTAGCATTATTAGTGCAGTCAGAACTTTATGATTAATCAACCGAACGAGCCTGCTCGGTATCATCGACTTTGTTTGCCACATCTTTGTAGTAATTTTAATAACATCTTTAAAAATCAACAATTAAAAGATCTTGCTTGGAATGTTGGTACTGCAATACAAGTTTGAAAGTACAACGCTATTATGGAAGAGATTGCGAAAATAAAAGTGGGGGTGTATACGTGGTTGGATAACGTAACCAAAGATAAATAGACCATGTCACATGATAATGGTAAACGTTGGGGCGTGTTGACGACCAATTATGCCGAACTATTCAACAACTATTTGAAAGGTGCAAGGAATGTCCCAATTACAACTGTCGTTTCAATAACTTTCCATAGGTTGGTCAAATACTTTGATCTCGATCGACAGGAAACTCTAAAGGACATGGCCATGGGTTTTGGGTACGTAAAACATGTTGTTGATAAAATTCAGAAATCCCAAGCGAAGTCTAAAACATACGATGTTCCAAATATTCAATCGGTAAGGTTTTTAACTTACAATTTATTAATTGGTAATATATATTTTTTAACTGATCATCTAATTTGATTTATAAATATATTCAATAATAGGGAGAATGCACGTTACTACGTGAAAACGAGAAAGACTTTGTCCGGTAATATTGTTACACACAAAGTTACTTTAGATGATAACTCTGATTGTACTTGTGGGAAATATAAGATTTTCAGATATCCATGCTCACACATGCTTGCAGTGACGGAGTATTGTGGCACAAATGCGTTTCGCTACATTGTTGACGAGTACACAATAGCGAACTTGTTGAAAGTTTGGGAGTCATCATTTGAACCGATCATTCATAAGGACTATTGGTTGATGGTTAACTTTCTGATCCTTCTTCCTAACAAGAATAGACTTCGAGTTGTGAAGCGTGGACGATCTAAATCCACTCACATTCAAAACGAAATGGATGTGTCGCAACAGACAATGACAAATCGATGTGGGTTGTGTTCTCAAACTGGCCATGATAGGCGGATATGTCCATCCCCACCCCAATAAGATAACAATTGTAATGGAGACAAAAAAAAAAAAAAAAAAATTACTTTATGGTTGAAACTACATTCGTATTGTGTTGTATTATATTGTCGTTTAGTTGATAAACATAATATATATTTCGTATATTACTACTTCATGAAATTTTAGTTTCAGATTATTGTTGTTATGGCGGAGCCTGATCCTGTCGATCAGTCGTTGCTTTATTTGCAGAGAGACCACAGATCTGTGACTGTCTTGGAAGAACGGGAAATGCAGATCATATTAAAAAAATATTTACCCAGTCTATTGAATTTTTTTTATTTAGTAATTTTAAAATTAATTGTCTTTTAATTTATATTTCAGCATTCTTCTCGGCTTGACTGCTCCGGAGCAGGACGGTTTCTAGAAGAATGGACAGAACATGTACTCAGTCGTGTGGTACAGTTAATACAAGCTGTCGAACTTTATGGAGCTTTTCAGTTAAGGAAAAAATAGTTAGACCACGCATTGATTACGGTGCTGGTTGAGAAATGGTATCAAGAGACGCATATGTTTCATCCACCGACTAGTGAGATGAAAGTAACACTTCAGGACGTAGCAGTGTTATTTGGGTTGCCCGTAAACGAACGACCAGTTACCGGGCCTGATGACACATTACCGATTGTACGTTGGCAGGAACTTTGCCAAAACCTCCTCGGTCACACACCTCCGGAGGACAAAATCAAGGGCGGTTGCCTGAACCTGAAATGGTTACAGTCCACTTTCGATCGTATACCCGCCAACGCCGACGAGGGCATTATGCAATGTTACACCAGGGCGTACTGCCTAATGTTGATCGGGATAATATTGATGCCTGATAAATTTAATAATTTGGTTAAGTTAGCGTACTTACCACTGTTACGCGATATGTCTGGGTCGCATCAGTATAGCTGGGGCAGTGCCACTTTAGCAATACTGTATCGAGAGCTGTACAAGGTATGTCGTAAAGAGACCAAAACAATTTCAGGACCCCTATTTTTATTACAGTGTTGGGCATGGGAACAACTCCCGAGACTACGGCACGTGTCTCTCTCTACTACTAACGATTAGATGGGTGACCTATAAATAGGGGAGTTGAGGTTCCCAAGCGCCCCATGGGGGTCTCAGTACGTTATTATATAATAAATGTTTGCGCAATTCAAATATTTCATTTCATGTAGTAATAATTAATTTTTATGGCTGCATACAGTTGGAAAGTATCTTTCAATTTGGATAGCGAGTCGATGCACGTATTGATTGTGTATCATGATTAATTAGATCGTCTACAGAATTACGAGGTCAGTTATAGATTTACGTAAAATATTACTGATGTTTATTTATGATTATATTTATTATTTAATTTATTTATTTGTATGTTGTTTGCAAGGTGATTTGGATGCCATATCCAACTGATCTCTTGGAGCAATTACCATAATATTGTCAGGATGACCAAGAAATTTGGATGGCGTCTGTGCCCTAATATGCTACGAAATCGTAGAGTACCATTACCCTCATCGTACGCTACGACAGTTTGGATTTTGCCAAGGAATTCTACGGCTGAGCGACACATATAAGGATATGCATTTCAATAGCCGGAAGGGAAAATTTGGTACAGACTAGTCGATAGTGCACGAGGCACATATACGGGCATGGGATAGCCGGCGACCACCAGATTTGAGTAATCTTCAGGCTGGTACAAACGTCTTTCACAATTACATGCCCTGATATTGGGGAATCACAAGGCGGTTCATAGTCCCATCTTACCGACCGAACTTCAACTATCATGCAGTTAGGAGGTCGTCCGACAATAGAGGTATAATTTAATTAGAACGTATATTTATTATTTTGTGTAATGTTCATTTACTTAGGTGCAATCAACTTTATGTTGTAAGAACCAGATATTTTAGTCTTGATGCGTATGAGCGAGCTTGCAATTCAAACAAGACAACCATGAGATTTTGAACGGGTTACACACTTATTGCACGACATTTGTTCTCGTGCCTATCGTCGACAGTTGCCATACCAGATGCCGAGTGACGTTGGTCCGGGACAGGAACGCATAAGAGATTCACCGTTGGAGGATGACACCAGTGCCAGACCATCTACTTACGGGATGGATGATTGCTTTTCAGATTATGGCACCGAATTGGGTGTCAATTGCGAACTGTCGGTGGGTAACACATTTGTCACGCCAATGATGGAACATCCATCATCGAGCTCAGTATCTATTCCTAGTGTAACACATGGTGTAACCAAAGGAATTCAAAGACACGTGTCGCCGGTCCCATGGGAGCCAAATGATGAACATTTGTTGCCCATCATGGAGGAACCAACATATCCATCTACCATGGACTTGGGACACATTACTCAAGTCGATCATCTTCAGACAGATGACACAAAAGAACTTTTACTTCCTTTACGGCGGTAACAGAGAAACATCAAACGTAGGGGGTGTGGTACATAAAAACCCAATGACGACATGTATTATAATTTGTAGAAATGTATTATATATTCACATGCATTTTTGTTTTTCCATTCCAATTAGTGCAAAGGTGTAATTTTATTTTCATTTCAATTAGTGCAATTTTTATTTTTTTTAAAAACGCATATGTTATTTACGTTTTTTTTTTTTTTTTGATCATTTCACACTAATCACAAAATGGTTCTTCTAAGCCAAATATGAACGAGCAAAATGGTAGGAAAACGGCGAAAAAAAGCTAGAAAAAATACAAGGTGGTCTGGCAACACTGTAACGCAAAACGCTCTTGATAAAAAAAAAATGCAGGTTGTGAAAAACGCAAAAGAAAACGCAGAACACTTCTGCGTTTTTTACTTTTTAATTTTTTTTTTCTTTTGGAAAACGCAAAAGGGAAATGCGTTTTTAAAGAAACGCAAATCCTTTTTGCGTTTCTAACTCTTCCACTGTTTTTTTAAAAACGCATTTGGGAAATGCGTTTTTTTAAAAAACGTAAATCACATTTGTGTTTTACTTCATTCCTGTAAATAAGTTTCAACCTTATTATTTTTAGAAATTAAGTTTTTAATATACATTTTTTTGGTACTCAAATAAAAAGATTGGGTCGAATGCGTCATTTTAAGTTTCAACTTAAAAAACTTTTGGGGGACATTGTGTTATTGAAAAAATAATTTTGGGAACCCAAGACTAACATTTTCTTTGTTCTTAGAGGGTATTTTGCATATAAACAGAATAAGGTTGGAAAAAACATAAAACTAAGGGCAAATTATAAATTTTCTCCTCCTATTTGCAACCTATTTTCTATATGTCCCTCTAATATTTTTTTAATCAATGTGACCCTCATATTTTGCACACGATTATTTAAGAGGTCATTCTGAAAAAAAAAAAAAAAAAAAAAAAAAAAAAGGAGTAAAATATAGCGAATTTGAGACATGTGACTTACACATGCAGATTTCATTGCTGGAAAGGTATTTTGACATGAAAGATGAGGCAAAAGAAACTCTAAATGTCCAATTTTCTGCTTTTCCTTCTCTAATCGATTGAACTACCTTAATCTTCTCTCATTTAAAAGACAATCAAACAACAAATTCTCTCATTTTTGAACCAGCTCTGAAGAAGAAATTGAAATCATTAAACAATGTAAGAAAATAGTTTGAAGAGGTGAACAACAATGTCGATTTTTATTTTTATTTTTTTATTTTTTTGTGCCAAAAGAGAGTTTGTTTGCGTACTTTGTGGATGCGGGAGAACCGATCTTAGAGATTTTTTTGCTGCAAAAAATATGGAGTAAGCAGACATTAATTTTACTAATTCTTGACCAACCATTGAATTTAAAAAAAAAAAAAAAAGAATTAGCATTTTTTTGCAATGAGCTGGAAAAAAATTGAACTTCATGATTTTTCTTTTTTTTTTTTGCTCTTAATTTTGCTGAGCATTTTTTGCCTTTAATTTTATTTTTTGAAGCCTCTTAGCAAAATTTTAACCAACCACTGAATTGCGGAAAGGGGAAAAAAAAAATAGTGTCGAATTTATGCATTTCTTGGCCACGAACTGGGAAAAAAAAAAATTTGAACTTCATGAGGTTTTTTTTCTCTTAATTTTACCTTTCTTCCCTTAATTTATGATTTGAAGCCTCTTACCAATTTTTAACCAACCACTGAATTGGGGGGGGGGGAAACAGTGCCATGCATTGCATATTTTGGCCACGAACAAGCGGTCTCAGGCGCTGCATTTCTTGGACAGGAATTGAAAAAAGAAAACCTGAACATTACGACTTTTTTTTTTTTTTTTTTTAATTTTGTTCAAGAACATTCTAATCTTTAAGTGATATTGTATTTCATTGTAGAGGGGAGGAGGTTGAGTTTTATGTAGCATGATCAACCAATATATGATAGAGCAAAACAAGTGATTCCAGGTTTGATAAGAAGGATTGAAACACATAAAAAAAAAAAAAAAAAGTACAGGTAGGTTTGTTTTATCGTGAGTTAGCTAGCTCTTTTTTTGGCATTGTATTTTTATTTTAAGAGCAAACAAAAAATGTATTGATATGGTACCTTGTTTTGTATTGAGAATGTATTTTATGTTTTGTTGATTTGAGACTGCCTATTTTGTATTGACACTATATGATATTTTTTATGCATTCTTTTTGCATGTTTGAGGTGAAGAAAGTCACTGGAACTGGAAACATGCATTTTTGCATTTTTTTTATACATATTTGGTTTTTTGATGCATGTTTTTATTGATAATGTTTTGTTGATTTTGGAACTGGTAATCACCGAATGAATTGGAGAAAAAAAAAAAAAGTAAACTGTAACTACCAAAAAAACCGCGAGTGATGCATGCAACAAAAAACGATACTTCAAGCTAAACAATTGTAGCAAACTGAATTGAAAAAAATTGATACATTACAAAAAAGCCATACAACTACTTCATGCATTTACCAAAAAGCCACTGCATATTACCAAGCCAAAAGCCAACTGAACATACATTACAAAACCAAAAAGCCACTGCATATTGCCAACCAAAAAGCCAAACAGCTACTTCATACATTACCAAAAAGCCACTGCAGCAAAATACTGAACATTCATTACCAAACCAACTAAACATACATTACTAAGCCAAAATCCATTGCACCAAAATATTAAACATACACTGCTGCGACACATTACTGAACATACATTACTAAGCCCTCTGCAGTTTCTTTTTCAAAAAGATTGTTGACTCAGTGATCTATCAAAGAGAGATGAATTAGGTAGTTGTAAAAATTTAAGCAAATTCTTTTCTTTAAACACTTAAAAATTCAAATAATTAATTTAATCTTAAATTAATTATCATCTTTATCATGCAGCAGATAAGTGTCATAAATTCTAGGTGCACACCCAAATATAATAAATAAATAAAGTAACAAAGTAGAACACCACGATATATCCAGATTCACTAAGTTACTTTTGGCTAATTCAGTCTTCCTAGCCTCACGGAGATTCGCACCCATTAAACCACTAGATTTCTTTAAACAGGTAGGAACCAAACATTTACACAATGATTCTTTTCACAGTCTCAGAATTAACCTTTATAATTTTCTTTTCCCAGACTCAGAAATAGCCTCTTTTTTTTTTTCCCCCCAGGCTCAAGACTAATCTAATCTTTTCATAGGCTAAGAATCTAACCTAATTCTTTTATAACTTAGACTAATAACCAAACCTCACAAACTCTCCAAGTATCATTTTCACCGGTAAGGATGGAACTGTTAAAATTCACTCAATTTCAATTCTAATCAAGCAGAATCATGCTGATCATTTTTCAAAGGAAAAGAGTAACTTAACCTTTTTATACTTTCGGTAAAGATTAAACCTCAATCTATTTACCGGAAGAAATTGAAACATTTGATACCCCTAACTAGATATTCCCAACAGTATCTAATCCGCACAAAAATCACCAATTGCAAAATCAATAAATTTCTTCCCACTCGAAACTTCTACCACCGCAAATCAATTTAAATCAATTAATGTCCCAAAAATTATTAGTGATAGAATTAAGGGGTTAATAACACTTTACCCCCTGTGGTTTGGCCTATTTGCACTTACCCCTTGTATTAGCACTTACCCCCTGTGGTCTTGATTTAGGTGCACTTATCCCCCTATATTAAGGGGTAAGTGGTGTGAAAATCTAACCACAGGGGGAGTAAGTGGTGATTTTGAAACCACATGGGGTAAAGTTTAAGAGTTAATTACACTTTATCCCTTGTGGTTTGGCCCATTTGCACTTTACCCCCTTGTGATTTAAACATCGCCACTAACCCCCCATGTGGTTGTTGGACTTAAGTGCAATGGTTACTCCGTTAACGGAAAATAGGAAATATTGATTTTGCTCTTCCATAATTATTCACAATTATTAGGATATAAAGTGTAATTAACCCTTAGCTCCTTCAAAAAATTCCTTCTCTCCCTTAAAAAAATGAACTCTAACCTCAGCTGCCTCCTCTGCTTCCTTGCAACCTCCGCCCACACCCAACCCCACTCCGAACATCGTCCACCCTCCACCTAAATCATCTTCACAAACCTCATTTGCTCAAAAATTCTTTCCAAGTATACTGAACAAGAAAGATCCGTTTATTCCCAAAATCTAACCTATCACGGAGAACTTGCCATCTTCTTCTCCGAAGATGATGTGACTAGACTTGCGACTCCCTTTCAATTTGCCGGATTTGGACGCTTTCACCGAACCTCCTGCATCGTCTCTACTGGTTTGTCCTTCTCTCGCACGATCGTCCTCTTTCAGTGAGTAGTTAGGGCTTCGATTTGGCTTCGAACGGTTATGGATTTTACGAATCCCATAGTCTATGTTTATGTTCTGGAATTTTTTGTTCCCAAATTTGTTTCAATTTTGGGAACAAAACATAATTTTTTACTGAGATCACTCGATTGTCTCCTCTGAGCTGTCACGAAGACGACGGCCCTCGCCGCCAATCTGGGCATAGATCTCACCGATAACCCTAGATCGTTCTCAGATTCTTACTAATTCAATTTGTTCAATTTATTCTCATATTCTTATAATTTCTAACGCCTTTTGTTCGATTTGTTCTCAGATATTTCGATTTCGAACGCCTTTTGTTCGATTTGTTCGACGAGGCCTTGGTGAACAAATCCCAGAATCAAAGGTTTCGTTTTGTTTTGATGTGTCCAGGTTATCATTCTCAGATTTTCTCTCTGTGTTCGATTTCATGCTTTTGATTTCGATTTCGAAGTCTTTTTGAGGTTAAATACATTCTTAATCTCTTCAGAGGACTCACCTATAGGATTTCTACATTAAGCCAACTGAGGACAAGATTGGTTTGGTTTGTGTTGTCATTGGTTGTTCTAGTTTTTATAAAAGTAAACTGAAAATGGCTCAAGTTTAGACCTCTGACCTAAGGTTTTCCAGTGAGCATCATGATAAAATGAGTTGAGACCTTGAATATTCCAGCTCTTGACATTGTTTTACCCTTTAAAATTTATCAGGTTACCGTGTCGGTCCCTCTACACTCAAAACAATTCCATGGGATATGACCTATATTTCTTGTTGTATAGGCAGTAGGTACATCAATAATACTTCGGATATGTTCCTAGTATAATATTTACTTAGAAATTAATGAAGAGGCTATATTGCACGATTAGCTGACAATGAATATTATAGTAGAATAAACACGTGTTTTCCTTGGCCAGTCTTGTCATCTTTGTTTTGTATTCAAGTTTGACCCTTGAGATTCCCCAACTGCTCTTAAAGTCCATTTTCAGCTCCTCGACACTTGAATGAGAAATTAAATATAAGTTTTGGTCAATCCAAGTAATTTTTTGGACTGTTTTTTTGACAGTGTGGACAGTTATTTTTGGACATCTAGAATTGGTGTATTGTAGCTTACTGTTGCAGGTTTGGACGGGTAGAAATGTTGCAGGTGTACTATTTTTTGTTTTTTTAGATGGCTGGTGTGATTGGACAGTGTTTAGATAGCTATTTTCAAATATTTTGATGGCAAATTATGTAACTACATGGTACATTATGGTTTCTTTATCGTTTAAATGTACTTATGGATGTAATTTGATATATTAAATTGATGTATTGTAGTGAAATTATGCAATTTGATATGTATCAAATAATCATTATTATGAACTTCATGGATGATGGGTTAACAAACAAAAGATGGATCATTCAAATTTCATTATTTCAAAGATTGCACATTTATACATTCATTTCATTGTCATAAATATAGCTAAAATTGCAACAATAAATACACAAAACACAATTTTTTGAAAAATGACATGATTTTCTTCAATGATTTAAATCTTCACTTATAATTTTTCCAATCGTTTTTTAAGAAGAAAATAATCTTCATCACCAACTTCGTTAATTTTCTCTTTTCCTTTGAACAGAACTTCTTCTTCGTACCAACCCAAAAATAAGTTCTATCATTTGTTGTTACATCCGTAGTACCATTTTCTCTTTAAAGACCTTTCACTTTGAACGATTTTCAAGTCGGCTATTCGACCACATTTGTATTTTTTTTTCCGAAATCACCACTATAAACACTTGAAGAAGACATGAAAAATAAAAATATGAATTATGGATGAAAAAAAAACAAGTGAGAAGTGTTGCTTTGGTGCAAAAAAATGAGTGGGAAGTGTTGGACTTATATAGAGATATATGGAGGGTAAAATGGGAACATGAAAAATGTATTTTGGATAGAAAAAAACACAAAAAACACGTCCATCCTCGTTCCTAGCGCATGGGACTCACTTCTGTCAATTTTAACAGAAAATGTTAGTTTTGCACTTAGACTCAAGACCACAGGGGGGTAAGTAGCGACGTTTGAACCATAGGGGGTAACGTGAAAATGGGCCAAACCACAAGGGGTAAAGTGTAATTAACCCAAAGTTTAATTAGCCCTAAAATTAAGTGAGGAATTCAAAATCTCATTATAAAAATAAATGTGAGTAGCACAAAATTGAGCACTTAACCAAATTATCACCAAAATTGTTTTAAATTTTTTTAATACTTTTAAAGTTCAAAAACGATTTCACGAGATCGAATATCCAAGAAAACAATAATAATATATAATCACAATAAAGAATAAAAGTTTGGAACAATCTCATCAGGAAAACACAGAAAGATTGCAAATCATATCGTTAGACAGTTTAGATCGGTGGCACCAAATCAATTAGCACTCTAACTCAAGAACTTCAACAATAGAACGATATCACGATAATCTCTCAGTATAATATCAAAATGATAACTCTCTGCAAGCTCAGGAACTGATTGTTCTTGATAAAAGTCATCTTTTATACTCAAAATTCATAGGTCTATATAAAGCAATTTGAAACAGACCCTATAATGACTAGTTTCCATAAGATATGACATTTAAATGCACCTATAGACCCTATATATTATTATCTTTCAATCTTGGTATATTTGACTTAAATATGGCTTTAAAATCTTTCAATTAAGTCCTCAAAATAAATCTCAATCTTAAATCAAGTAGATAGAAAGTATTAAATACTCTTAATTGAGAAACAATTTAAATAAGTGTACCATATCTATAGGGATATTAAAATAAGTGTATCACATCATTAATATATCAAAATTCCTATAATATCTCACTCAGATATCCTAAATATAGCTAGTTAGCGGTTAATTTTTGAATAGTTCCTCAAAATCCTCAAAATATAAAACTACCCAGTTGGTTGACCAACTTCTGCCCATCGGTTGATCGATGAATGAAGGATGCTAGCCAAGCCATTCTCAAACACTGGTTAGTTGACTGATCCTCCGTGGGTCGATTGACTGATCAGTTCGAGATGCAATCTTAGGCCATTTTTCGACCCTGGTCAGTTTATCAATCATCGATGGTCAGTCGACCAATCGATTCAGGAAGTTTGGTATCTGATCAACAGTTGACCGATCTCCTTTGGTCGGTTGATTGATCGATTCAGAGACTTCTCCAGTTCTCCAGCCCACACCCATCGGTTGACCATTTCCTTGTGTTCGGTTGACCAATCAATGTTGGAACTTTTACTCTTTAATTAATTTCAACTCCAACCTTCGACGTTTTAGACCCTTTAACTGATTTCTTTTCTCGGTTAACTAAATTGACACTGTTAATTAATTTCAAACTAATCCTGATTAGGTCAATTTTTCTTCTTCAATTTCACGTTGGAGCAAATATTTGAACATAATTAGAACCTTAATTTAAATACGCAAAAATATAGCTCATTTAATTTGTGTCGTGTGTGATCCTAATAGGGATACATTATGAGTAGAATTGATTTAAGTTGTTTTCACATAGATTCTTCATAATCTTCAATCTCTTAATATCCATTTCTTTATCCGTTTCTTTACATATTTAGCAATTACTTCATGATAACATCATCAATGGAACTTTTAAACTGAAACACTCAATAAACTTGTTAGTTCCACAAAAAACATCATTACTTAATTGTCCATTAAAATCTTGGGATCAACAATCTCTTCTTTTTTAATGATGACAATTAACTTTGATGTTTTCTTTAAAATAAGAATGTAACCACGCTCCCCCCTAAACCCGAAGATGGGTTTTTTAACTCGTTAAAGTATAATCATGAAGATAATTTAGAAAGATCATCAAATATTCAATGAAGCATCATCAAATATTTAATGAAGCACAAAATATGATTAATTATAGATATTCAATAAAGTATAACATAATCATATCAACAATGTTCTCCCCCTATAATAGTACAATGCTTTGGCGAACAAATTCTAAACATTAACTAACTCGTTTTAAGCACAACTAGGGTTTTCTCCTTTATATCTTCCCTAATAACAATCAATTCAATTCAATAAATATTCAATGAAGATCAATTATATTCTCCCCCTTCATCATCTCAAAACGTTGGGAAGGAAAACCACAAATCACCACTACTCTAGGCAAATATCATTAAGCCTAGCCATACCTAAACCTCGGATGATTTTCATAAATCGATCTTCTGATAAAGGTTTGGTCAAAATATCAACAAGCTGGTCGAAAGTATCAATAGACTCGATAATAACGTCCCTTTTTTTCTGAGTATGGTCAAAATCAAGGCATGTCCTAGAAAATGACGTGACCCACTTGTGTTTTCGCTCGATTTTGCAATTTGTAAAATCGGTGTAAGAGAGACTTATTAACTTGAAATCACTCCCTCTAGGATACCATAACCCTAGGTCAGTTGTCCTTTTCAAATATCGAAAGATACACGTAACCGCAATTAAATGCAACTCTTTTTTACAAGACTGAAATTTAGCACATAAACCGAAGTTATACACAATGTCAGGTCTACTATCAGTTAAGTATAACAAACTACTAATCGTATCTTGATACAATTTTTCATTTACGTTTTTGTCCTATCGTTTTTGTCTCTCTTTGTAATTGTTGTCATGGGAGTTTTGTACTCTTTAGCTCCATCCAAACCATATTTCTTTAGTAACTCCTTGGTGTATTTAGCTTGGTTTGTAAAGATCTCTTTTTTGGTTTGCTTGATTTGCAACCCAAGGAAGAAATTCAACTCTCCCATCATGCTCATTTCAGATTCAACCTATATTATCTTGGCAAACTCTTGACAAAGATCCTCATTAGTAGATACAAAAATAATATCATCAATGTATATTTGTACTAATAGGATATCATAATCAGTTTTCTTAATAAATAACGACATATCACTTAGAACCATTTTTTAATTTAAGCATGATATAATATTGCCCATCTTATAAAAAAAAACTTCTTCCCATATTTAGTAGTAACCAAGTTAATTTATATTTAGGAGAATAAACCTGAGGCAATCAAAATATTTCAACAATATAGCATGTAATCATATAATTTTAGTTAAGTCCACATGTCTTACTCATGATACCAAATAACGTCTTCCTTTTAGATAGAATCAAGAACCATATAATCTTTAACTCACTAGAATAGGAAGCATATCTCAATGATAATTTATCAACATAAATCTAGTACATGCATAAAGATGGATAAGAGCATATTTATCTCATAAAATTTCAACTCTCTTTTTAGAATAATAATCATTTACAGAACAAGAGATATTAGTTGTATGCCAGACACTTAGTGCCTATAAATATATCCACATGCAACAGATTAAAATGTTATTTATATTCAAACGATCGTATATATGGTATCAAAGTAGATTAACACTATTTCATGAGATCAACCCTGTACGCTAAAATTCATATTGTATGCTGACAGATAAGATCATGATTAATACTGATTTTATCAAGTATTTCTTAGTAATAAATCTTTTATCAATAAAGCAGTATTAGCTAACAATGGAATTCTATTTAGGCATATAATCAGAGTATGATATTCATATAGATGTGAGTCACTTTCTGCAAATTAAATGATAATTTCACATCACATAAATTTCTTACATAGTCATGCAAGAATGAGATTATTTTACCACTGAGCTGAATGAAGATTCAAATCTATTATCTCCTCGAATCATCCTCGATCTTATTTTTGACTGAATTTTGAATTTTGGTATGAATATTCATTTCTCCTTGAATTATAACCTGAAACTCTTTGAAACATACTTGGAAACAAAATCATTAGTAGAAATCAAGTAAACATATATTTATTTGTTATTCTCAAGATCATGCGTGATCACTAATCAATTCCAAGCAATTTTGATCGTATAAACCAATTTAAATTATTCTTTAATCATTTAAAAATTTTAGTATAACACGATATTATGCATTATAATAATCAAGATATCATTTCAAGATGCATAAAATATCAGCTCAATTTAATACGTTTGCATAAAAGATATATTTATGAATAAGAATACATTATACAAATGGTTTTACTAATATGCAACCAGTTATTAATAATACTTAGTAAGATCACAAACAAACACTTGATTCATTTTCTAAATCATGTAACATGTTTTGAAATTAACACATGATCACTACTTGATATAAGCACATAAAAACATGTTAATACCCCTTAACTAAATGTGATTCACATAATCACCATGCAATGTTTCTAAGATAGCAAATAAGCACATCATTTAGTATGTGTCTTAGAAACCAATATCAACTTACCTATTTAGCAAGTCGGACACTTTCCTCTTTAACAAATTTAATAAATTTGAACTGCAAGAGATTAGGAGTTCATTTTATATCTTTCAGGACAATTTTACTCTTTACCTCATTTGTACCGATAATTGATTTGGGTGCACAATTCTTCTTAGCCTATCCATATTTTCTCTGCATTTGATTATTGCCATTTGATTCATTGATGATTCCCTTTGCATGTATCACTTGCGGCTTCCTGGTGAATCCTATCTTGATTTTGGTACATCTTTTCTATTTACATGAGTCTTTTGTGGCATCTTTGCAACTTCACATCTTGACTTTGGTAATTATTTTTGCTTTACACGTGTCTCTTGTGGATCCTTGATGACTTCCTATCTTGGCCTTGATATAACTTCTTTGTTTGTTCTTTCGGGTCTATTCCCAATATTATGTAACTCTTTACAAGACATTTCAAAAGCTTTTTTCGATATCCATTTCATTTTGGATCCATTTTTGTTAGATATAAACTTAGGGATAAAGTACATTTTAAACCCTCTAGGTATTGACACATTTTTAAATGATCCCTTTCTATTTGAGTGTTTCATTTTAGACCTTCTACGTATCAGCATACTTTAAAATAGTCTTTCTGTCAAAAATCCATCAAATCTAACAGAATAGAGGGGCAAAATAGTCTTTTTACATATTTTTTATTTTTTAATAATTTTTTTCCTAATCTCTCTCTCTCTCCCACTCAACTATCTCTCTTCCTCCCTCCCTATAACACCCCCACCCCCTGTTGAACAGGGTGGAACATCCCCTTAAATAGACATGAAGATGCCCATATATCTCTCCTCACACAATCTCAACTCACCCTATTTCTCCATTGATCATATCACAATCTTTTCCTTCTCTCTCTACCCTCTCTCTATCCGCAAATCATTTATTTAAGCTTCAATCATGGTGGCTATGTCCAAACAAGAAATGAAACAGTTTTGTGTAGTCAAAACCCCAAAACCCAACTCCTTATTATTCCCCGCTATCCCCTTCATAGACCTCTCCAAACCCGATGCCAAACATCACCTGGACAAGGCTTGCAAAGAATTCGGTTTCTTCAAGGTCATAAACCATGGCATCCCGACAGAGTTCATCACTAAACTTGAGTCAGAAGCTCTCGATTTCTTCTCTTCTCCCATGTCCGATAAAGAAAATGCACGACCTCCCGACCCGTTTGGCTACGAAAACAAGAACATTGGACCCAACAGTGACATCAGTTGGGTCGAATACATTCTCTTCAACACAACCCCCAATTTGATTACAAGAAATTCTCATCCAATTTTGGAGAAAACATAGAAAAATTCCGGTAAGAATTTTATTTAAAAAAAAAAAAAGATTCATTTAATTGAATTCAAAGTTTGAATTGGTGAATTGAGTTTTGTTAAACAGAGTTGCGGTGAATGATTACGTGTCATCGATGAAGAAGATGGCTTGTCAAATCCTCGAACTTTTGGCAGATGGGTTGAGGATTCAACAGTAGAATGTGTTCAGCAAGCTGCTGATAGACGAACAAAGTAACTCTGTTTTTAGGCTCAATCACTACCTCCATGCCCGGAGTTTCAAGAACTCACCGACGAGGATTTGATTGGATTCAGAGAACATATCAACCCACAAATCATCTCTGTTCTAAGATCCAACAACACTTCCAGCCTCCAAATCTCATTGAGAGATGGAAATTAGATCTCTATTCCATTTGATCAGAGAGAAGTCAAAGAAGAAGAGAAGAAAAAAAGAAAAATAAAATATAATAATAATAATAATAATAATAATAATAATAATAATAATAATAATAATAATAATAATAATAAAATGACTAAAAAATAAAAAAATGTAAAATGATAATTTTGCCCTCAAAATTCAGTTAGTTTGGATGGAATTTCTGAAGGAATGACCAAATAAAAATGTGCATATACCTAGAGGATTTAAAATGAAATGCTCAAATGAAGAGGGACCATTTAGAAATATGCCAATACCTAGACGGTTTAAAATGTACTTCCCCTAAACTTATGGTCCTTGAACGGACATGATACTTTAAAATGTCCAACCCTATTGCGATAATAACATCTCAAATCCAATTGATTATCACAGAAATCACAAGATGTAAAGCATGAATCATTTCTAACAATAGCAACGTAACTATCGTTGGCTTATGATCAAGGATGAGGCAACGAAACATATCTACTTTGCTTAAAAAAATCAATTTTAGAAGCTTTCGAAACAGACTTGAGGTCAGATTTTGATTTTTCAAATTTTTTCTTAAGCAAATCGTTTTTTGATTCAAGATCTGACATTTGCATGGAAATCATATCAAAATTATTTTTTAAAACTCTGTTTTCATTTTCAAGGAAATCCACTTTAGAGAGCAAATTATTAATTTCAAAAACAATGTCCGAAATTTTTTTCTACTACAATAATCTTCCAAATGCACTTTAGATTTTCGAACACTTTTTTCTCAATTTTCAAAAGAATCAGTTTTTCTTTTTAAACTCAAACTCTCTTTAGCAAAAAATAGTGTGAAAGAAAGTAATTTTTCCATGACAATATGAATATTTTCATTATCATCTCCATCACTACTACTAATACCATAAGAATGATACATCACATTATCATATAGAGATCTATCACCATCAAGAGAGTGAATTGGGTAGTTGTAAAAATTTAAGCAAATTATTTTCTTTAAACACTTAAAAATTTAAATAATTGATTTAATACTAAATTAGTTATTATCTTTATAATACAGCAGATAAGTGTTATAAATTCTAGGTGCACACCCAAAAAATAATAAATAAATAAAGTAACAAAATAGAACACCATGATATTTCCTAGTTCACTAAACTATTCTTGGATAATCCAATCCTACGAGCCCCACGAAGATTCGCACCCACTAAACCACTAGATTCTTTTAAATAGGTAGGAACCAAACCTTTACACAATGATTCTTTTCACAGACTCAGAATCAACTTTTGCATTTTCTTTTTCCTAGACTCAGGGAAAACCTAATCTTTTTTTCAGACTCAAGACTAACCTAATTTTTTCACAAGTTAAGAATCAAACCTAATTCTTTTATACCTTAGGCTAAGAATCAAACCTCACAAACTCTCCAAGTATCATTTTCACTGGTGAGGAAGAAACTGTTATAATTCACTCAATTTCAATTATAATCAGGAAGAATCACGCATATCTCTTTTCAAAGAAAAAGAGTAACCTAACATTTTTATATTTTAGGTAAAGATTAAACCTCAAACTCTTTATCGGAAAATATTAAAACCTTTGCTACCTATGACTAGATACTCCTAACAGTATCTAATCTGCGCAAAACTCACCAATTACAAAAATTGATATGTTTCTTCCCACTCGGAACTTCTACTACCTCAAATCAATTTAACTCAATTAATATCCCGATAATTACAAGTGATATAATTAAGTGAGGAATTCAAAATCTCATTATAAAAATAATGCGGGTAGCACAAAATTGAGCACGTAATCAGATTATCAGCAAAATCGTTTTAAAAGAATTTTTATGCTTTTAAAGTTCAAAAACAATTTCATAAGATTGAATATCTAAGCAAGTAAAAATAATATATACTCACAATAAAGAATAAAAGCTTAGAACGATCTCACTTGAAAAACACTGAAAGATTGCAAATCGTATTGTTAGACAGTTATATCGGTGATGCTAAATCAATTAGTGCTTTAACCTAAGAACTTCAACAATAAAATGATCTCACGATAATCTCTTAGTATAATATCATAATGATAACTCTCAAAAGTTCAAAAACTGATTGTTCTTGATAAAAATCATCTCTTAAACTCAAAATTCGTAAGCTTATATGAAGCAATTTGAAACACGCCCTCTAACGGCTAGTTTCCAGAAGATATGATATTTAAATGCACCTATAGATCCCGTATATCATTATCTTTCAATCCTAGTATATTTAACTTAAATATGGTTTTAAAATCTTTCAATCAAGTCCTCAAAACAAATCTCAATCTTAAATCAAGTAGATAGAAAGTATTAAATATACTTAATTGAGAAAGACTTCAAATAAGTATACCATATCTATAGGGTATTAAAATAAGTGTATCACATCATTAATATATCCAAATTACTACAATATCTCATTCAGATATCCTAGAAACAACTAGTTAACGGCTTGCTTTTGAATAGTTCCTCGAAATTCTCAAAATCTGAAACTACCCAGTCGGTTGACCGACCTCTACCCATTGATCGACCGATGAATACAGGATGCTAACCAAGCCGTTCTCAAACACTGGTTGGTTGACCGATCCCCCATGGGTCGGTTGACCGATCAGTTCAAGATGCAATCTCATGCCATTTTTCAACCTTGGTCAGTTAACCGATCATCGATAGTTAGTAGATCGATCGATTAAGAGAGTTTGGTATTTGATCATCAGTAGATCGATCTCCCTTGGTTGGTTGACCAATCGATTCAGATACTTCTCCAATTCTCTAGCCCACGCCCTTCGGTTGACCGTTCCCTTATGGGTTAGTTGACTAATCAATGTTGGAAATT
This sequence comes from Eucommia ulmoides, assembly GCA_016647705.1. Lineage (NCBI taxonomy): Eukaryota > Viridiplantae > Streptophyta > Magnoliopsida > Garryales > Eucommiaceae > Eucommia > Eucommia ulmoides. The sequence goes on along the minus strand of CM028338.1, from coordinate 42,831,842 downwards.
TTACTCCTTAATTCATTTCAACTCTAATCTTTGACATTTTGGACCCTTTAACTGATTTCTTTTCTCGGTTAACTAAATTGACATTATTAATCAATTTTAAACATTAATTTTTCTTAGGTCAATTTTCCTTCTTCAATTTCACGTTGGAGCAAATATTTGAACATAATTAGGACCTTAATTTAAACACACAGAAATATAGCTCATTTAATTTGTATCGTGTGTGATCATAATCGTGATATATTAAGAGTAGATAAGATTTGAATTGTTTTCACCTAGATTCTTTAGAATCTTCAATCTCTTAATGTTCATCTCTTTGTTCGTCTCTTTGCATCCTTAGCAATTATACTCAATGATAATATCATCAATGAAACTTTTAAATTGAAATACTCAATAAACTTGTTAGTCTCACCAAAAGCATCAACACTTAATTGTCCATCAAAATCTTGTGATCAACAAAGGTCATCATCATCTAAATCTGATCCATTATTTTTAGGTATGAAATATAAGTTTTGTAACTCATTGAACTCATTGTATTCACCTCCATCACTACCCTCAATTTTCTCACTAACCCCACTGCTCTCATTGTCATCATTACTGCTATCTTCCAAATCTATTGTGTTAGATAGTAATGAAAGCTTAGGCAAAATGGGTTCTTGCACGTCAAGGAGTTCAGTTAGGTTGTCTAAGTTGTTGGACCCCACTTGTCTAGGAAAATCATGCGCATTTTGGCTTAGTTCGAAATAGATTTTCAATATGCTACTTGGAGGCACTTTAGCACACATGCCAAACACATCATTGTCAGTTATGAGCAATTTCAAACACCTATTCAAACTACTTCCAAGAATTTTCTATATTATCACACATTTAGGACCATCATATCCTAAAGACTCAGTTATATCTTCAATATCTACTGATCATATCCTATCCTCATTACAATTGTCAAAATAAATTACTTTTCCCCCAACATATATATTTTTGTTCTAACTAAATTTGAAATTACCACCATTAGAAATTTTCAAACTAAACTTTTCAGGTAACATTACTGCATAAATGAAACAAATATATACTCAAAATTATGTGAAGAAATTAACCAAAACGTAATGAAATTAACAAAAATGAGTTTTTTATTAAACAATAATAAAAACGAGCTACCTGTATGAAATGAAAAGCAGTCTAAAAAAAGTTTAACTTTATATAGGGAAAAACAATTAAAACATAAATAAATGTTATTCATATGCTTATACCGAAAAATAAAAAAAAAAAAAAAAAAAAAAAAGAGGAGACCATTGCCAATAAATAATTAGAGAAAAAGGGGAAACAAAGATTTCAACATACTTTATTTAGAATCGAAACTTTCGTGCATGAAGACAAATCAAAAGAATAAATAAACAAGTAAAAATCAAGAATCCAACATGCATGCCCTAAAACCCTTCAATTGTGCTAAAGAATACAACAAAATCAAATATGCACTTACTTGGATTTCTATTTCGAACTTTGATTTCTTCCTGTACATCCATTGCAGCGCCTAATCTCACATTCTTCACTCAACAGATACGATGAAAACCCTAGTTTTGTAGAGAGTTATGGTTGTGAGAAAGAAAGACAAAGAGAGCAGAACATACTCGTTGGAATTGGAAGGTAGGGAGAACATTTAATGAGAATGACTGATCAGATGTTTGCCTTATCCACATAACTATTCCCTTGCTTATGTGATAGGTATGCCACGTTCTTTCAGATAAAATTACCTTTCCACACTTGAGATATGCATGTGCAAGTCACATAACTAAAATCCATTACATTTAACCCATTTTTTTTTTATAAAATGATCACTTAAAAAATTGTGTGCAAATAGAAGAACGCCGTTAACAAAAATAAAACAAAAATGGAGGGATATATAGAAAACACATTGTAAATAGGAGGACCAAATTTGTAATTTTCCCAAAAACAAATTATTTATATATCATATATATGTATACATATGTTGAGCTAAAAAAAGAATGAAAAATTGAACCTCCTAACTTTCTCTATATATATTACTTCTCTCTCCCTCATCTCTCTTACACACTCTCTCTCCTTACTCTCTCTTTCTTGTTATTTTTTCTTCCACTATCTCTCATATGTTGGCCCTCTCCCTCTCTTTCTCTCTCTCTTTCTCTCTCTCTCATACGTATGCATATATGTACTAGCGTATAACCCGTGCTTAAAGGCACGGGTGTAAAACAAACAAAAAATATGTTAGTATCTTTCAATTTTTTTTGACTATCTGTTTTTATACAACATTTTTTGGATAAAGTGTTTATACAAAATACTACACATATTTCATTTGAACATCAATAATAACTAACTATTAAACATAAAAAATAATTGACAATTTAGACTAAAACTTGAACTGATATAAAATAAAAAGACATAACACAAGTTATATGGTAGTAATAAATAAATTATACTATAAATAATAAAAATATATATATATAATTTCACCAATATTATTGATTCCCAATAAGAGAAAGAAAGATTATACATTATTTACAAATACATTTTTTACATACCCACATAGAAAGATTATACATTCTTTATAAATACACTCTTTATATACCCACACAGAACTTCTAATAGATTATATTTTTTGCTTCAAACATTTATACTTTGCATTGCTGCAGAAATTAGAAAGGAACGAATTTACCGAAATTGTTTGGGTTGAATCGCGGATCAGGTCGCTCTCTTTAAGACGTTTTGCGGCTCTGTCCAAAAACGTGCAAGCAGTGTAATAGCCCCGTCATCCCCAGGATAAAACAGCCTAAAATCATCTCTATCTAGAACCTTCTTTGCACCGCAGAAAGCTTGAAAACTGAACACCCACACACTATTCGAAATACGAATAGACTGCTCGGAACACTCCTTGAACACACACACACACACACACATAAAAAAAAAAAAAAAGACAGATCTAAAAGCAGACTGACTCAAAAAAAAAAAAAAAAAATAGTAACGATGAAGAAGTTCCTTCTTTTTTTCCAAAAAAACTATGTTTTTTTTCTGTGTAAAAAAATAGATGCAAAGTTTAGTATTTATAGACAACAAAAACAATTCATAACATTGGAAAACGATTCGTAATGTCATAAAACAATTAAAAAAAAATCATAATGTTTGCGTTTGGTTTGGAAACAGTCGTAACTGTTCATTCGAAAATTGCAGACGTTTGGAAACAGTTCATAACTGTTCATTTCAAAAATCTGATCTGATTTATAAAATTAAAATTAATATATATTTTATTAAATGATTTTTGTCCAAAATAATATATATATATATATATATATATATATATATATATATATATATAAATGCCACCTCACTTCACGCGCGCTTAGCTCGGCACGGCAAGGCTAGACAGACAGCGGCAACAGCGTGCACGTGTGGTAAACCAATAGGAATATAACTCTTCTCCTCTCCACAAAATGTAGGTACCCCTTAGAGCACACCCCAAGTATCCCACCTACCTACTATTATACTTCTCTAGACCTTTTATCCCAATCAATGTGGGATAAAGGAAAAGAGAAAAAAATTTAACAGTTATTATTATTTTTATATCTTATTTAAATAAGTAAAAATTCATTATTTTTCAACAATCCCCCACTCGAATTTTTAAAACAATTTTTTTCCTCGAGCAGTATAATACAATATAAGATTGTGCATAAGCAAAGATATCTATCTACTTGAACCTTTACATAGTGAAGATGATTTAGATTATACTAAAGTAACTCGTAGTTTTGAACCCTATCTCTAACAACATCATACACGCAACCCTATCAGGGTGTAGTCCAAAAGCCTGTGTTTTACAGTCATGCACGTATATCCTAGTATAGTGAATGCTCTAGAGAATTTTGCCCAAAATTCCAGAGGAAGCGGCCACACTTCCACATTCACATAGGTGAGTCTATCAAGAGTACTCATGTACCTAGATACTCCACTCCAAATAGAGTATAGATCTCATTAAAAGTTAATAAAAACTCTACCTTCGATCGCTTCAGGATAGAATAGCATGATTCTCTTCATATCACTTCATGAGTTGTTATTACCCTTTGAATCTATTTCTTGAGATCTCTAGTCTATAAGTTAGGTTTTCCTCATAAGTGACTCATCAATCTATGGGCTTGAGTCTCATTCCTCTCGAGGTTTTGTAAACCTTTTCTCGAACTAATCCTTTCGTCAAAGAATTAGCTAAGTTATTATCAGACTGTACATAATCCACTCTCACAACCCCTGTCGTGATATATTCCCTAATAGTGTTGTGTTTTCAACGTATTTGTCACATTTTTCCGTTATAATAACGGTTCTGAATTTTTGCAATAGCCGCGGTACTATCGTAATAGATCCAGACAACTGGAATCGGTTTCTCCCATAAAGGGGTATCAAAAAGCAAACTTTTTAACCAACCTACTTCCTCACTAGTCGAAGCTTGTGCAATCATCTCAGACTCAGCTCCACCAGCTATGCTAAATATATAGCCGCTAGTTGCCTTGGAGTCATCTGAAAAGGTGTTCCAATCAGCATCGTTATATCCTTCTAGAATAGGAAACTTCTGATAATGTAATCCAAGATTTATAATTCTTTTTAGGTATCTCATGATCCTTTCAATAGCATGTCAATGCTCAATATTAGGTCTATTTGTAAACCTACATAGTAATCCTACAACATAAGCTATGTCGGGCCTAGTGCAATCAATGGCATATCGAAGACTGCCTATGATGCTCGCATACTCAGATTATCTAACACCGTCATTGGTGTTCTTGAACAACTTCACACTAGGGTCATAAGGAGTACATGCTGGTTTACAGTCAATGTAATTGTATTTCTTTAGAATCTTTTCTATGTAATGAGATTGATCCAAAGAAATTTCATTTTCAGACCTAGTTATTTTAATACCAAGGATCACATTTGCTTTACCAATATCTTTCATGTCAAAATTAGCACATAGCATAGATTTCACATTGTTCACAACATGAATATTAGAACCAAAAATCAACAAATCATCCATATAAAGGTATATAATAATGCAAATATCATTTTCATATTTGTAATAGATACATTTGTCACTTTCATTCATTTTGTAGCCATGTGAGATAACAAGATTATCAAATTTCTCATGCCATTGCTTAGGTGTTTATTTTAAACCTTAAAGAGATTTATCTAATTTGCACACTTTATTCTCTTGACTAGGAATTACAAATCCTTCAAGTTGGTCCATATAAATTTCTTCTTCTAATTCACCATTTAAAAAAGCAGTTTTAACATCTATTTGGTGCACAAAAAGATCATGAGTAACAACAAGAGATAAAAGCACATAAATAGATGTAATTCTAGAGATAAGTGAAAAAGTGTCAAAAAGAATCTATATTTTCTCTTTGTCTAAATCCTTTGACTACAAGGCGAACTTTATATTTATCAATAGTTCCATCGTGTTTCAATTTCTTCTTAAGAATCCATTTACATCCTTTTATTTTACAACCAGGAGGTAAATTTACTAAATGTCAAATTCTATTTGACTCGAGAGAGTCCATTTCATCATCTATAGTCTCTTGCCACAAATTGGCATCTAAAGAGGACAATGTCTCTTGGAGGGTGAGCAGATCCTCCTCTAAGGTATATAAGTAGAAATCAGAACCATAATCTTTAGTGAGACGAGGCTATTTACTTCTTCTAGGTTCAATTTCTAATTCTTTATCGGATTCATTAATTCTAATGACAGACACATTACTAGATGTTGAGCCCCTACTATTCTTCAATTTAAAAGGAAATTTATATTCATAAAAATCAGAATCATTAGATTCAATGATAACCCGATCTTTCAATTCATAAAATCTATAAGTTTTGTTATTCACTGCATAACTAATAAAAACACATTCATAAGCTCTACTTGCAAGTTTTCTCCTTTTTGGATTAGGAATACGAACATATGTCAAACAACCCCAAGTTTTAAAATAAGACAAACTTGGTTTCTTATTTTTGAAAACTTCATAAGATGAAATTTTACTTTTCGATTTGGGAACTCTATTAAGCACATAACAAACTGTCAATAAAATTTTACCCCACCAGTGAGAAGTAGCACCGGGGTTAAGCAAAATAGCAACTTCAGATTCAGCAAAAGATCTATTTTTCCTTTCAGTCTTATCATTCATTTAAGGAGAATAAGGTACAGTTTTTTCATGAATAATCCCATGAAAATTATAAAAGTCAATAAACATATTAGAATCATATTCGATTCCTCTATCACTACGTAGTCTCTTAATTTTCTTATTGTATTAATTTTCAATCTCAGTCACAAACAATTTGAACATATCAAACGTTTCACTTTTATTTTTCATGAGATAAACATAAGTATAATCAGAAAAATCATCTATAAATGTAATAAAATAGCGTTTATCATTCCTAATCAAGACACCATCAAATTCACAAATGTCAGAATGTATCAAATCAAGAGATTCAGATTCTCTATTTACTGATTTATGAGGAGTTTTGGTAATCTTGGCTTGACTACAAAATTCATACTTTTCAAAATCATTTAAAGACAATTTTGGAATTAGTTCCCAGTTGCTCATGTTTTTAATAATGCGCTTGTTAACATGACAAAATTTAGCATGCCAAATATTAAAATAACACAACGTGTAAGCAGAAGGTGAAATCTTATTAGCATCAACATTTAATTTGAACATTCCATCAATTGCATAACCCTTCCCAACAAAAATATTATTTTTGGTTAAGATGTACAAATCAGCCTCAATAGTTTGAGTAAACCCAGCCTTGTGGAAAAGATAGCCCGAAACCAAATTATTTCTCATCTCTGGAGTATGCAGAACATCTTTAAGGATGACCGTCTTTCTAGAGATAAATTTTAATTTCACTTTACCAGAACCGAAAACTATAGTGGAGTGGAAATTACCCAACAACACTTTTTTGTCTTCAGTTTCAGAATAAGACTTGAACATGGCAAGATTAGAGCAGACATGGCGAGAAGCACCAGTGTCTACCCACCACCCTTTGGATCCACCAACTATGTTGATTTCAGAAATCATAACTACTAGTTGATTCTCGGTGAGATTCGCCTGAGGAACAGGACAACATCTTAGCCAGCAGTTCCGAGCCATATGGCCTGCCTTTCCACAGTTAAAGCAATTAAACTGTTCAGAACTATTTCTTGAAGATTGTTTTAGCTTATTCTGATTTTGATGAAAATTCCTGTTTTGGTTAAAGTGGTTACGATTCTGATTCTTCATATTTTTTCCTTTAGGTTTTAGAATAACATATGATGATTTCCTGTGAGCGTTGTTGGAAACAACGAGCACTTGATCTTTCTGATTTTGTTTGCGAGCTGCTTCCTCAATTCGAAGACGAGTAATCAAACTTTCTAAAGAAAAATCTTTTGTTTTATGCCTGAGAGTATTCTTAAAGTCTTTCCAAGTAGGGGATAATTTGTCAATTAAAATAGCAACTTGAAATTGTTCATTAAGTGACATACCTTCAGCAATTATTTCATGAGCAATTCTCTGAAGTTCATGAGACTGAGCTTCTATAGACTTATCGTTAGTCATTTGGTATTTCAAATACCGACTAACAGTATATTTTTTCATTCCAGCCTCTTCAGTGTCGTATTTCTTTTGAAGAGCATCCCAAATTTCCTTTGCAATTTTGTTAGAACAATAATAGTCATACAAATCATCAGATAGACCATTAAGAATAAAATTATTACAACAGAAATCATTGTCATCCCAAGACTTATTTTCCTGAATCTAAGTATCAGTAGGTTCTCTACGTAATTCAGGTTTTTCAGTTGTACAGACATATGCTACTTTTTCAATAGTTAAAAAAAATAGCATCTTCTGTCTCCATCTTTTAACATGAGACCCTTCGAAACGGAAAGGCTTATTGAGATCAACAGTCACTTGTCTATACTTGTGATCAGTAGACATTATAGGAGATAATTGGCAGAAGATGTAAACATCTTAAAATTGTTGCTGCAGAAATTAGAAAGGAACGAATTTACCGAAATTGCTTGGATTGAGTCGGGGACCATGTCACTCTCTTTAAGACGTTTTGTGGCTCTACCGAAGAACGTGCAAAAAGTGTAATAGCCCCGTCATCCCCAAGATAAAACAACCCAGAATTACCTATGTCTAGGACCTTCTTTGCACCGCAGAAAGCCTGAAAACTGAACACCCACACACTATTCGAAATACAAATAGTTTGCTCGGAACACTCCTTAAACACAAAAAAAAAAGAAAAAAAAAATTGATTTAAAAGCAGACTGACTCAAAAAAAAATAGTAACGATGAAGAAGTTCCTTCTTTTTTTTTCGAAAAAGCTATGCTTTTTTTTTGTGTAAAAAAACAGATGCAAAGTTTAGTATTTATTGACAAGAAAAACGATTCATAACGTTGGAAAATAATTAAAAAAAAATCATAACGTTTGCGTTTGGTTTGGAAACAGTCGTAACTATTCATTCAAAAATTATAGACGTTTGGAAACAGTTCATAACTATTCATTTCGAAAATCTGATCTGATTTATAAAATTAAAATTAAATAATTTTTGTCCAAAATAATATATATATATATATATATATATATATATATATATATATATAAATGCCACCTCACTTCACGCTCGGCTCGGCTCTGCTCGGCACTGCCGAACGGACGGCGGCAGCGGCGACGCACGCTTGGTAAACCAATAAGGATGTAACTCCTCTCCCCTCCACAAAATGTGAGTACCCCTTGAGGCATACCCCAAGTATCCCACCTACCCACTATTCTACTCCTCTAGACCCTTTCTCCCAACCAATGTGGGATAAAGGAAAAGAGAAAAATCTTTGACACTTATTATTATTTTTATGTCGTATTTAAATAACTACAAATTCATTATTTTCCAATACTTTGTTTATCATGTAATTACATAAAAACAAACAAATTTAGACATGGAAAGAAAAAAAAGAACTTAGGATTATAAATTTTATCACCCATTGAGATTATTTTATCACCCATTGCCGCAACAACCAGAACCCACGATTCTAGGTTTTTGTGTCGCTGCCAATCGATTCGAGGATTTTCGTTGCATCGCCGCCCACGATTCTGGGGTTTCTATTGTTCTGGGAATCGTCATCATTTCTGGGAACCATCTCCGTCCACGACTCTAAGATTTTTGCTCTTCGTCTGGCTTTAATGCTCGATGAGCTATCTTAAGAGAGTTAATCCACCGAAAGAATCCTCCATTCAAGAGAAGGATTGTTTAGCTAGAAGTAGAAATACGGTAAAGCATGACTCCCCTACTTCTTTCAACTCAGATATGGAAATCGAAACACATCCCATTGATTCATCTGCTGATCTGATTATGGGTGAAAAATCCATTGGAGCTCAACCATGTTTCACCTCTGCGAATGAGAAAGGTTCAATCGCTGCTAAAAACTCTAATTCTCTGATGAATCCTCTAGTGTCGATTTCGCCGGAATCCTTTAAAGATGCACTAAATGGTGACAAAGGCTCAACAATAAATAAGATTCAAGATGTCTATTTCGATTAGGAAGAAGATCCGGTGATGAAACCCTTCAATCATACTAAGGATGCCTCGAATGAGGGTGAATATTTATCTGCTCCCAGATTCAGAGTTCCTCCACAACTTCTAGGTAATATTATGGAGAAATTGTAGGACTCAATCATTATTTGTCTTCTTGGCAGAAACATTTGCTATAAAACCCTTCTACCAAGAGTGACGACTCTGTGAAAAACCCAAGGTGAGTTTGATCTTATTGATTTAGGCTCTGGTTTCTTCCTGGTAAAATTCTCTAGAATTTCTGATACACTTCATGTCCTCACGAAGGGTCCCTGGTCATTCTTTTATCATTACTTAACAGTGAAGAAGTGAGAACCAAATTTTCATCATGATAAGGTTAAAGATTCTGGAACCTCAGTTTGGATTAAGTTCCCTAACCTTCCTATTGAATATTATGAACCTTCTATTCTATACTCTCTGGCTAAACCCATTGGTAATCCTATTAAATTAGATGGCAACACTGTTGCGTCAGTTCGTGGGAATTTTGCTAGGGTTTGCATTGAAATCGATTTAGATCAACCTTTAACTAATAAATTTGAGGTGGATAATAGATGGTATAAACTCGAATATGAAAGCATTCATGTGATTTGTCATTGTTGTGGTAGGGTGTCTCACAGAACGGACTTTTGCCCCTTTAGACATTCGGGTGAAACTCACTCTCTGGAATCTAATGGTCTGATTAATATCTAGTGCACTAATAATGCTAATCCTTCCAATGTGAACACTAATGGCAATGTAAAACAACTGGTGTTGGAATAAAATGTCAGTGCTAATAATAATAATGTGGAAATAATTATGAACACTACTACTAATTCTAGCACAAATGTTAGTGTAAATGACACTAATATGGACACGGGTATAAACACTGTTACCAACAATAGCACTGAGAACCAAAATATGATGGAGTCAGATGATACAAATAAGACTCAAGAAGAAGCCGATTATGGCCTTGGTTGCTAGTTAAACATATGAGGAAATTTAATTCCAAACAAAGCTGAGCCTAACAGGCCTTCTAAAGTTTATAATAAGTTTGTTCACATTTATGGGGATGTTGAAGTTGGGCCGAATAAGGGAAAAAATTATAAGAGTGAGCCCAGTGTATTTTGACTAACCCAGCCCAACCTAAAAATATATATCCTAATCAGGCCAACTCTACTAAGAAAGTTAGCCCAACCAAGAAACATTAACCCACCTTGAAAAATCCTACTAAACAGGGGAACCTAAACATTAAACCAACTCCCAAAACAGTCGGCCCTAAAGTAAGCTTGGGGAAACAAAGTCCCCCCCTTTTTTTGGGGACATGTTTACACTCCGTTTGCTATTTCGAAAGCTACCCCTACGCCGATTGTTGTTTCGGATCCTACTCCAAAGGCCTCTACTGCTTCGAGAATCATTCCTACACCTAAAATTGCTCCGGGAAATGCGCATCTATTTTTTACTAACGAAAATATGGATGTTGCTGATAAATCATCCTCTAAATTCTCCATGTCTCTCCCCTTTCTCATATTTCGCCTCCACCATCTAATCCATATCACTCTCTTTCTACCCCTGCATCTACCTCACCACCAGTTCAGATTAGTATCTCAGATTATAGTGAGCCAAAAATCCTTGATCATGAAACATCTTCTCAAAATATTTTGGTTGGTGAAGGAGGCTAGGCTGGCAGTCAGAGTGTTAGAGATAAAATCATCTACACCTCCCATTCTTCTAGTGTTACGAGCATGGAAGTCGAGTTTCTAGCGGTGCAAATATCTCCTAAGAGCTCAATACATGGACTTGCCCCCAATCCTCTTGAATCTTAAATCTATAAAAATCATTTCTTGGAATTGTAGGGGTGCAGGTAACCATGTTTTCAAATCAACGTTTAAAGATATTTTTATGTTTCATAGACCTGACATATTTATCTTACTTGAAACTAAAGTAGATTTAAATTCTATCGGTAAATTGTTTTTTAGTGCCTGGGCTATACTACTTCAAATCATATCGACCCTTGCGGTAGAGCTGGTGGTATTTGGATTCTTTGGATGCCTGATAAAGTTAGTTTAAACTTTAAATACTATATCGATTAAGCAACAAGCTATCCATGCTATGGTTAGTTGTGTGAATTATGATGATTGGCTTTTTGTTAGCTGTGTATGCTAATCCTAATCCCAGAATGAGATAGGAACTCTGGAAAGATATGAAGGAGATTTCTCAACAAAACTCCTCTCCATGGTTGGTGACTGGTGGTCTAAATGATATTGCCTCCCAAAGCGAGAAAACTAGCTCATGTATGGCTTCTGATATTGCTCGCATCAATTGTTTTAACCATAACCTGAATGACTGTGGGTTAATGGATTTAGGCTCTAATGGACCAAAAATTACTTGGACGGGTACAATTAGGAACGGTATCAAAATTAGCAAAACGCTGGATCGAGCTCTTGCTAACGATAAATGGAATGTTGTCTATCCAAATTCGGGTATGAAAACCCTTCCTCGTATGTACTCCGACCACTCTCATTTACTCATTTATTGTTTTAATTTCCCCACCTCCTCGGAATAGATCTTTTCGTTTTGATGTTATGTGGTTAACTTATGATGATTTCAAAAATCTTATGTTGGATTCCTGGGTTGATGATGATTCGGAATTGGATCTGAAACTTAAAAATTTCACTACCATTCTCAGGGAGTGGAATTCTAAAACTTTCAGTAATATATTTAAAATTAAGAGGCGTCTTCTAGATAAACTTAAGGGTGTTCAAAAAACTCAAGACATATTTTTTACTCATAACCTTAATCGTCTTGAACTTAATCTTCAAAGAGAATATAAAGATATCTTTATAAAAGAAGATATTCATTGGCACCAAAAGTCTATAATACAGTGGCTTTGGCAACAAAAATAAAAAAAATTCCATTGCGTAACTCTCAATAGAAGAAGGAAAAATGAAATTACCATGCTTAAAAAAAAATGATTGGATTAGCAATAAAGAAGATCTTAAAACCCATGTCAGAGATTTTTTTCATAATCTTTTCTCTGAAGATGGGACTGTAATAAATAACATTACGTCTAGTATTCCTTGCCCTAAAATTGATAATTCTTATCATAAGGATCTTTGTTGTACCCCTTTGAATTCAGAGGTTTGGCAAGTTTTAAAAACCATAAAACATTTAAAAGCTTCAGGTCCTAATGGATACCAATCGATTTTCTTTAAAAGGAACTGGAGTGTTGTAGGGCCAGATGTTTGCAGTTTTGTTAGAAATTGTTTTCTTAGTGCTTTTATGCCTATTCATTCTAACAAAACTCTTATTGCCATTTACAAATTGCTTGGATCTAAAAAAATAGGGTAAAATGAGGATTTGTAAATCCTTTTGTTTTCTAGCTCATTTCTTCAGCCATCCAGATCCAACCACCACCATCATCCCCGGCCACCACCGCCATCGATCATCGCCGTCGTCCCCAACCACTTCCGCTGCCGTCGACCACGGTGGTAATTGTGATTATTTTAGGAGGAAAATGAAAAGAAAATATACAATAGCTCCTTAAAATTCAGTAATTTTTAAATTATATTTACAAATATTTTACTTATCCAAATAAGGGAATTATAAAATTACACGATAAAATTATTCGTCTAAAATAGTTATCTAAATAAGGAATTTGTAAATAATGAGATTTCAAAATCCAAAATTTTGAAATCCTATCATTTATAAATTTCTTAGATTTGTCAAATTTCTTACTCAAACTCAACCTAAAGTAAGTTGCTCTATAGTAAAATAAAAACCAAATTAAAAAGGATTATATAATAAGTTGATTTAAATAAATAAATAAAAATGAGGATTTTTCTTTTGTTTTCGAAAAATAGGGTTCTAACTAAGGGTGTGGAAGGGTCGGGTGTGGTAAAAAATAGGGTCACCCAAAACCCGACCAGAACATGTTCAGGTGAAGAATTGCAGGCCCGATTTCGACCGAAGGGCTGCTGAAAACCGATGTTCGGCAGGTTCATCAGATTACAGGCGGGTTCGGTCGGGTCCGATTGGTCCGTATGTTGAGATGATGGAGTAAAGAAAAAATGAAAACCCTAATTGAAAATGGAATAAAAAATCCTAATCGAAATAGAGATTAAAACCCTAATCAAAATACAAATTAAAACCCTAATCCATAGAAGATCAAAAAACAAAACATCAAATTCAAAGAACAAAATCACAAATAGAATCATAGGAGTATAGAACTTACCATCTGAGTCTCTAACTACTGATTTCAAACACCGATTGGAAGAATTTTAGAACCATCGAATAATCGAAAACGACGTCGCGTCGAAGAGCTTGGCCGATAATGAACGAAATCATTGAATGGAACTGAAGAATTAAAGACTCATATTTGGATGGCAGGAGGTTAGAGTTGAACGAAGCTTCGATGTCTTGTCTCACAAAGAGCAGAAGATGTGAAATGAAAATTAGGGAGTTATGCGGCGAGGAAATAAACGACTGAAACCCTAAAACGTCATTTAGAGTCTATTTATACAATCGGGTCAAGTGTATCTCGGGTAGTATGCTTCAAACTCGGTATCCGATCATAATAGAACTCATTTTTTCGGGTTTCAACCGACCCGACCTTCAGATAGGTTTCAAGCCCGAAATTTTTTGGCCGGGTCGAACGGGTTTTTCGGACGGGACGGGTCTGTCGGATATTTTGCACAGCCCTAGTTCTAAAAGTTCAAATTTGGGATCTCAAGGACTAAAAAATAATTACAATAAAGACCAAACCGCAACCTTTCTTATATATAGGTAACGGCGTCGGTGTCTCCGGTGGGGCTTGAACCCGCAAACTTCGGCTCATAAGACCAACGCTCGAAGACCAGTTAGTGGACTGTGGATCTTGCCTCTGAAATTTAATTGTGCTAGGAATAGTGCTCCTTCGGCTATTTCAAGCAATAGACCCTCCATTATTTAAAAAGTAACACAATGGTCCTCTTTCATCTGTGAGTAATAACACGATGATCCCTTATTAGATTTTTTTTTTCTTGAATTGTGATTATGTCATTGGGTTAATAGCACTTTATCCCCTATAATTTGAAATAACTTCGCCACTTACCCCCTATAATTGTGTAGCTAAGTACAAAACTAACTAGTTTCATCAAAACTAACTATGTTTGCACTCCAAGCTCCTCATCTAAAGCAAAGCATGTTTTTTGTGTTTTATTACTCTAAAATATCAATTTGTGTTAAAGTAGAAAATAAATAATAAACGAGTTTACCGAAATTTCTTGGGTTGAGTCGTGGACTAGGTCGCTCTCTTTAAGACGTTTCGCGACTCTGCCCAAGAATGTGCAAGCAGTACAAAAGTCCCGTCGTCCCCAGGATAAAACAGCTCAGAATCACCTATGTATAGGACCTTCTTTGCACAACAGAAGGCCTAGAAATGAACACCCACAAACATTGTTCTAAAGAAGAACAGACAGCTCGGAAACTTAAAAAAAATCTTGAAAACAAAACCGAAGCTTTGAGAACCAAAGAAGCAGAAAAGTTGTCTGTGTTTTTTTCTTGTGTTCATCAAACAAATGAAAGAACCATATTTATAGGCAAAAAAAAAAAAAAAAACTTTCATAACGTTGGGAAAAAAGAAAAAACGTCAAGACATTTAATCTCATAATCAATAATGCAAACGTTTTTTTTTAAAAAAACTCATAAAGAAGACAGTTTTTTTTTTAAACATTTCATAAACTGATACTTTTGTTTAAAATTCATAACTGTTGAATTTTAAAACTGTTCATGTTTAACAATCTTATCTGATAATATTAATATATATATTTTAAATATTTTTTGTCCAAAAAGAATAAATAAGTGCCACCTCATCATACACGCGCACGGCACAGCCGGACGGACGGCGGCGCGCGTGGTAAACCTGTAGAGATGTAGCTCATCTCCCCTCCACAAAATGTGGGTACTCCTTGGGGCACACCCCAAGTATCCCACATGCACTCAATTATACATCTCTTCAATTCTTCTCCCAACCAATGTGGGATAGAAGAATTTGGAGGGAAACCTTATGACACTTTTTAAAAAAAAAAAATTAAATTCATAAGTTCCAACAATCCCCCACTTAAATTTTTTTAAAAATAATTTATTTTTTTTCCATCGAGCAGTATAATACAATATAAGATTGTGCATAAGCAAATGTGTCTGTCGACTTGAACCTTTGCATAATGAAGATAATTTAGATTATACTAGAGTAACTCGTAATTTTGAATTCTATCTCTAACAACATCACACACACAACCCTATCAGGATGTAGTCCAAAAGCTCGTGTTTTACGGCCATACACGTGTATCCCAATATAGTGAATACTCTAGAGAATTTTACCCAAAATTCCATAGGAAGCAATCACACTTTCACATTTACATAGGTGAATCTATCAAGAGTACTCATGTAGCTAGGTACTCCACTCCAAATAGAGTATAGATCTCATTAAGAGTTAATAAAAACTCAACCTTCTATTGCTTCAGGATATCGTGCTTCAAACAACACATTTATGAAATAGAACTCAAATTTATTATTGTAGCATGATTCTTCTCATATCACTTCATGAGTTGTTATTACCCTTTGAACCTATTTCTTGGGATCTCGAGTCTATAGGTTGGGTTTCCCTCACAAGTGACTCGTCAATCTATAGGCTTGAGTTTCATTCCTTTTGAGGTTTTGTAAACCTTTTCTCAAGCTAATCCTTTCGTCAAAGGATCGGCTAAGTTATCATCAGACCGTATATGATCCACTCTCACAGTTTTTGTCAAGATATACTTTCTAATAGTGTTGTGTTTGCGACGTATTTGTCACTTTTTTCTATTATAATAACGATTCTGAATCTTTGCAATAACCGCGGTACTATCGCAATGGATCAAGACAGCTGGAATCGATCTCTCCCATAAAAGGGTATCAGAAAGCAGGTTTCTTAACCACCCTGCTTGCTCGCTAGCTGAAGCTAGTGCAATCATCTCAGACTCCATAGTAAATTGAGCCAAAATAGACTGTTTCTTAGATTTCCAAGAAACAGCTCCACCAGTTATGCTAAATATATAGCCGCTAGTTGTCTTGGAATCATCTAAAAGGGTGTTCCAGTCAGCATCGCTATATCCTTCCAGAACAGCGAAAAATTTCTGATAATGTAATCCAAGGTTCATAATTCTTTTTAGGTATCTCATGACCCTATCAATAGCATGTCAATGCTCAATACTAGGTTTGCTTGTAAACCTGCATAGTAATCCCACAGCATACACTATATCGGGTCTAGTGCAATCAGTGGCATAACGAAGACTGCCTATGATGCTAGCATACTCAGATTGTCTAACACCGTCACCGGTGTTCTTGAACAACTTCACACTAGTATCATAAGGAGTACATGCTGATTTACAATCAAAATAATTGTATTTCTTTAGAATCTTCTCTATATAATAAGATTGATCCAAATAAATTACATGTTTAGACCTAATTATTTTAATACCAAGGATTACACTTACTTCACCAAGATCTTTCATGTCAAAATTAGCACATAGCATGGATTTCACATTATTCACAACATGAATATTGGAACCAAAAATCAGCAAGTCATCCACATAAAAACATATAATAGAGCAAATATCATTTTCAGATTTATAATAAATGCATTTGTCACTTTCATTTAATTTAAAACCATGTGAAATAACAAAATTATCAAATTTCTCATGCCATTACTTAGGTGCTTGTTTTAAACCATAAAGAGATTTATCTAATTTGCACATTTGTTTTCTAGACCAGGAATTACAAATCCTTCAAGTTGGTCCATATAAATCTCTTCTTCTAATTCATCATTAAAAAAAGCAGTTTTAACATCCATTTAGTGCACAATAAGATCATGAATTGTAGTAAGAGATAAAAGTACACGAATAGATGTAATTCTAAAGACATGTGAGAAAGTATCAAATAAATCTATATTCTCTCTTTGTCTAAATCCTTTGGCTATGAGACGAGCCTTATATTTATCAATGGTTCTATCAGATTTCAATTTCTTCTTAAGAATCCATTTACATCCTATTGTTTTACAATCAGGAGGTAAATCTACTAAATGTCAAGTTCTATTTGACTCGAGAGAGTCCAATTCATCATCTATAGCCTCTTGCCATAAATTGGCGTCTACAGAGGACAATGC
Source organism: Eucommia ulmoides (assembly GCA_016647705.1). Lineage (NCBI taxonomy): Eukaryota > Viridiplantae > Streptophyta > Magnoliopsida > Garryales > Eucommiaceae > Eucommia > Eucommia ulmoides. The sequence goes on along the minus strand of CM028338.1, from coordinate 42,814,089 downwards.
CTCTTGGAGGGTAAGCGGATCCTCCTCTAAGGTATATGCATAGAAATCCGAACTAAAATCCTTAGCAATATGAGGTCGTTTACTCCTTCTAGGTTCAATATCTAATTCCTTATCAGATTTATTAATACTAATTATAGGTTCATTACTAGATGTCAAGCCCCTACTATTCTTCAATTTGAAAAGAAATTTATATTAAAAAAAAAAAAAACAGCATCATTTGATTCAATGATAACTCGATCTTTCAAATCATAAAATCTATAAGTTTTTCTATTTACCGCATAACTAATAAAAACACATCCATAAGCTCTACTGGTAAATTTTCTTCTTTTTGGATCAAAAATTCGAACATATGCCAAACAACCCCAAATTTTAAATAAGACAAATTTGATTTCTTATTTTTGAAAACTTCATAAGGCGAAATTTTACTTTTCGATTTGGGAACTCTATTAAATATATAGCAAACCATCAATAAAATTTCACCCCACCAGTGAGAAGCTGCACTGGAGTTAAGTAAAATAGCAACTACAGATTCAGCAAAAGTTCTATTTTTCTTTTCAGCCTTACCATTCATTTTAGGAGAATAAGCTGCAGTTTTTTCATTAATAATCTCATGAGAATTATAAAAATTAATGAAAATATCATAATCATATTTGGTTTCTCTATCACTACGTAACCTCTTAATTTTCTTATTGCATTGATTTTCAATCTCAGTTACAAATAATTTGAACATATCAAACGCTTCACTTTTATTTTTCATGAGATAAACAAAAGTGTAATCAGAGCAATCATCTATAAAAGTAATAAAATAACGTTTACCATTCCTAGTCATGACACCATCAAATTCACAAATATCAGAATGTATCAAATCAAGAGTTTCAGATTCTCTAATTACTGATTTATGAGGGATTTTAGTAATCTTGGCTTGACTGCAAAATTCACACTTTTCAAAAACATTCAAAGATAGTTTAGGAATTAGTTCTAAATTATTTAAGTTTTTAATAATGCAGTTGTTAACATGACAAAGTCTAGCATGCCATGTCACGACCCGCCCCGGACACCCGTCATCCCAGGGCCGGTGTGACGACAACATGACATCAGCTATTACATATACTACTTCTTATACATCAAAAAGTGCATACATTACTATACAATTCAATAGTCAAGACATACATAATCTTTTTCTTTCACATGGTTCACCTCTGACAGTTCAACTCAAATTATTCCCAGATAACTCCACCTAATGCCAGTAGGGGACCGTCTCCTAAAAGATTCACCTGGGAGTGTACTGCCTTCTTAGTAAAAACTATTTTTTAACATAACAATAGTACATTCTAAATAATACAACATTTAAATGGATCAAGCATATATATATAAACACTACACAATTGGTAAAATCTCTAGTATATAAGCAGTGAAAGTAAAACAGTATAAATAAGTTCCATTCAAATCCATCTAATATCAAATAAAACCAATCACCATAATCAATAATAAATCACCCAATATTTAGAAAACACCACAACTCAAACACACATCTCAATCTCATACCCACCGACTAAGCCATAGTGATCGTTTTAATCTCACGATCGGGAGTTACAACGGTACCATAACCATCCGTAGGACATGCCCTCCTAGCGGACCTAACTGCGCAGATCACCGCTTACCGGACGTCTCCGGAGGCCATAATATAAATCACCACATAATATCTATCACCACCTGCCGGACCACCCTCCAGACAGAACATAATATAAAACACCACTTGCCAGAGCACCCTCCGGACAGGACATAATATAAAACACCACCTGCCGGACCACTCTCCGGACAAGACATAAACTATGGCATAGTCAACTCAATAATATCATCATCAAATCACAAAACAATATCCATCTACCAAACCACCCTCCGAACAGACAATAATATAAATCATCATCTCATCAATACCGTCAAAAACACCAATGTCCACCTCTTTTTCACAAAACCAATTTTTAAATCCGAAAATCATATTTTTTACCTTTGTTTGAAAACCATCTAATTTCAACGAAACCATTTTTTTCCTTTATTTTTATGAAAACCAAATATTTTCTTTCCTCTTTTAAAACCACCATATTTTAACGAAAATCCATTTCCGCCAATTCACCCAAAATCCAACGAAAATTATTAAATATCCTTCTTTTCAGAAACCAATACAATTCCCCATAAATTCGTTTCACCAACTCACTCCAAAAATCTACTTGATCCATTATCATTTTAAAATCATACAGTGGAAGTAAACACAGATTTCATCATATGTATATATAAAAACAGTTTGGCAAGAAAACAGTACACTCACCTGATATCCGCTTTCGTAAATTTTAACCAACTATCCCCTATCCGAACTCCAGTGCCTACGAACCTAACGGTGACAAGGCCTAAATTAATATTTTTGTATAAAACAAATTAATCACATCATGAAATCCTAATTTCTTTAATTTCCTATTTCCCATATTTTATTACGAAATATAACTATTCAACTAGTATCGTTTCGTTACGGTTTACTATATATAAACTTTGTTCTTATAAACAATCTTATTATTTGTTTTCCATCATTTTGACAACTTCGACGCTAGTAATTAAATTAACAAATCACGAAATTTTAACGAAAAATGTTACCCGCTCCGAATCAGTTGTCGACCTCAACACGAATTCCTTGATTTTTGCTTACTGCTGCCTACCGCCTAAGCAGACGATCCACCGCCTAGGCGAACGAGCTCATTTACAGTTCTGAGTTACACACTAACGACCCACTGCCTAGGCGAGAAACTTCCGCCTAGGCAAACTTTCTCTCATTCTGCACACTGATCTACCACCGCCTAGGCGAACTTTCCACCGCCTAAGTGGGCGCTCCTCCTCCCTTCTGCTCTGTTTTGTCAATTTTTTTCCAGCCGACCACTCTCTCTCTCCTCACTAACTCCGACAGTCACCACCACCAATTGCTCGCACACAACCAACACCCACCAACCAAACAACCAGCCAACAACCGACTACTACCCCCATCTGGAACAAAAATAAAACGGAAACAAACATGGAACGGGAGCAAAAACAGAACGAAAACAGTAACAAAGAACACACACACACATCCACTTACCAGCGACGAGGCATACATACCGCAAGCCCACACACGCCGATGGAACGTGCAAACCTACCGCCGGTGACCCTTCTCTCTCTCATTTCTCTCCCTTCCTTCTCTTCCTTTCTCACTCTTCAGTTCCGGACCCTTCTTCCCATCTCTATCATGTATGTGTATATATATATATATATATATATATATATATTATATGTGTGAGAGCTCACCAGCCGGACAGCACCCTGTCACTCCCTTATCCCTTCACCAACTCCCCTTCACACATATATATATAATTAAAAAAGATATTTTTTTAATATTACACAAACCTCCCCTTATATTATGGTAGGGTAGCAGTTAAGCCCCCAAATTGTGTTTTAATGTTTATACAAAATTCTCATACACCCTTCTAAAATTTTAATTCATAAAATAAATATCGAAATCTACCCCAGTATTTTTGAAATATTTAAAACGCGGCTTGAATTTTATGTAGGTCAAAAGTCGGGGTCTTACATGCCATATATTAAAAGAACACAACATGTAAGTAGCTTGACTAACAGTGGCGCGAGGTGGTGGCTGTCATAGGGAAGAATGTGAATCTACCTCCCAAATGCGCCGGGGATGGTGGTCAGACCACACGATCTAGCTGTGAGCTGCGGAAGACTCGGTACGGTTGCCTCTCATTCGCCTTGGTGGAGGCGGTGACGGAGATCTCGAGGCATCAGGAGGTTCTAATTCGACCTCCCTCCGACCAACGTTATGGACTTGGGGCCTCGAGACATGCCCGGCGGAATGAATGATATGTTCTTCAACTTCGATCGCTTATTCTTCCCAACCCGCGACTTGGAAGTCTGCCCAACAAACTGCCCCGTGGGCAAGATTGGACCCACCTAGATGGTAGGCTGAGTCGTCGGACCTACCGCCCTGCATGGCGGGTTAGTGGAAATTCTCCCCAAGTTGTGCAGAGGGATCTGACTTAAGAGCCTTCGACATCCTCTGTACAGACAAGGAGGTGGATTACTGCTGGGGGCGAGCGCTTGGTCGGCCTGGTAGATTTCCTTCCCAGACCTTATGATCATCAAGTCTTAATCTCATGGGGAGCTGATGACCAGGGGAGGATTTTAGTACGTTCCCACAGACGACGCCAAACTGTTGATATCAAAAGTGGTGACGGGTCAACAGTATGGTCTGGAAGGATATCTGGGACACAGGACCACTGATGGTGTAATTAACTGGGTGAATTTAGGGGTGATGACGACCTCCGAGCTGAGTTCCACTCTTTCACTCCGAGCACCTACACAAAGACCCACCGGGGTTGTGCCTGGTGAAGTCCCTGCGGCGTAAGAGTAAGTATCCGGGAGAGAAGGGCTAAAAGTGTTATGATCTCAGTAGAGAAGACGTATCATTGAGCAGTGGGTACCATGGTGTATTTATAAGCGCCGGTGCTCAATTAGTGCCGCGAAATTAGGGACCCGAGTTCATGTTAATTAACCTAATCCGTTGGGCAGCCAATGAGCAGGCGGATTAGTGCTCTAATCGTCTGAGCTGGGCTTTTGGGCCTACGTGTAAAGGCCCATAGGCCGGAACCTTATGACGGCCCAGTGAGGTCCTGAGTATGGAAATGGCGAGCAGAGGGTGTTCGAGTTCGTCAGTCCGGATCGTAGTCTATCGGCCCAGATTTTTTCACCGAAACGATCCTCAGCCCTGCTCGGAGGGCACCCCAGCTCAGCACTGAGGGGATTTCAGCTCCCAACCCGGTATTGAGGGGATTTCAGCCCTCAGCCCGGCCATTTTCTCATGCTTGGGCGGATATTGACCACGTGGTACACCTGACAAGATTCTCCTATATCACTTAATTATTAATTTTTGTATACCATTTATTAAACAACTTATTTTTAAATCTTTATCAACTTATTTTAGTCGTTATTTTATTTTTTTTGGAGGGCAGTAGTGATCACAATCCCAAAATAAACTATTACACTCTTTTCTTTTCATTTAAAGTAAAATTACCAAAATGTCATCACTTAATCTAAAATAGTATAACCATCGGTTTGGTAGTTTGAGTTTAAATAAAAAAAATAAAGAAGTGTAATCAATAGTTTTGAGAATGCCAATAAAAATACGCAGAATTTTTTAGTGAGCATGTGCATTTTATAAATAATAAAATAAATGTACAAATTAACTTTAACAGTTTAATAAAAAATAGGAACTAATATTTCATAGAATAAGAGAATTTATCAATTTTTGTAGGTCAATAAATTTTAATTGAATTGATTTATATTGCATTTCTTTCTTTGGGGGATAGAAATATTTGTTTTTTCCATAACAATCAATGGTTTGTGTCATATTCATTTTTTTTTATTTTTTTATTTTTGTTCCCTATTCACATTAGCTAAACAAAAATTTTAAATATAGGGTTAATAACACTTTACTCTCTTATGGTTTGAACTTCGTCACTTATCCCCTGTGGTTTGTGGACTTAAATGCAATGCTAACTCTGTTGACGGAAAAGTTAAAATGTCAATTTTACCCTTATGTAATTATTAATACTTTTTGGGGGTGTAAAGTACAATTAATCCGAATGCTTGAGGCCCCTTCTTCGCATACCAACATAAGAGCATTTCTTCTGTTTTGCTCTCTCTCTAAAAGAAACCCTATTCAAGGAAGACAGTGGTGGCTATATCTCCACACCGCCTCTCCTGCCATTTTCAAGTTTCATTTTTAGCTGCTTTCTCCTTCAATTATCAAAGATCGGAGATTTGTTCGACAATTTGCTCAGCATCGATAAAGAGAATTTGTACCTTCGATCATCATCTTCGCCTTTCGATTGATGATTGTTGTTTTTCGATTGAGGCTCCTATTTCGAAGCTCATCATTCAATCATCAATGCTCATCAATCGTCGCTTGTTGTGCTTCTATGCAATCAATCTGTTCATCGATTTGCGATTTGTGATCTATTCATCGATCATTGACTCTTCGATTTGAAGATTCTATTATTCTTCATCTTCGATTCAATTTTCCTTCTCAATCGATTTGCCGGTTTGCAATTCCATTTTGCGATCTTGCGATGCATCTTGCAATCTTGTTCTTCGAAGTCTTCGTCTTCGACGTCATCGAGTGATGAATCCGAAAGGATTGAAATCTGGAGATTATCGAAGTAGCTACTCGCAAGTACCAAAGTAGTCTACTATTTTCTAGCTTGCAAAAATTGCATTCCAGCTTGCATATTTTCATCAATTATTGCAATAATTACACTTTTGACCCTGCAGTTTGCAATTTATTGAGTGCAATCTGCCAAGTTTCCAGAAATTTTACTTTGCACCCTGCTTGTTTTCTCTTGTGCCTCTACACATTTTCTTGCCTCTGTGCAACATTTCGATCTCACTCTTTCCCATCCTCCCACGTTTTCCGATCTCTCCACCTCTGACTCGGTGGTTAGACGGTCGTGGATGAATGACATTTTTTTCCCGAAATCACCATCATAAACACTTGAAGAATACATGAAAAATAAAAATAAGAAAGGAAGAAGAAAAAATAAATGAGAATGTTTGTTATAATGTAAAAAATGTGTCTGAAAATTTGATATTATATAGATAAAATAGTGAGAGTAAAATGGGAACATCAAATAGGTAATTTGGAGGGAAAAACACAAAAAACATGCCCATCTTCATAAATGGCACGTGAGTAGTACATCTTATTAGAGTTTATTATTATTAATATTTAGTAAGGGTATAACTGTCTTTTAATTGTTTTCTAGATTTTTCCTTATACTCTTATATAAGTCTCTCTTTTCATTTGTATGATTGCATTCTTGATTTCAATGATAATAAAACCCTAGCCGTCATCCCTTTTCTCTCTAAACTTTTGATGTTATTCATTAATCTTAACATGGTATCAATAGCCTAATTTTATAGAAAGAAGAAGTTTGATTCCATCCACAAGGACCGCGGATCCAACTTTTTAGACGTTCGTACAGTTCCGATGTTCATAGCAATTCGACGTTCATACAGATCTGGTGTTCATACAAATTCCGTAGGACTATGATTGTTGATGTTCATACAGATCTGACTTCCGCGCAATTTTGATTTGGTTTTCTCTGCAGCGAATCATCGATTTGTTCTGGTATTTGATTTTATTTCTCTATTGCATTAGATTTAGGATTTCGTTTGTTGGTATTTGTAATGGCGTCTGAAAGGGATGATTCGCTTCAGTCTATTTCTGTGAGATTGAATGGGAAATTTTTTTCATATTGGAGTTATGTGATGAAATTTTTTTCTTAAAGGCAAAAAGATGTGGGGTTACGTTAGTGGTACGCTAATTAAACCAAAAGATGCAAGGACTGAAAATTATATAACTTTGTTAGATACTTGGGAGGCAAATAATTCGAAAATCATTACCTGGATTAACAACTCTGTTAAACATTCAATTGGTATGCAATTGGCGAAGTATGAGTACGCCAAAGAGGTTTCGGATCATCTATCAAGACTGTACACACAGTCAAATTTTGCAAAACAATATCAGTTGGAATATGATATTCGAGCACTGAAGCAGAAAGATATGAGTATCCAAGAATTCTACAATTCTATGATAGATCTCTGGGATCAATTGGCTCTGACAGAATCTGCAGAATTACGAGCGTGTATTCCGTACATTGCTCGTAGGGAAGAACAGCATTTAGTTCAATTTTTTATGGCGTTGCGTAATGATTTTGAAGGACTTCGTGGGACAATTTTGCACCATAATCCATTTCCATCTGTTAATTCAGTGGTTAGTGAATTATTGGCCGTGGAGATACGCTTTAAGTCTCATCAGACACAAGGGTTCTCAAATCATCCAGTCCATCTGTTCTGACAGTCCCTTTCAATCATCAAAACAAGTCTTATTCAAAGCCTGCCGTTGATGAATGCAGCTTCTGTAAACATAAAGGTCATTGGAAGGCTCAATGCCCTAAACTGAATAGAACACAGCAACAGCAGTAACAACCGCCTCCCCAGTGGAAATCTGACAATCATTTTCAAAAACGTCCTTACAGGCCTCCACAGCCTAATATTGCTGCAACTGTACCGTTGTCATCAAATTCGTTTAGTTTTGGAGACCCAGCATCCTCTAATCCCACAATGGAGGCCCTTACTGAACAATTTCAGAAGTTCCTTGTCACACAGCCACATGCCATGTCCGTTGCATCTTCAGTAGGTTTGTCACCCTCTAGCTCTTCAGGTATGGCTTCTTCCATATGGGTTCTAGATTCTGGAGCCTTTCATCATATGTCACCTGATTTACCATCATTTGCTTCTTTAAAGCCTACCTCATCTGTATTTGTTATGACTGCTGATAGTACTCCGATGCCATTAGCAGGCATTGGTTCTGTTGTCAAACCTCGGTTATCTCTTTCAAGTGTTTATCATATTCCTAACCTTGCATTGAATCTTGTTTCTGTTGGCTAATTATGTGATTCTGGTTACTCAGTTTCTTTTTTCTTCTACCTCTTGTCAGGTACAGGATCTGCAATCCCAGAAGCTGATTGGGATAGGCCGTAGACAGAGGGGACTATATATACTGGATGAGCTACGAGTACCAGATGTTGCAGCTTCTGGTGTTGACTTGTCGTCTTTTCATTTGAGTTCTTCATCTTCTAGTTTTTATTTATGACATTCTCATCTTGGTCATGTTTCAACATCCCGTTTAAAATACTTAGTATCGAAAGGATCCTTAGGGAATTTGTCAGTTTGTGATATTTCTGATTGTAGTGGTTGTAAACTTGCAAAATTCTCTGCTTTACCTTTTAATCGAAGCATTTCTTCTTCCCTTGCACCATTTGATCTAGTTCACTCTGATATATAGGGACCTTTCCCAATTGCTACAAAAGGGGGGTCTAAATATTATGTTTCCTTCATTGATGATCACACTCAATATTGTTGGGTTTATCTTATAAAACATCGTTATGAATTCTTTGATATTTTTCAAAAGTTTCGAGCTCTTGTTAAGACCCAACATTCTATTGTTATCAAGTGTTTTAGATGTGATTTGGGTGGAGAGTACATTTCTAATCCTTTCACTAACTTGTTTTCTCTAGATGGAACAATTCACCAAACCTCGTGTACTGATACTCCCGAGCAAAATGGTGTCGCTAAAAAGAAACATAGGCACATTGTTAAAACTGCTCGTTCTCTCTTATTATCTGCCTATGTTCCTAGTGTATTTTGGGGAAAAGCGGTACTTACTGCAGTGAACCTAATTAATAAGATCTCATCTTCTCATTCTTCAAGTTTGTCTCCATTTGAAAAATTGTATGGTCATACTCCCAACTATTCCTCCTTAAGAGTATTTGGGTGCACTTGTTTTGTTCTTCGACCAAGAGTAGAGCGTAGTAAGTTATCTTCTCGCTCTGCTATTTCTGTCTTCCTAGGTTATGGTGAGGGACAAAAGGGATACCGTTACTTTGATCCAGTTGTACAAAAACTATATGTGTCCCGTCATGTTGTGTTTCTTGAGCATATACATTTTTTCTCTATTCCTTCTAGTACATACAACTTGACAAAATCTGATCTCATTTCCATTGATCATTTCTCTGATGAACCTCATGTTGACACTGGTAGCTCTGCAGGTATTGACACTGGTAGCTCTGCATGTATTGATACTTCTAGCATCCCCTTCTCTCCGACGGCCTACCAAGAATCTTCTCAGATTGTGGATCCTTTTTCTCGCTATCCTCAGCGCATTCGTAAGTCCACTCATATACCAGATTTTGTTTATTCTTGCTATTCACATTTTTTTTATTTCATTTTTAGCCTCTATTCACTGTCTCTCTGAGCCTTTATCCTATAAAGAGGTAGCACTTGATCCTCTTTGGTAACAGGCTATGGCTGAGGAACTCTCTACTTTATATAAGATGGATACATGGGATTTGGTACTTTTACCTCCGGGTAAAAGTCCAATTGGTTCTCGGTGGGTCTACAAAATTAAAACCAAGTCTGACGGTTCAGTTGAGCGGTACAAAGCTCATTTGGTTGCTAAGGGATTTTCTCAGCAATATGTTATAGATTATGAGGAGACTTTTGCTCCAGTTACAAAAATGATGATTGTTCGCACTCTTATTGCCGTTGCATCTGTTCGTCAGTAGCATATTTCTCAGATGGATGTTAAAAATGTCTTCTTGAATGGCGACCTTCACGAAGAAGTTTACATGACACCTCCTCCAGGTGTTGCTCATAAGTCTGGAGAAGTTTGCAAACTCAAGAAAGCTCTATACGGCCTTAAACAGGCTCCTCGAGCCTGGTTTGAGAAGTTCTCTACGGTAATTACTTCGCTTGGTTTTCACCCAAGTAATCATGATTCCGCTCTGTTTATAAAGTGTACCACTGTCGACAGTATTCTACTATCTTTATATGTGGATGACATGATTATTATTGGTGATGATATTGATGGAATTGCAATTTTGAAATCAGAATTATCTCGGCAGTTTGAAATGAAGAACTTGGGGGGTTTACACTATTTTTTGGGTATTGAAGTAGCTTTTTCTCCGAAAGGCTATCTTCTCTCTCAGTCCAAATATGCAGCCGACATTCTCGAGCGTGCTCGTCTTACTGATACTAGGACTGTTGATACTCCTCCAGAGGTGAATGTTCGCTACTCACCTTCCGATGGTGCCCCCTTATCAGATCCTACCTTATATCGTACTATTGTTGGCAGTTTGGTCTATCTGACTATCACTCGTCCGGACATTACTCATGATGTTCATATCGTCAGTCAATTTGTCACATCTCCTACTACAGTTCATTGGGCTGTTGTTCTTCGTATCCTTCGGTATCTTCGGGGTACCCTCTTTCAGAGTCTCTTACTTCCATCGACCTCGTCTTTGGAGCTACATGCCTATTCTGATGTTGATTGGGCTAGTGATCCCACAAATCACAAGTCTGTTACAGGTTTTTATGTATTTTTGGGTGATTCTCTTATTTCATGGAAGAGCAAGAAGCAAGTCGTTGTTTCTAAATCTTCCACAGAAGCTGAGTATCGTGCGATGGCATCCACTACCACTGAAATAGTTTGGTTGCGTTGGTTACTTGCAGATATGGGTGTTTCTCTTTCTCATCCCACTTCCATATATTGTGATAACAAGAGAGCTATTCAGATTGCTCACAATTCAGTCTTTCATGAACGGACCAAGCACATTGAGATCGATTGTCATCTCACTCGTCATCATCTTCATCATGAGACCATTACTTTGCCTTTTATGTCATCCTCCATGCAAATTGCAAACTTGTCCATCAAGTCGCATTCTATTTCGCGCTTCCGTTTTTTGGTTGGCAAACTCTCGATGCTACTTGCAGCAACATCGTGAGTTTGAGAAGGGATATTAGAGTTTATTATTAGTAGTATTTAGTAAGGGTATAACTGTCTTTTAATTGCTTTCTAGGTTTTCCCTTGTACTCTTATATAAGTCTCTCTTTTCATTTGTTTGATTGCATTCTTGATTTCAATGATAATAAAACCCTAGCCGCCATCATTTTTCTCTTTAAACTTTTGATGTTATTCATTAATCTTAACACATCTGTCAAGTTTGACAGAAAGTGTTAGATTTACACTTAAATCCAAGACTACAGGGGGTAAGTGACGAAATTTAAATCATAGGAAAGTAAAGTACAATAGTGTCAAATCACAGGAGAACAAAGTGCTATTAACCTTATACTATATCGTTAAAAAAATGAATAACTACCTAGATTTGATCATGACTTCAACTATCACATCAAATGTAATTTAACATCTACTTATATTTAATATTAACTCGATAGATATAATCTAGTTAATGTTGACAAATGGTATATTTGGTAATACTTAAAAATTAAAAAAAAAAATTTATAAAACTTTTAACTTCAAAAAAAATTTTATCATTATACAAATTTTTGTTCTTAAAATAATTTTTATAACTTTCTTTTTCTAAAATATTCATTCTCTACAAAAAACAAATTCTCTATTTTCTTCTCAATTTAGTACTTTCTCTATCTATAATTGTTTATATATATATATATATTTTGTAAGAGTTTATAGTATTGATGTCGAATAGTTGTTGTGGTAAGATATATGTTTGGCGGTTTTAAGTGAGAATTATTAAAAATATAAGTAATTACACATCAGTTAAAATTTTGAACATTTTTTTTAGTGATATTTATATTTTAAGTCATTACGGCATTTTGTTATTAAGCAGATTTAATTTGTTAAATACTTAATTTATTCAATTTTAAAGGTTAAATGTGTTATCAAATAAGCCCTAAAATACTAAAACATAATATGAATGATTAAAAAGTAAAGATAAAAATCTGAGAAGGAAAAATTAGAAGTGCCTTACTTTAAGGACAATCGGATAAATTTTCCTTTTTTCAAAACACATTTAGTCGGCAAATGAAAATATCAATACCAATAGTATTTGATGTTTAAAAAGAGAAATTAAATATATATTGTTGGTATAAGATATTTTTATCCATGCCGACAAAATTTAAGACAAATATAACTGATTTTAAACTACCAGTAACGATCGAAGAAGTTAAGATCACATGGCGCACTTCTTCATTTATTACAGGCATTGAAAATCTAGATGTGTAGTAGTTATAATGAATAAATCGCCGACTTATCGCATGATAGTTGATGGTAGATATCTTTGTCGTTATTATATATTTATGATTTTTAAGAAACTTTAAAATTCATTGATTTACAATGTATTAAATGTTGACAACATACAGCGTATTAATCGTTGACATCATAAAGACTATTTTTTTTTTTTTTTACGGTAAAGTGTGTTCAAATCAATTTACGTGCACCTCGACTAATTACATATTGGTGTAAATGGGTAAAATTGTAATTTCAAATTGTTTGGGCACATGCACAAGCCTTTTCTCTGATCAAACTAGCTTAAACCATTGTCCCAAACAAGCATTCTAGTTTGTCATAGTTGATCCAAACAACCAACTTTCTCATAAGAGAATAAAGACATTAGAGATAAGAAAGATGAGCGTTCAGACATTGTCATGAAGCCAAACAACACCAAGGGGCATTCATGTCATTTTTCATAAACCAGCTAAACCCGGTCCGATTAATTGAAATCCTCGTGCCGATCTTTTTACCAAATGCTCTTCGTTAACTACGAGGTAGAGTAGGGACAAAATAGAAGCTGAGGTTAATCGAACGTTTTTTGAGTCGGTTTTTTTTTGGACGTTAATATCAATCCGACGGTCAGTTTTGTCGTTTTAAGCACCGCCGTGGCCCTTTTTTGAAGGTTAACGCATGGGGAAAAAAAGAATTAATTGCGCTTTAGGCCCCTAAATTTTGTCATTTGTTTTAAATAAGTTTATATATTTCAATTTATGCTAGATGAGTACTCGGCTTGTATAGTTTGGAGACCTCAAATTATGATTATAATATTTAGAATTGATTTTTTTTTTTTAAATTGTGATATAGGGCTTTCAATTTGTTCACTAAATAGTTAAGTCCTCAATAATCTATTAGGATAAAAGTTGCAATTTTTTTTTTATTATTTTCCACAATGTTAAATTTGTTTTCTAAATCTACCCGAATAGTTTTCTTGATAGGAAAATTATATTTGTAAGTTATATTTTTTAAATAATGGTTTTAGATTAAAACTAAACCACTCCACTTTCAAAAAACATCAATGCGACAAAAGTTAGCTTATGAAGTGATTTTTTTTTTCACACTTATAACTTAACTATTAGCCTCTTCTACATCTGATATGGAACAAACTCAACAATTCATTCCTCACACATTGGGCCTTTGGTCGGCTAACACTCGACCAGTCTTTTCCTTTGTGGTTGTTGGGCTAGAATTGTTATAACAAAAACTCTAATACTAATATAGGTTGGTCTTGGGTCTCTCTCAACCCCCAAAACTAACTCATAAGGTGAGATTTTTCCTCACAATTATAACCTAACTATCAGTTTCTTCTACATCCGATGTGAAATTTGTTTTTAACCTATAATAAATTTCAACTATATACACATATGGGTGAATTTTTTATTATAAACAATTGAAGCATATAAAAAGGTTAGTAATATTTAAAAATGTTTAGGGACTTAATTGAAAAATATCCAAATTAAAGAGAGGGTTTGAAATGAGTGACAAAAATCAGGGGCTTACCATATAATTTGGCCTTAAAAATAATTTTACTACTATATTTTAATCCTTAATAACTTTCACTTTCACAGTATTCATGTGAAGCATCACTATCAGATAATGATGTGGAAGAATCTTAGGGTATCCCTAAACCATGGGCCCCACCATCCATTTAGTAGATAGACTGTGTTAGTATGTTTGGTTAAATTAAAGGTTTAAATTTTGAATATCATAGTTGTCCTATAATTTATTAAAATACTATAGTATAACCCGTGTATAATTTATTAAAATACTATAGTATAACCCGTGTCTGAATGCATAAATTTAAAAAAAAAAATTGATATATAACATTTTTCACTTATTTCATTTGAAAACATGTAATAATAACAATTGAACATCTATAATAATAACTAACAAAAATAGTCACACAACTAATTACGACGGCAGATCGAAGATTCAACAATCGTTGACCGCCAATCGTGTGGATCCACGCCTGATCAATGGCGATAGCGTAGGTTACAGAGGTAGATCGAAGATTCAACAACCGTAGAGAAAGAGAGAGAGGGGAACAAATAGGGACAGGGGAGGGAAAATTAGGGTTATAGAATTGTTGATCCTAAGATTTTAATAAACAATTAAGTATTGATGTTTTGATGGAACTAATGTTTAATTGAGTGTTTCAGTGATTTAAAGTTCCAGTAATGAAGATGTCAAATTAAATGGATGAAAAATAAAGATGTCAAGATGATGAAGAAGAATTAAAAGTTTAAAGAAATTAGGAAAAACAACCCAAGTGAATCTTAACTCTTTAATATCCCATTTAGGAACACACACATGATACAAAATATATTTTATATTTTATGTGTGTTTTGATTAAGATAAATTATTTGCTCCTATGTGAAATAAGAAGAAATAATTTTGAATGACTAAAATAGAATATAAGAATATTAGTGGAGCTAATCAAGAGAAGAAAATAGTTAAAGGGACGAAATTGTAAAAAAAAATAAGTTAAAAACCTATTCAGAAAAGAGATCCAGTGACAGTAGTCGACTAATGAGTCGACCGGACAAAGAAGCTGTAGCATCTTGTATCTCTAAGTTGACCGACAGATCGATTGGCCAAGAAGGTTGAACTTTTTGAATCAACAAGTTAACCGATAGGTCGACCGTGAAGTAGTGCTAAAATCTCTAAATCTGTGAGTCGACTAGGCAGTCAACCGATGCACGCCGCAACGATAGTTTGGCTACAACTTGAATTGGGCAGTCGACTGAATGCGCTGTTTCAGGATACAAGTTGATCCGAGATTATATCCAAAAGTAACCATTTTTGTTGGGATTTGAGAGAGATTTCGGGGATATTCTCTATATTTAAGATATGGTTCATATACTAATTAAATCCTATTAATATGGTTCATTAAATATTAATGTTTCTCAATTTGGTACTTGAAATAGATTCTATACATATTTATTAAGATTGAGAAATATTTTGGGGGTTTAATTGAGAGATTTGAAAGATGTTTTTAAGTGGAATTGAACTTAAATGAAGGTTTTATGATATAAGGGGTCTATAAGAGCTTTTAATTATCATGATACATATAAACTAGCCGTTAGAAGGTTGATTACATATTCATTTAAATAGACTTGTGAATTTTAATTAGAAACTAATCATTCATTGAGAGAGCTAAAAAAAATTATATCATTTGTGAGATTTTATAAGAGTTATTATTTTACGATATTGTGAGCTTTTCTAAGAGTGATTTTAAGAATCAATTACAATCAAATTTTGTTGATACCGGATTTGAAGCTATATTGTTCTAATAATTATTTCTGTAGATTCCAGGTGAGATCATTCTATATTGCTTATTATTTGTTTATTATTCTATATTTGGGAATTGATCTTAGAAAGTGTTTCTAATTTTTGAAGAAAATATTTTTTACAAACAATTTCTTGAATCTGATTACGTGCTCAAATTTTCTACCCATATCATTTTGAAATCAGATTTTTGTATCTTACATATTTCTATCACTAGTTGGGATATTAATTGAGTTAGTGTTTATCTTGGATGATAGAAGTTTTGAGTAAGATTTACTTCTTATCAATTTTTGTATTGGTGAATTGTGACGGATTAAATACTATTGGGAGTATTTAATCAGGGGTAACTGGGTTTCAGTCTCTTCCTGTAAAGAGATTGAGGTAGTGATTTTTCCTGAATAAGAATTGCGTTGTGAGTAATTTGTAAAGGTTTCATCCATATCTGTGAAAATGATAATTGGAGTGTTTTGAGAGATTTTGATTCTTGTGCCTCAGTGTTAAAAAAAAAAAAAATTAGGTTATTCTTTAACCTGTGAAAAGTAGAGGTTCTTCCTTAACCTGAGAAAAGGATATTGTAAAGGTTGATTCTGAGCCTGTAAAAGAATCGGTATGCGGGTTTGGTTCCTACCTTTAAAGGGATCTTGGTTTTAATGGGTGCGACCTCCGTGGAGCTCAGAAGACTGAATTAGCCAAGAGCAGCTTGGTGAACCAGTATAAATCTTCTGTGTGCTGCTATATTTACTTTGTTATTTTTTCTGTTTGAATGTGCACTTAATTGATTATATTATTCTATTGTGTTATAAAGATAATAAATAATTTAGATTAAAAATTAATTATTTTGTTATTTTTTCTGTTTGGATGTGCACTTAATTGATTATATTATTCTATTGTGTTATAAGATAATAAATAATTTAGATTAAAAATTAATTATTTTGTTATTTTTTCTGTTTGGATGTGCACTTAATTGATTATATTATTCTATTGTGTTATAAAGATAATAATTAATTTAGATTTAAAATTAATTATTTGATTTATTGATTTTATTTTGATAATTTTTTAATTACCCAATTCACTCTCCTCTTGGGTATTCTACTGGGCCAACAAAAGTGATATAGGGTTATGAGAGAGATTAGATCTACACCATTGGATCAAAGTGATCTAATAGTCAAAAATATCTCAAGTAGTTATGAGAGCAAAATTAGTGGGTTAATCTAGATCGTTATTTATGGGGGTATAAAGGAGTGATTGAGATTTGCCTAAAGGATTTATGTACGTCCTATTTTATTATATAGATTTTTTGAATAATAAATTTAAAATATTTAGAATTTGTTTTATTTGTAATACAAGTAATATATATTATCGATTTTTTATTTGAATTTTATAACTTTTTTTTTACTTTGTAAATTGATCACATTTGGGTGATTATATGATTTCATATTAAATTTTAAACTTGGAAGTAATATTTAAATAACTAATATATGATTAGAGTGTTATGGATCGAGTTGTTGGTTAACAATTTAAATTTAGTGTTATAATTGTATTTTTTTCATATAAAAAAATATAATAACTTTTTATTTTACAGTGATTGTGACTTTTAAAAACAAATTGTTAGATATCTCAAAATTTTATTATACTAACTGAATTAAATGAACAACGAGTAACCATTTTTTATAATGACAAAACACCCAATTTTTTTTTTTTTTTTTTTTTTTACCGATAAGGTATATATGAGTCAATTTACATGTACATCGACTAATCATTTTCCTGGACGATTTTAAGGGTATATTTCTTTATATCGATTTGATGCATTTAGGATAAAATTTAGGAAAAATTGGTGAAAAATCCCCTTTTTTTAGGTCTAATTGGTGAAAAGTTCTTTTGTGTTATTAGGTTTTGATTTAATCCTTTAAGTTAGATTTCACTTGTGTTTTAGTCCCACATTATAGGAATTGTAGGGATATTGCAGGGATTGTAGGGAGTCTTTTAGTGAGTGCATTCGATTTTTATAGTGAATTCTGTTACATGTAACTAATGTTAGTTATAATTTCATAATTGTTACTTTTTACATATATTTGAGTATTTTTAGTTACATGTGTTTATATAATATTAGTTACATGTTACAATATATATATATATATGTGTGTGTGTGTAATATTTTGTGACGTTACTGAAAAAATATCAAATTTTTTAGTTACATATCAGAGACATATAACTAAAAAATTACATATTATCAAAACATATAACTGAAAAATATTAAACTTTTTAATTACATATCAGAGACATGTAATTAAAAAGTATGTAACTAAAAAGTTACATATTATTGGAATATGTAACTGAAAAAAAAAAAAAAAAAAAAAAAAAGTTAGTTACCTGTAACTAATACAGTAATATTACACATAAAATAGTTACATGTAACTAACGCGTGACATGAGTAAGGCTTCCGCTTTTTAAAAGAGATGGGACTAAATCAAAATTTTTTATCACATGTAGGACTTTTAACCAATTAGAGCTTAAATATAAGACCTCCTACCCATTGTCCCTAAAATTTAATATTTAATTTTTAGAGAGTTTCTTCAATTTTTATTTATAACATAGAAATTATGAAGAATAAACCTTGATCTAATAAGGTATATATGTAAGAATAAACGTATCAATATTGGGTGACGAGGACTATAAATGTGAAAATGTGGGGTAGGGATTTGTAAATAAGCTAAATCGCCCTACTTCCCTCCCATTCGTTCCAATTGTTTTAAATATTTTAATTGCGTCTTTTATTTTTATTTTTTTTTATTTTTTTCAATGTAGCTTTTTTTAGGGTTTTGTTAAATTTTATTTAAAGCCACACTATTTTTCTATTAAATTTAACCAAAAAAACAGGGGGATTGGTAGGTTAGATTTAAGTAGTTATGAAAATAAAAGGACTGAATTGAAATTTCTGGAAATAAAAGGTTTAATTATACAAAGAGTGCCAAAATATAAGGGTTGTAGAGTAATTTAATCAAGCATATATAGAGATGTTTACTGTTTTCCTGAAATTGATGCATGCAAAGAGCGCAAAAAAAAAAAAAATAGTGTCAGACATCTTCTTCCTTCTTCCTCTTCAGTGAAGCTTCAAGAGAGAGAGAAAAAAGCAGGTTTTAATTAGTATTTCTGTTCCATTGATTTCTTTATAGCCTCTATGGTTTCATCTTTTCTTTTGAGTTGAAATTCACTGAAAAATATTTCATTTTCTTTGGTTGTTTCTTGATGTTTTCTGCATTACTAGAAGTGGTTAAATTTAACAAAATATTGAATTTCACTGTTCTTTATGCCCTCTATAGTTTCATCTTTGCTTTTTAGTTGAAATTCACTGAAAAAAGAAGAAGCATTTTCCTTGGTTTTCTCTTGCTGTTTTCTGCATTATTAGAAGTTGAATTTCACTGTTCTTTATTTCTCTTATAAATGACTTTTTTTTCTTCTTCTTTTTTATATGCATCCAAACAGGGTGTTATTTTCATTTGCTTTTCTTTTATTTTCTCAAGAATTTCTTGATTTAATTTTTTTTTGCAGAAAATGGGTAATGCAGTACACACTCCCCATGCAAATTCTGATTCACAGACCCATTTTCGCCAGGAAGAAACCACTCTCTCTAGAATGCCCAACTCATTCTTCACTCTCTCTCCTCTCTCTACCTTGGTAGGCCTCAGACTCTTAACCTCAGTGCCTGATAAGACCAACAACATAGTTTTTGGTAAAAAAATAAAAAAGTTCGATTTCCTTATGCCCTGTATGGATGATCCCAAAAACACTGAAAAACAAGGTTTTGTCGACATGGAAATGGAAGGATCCGAGGATTATACCCGGGTTACGATTCATCGTCCGGGTCATGAAGTGACCCGCATTTACTATGACTGTGTTGTGATGAATGAAGAGGCTGTTGACCCGAACCCGGTCGTGGTGACTGAAACGGGTCAAGTAGCAAATCAGGATCCCGGTAGTGGAGCGGCAGAAGAATATAATTTCGGGTACGGGTTCATGGAAAATTGTTACCGGTGCAAGGGTAAATTGGACAAAATTGACATTTACATGTACAGGTTTGCCCTTCTGAGGCCCCGTTTCCTTACTGTTTTTGTTTTCCGTTTCCTTACTGTTTTTTTTCATTGATTCATGTTCTCACTTTCAAAATTTTAGAATTAATATAAAGAAACATCATTGGTAAATACATTTTTATTTTCAAAATTTTGGAAGTTATTTGGAACTATTTCTTAAATTTCTTAAAAATCTGAGTAAGAAAAAAAATGTTAATTCTTATTCACTTCTACAAAATTATTATCACTATTATTTTGCCAGCCACTAGCACTTTGCCGATCACTATCACCCGCCGGCCACCGCGGCAACCACCACCTCGCCCACCCCCACCATCACTCTCGGTCACCACTACCCATGCTACTGGCCATCACCACTCCATTGACTGCCACTATCACCAGCTGACTACCCCCACCTCGTTGGCTGCCAGCACCTCGCCGACCACCATCACCCCAGTGGCCGCCCCCACCCTGCCGACTGCCACCAGTCATCGTTCATCGGCACTTCGTTGGCCCTATGAACCACCACCCATCGCCCGCCACCACATCGCCGACCGACCACTATACAGTTAAAGAAAAAAAAGAATAAATGTTGCAACCGAACGTGTTTCTTATTTTTCGGAATATTTCAGAACGGAAACGAAGGGCTTGTTTGGTAACCATTTCGTGCCCATCCCTTACAGTGGTATGAGAATGAGATAAGAATTTTGTTTCTTTCTTGAGAGCAGAATCGCGTTTGGTAACGACAATATTTTTTTGGAACAGAATCGCGTTTGGTAACGATTTTATCCTAGAAATCAAGAACGAACCTTAAGCCACAATCAAGCAATCATCAAATAATCGAACGCTAAACCGCAATCAAGAAATCATCAATCCTAAACCTGAATCGAAATTAAAATCATAAACCCAATTGAAATCGAAATCTTAAACCCCAATTGAAATCGAAATCGAAATTTTAAACCCCAATTGAAATCGATACCGAAATTAAAATCAAAATCCTAACCACGCGACGAAATCGATTTCGATTTCGAAATCTAAACCCTAACCACGCGAAGAAATCGATTTCGATTTCGAAATCGAAACCTAACCACGAAGAAGAACACACGAAAGAGACGAAGCAAAGATGAAGGAGACACGAAGAAATCGATTTCGAAATCTAAACCTAACCACAAAGAAGAACACGCGAAGGAGGCGAAGCAGATGAAAGTGAAGGAGGAGGAGAAGGACGAAACCCTAACCACACGAAGAAATCGATTTCGAAATTGAAACCCTAATTTTGATTTCGCCAAGGACATACAAAGAAGATGAAAGAGATGACAGTGAAGGAGAAGGAGGAGAATGATGAACAACACAAAGAACACGGAGGTAGCACGAGCAGTGAGGAAGAACCGAGAGAGGGGCTCACGACGATCGGGAGGAGAAGACGAACACGCGAAGAACAAGTAGAAGTGAGGAGGAACTGAGCTAGCGACGATCGATCGAGAAAGTGAGGAAGAAAAAGTGGGATGTGAATGATATGTAACAATTTTTTTTTTGTTCCTCATTTCTAAAGAAAACAATGGGATGGATTCTAGTTTTGAAATGGAATGGGAACGGAAACAAAAATTTAACAAACGCTATTCTTAAACAAAAATCCCAAAAATCTGAGAATAAGATGAGAATTTTTGGATGTGCATGATTACCAAACGAGGCCGAAATTCTCATCACATCCTATCTCATCTTAGTTTTTTAGAAGTAGAAACAAAAAAATAGAAACACTAACCAAACACAACCTTAATTTTCCAATTCGGGTCAAAGTCAGTTTTTTTAGCTTAACCCTAAATTTTCCAATTCCCTCGATATATTAATTTTTTGAAAAGTTCAATAATTATACCAAAAATTTAAAGTCACTGTCTGTCATAAAAGTTACTTCAATTTTTTACAAAAGAAAAAAAAAAAAATTATAATGATTTTTATGTAATAGAGTATTTTTGGACTTCTGGAAAAATTAACGTAACGCATGAATTAAATATTGAAAATTCTGACAGTATTTTTTTTTTTTCTCCAAAATATTGTAGAGGTGACATGCCATTTTGCAGCCCTGAATGCCGTTTAGAAGAAGTGTTTGCTGATTACAAGACGAGAGTGAAGATGGAGGAGGAATCATCGTCTAAAGGCAACCCACCCAATAATCAACTCATCTTCCAAGTAGAGGATGATGATCTTGTTCCCGCTTCTCTCGTTGTTTCTCCTAGTCTCTTGCAATTGTGTCTTGTATCATAATAGTCTTTTTTATCCATGTTGAAGTTCGTGGACAATAATTAATGTTGTTGTTTTTCCTTTCTTATTTTGTTTAAGGTTTGGAGAAATTGGTGGTTACTAATTTATTGTCGTATCCTCATTAATGCTATTAATTGTAATTTTATTGGAAGGAATATTGTGTTTACTTAATCCACCAAAGCTACGCATGAAAAATACTCATTCCACCAAGTAATGGTCCGCCAGTATAATTGATCCACCAAAGCTACCATCGAATAGGCTTTGGCTAAATATTTGCGAGTTCCGCAATAATCTTTTCGTCTAAGAACACCAGTCTATTTCTGAAAAGTCATCCGTGTATATGCATGCGGGTTGGATCTGTTATTTTGAAATATGAAAAAAAGTGTCCAAACAGACCCTAAACAAATATTAGTTAAAAAAAAAAAAAGAAACCGACCACAGTGGGAGTCGAACCCACGACCTTTTGATCCGAAGTCAAACGCGCTAATCCACTGCGCTATGCGGTCATTTAGCTGTAAAATGATCAACTAATTATTTAAATCCTACAAAAACTTCTACTTACGCTCCAAATTACTCTATTTTCTGAGTGCAGAGAAAACTAACTTGGCTAAATTAGCATTGAAGCTGCTGTGCTGGAAGCTTCTCAACAGATGACCAACTCAACTTAAATCAGAGTTTAGTTGGCAATAACTAAATTAAATAATTAAAATTAATTAGATTAAATATTTAATTAATTAAATATATTTGATACATATAATTAAAATTACTTAATTAATTAAATTAGTCAAACAATTAAGCCAAAAATTTAGCAAACAGTTCTTTACTTATTTATTTTTTTTGCACAAGACGTTCAGAACTTTCTCCTTAAAAAAAATTAATATTTTGACTACTTTACCTTGTACCTTAACGGCATGTTTGGTTAGACGGAATGGAATGATGGTAGAATGGAATGGAAGAAGTAATAGAATGAGAGAAGGAATGGAATAGAATTGTGAATGAAATCACTATTCCATTATCTTGTTTGGTTGGTATGGAATGAAAGTAAGAATGGAATAATGAAATATAGTAAAATTTCTATTTTGACCTTATAAAATTATTATTCCATTATCTTCTTTGGTTGGTTATAATAAAATTTTATTATATTTCACTATTCTATTCCTTTCCTCATTTTATTATATTTCACTATTCAACGCAATTTTAAGTTTTTGTTCTCTAATTTCTATTTTTGCACTCAATTTTCAGTTTCTATTCTTTAATTTCTGTTTTTGTTCTCAATTTTCAGTTTCCTTTTTCAATTTTCCGTTCTCTAGTTTTCTATTTTTTGTTCTCAATTTTCAGTTTATGTTCTCAAATTTTTTTTTGTTCTCAATTTTCTGTTTTTATTCTCAATTTTCGGTTTCCGTTCTCAATTTTCTATTATCTAATTTTATATTTTTATTCTCAATTTTCTGTTTCTATTCTCTAATTTTATGTTTTTGTTTTCAATTTTCAGTTTTTGTTCTCAATATTCTGTTTCTGTTATCAATTTTTTGTTCTCTAATTTTATGTTTTTGTTCTCAATTTTTAG
The DNA here is from genome assembly GCA_016647705.1 of Eucommia ulmoides. Classification (NCBI taxonomy): domain Eukaryota; kingdom Viridiplantae; phylum Streptophyta; class Magnoliopsida; order Garryales; family Eucommiaceae; genus Eucommia; species Eucommia ulmoides. The sequence goes on along the minus strand of CM028338.1, from coordinate 42,790,172 downwards.
TTTATGTTCTCAATTTTCTGTTCTCTAATTTTATATTTTTGTTCTCAATTTTCAGTTTATGTTCTCAATTTTCTGTTTCTGTTCTCAATTTTTTGTTCTCTAATTTTATGTTTTTGTTCTCAATTTAGTTTATGTTCTCAATTTCCTATTCTCTAATTTCCTATTTTTGTTCTCAATTTTCTGTTTATGTTCTCAATTTTCAGTTTCTGTTCTCAATTTTCTAGTTCTGTTCTCAATTTTCTATTTCTATTCCCAATTTCCTATTCTCTAATTTCAATTTATGTTCTCTAATTTCTGTTTTTGTTCTCAATTTTTAAGGGCTTAATTACAAGGGTTATCATATAATTAAAGATATTGATTCCATTGGGTTGGAATCTCATTTTACCCCATCACAAATGAAATTCCATTCTATCCAATTTTATTTCAATAGAATCACAAAAGTAATTTTATTAGAGAACCAAACAACGAAGTAGAAATAGAGGGCGGATTCCATCCTAATCTACCCTCGATTCCATCTAATCAAACATGGTGTAAGGGTTTTTCATTTGAGCAACGCTCATTTCATTCTTTCAGGCTTCAGCGAAGAGAAAAGAGAGAAGAGAAGGGAGAAGAGCGGATCGATGTGCTGGTTCGATTTGCGTACGGATCCGATCAATTCAGGCGTGTGTGCTTAAATTTCTCCATCTCTTTCTATAAATTTCTCTTTCTAGATGTTCAGCTTCTGTAAATTCATGCGATTTTTCGTGATTGATTGAATTTGATTTTAATTTTAGATTAAATTCTTGTTCGGTTCAGTGAATTGATTTCATCTCCCGTTCGGTGATTCAACGATTTCTTCAGATTTCATCGAACACATTGTTTTGATCGAGTCTGTTTTTCAATGTTTCCTAAATTTCTCCGCTGCTAATTGAAGATTTCCTAAATTCAAGTATTTATATATGGAAATCTATGAAAAATTTCTTTCCATAATTACATGGTAAATAGAAAATATATTTTCCATTAAACATCTATGGAAAGTTTTCCTTCAATTTAGTCTCTACATTGATGAAATAAAATCGCTGTAGATCTTTCTCAGTTCTCTTTTCTTTTCTATGTTTCAATTTATTTCATCTGATTTCTAAAAATTCATAGTTTACTTGACTTTTCCAGAAGCTTTCACGCATCTCACTTGACTTTTCAAGACCTCTTGAAAATTTTCCTTTTTCCAATTTCTATAAATAAATTATCCAATAATTTATTTTAGGTGAGTTCTTGGTGACTGTTTTTCGTTTGTGTTCTACTTTTATTTGTGTTCTGAATTTGTTTGTGAATTAATTTTAGGCGTGTTCTGAATTTGTTTGTGAATTGATTTTAGGCGTGTTCTGATTTTGTTCTTGGATAATGAATCTAAATTATTAATCTGAATTTCACAAACAAATTCAGAACACTGCTGTTGTTTTCCTTTTATGTGAGTTCTATCAGGTGAGTTCCTCAGATAGAATTATGAATTTCATTATCTTGTTGTTGAATTTCACTGCTCTTCTTTTCCTTTTATGCAATTGGGATCTTTTCAAACAACCTGAATTTCATTATCTTGGTGTTCTCGATTTTTATGCTATTTTACGTGATTGTGAATTGTTTTGTTGGTTTTTTTTTATTCAAGGATAGTTATGTAAATTAAACAATTTTCAGCATTCAATTTTGAACTTATCAAACAAAAAAAAAAAAATTAGCACTTAAATTTTTATCCTTCAAATTTTCAACACTTAAAAATTAATTGGTTATCAAACATGCCATTAGTTACTTAACTTAGAATTAATTGTAATAGATTTTCTAACTAATTGTGACTTACTTATTCACCAGAGAACATAATAGATGTGAGAATGAAACTGTTAAATTCTTTAGAAGCACTCTTAAAGATATCTAGGTGTTCAAGACCAAAATAAACACAACCACAGAACGAAAAGTGTTTAGAAAATAACTGTGTAATTTCTATTGTCTTGCTTTACACAGAAGGTCAAACAATTCAAGACATCAGGTTCATTGTTTGACTGACTAAATTCGATATATTCTTACTAAGGAAGGTTAAAGCTACATGTCCTCATGCAATTGTTTTTTTTTTAGCTCTCTCTCTCTCTCTCTCTCTTTTGTGAATTTGCATTACATATGTATATTTATCCAATCAATTATTATTCATGTAGGAGATTGTTATATAAAAATAATTTTTGGTTATTTTTTTATCCAATTATCTGTGGGAGACAATCTTAGATTGAGACATGTGAATACACCAATATACTCTCCTTGGTGAGAAAATAAATGTGGTACATTTATTTGATTTTTTATTTTTATTTTTTTTTATTTAGAGGTGAATTAAAATTGTTTCTCAAAGTAACCACTTAAAGTTATTGATTGATGTCTACGAGTTGTCCCAGACTGGCTAATGAAAAATATGAAAAGTCATTTGTTAATATCCAAGTTACCTTTTAAAAGTAAGCATTGTAGGATGTTTAATTGGACATAAAGTAGGTTAATGATTATAAATTAAATAAAACGATATGTGTGCGTGCCGTTGTTATCGATTGACTAATGACCCATCCCCCTAGATTGGGTCCAGGCTTGAGCACAGGCTTGGGGCCTTGGGATTTTGGGATCTTGTGGTCTTGGGAAATGTTTAGCCTTGGTATTCTTCTAGATAAAAATTAATTCAAAAATTAGATTTATCCCAAAGAGAGCCTAACTATTTAGATTAGTTCATAATTGAGTTTCATAAGCCCTAAAGATGACCAATACCTAATAGTATGAGGTTATGCTATGAAAATCAAGTTCTCAATAACTTATTTTATTGTATTAAATGATGTTTTGGTAATTTGTAACCCAATTATTTATGGGACCCAATATTTGTTTGGGACATATGAATATATTAATGTGTTTTTTTTTTTTTTGTGAGGAGATGAATATAGTATATTTATTTGTGTAAAAAATATTTAAGAGGTGAATTAAAATTATTCATTAAAGTACCACTTAAAATTGTTAATTGATATGTTGTATGGGTTAATCCCATATCGGTAACTGATGAAAATCAACAACCATCATCAAAGGATCGGTTGCATATTCCAATTGGGCCTATTATTAGAGCAAGATCTAAAAAGATCAAAGAAGTACTCAATGGGCTAATTAAAGAGATTTGGGCTGAGTCTAGAATAATGAAGCTGAAATTAGGCCCAAATGACGATCAAGGCCTAATCCATCTCATCAAGGCAAGGAAATGAGCTTAGACGTGAATTTGAATGGACTTAGGTGTGTGGATTGTGAATTTTCGATCACTTATTTAATTAATTATGGATTTTATTTTTATAGTGTTTTAATTTTATTGTTGATTTGTAAGGCATGAATGCCAAATTATCATTTTCCTTTTTAGATTAGAAATTAGTCTTTTTCTTTTTAGATTAAGAGTAGGGTTTCCTTGTTTCTTTAGGATTTCTTGTTAGGAGGAAGAGTCACTTGTGGCAATGCATGCTCTAAGTGCCCAAGCTGCGAAGGATGACATGGAACAATAAAGGAAGAACATTTTTCATACTAGATGTCATGTCAACAACAAGGTATGTAATATGATTATTGATGGGAGAAGTTACACTAATGTGGCTAGCACTACTTTAGTAGAGAAACTGAATTTACCTACCTTGAAACACCTTAGACCGTATAAATTGCAATGGTTGAATAATTGTGGGGAGGTCCGGGTAAATAGGTAAATGTTAGTTTCCTTTTCAAGTGGGAAGTACAAGGATGAAGTACTTCGTAATGTTGTTCTAATGCATGCAGGTCATATACTGTTGGGAAGGCCATGGTAACTTGATAAGAAGGTTACTTATAATGGGTTCATGAATAGGCATTCATTTGTCAAAGACAATAAAACCATTACTCTTGTGCCGTTGACTCCAAGACAAGTGTATGAGGATCAAATGAAATTGAAATGAGAGTGAGTTGAAAAAAACTTGTGAGATCGAGAGTTCAAAAAAAAATTAGAAAAGAAAGAGTGAGGGTGAAAAGAGAAAAGAAAGTGAAAAGAAAAGAGATAGTGAGAAAAATGAGAGAAAAACAGAAAAATAAGTGACCTTTTTTGCTAATACAAGTGATATCAAGAGTGTTTTTTTAATGCAAACTAGCCTATATTTGTACTACTGTACAAAGAGACGTGTTTTGTTACTAACAAACTTGACCAATCTTTGCTTAGTGTTGTTGTTTCTTTGTTGCAAAAATTTGAGGACGTGTTCCCTGACAACGTGCCTAGTGGATGCCACATATTTGAGACATAGAGCCTTAAATTTACTTTGTGTCAAGTACAACAATTCCTAACCGACCGGCCTATAAGAGTAATCTAGAGGAGATGAAGAAACTTTAAAGACAAGTAGAGGAGTTTCTGGCCAAAGGACACGTAAGAGAGACCATGAGTCCGTGCGCGATACCGATACTACTTGTGTCTAAGAAGGATGGAACTTGGCGTATGTGTGTTGATTGCCGAGCTATTAACAACATTACGGTAAAATATCGATATCCCATTCCTAGGCTAGATAACATGTTAGATGAGTTGCATGGGTCATGTATTTTCACTAAAGTTGATTTGAAAGGTGGGTATCACCAAATTATGATGAAAGAGGGTGATGAATGGAAAGTGATCGCATCGCATTTGTACGATTTTATACTCTTAAATTTAAATTTGTTAATCGTTCGAATAGTGTTAATTATTAGAAATAAATCTATTTTCGTTATTTTTGTATTTTTATGAAAATGGATCAAAAGGGTGTTAAGTCGGGACAAATCAGATTAAAAATGAATAAATTAGGGCAAGCCGAACGAAAACCGAACAAAAACCAAAGATACCGGAACCAATCGTTTGATCCCTTAACAATATAAAAAATTGATTCATTTTATATTGTTTTGTTAGTTTTTGAAAAGCGAACAAAATGGCGTTGAGTTGAAGTGAATCGGATAAAAAACGAGTAAACCATGGCAAACCGAACAAATGGGACTGCTACAGTAGCCAAGCCGCTACAGTAGCTGCCCAACTTGGCCTATGTCGGCAACCGCCTTTAACTTTTAGCCCTTTTTATGTTTTTGCCCCCTTAACTTTTGACAATTATTTTAAAATATCATTTCCATCCCACCTGCTTCGTTTTTTTGTTTATTTTTACCCTCCAAGACTCTTTAGTTTGCCTATAAATATAAATTGGGGTTGGGAGCAAAAGGATATACAATTTTCTTAGAAATATTTCATCTTGGGAGGATGTCAATCTTCAATATTGAGGGTTTGTTTTATTTTATTATGAGTTTCTAATTTTATTTTACTAAAATTAAGGATGAAACTATATGTAATTAATTAAGTTGTTATATTGTGTTGATTCCAAATAATTTTTAATTAATATTTATGAGTTTTGCTTTAATTAAATAAATGATTTCATCTTTAATATCATGTATTATTGATTGTTATTAATTATTTAAATGATTGGATTTGTATTGTAAAATAAATAATATATTTTGATTATATGTTTTCCATTAATTTGTATACATATAATACTTAAGAAATTATATTTTCAATACAAATAAAAACCAACTTGATATCCACATCGGACTTAATTTTTAAAATCTAAAGAGGATAGTAAGATTAATTTCTAAAACTATCACTAAAAATTTGTAGTCAACACAAAAATAAAAACTAATTAATTATATATAGGTGAATTCTGAAATCTTAATATTTTTTCCATCTTCAGTCAAATTAAATTGGTCATTTCACTATTTATCTAATTTTCTATTTCTTAATCACAAAATTAACATCATCTTGATCTATATTATAATTAAATTAAAGTGGATAAATTAAGTTTTCCTAAAAACAATCCTCGTAGGTTTGACCTCACTTCCGTCAATCCATACTACAATTGATTTGTATGCTTGCGAGTATTTTTAAAATGAGACAGAACACAATTTCTGTTCACAATAAGTTTTTGACGCCGTTGCTGGGGATTGCGGCGGAAAATTTGAGATTTAAGTTAATTTTATTCTTCTACTAGTTTTTTTTTTTTATTTTTATTATTATTATTATTTTTTGTTGTTGTTATTATTATTATTATTATTTCTGTTGGATAGGAGATTAAATCCCCTACTTTTTTTTTTCTTTTTGCTTGAAAGGAAAGTTGAAATACATACTATTTATTTTCTTGTCTTTATTTTCTATTTGAAATGAATGTTGAAACCCCTACTATTTAATTTATTATCTTTAATTTCTATTTGAAAGAAAGGTTGAAACCTCTACTCTTTTATTTTATTTTATTTTTCTGCTTGAAAAGAAGGTTGAAACCCATACTATTTAATTTCTTGTCTTTAATTTCTGTTTAAAAGGAAGGTTGAAATCCCTACTATTTATTTTCTTATCTTTAATTTACTGTCTTTAATTTTTGTTTGAAAGGAAAGTTGAAACCCCTACTCTTTTATTTTGATTTCATTTGTTAAAAAATAAAATAAAATTGTTATAGGTTGTTTATGCTGGTTTGGGGATAAAATTTAAAGAATCGTTTGGTCAGGAGAAGACTATCTTTAAGTAGAATTGCACAGGAAACTTTAAAAATGGAAGAACATGTTGAGAACCTAGAAAGACGTGCAAATCCATCAGCACTAAAGAAAACTTTTCTTGAACACTTCTATCCCATTTCAACCAACTCTCCATCTTGTATAGTTTTACCACAAATAACTGTTTCCCACTTTGAGCTCAAGCCATCCATCATCCAACTTTTTTCATCTTTTTATGGGTTAGAAAGATAAGATCCATACATGCACGTTAAGGAATTTCTTGAGATATGCTCCACATTCCGATTCCAAAAATTTTCTGATGAATCTGTCCAACTTAGACTTTTCCCATTCGCTCTAAAAGATAAAGCAAAAGCCTGATTGAATACTCTTCCCCCGAGAATAATTACCAGTTAGAAACAACTTGTTAATAAATTCTTATCTAAATTCTTCCCCATGTCAAAAACTAATCACCTTAGGAGGGAAATTTCTTAATTTTACCAAAAAGAGGGTGAATAATTTTATGAATGTTGGGAAAGATTTAATGATAAAACTTTAAAGTCTTTCCCACCATGGTTTTGAAATCTGAAGGCTTGTGAAGTATTTTTATGACGGTTTAGCCTCTTTAAATCGTTAAATGATACAATCTATGCATGGTGGAAAAAAATTTCAATTACGTGGGCAGGAAGCTTGGAAATCTCTTGAAACACTATTTGTCAATTCTCAATAGTGGAACTGTCTAGATTCTAAAGTTAAACCCAATGTACCAAAGTGAGGAGGAATTTATGAGGTGAGAGATGATAATGATATAAAAACCAGTCTAACCAATTTGACTAGGAAAATTGATGCATTAGTCTTGAGCCAAAACATGAATTCCAAAATTGAGGTATGTGTCTTATGTCAAAATTCGTCCCATACCACTCAGTCATGTCCATCATTGCCGACTTTCCAAGAAGTTTATTCTAAACAGGCCAATGCAATCCATTCTTATGAGAAATCATTTAATAGCCCGTTTGCTCCTACATATAATCCAAATTAGAGAAACCATCCAAATTTCTCATAGAGACGTAATCAATCGGCAATGAACCAACCAATACCTCAAGTTAACACCCATAACCAAAACTTCCACCATCCCACTCCGTCATACCCTTTAAAAAAATCATCTTTAGAGGAAACATTACAACAGTTCATGCAATCAACCCAACAATCCATGTCCAAAATTAAAATGCAATTGGGTCAACTAGCAACTGATGTAGGAGAGAGAGAAGAATAAAAGTTTCCAAGTCAACCCGTCCTAAATTCAAAAGGTTAATTTGAGGTAGGATCATCGAACCCTAGAGAGGAAGTTAAATCCATTACCACTCTTAGGTCGGGAAAACTCACCATCAAACCTGATCACCTACCTGAGCTTAAGAAAGAAAGTCCTAAGAGCCAACCTAAAAATTTTGAACCTAAAGACTCGATGGAAAATCAATCATTGATTGACCTTCCAAAAGCTCTATTTCCACAAAGACTTGTTCCAAAAGAGAAAGATACACAATATAGTGACATTTTAGAGGTGTTTAAGTAAGTTTGCATTAACATCCTCTCCCTTGATGTTATAAAACAAGTGTCTGCCAATTCAAAATTCTTGTAAGATCTTTATACTATGAAATAGAAAACCAATGTTCCAAAAAAAAAATCTTGACTGAACAAGTAAGCTCCATAATCCAGCACAAAACTCTTGCCAAATACAAAGATCCTAGTTGTCCAACCATATCTTGTGTAATTGACGATCAAGAGATTAGTTAAGCTCTACTTGACTTGGGTGCGAGTATGAATTTGTTGTCATATTCGGTTTATGAGAAACTCGGTTTAGGTGAGTTGAAACCCACATCTATGATACTCAATTAGCTTATAGGTCTGTGAAAGTTCCGAGAAGTGTCATAGAAAATGTTTTAATCAAGGTTGATAAATTTTATATTCTTGTGGATTTTTTTGTTCTTGATACCCCGCCTGTTGAAGACTTGCATGCTCAAAATTCTATCATCCTGGGTATACCATTCTTAGCTACTTCTAATGCAACAATCAATTGTCGTAATGGTGTCTTGAAGTTATCATTTGGAAATATGATTATTGAATTGAATGTATTTTCTCACAACCCGTCCCGAAATCCCGACATCTTAGGCTGGCGTGACGACATCATGACATCACTGAAAACAACCAACCAACCATCTATTACACAACAATATGCATATATATAAATAAACCATCATCTATATGAAGTTATACATATTTCTGTTATGGAAATACACCCGTTCCCCAAATATACTAACAGCAAAATATAATACCATGAACCCCTCACAAGTTCGTCTCAGAAAGCTCATCTCAACCCTCCATACGACTCCATCGTAAGACTCTACGTAGCGCCAGTAGGGGACCGACTCCTAGCTGCTTCACCTGCGAGTGTACTGCCTTCTTAGTAAAAATATCTTTAATAATAAAAACTCATTCTACAACATCTAAATGGATCAAGCGTAAGTTTATAAATACCACATAGCTCGTAAAATTTCCAATATAAAAGCAGGAAAAATAGAGCGACATAATTAAGTTCCATTCAAATCCAACTAATATAAAAATTATACTAATCACCATGATAATAAATATCAAATCAGCCAATATACGTAAAACACCACATCTCAAGCACACATCTCAAACACACTTTTTAAGCACACAACTCAAACACACACTGGTCAGCTCTAGTGATCGTTTTAACCTCATGATCGGAAGTTGCAACGGTACCGTACCACCCGTAGGATTTGCCTTCCTAACGGACACCCATCACTCCACCAAATTGGATAATCACTGCGCAGTATAAACGTCTAACATCACTCTGCCGAAACAGATAAACATCACTCCGTCGAAGCGGATAACATCACTCCGCCGAAGTGGATAAATACTATAATATCGTGAAGTCAATAACATCGTCAAATTACGAATCAATAGTATCGTCTAATCAACAACATCGTCAAATTAATAACATCATCATCAAATCACAACGTAATGATATCGTCTAATCAATATCTTCAGATCACACATTCACTTCTCTTTTCCAAAAATCGATTTTTTCTCCGAAAATCATATTTCTCACTTTCTTTTAAAAGGAAACGTCTGATTTTACCAAAATCACTTTTTCACTTTTTATTTATTATTATTATTATTTATTTATTTATTTTATTTTTTTATTTTTTTTTGAAAACCATACATATTTAGAAAAAAAAGAAGATATTTTTCACTCTCTTTTAAAACCACCAAATTTTAGCGAAAAACCATTTTCAACTTCCTACCGAAACCAACACAATTCATCGAAAATTCATTTTCTCAACTCACCAAGAAACCTACTTGATCCATATCATTTTGAAATCATTTAATTTAACTACAATCATTTTCTATCATATATATATATATATATAGTTTGGTAAGAAGACAGTACACTCATCTGGCTATCCGTTCCGAACAGTTTTTACTGACTATCTCCTACCGATACTCCAGTGCCTGCGAACCTAATAGTGATATAGCCTAAATTAATATTTTATGTAAAATAACTGAATCATGCAATGCATGCCCTAAATTCCGTAATTTCTCCCGTACCCACTTTTTATTATGAAAAATTGTTATTCGATAAATTTCGTTTCTTTAATAATTACTGTACGCATTTGTTAATATGGACGGTGACAAAAATTATTAGAATTAATGATAGGTGTGAAAACCTATCTATTTTCAATCCGAATTGGTTAGTTTCCGAATATGTTTATATAGTATTTTATTATGTTTTAATTAGTTTTCATACTTTTTGTATAACTCAGATGTGTCGGGCAAAAAGATAGGAAACTGGAGCTAAAACGATGAGATCGAACCAAAGCAGTTCAAAGTTACGGTGGATAAATAAGCTCGGAGGCTAAAAGATAAAACAGGTCCACCGCTTAGGCGTCTAGACCACCGCCTAAGGGGTGAAAATGCAGAGAAGAGCAAAATGTTACTGACAGACAACCGCCTGAGCAGAAATTCTACCGCTTAGGCGAAAATCCAGCAGAGGACGAAGAAGGGCTACTGACAGCCGCTTTCCTAGGCGAAATTTCTACCGCCTAGGCAAAAATCCAACAGAATATTCTCCAGTCCACTGCCTACTTCACCGCCCAGGCGATCAGACTTAACCGACCTAACTCCGCCTAGGCGGAAATTCCACCGCCTAGGCGGATTTGCCCTGCACTGTCTTGAGATATTTTTAGGATATTTTTACTATAAATATCCCCTCTCCTCCCCCTTGGCCGGTATCTCTCTCCTCTCTCTTGCATTTTTGAGCCTCTTAGGCTATACTTAAGCCAAGGGTTAGGGATTTTAGTGGTAGAGCTTGCATCCCGAAGTGGAGAAGACGGCGAATTGATCGTGGAGCATTCTTAGCGGTTTATCTTCGGACGAGGCTAAGTTCTTCGATCGTTTTTCCTTATTTCTTTATCTTAGGAGCATGTGAGCATGTTTACCTCTTTATTTTCTTGTACATGTGGCTATGGCCCCGAGTTAAATATGGATTGTAGTAGGGATTAACACTTAATTTATAAATACATCGTTTGGATGATTTCGGTGTTTCGTTTGTGATTGTTCTTCGTAGTTTGATTGTATTTATCGTATTGTTTGTTTATTATGCTTGAATTGATAAATGGAGAATACGAGATTTTGACAAATCCCGAATTCGGATTAGGGTAAACAAACGCCACGATTTTATAACCCGGTCGGGGTTCGAATCGTGGACAATCGATGACGTGGGCAAGACACACGCTACCTAGGGTCGTTAAGACGTTGAGGGGTACCTCTTCGTTGACTCGAAGTCGCGTTATATCCCTCATCTTACACTCGGGAGAGGTGGCGAGGGAGTTTTAGAACGAAGATTGTCGATAGGGTAAATACAACGCGACGATCCAATAACCCGGGAGGGAGTTGGATTGTGTACAATCAATGACGTTGGGCGAGACTCACGTGACCTAGGATCGTTAAGACGTTGAGGGGGACTTCTCCGTTGGCTCGAAGTCATGTATTCCCCCGTCTTACACTCGGAAGAGGTGGCGGCGGAGTTTACATACCGAGATTGTCAAATAGGTCGAACAACGTAAACACGAGTAAATCGGAATCGAACACATATTTGTAAACACGTTAATCCCTATACAATTCTTCACCCTAAAATATATTAACATAATAGTGTAGTTAATTTAGGATATATTAGTATTAGTTTAATTAATTAAATACATTTATTTTTCGCCTAGATAAAATTAGGTCACGAGAAACGCGGTATTCGTTAGTAACGACAATAATCCATGTGGATACGATAACCCGATCTTAACGATCACACTATACTAAAACTTAGACCTCGTATACTTGCGAGAGTAAGCAGCGACGCATTTTGCACGCTACCAATTAACGATTCCAAATTATTATCCCATTTGCCAATAAATCAATTTAATAACAATGGTAATCGAATTAGATTTTACTTGCTCTGAATCGTCCGTCGGCCACGAGATGGATTTTGGATTTTATTGGGGTTGTTTATGTAATTTTTGTTTTTTTTTTTCCTTTTCCTTTTTTTTTTTTTTTTTTTTTCTGCTTCTGTTTCAGTTGGCTACTCCGGCCGTCTTCTGTTTCTCTCCTCACCAACCTCCGGCAGCCTCACACCATCGACGACGACGCATACGCCGTCGAAACTCACTCACCGACCAATTAACCCACACACCGCCGACAGCCCAACAACCAAACATACACACACCCTTACAGCAGCGGTCACTCCCACAAAAAACGCTAACCGACCGACGACCCACAATGAAGCACGCTGTCGATGACGACATGCACATACCATCATCGAACAAATGGTGACGATCTTACATGCACTCACACACTTGTTCGAACACACCCACATCCACATGGACTGTGTCTGAGGCTCGACTACTGTTCACCGTCGAAAATTGGAACACACACCCACATGCAAGACAGGGACTCAACGACTAATCACATACAACACATACACAACAATCATGCCTATCCACACACCGATCACCCACACATAGCAGCCGTGGATCAAAACAGAGGAACATACGCACACACCCCTGTAACCGAAACACACTGCTCGCCGGAGAACCCACCACCGTCAGCGATCCCGAACAACAACCATACACACCCTCACGTCTGAACACAACAACTATGATTACACTCTCTCACACCCACAATCGTTGACAGATCAAAACAGAATCTCCTCCTACCAGCGATCACGAACACCCGACGACCCCCTTCCAATCCTCCCCCTCTCTCTCTAGATTTTCTGATTTTTCTCTTCTGCTAGTGTTTTGATCCTGATATTTTTTTTTTTTTTGCATGTATCCTTTTTATATGCATGAATTGAGTGGTAAAGATTGATCATCGCTTGCCACGTCTCCCCCTTTCCTCTCTCTCTCTGTCGCCGGCGATCTCTCATCACACACACATAGACTTAAACATATAAATAGATAATAAAATCTTTTGTTTGAATTACTATATCCTTCCCCTACTTCTTAAAATCCTCTTTTAAGTCCAATACCCACTTTTTAAAAGTTCTAAAATTACAATTTCACCCCTTTTTAGTTTCAATTGAAAAGTTAAATGCCAATTTTGGATACAATGCTTTCTAAATTTTCAATTTGACCCCTAAACTTTTTAATTTGCATATTTCCCCCTCGTGCGAAAATCGGGGTCTTACATATTTAATGTTGCTAATAAATGTGTGGAACTGGATGATGTGTGTAAAGCAAATATGATTGAGTCTATTACCAATGATTTCTTCTTGTAAATGAACGGAATTTTGAAAATTGTTTAACATAGTTTGGTATGAACATAGACATTGAAAATTCAATTAGTGATGTAAATTCTTTGTTAGAATCTAAACCATTAATGAATATTGATGAATGGAATGCCAAAATTAACTATGTTACACCCACTGAGTCTATCCATTTAAATTCCGAGTCATCACAGTTGGACCTTAGGCCCTTACTTGATACCCTAAAATATGCATTCTTAGGACCATCAGAAACCTTGCCTATTATCATAACATCTGGCCTCGATAACGAACAGGAAGATAAATTGATTAATGTCCTCAAAGATCATAAAGAAGCCATAGGGTGGACAATTGGAGACATTAAGGGGATTAGTCCATCAGTGTGCATGCATAGAATTCATTTGGAAGATAATTCCAAGACCAGTCGTGAGTTCCAAAGACGAGTAAAAACCAAACATGAAAGAAGTTGTTAAAGCTGAAGTGATTAAACTTTTAGATGTGGGTATCATTTACCCTATTTCTGATAGTGAGTGGGTCAGCCCTGTTCAGGTGGTTCCTAAAAAATCTGGAATAACAGTAGTAAAAAATAATAAAAATGAATTAATTCCAAGCCAAGTGCAAACTGGGTGGCGTGTTTGTATTGACTATAGAAAACTGAATACTGTCACAAAAAAATATCACTTTTCACTTCCCTTCATTGATCAAATGCTTGAGAGATTGGTAGGTCACTCCTATTACTATTTCCTTTATGGTTATTTCGGTTATAACAAAATTTTCATTGCCCCAGAAGATCAAGAAAAAACCACTCTCGCATGTCCGTTTGGAACCTTCGCCTACCGACGTATGCTCTTCGGCTTATGTAATGCTCCAGATACTTTTCAACGATGCATGATGAGTATTTTCTCTGATATGGTAGAGCGTTTTCTCGAAATTTTCAAAGATGATTTTTTTGTATTTGGGTCTATGTTTTGTGAGTGTCTGCACCATTTGAAATTAGCGTTGGTTAGATGCAAAAAGAAAAATCTTGTGTTAAATTGGAAAAAAATGTCATTTCATCGTTAAGAAAGGGATTATTTTAGATCATGTTATTTCAAAAAATGGAATTGACGTTGATGAGGCTAAAGTTGACTTAATTTCTAATCTTCCACCTATACGAACAGTGAAAGAAATTCGGTCATTTTTAGGTCATGCTGGCTTTTATCGCAGGTTTATCAAAGATTTTAGTAAGGTTTCTCGACTCTTGTGTAGTTTGCTTACAAAAGAAACCTCTTTTGTCTTTGATGATTCATGTTTTGAAGTATTTGAGAAACTGAAACACTTGTTGACCTCTGTTTCGATCATTCGATCTCCCGATTGGAACCTCCTGTTTGAAATCATGTGTGATGCATCTGATCATGCTATAGGTGTTGTTCTGAGCCTATGTGTGAATAGGTTACCGCATGTGATCTATTATGCCAATAAAACTCTCATTGATGCACAACTAAATTACTCTACCACTGAAAAAAAATTCTTCCTGTTGTGTTTGCTCTAGACAAGTTTCGATCCTACTTGATTGGTTGTAAAATTATTGTTTATTCTGATCATGCTGCATTAAAATACATTTTTTTGAAAAAGGATTCTAAAGCTCGTTTGATTAGGAAGATTTTATTGTTACAAGAATTTGATTTAGAAATTCGTGGATTTTATTGTTACAAGAATTTGATTTAGAAATTCGTGATAAGAAAAGAATCTGAAAATGTTGTTGCTGATCACTTGTCTAGGTTGACAGTAGAGTCTGATGATGAAAATTTGCCCATAAAAAAAAAATTCCTGATGAACAACTCATGTCTATATCCCAATTGTCTTCGTTTGTAGATTTAGTCAATTATCTTGTCACTGGTCATATGCCTAATCATTGGAGTCGCCAAAATAAAATAAAATTGTTTATTGAGGTAAAGAAATTCTTTTGGGATGATCCATATTTGTTCAAATATTACCCTGATCAAATTATTCGGAGATGTATTCCTGAGAGCGAATAACAAAGTGTCATTTTATTTTGCCATGATCATGCATGTGGAGATCATTTTTTCTCAAAGAAAAGCGCTGCAAAAATTTTGTAGTGCGAATCTTATTGGCCCACTCTTTTTAAAGACACTCATGCGTATTGTCACTCCTGTGACTGGTGTTAAAGATTAGGAAGCATTTACCATAGGAATATGATGCCCTTAAACCCAATTCTTATTGTTGAATTATTTGATATTTGGGGTATCGATTACATGGATCTGTTTCCTAATTTTTTTGGTAACCTGCACATTCTTGTTGTTGTTGACTATATGTCAAAATGAGTGGAAGCCATTAATTGTAAGGTGAATTATTATAAGGTTGTGCTGAAATTTTTAAAAGAAAATATTTTTTCTAGATTTGGTACACCACGTGCTATTATTAGTAATGGGGGAAAACATTTTCTGTAACAGGCATTTCGAAAAGTTGGTGAAGAAATATGACATAACTCATAAAGTTTCTACTCCTTATCATCCTCAAACAAGTGGTCAAGTAGAAATTTCAAATATGAAAATTAAGCAAATTCACGAAAAAAACGCTAACCCTACAAGAAAATATTGGTCTTTAAAACTATCTGATGCATTGTGGGCTTACTGAACTGCGTATAAAACCCCTATTGGAATGTCTCATTACCGACTTGTTTATGGAAAAACATGTCACTTACCTGAGTTCGAGCATAGAGCATATTAGGTTATCAAACAATTGAATTTTTCTCTAAACCATGCAGGTATTCAGAGGAAACTCGAATTAAATGAGTTAGAGAAAATTCAGAATGATGCATACTGTAGACACGGCATTTTGACCGCCTCGCAAAAAATTATACTTTATTTTATAGTTACCTTTATTTTATTTTTTTATTTATTTTGTTTTGATTGTACCGTATTTATGCGGTTTAATACTGCTAAATTAAGTTTTATTAATCTCTTAAGTAAATTAAATATTAGTAATTGATTTTTATTTTTTTGGTTTTGTAGATTTTTCGAAGTGGAATAAAAACGCGTTAATTCAGAACAAAATGGACAAGAAATAGACGAGAACGAGAGAGGCCTGGACCGAACGGGGGTGGGAGGGGTGCACGAAGGTCGCACGTGCGACCAAAAGCTGGTCGCACATGCGGCCAGCAAATAAAAGGGGGCAGAAAGCCCCCCTTTTGGGTGCACCAAGTTTTGGTGCACCCAAAAGGGGGTGGGTGCACCAAATTTCGGTGCACCCACCCCCTTTTCCTTACTTTTTCGCACGCCTGGAGTTTCAGAAAATTCCCTATAAATAGAAGAGGGCTCAGACAACTCAGGGGAGAGATTTTTGGGTGGAAGAAATTTTTTAAGAGAAATTTTTGTAAGGGAGAGGAGAAATCTGAAAAAATTTTTTGAAGAAAATAATATTATTTTCATTTTATTGTAATTTTGAAGAAGAAAAATCTCCAAGAAGGTGGTAAATTTTCATCTGTTGTAAATCTTACTCTTATTTTTTTAAGTTGTTAGTATACTAATTTTTTTTTTTTTTGTAAATTAGATTTTTTTTTTTCTTCTTCCTTTATTATTTATTTATTTATTTATTTATTTATTACTTTTTATTTTCTTTTTATTTACTTATTTATTTTTTTTGTTATTATTATTATTATTATTATTTTTTTTTTTTTATTTTTTTTTTTTATTTTTTATTTTTTTTAATAATACGAGGTGGAAAATTTCCAACCTTCAATTTGAATGGCTAAGATTTAGAAGGGAATTACTCTCCTCGATGCGTGTGTACGGGTGTTTTATTTAATTTGTATTAAATATAATGTGCTAACAATACGAGGTGGAAAATTCCCAACCTTCAATTTGAATGGCTAAATTTAGAAGGGAATTACTCTCCTCGATGCGTGTGTACGGGTGTTTTATTTAATTTGTATTAAATATAATGTGCTAACAATACGAGGTGGAAAATTCCCAACCTTCAATTTGAATGGCTAAATTTAGAAGGGAATCACTCTCCTCGATGCGTGTGTACGGGTGTTTTATTTAATTTGTATTAAATATAATGTGCTAACAATACGAGGTGGAAAATTCCCAACCTTCAATTTGAATGGCTAAATTTAGAAGGGAATTACTCTCCTCGATGCATGTGTACGGGTGTTTTATTTAATTTGTATTAAATATAATGTGCTAACAATACGAGGTGGAAAATTCCCAACCTTCAATTTGAATGGCTAAGATTTAGAAGGGAATTACTCTCCTCGATGCGTGTGTGCGGGTGTTTTATTTAATTTGTATTAAATATAATGTGCTAACAATAAGAGGTGGAAAATTCCCAACCTTCAATTTGAATGGCTAAAATTTAGAAGGGAATTACTCTCCTCGATGCGTGTGTGCGGGTGTTTTATTTAATTTGTATTAAATATAATGTGCTAACAATACGAGGTGGAAAATTCCCAACCTTCAATTTGAATGGCTAAATTTAGAAGGGAATTACTCTCCTCGATGCGTGTGTGCGGGTGTTTTATTTAATTTGTATTAAATATAATGTACTAACAATATGAGGTGGAAAATTCCCAACCTTCAATTTGAACGGCATAAATTTAGAAGGGAATTACTCTCCTCGATGCGTGTGTGCGGGTGTTTTATTTAATTTGTATTAAATATAATGTACTAACAATATGAGGTGAAAAATTCACAACCTTCAATTTGAACGGCATAAATTTAGAAGGGAATTACTCTCCTCGATGCGTGTGTGCGGATGTTTTATTTAATTTGTATTAAATATAATGTGCTAACAATACGAGGTGGAAAATTCCCAACCTTCAATCAGAACGGTCTAGGTTTAGAAGGGGGATCACTTCTCTCAAATGTGTGTGTATGTGTATATAAGGAGGATTTAAAAATAAAATAAAAACATTCGGATTTAAATTCTAATTGGACTTAATCGGATAAGGTACCGTCTTTGGACGGGCGTCTTGGGGTGCTTGACACCTTCCCCGAGCGTAACTGACCCCCGAACTCTTTAAACGAATCTCTGGTTAGACCATATTATTTTTGGAGTCAAATTTTACTTAAGCCATTTTTAAATTATTTTCAAAAAAGAAAAATATGGTGACCTAGCACATCATTTAAACCCAATGCTAGGTGGCGACTCCTTTTTCTAAAACAGGCTTAAGTACATTTTAATGAGAAAATCGACGTTTTTAAAAACCCTTCTCGTTTTACCATCGCCAAGCATATATAAACATATATCTATATATATATTTGTTTTTGGTTTTCTCTGAAAAATTGGGGCGCGTTCAACTGGCGACTCCGCTGGGGACGGCTGAGGGTCGAGCCCAATATGTCTGAATAAGTCCAACTAATCTAAAGTCCGAATGTTAAATTTTGTTTTGTTTTTTCTCTCAATTCAGTAAATAAGTTGTGATTTTTTTATATCATTTATTTTTTATTTTATATATATATATATATATATATATATATATATTTTTTTTATTTTTTTTATTTTTTTTATTTCTTCTCAGGCCTTTATATCGTTGTAAATCCTCTGATAAAAACAAAACTGTCTTATATCCATATTATCCCCTCAGGATTCTATGATACAAGACGAGAAAGGGTTTTTTTTGTACTTGATGGATTTATGACGTCTGGGGAAGTCCTAAAAAAAAAAAAAAAAAAAAAAAAAAAAAAAAAAAATTCAAAGTTTTCAATATCGGTAGGGAACGACAAAAAAAAATAAAAAAAAATAATAATAATAAAATAAATAAATAAATTTAATTAGTCGTTATCGAAATTGAAATCTTCGAATTAGAAAGGGCTTTAAGGCCACCTAAGACCCATGTGAACTAAAAAAATGATTTTTTTTTTTTTTTGTAGGTGAAAAAGAAAAGGACAAAACAAAGAAAATTGGTCCCAGAAAAGCAAATCCAGTTCCCCCCTTTCGAAGTCCGATTTTTATACGCAGTCGAGCACAGACTCATTCCAGGATGACATCAGAAAGCAATCTCGAATCTCCCCGAACGACCCAGATAGCTCAGATGCAGGAAACTATTGACAGGTTGATGGAAAGGATCAACGAACTTAGCCGACCTCAGGAAGTGCCTATTCCTCCGTCCAACGGGACCCCTGTGACTGAATCCCCAAATGGAAACCCTGCAAGTATCGGGATGGAGAACTCAGAGCCGAATCCGAACCACGTCGGCCCGAACTTTGCAGTGCCGGTCTACTATGGACCTCAGATGGGCCCTCATCCTTTCGCCTATAGAGCTCCGACATATCCCATCCAGGGGCATGTCTATCAGGCCTCGCCAGAGGGCTCGGCCCCCACCGCCCCGCAGATCCTCATTCACCCGGAGAGGGTCGTTGCTCCACCAAACAATTCAAATGATAGCCAACTGACCCCGGCCATTGAAACTGAAAACAAAGAAGAGAATGGCCCTCCACCGGCTTGGCTTCTGAAAATGGAGAAATTGGAGAAAACTATGGAAGAATGGCAAAAGGAGAAGCCATCCAAGAAAGCGACGTACAAGGAGTTGTCAGCACCACCCGGGATTGTGTACCCGGAAAATTTCGTGGTTCCAGAATTCACAAAATATGATGGCACTGGCCCTCCAGAATGGCATGTCAGCATTTACAAAGAGGAGTTAAGAATTCATGCTCGGAACGAAGACCTTTGCCTAAAGATGTTTCGGAGGTCGTTGAAAGGATCGGCTCTCAACTGGTACATGACCCTGGAGCTATCACAGATTAAAACATTTGAAGATCTGGTAGAGGCCTTCTGTGAACAATATGTGTACAATAGGGATGCCGCGCCAGACCGCAATACCCTCTACCAGATACTGAAAAATAAAGACGAAAGTTTCCGGAGGTATACTGCTCGTTGGAGGGAAGAGGCTGCCAAAGTTGTCCCTAAGCTGAGCGAGGAGGCTCAGCTAGAGATATTCAAGTCAATTCAGTCACCGCCGTTCTATCAAGATCTCTCGAGCATAGCAGTGGTTTCTTTCGGCGATGCGATCAAACAGGCCGAGGTGACGGAAGAAGGAATAAGGAGCGGAAAAATTGAAGGGGCCCAATCCAATCTAACGAAAAGGTCAGCCCCGCCAAAGATGAAAGAAAATGAAGTAGCTGTTGTCGTTTCCCCTCGGCAAACCCATTACCAGAACTACCCCCAAGCTTTCTGTCCCCAAAACTACCCGAACCAAAACAACCAATATCACAACTACCCTCCTCAAAATCGCCAAAACCAAAATTATCCTCAAAACCAACTCTATTCCCAAAGCCGCCCCCGCTATTACCAAAATGTACATCCCCCTTATCAAAACCACATTCCCCAATATTATCCTCAAGCCTACCCAGCACCCTCTTACCATACCAATCAACCACACCCGAACACCCCACCTCAAATTCCTATCCGCACTCCAAGGTCAGGAACCCAATACCACCAAGACTTTCTACCTCATGCTACTGGGGGAAATTTCCAGAACGACAACAGAGAGCTACAAGACCTTCCGGTCTCAATCACCGAGTTGTACCGGAATTGTTTGAAGCAGGGGATGCTGACACCCCTTCCATTCTACGAAGTTAAACCAGGGAGTAAAGCAGCTTCTTCAAATGCTTTCTATGAATACCACTCAAGAACCAGAGGACATGCGACTGAACAATGCTTTCAGCTGAAAGACAAAATTCAGGAGTTTATACGGACAGGAGCCATCACGTTTCCTAAAAAACCTGAGGCCGGTACGCCAAACTGTCAGCAGAATCCGTTGCCTGAGTATGCACCTTCAAGGGGTGGTGAAGTCAATCTTTACCAAACTATTGGTGGAGATGGGAGCGAGTCATGTGCCTAAAGCTCAATTTGAAAAAAATCTAAAGACTGCAAAACTTTTTTTTTTGTTTGCTTTAAAATTGCGAGGTGTTTTGATAAAATTGGAAAATCTTTGCGTACTCACCTTTCCATCCCGTTGGTCTTTTGGATGGAAAAGGATTTGCTCTGTAATGACTTTTAAAATTTCAATAATGCAATACTGTTTATTCAAAACTGTGGTCTAATGTTTGAATCTTACTATTTCAGGTGCCCAAAATTGCCTGCATATGTTGTACGTGATGTGACTGAGTGAGGATGTGAATGTGTGATTTCAATACAAAGTTAGACCACGATTCAATGGGACTATAATCAAAAGAAGATTATGTTTATCCAAACGATGGTGAAATCTGAAAAGGCCCGTAACCAAATTCGTCAGCGATTCCAGAAGTACCGGGGGGTTCAAAAGTCAAAGATTGGTATCCATTGTCCTTACGATGCTTTGATATATTGTTGCAAGCTAATCAAACTATCTTTGGTGGTACTTTAGTGATTGATGAAACTGGGTGTAAATATCCCGATTTGCCTATTGTCTGAGTTACTCAATGGTAAAAAGGGAATACAATCATCTCACGCCAATGATCCCAATGAAGAAACTTTCAAATGTTGCAAGAAGGTCTCAATTTCCAAAGACAATCAAGTTCATTGATAAGCTCGGCTGTCCCTAAATCATTGTAAGTTCGATATAAAAAAAAAAAAAAAGAGAAAAAAAAGAAAAGAAAAAAAAAAGAAAAAAAAAAGAAAATAATAAGAAAAAAAGAAAAAAAGAGAAAAAAAATAAAAGAAATGAAAAAACGAAAAGTGGGATAACCAAACAAGAAGTATTGGTATAAATGTGGAAGAGATTTGAAGAGGAAAGAAAGATGATAAATAGATTTGTTCATATTTTCCGCCTCGGTCCAAATTAGCGGCAAATGATATTTTTTGGAATCAGAACTTGATGGATTTGAATGGAATTAGAATTTGAGAAAAGAAACATTGGTCGTGGTCTGAAAATGTATTAGAATCATATTCCTCTACATTCTTGACTCAAGATCTCACAGAAAATCATATCGGGTATTGAAGGTACTCATTTTAGTAATTTTCGACATTTACCAATTTTTGGACTAAATCAGTTTTGCAGGACTTGAGAAAACACAAAGCATGCAGGAGTATTAGAACCCCAAGCATTGAAGCACCTACTAATTTGAAAAGACAAAAATCCAGTCGAGCAAGCCAAGGAGACCTCGATGAAGTATATTGGGCCTTCCCCTGAGTCGAAGGGAACTAAAAAAAAAAAAAAAAAAAAAAATATTGTCGAAATCACCCTGAAACATGTCAAACTCTCAGTTGAAAAGCGAGACTTCTAAATTCAAAAAACAATCTCCCGATACTGTCCTGTGACCCGTGAAAGTCGAGCGCCATTAGTCAAATGACCACGAAAAAAAAAAGGGGGGAATGGAATTGTGAGTCATCAAAGGTAACAACTTTCAGACTAAGATTTTGTTTTGGAAATGTTTTCATGTGCATTACAGGGATTTCAAGGGGCTTGGAAGCATGGATTTCCCTATCACTAGGACTTC
This sequence comes from Eucommia ulmoides, assembly GCA_016647705.1. Lineage (NCBI taxonomy): Eukaryota > Viridiplantae > Streptophyta > Magnoliopsida > Garryales > Eucommiaceae > Eucommia > Eucommia ulmoides. The sequence goes on along the minus strand of CM028338.1, from coordinate 42,767,384 downwards.
TTACCTTCCAGCTCAAATTAGAAACTCTTATTGCTGAAATTTCAGAAGCTCCAAATGAGCGTCCAGGTATGCGTTTTGCCCTGAAAAGGGCGAAAAGTGAACTACGCTAAACTTGATCCTCGGTATAATACTAAGGTACGCAAGCAATCTATAAATGTTCGGTCATCTGAGAGTTCGGCTGGGGCACATTTATATCTTTGCTCTATCATTCTGGCTCAGTCACAAGTTGGGGCATATTTTATACTCTCGAACTTTCTTTAAGCCCCTGGCCAAGAGGGCTGGGGCATGAATAATTTTTATTACTCTAAGCGATCCTCTAAACGGACACGTGTTCGTCATGAGTATCGTCATGAGTCATTTTTTTTATTACTCTAAACGATTCTCTAAATGGACACATGTTCGTCATGAGTACCGTCATGAATCATTTTATTACTCTAAACGATCCTCTAAACGGACACATGTTTGTCATGAGTACCGTCATAAATTATTTTATTACTCTAAACGATTATCTTAACAGACGCTTGTTCGTCATGAGTATCATCACGAGTTAAATTTTTTTTTTTTATCACTCTAAACGATCCTCTAAACGGATATTTGTTTATCATGAACATCGTCATGAGTCATTTTTTTATTACTCTAAACAATCCTCTAAACAGACATATGTTCGTCATGAGTACCATCATGAATCATTTTATTACTCTAAACGATCCTCTAAACAGACACGCGTTTGTCATGAGTATCGTCATGAGTCATTTTTTATTATTCTAAACGATCCTCTAAACGGACACGTGTTCGTCATGAGTATCGTCAGGAGTCATTTTATTACTCTAAACAATCCTCTAAACGGACACGTGTTCGTCATGAGTATCGTCAGGAGTCATTTTTTTACTCTAAACAATCCTCTAAACGGACATGTGTTCGTCATGAGTATCGTTAGGAGTCATTTTTTACTCTAAACAATCCTCTAAACAGACACGTGTTCGTCATGAGTATCGTCAGGAGTAATTTTTTATTACTCTAAACGATCCTCTAAACGGACATTTGTTTATCATGAACATCGTCATGAGTCATTCTTTTATTTTTCTAAATGGACACGTGTTCGTCATGAGTATTGTCAGGAGTCATTTTTTTACTCTAAACAATCCTCTAAACGGACATGTGTTCGTCATGAGTATCGTTAGGAGTCATTTTTTACTCTAAACAATCCTCTAAACAGACACGTGTTCGTCATGAGTATCGTCAGGAGTAATTTTTTATTACTCTAAACGATCCTCTAAACGGACATTTGTTTATCATGAACATCGTCATGAGTCATTCTTTTATTTTTCTAAATGAACACTTGTTCGTCATGAGTCTTCTTTTATTACTCTAAACGTACGCTTATTCGTCATGAGTCATTTTATTTTATTTGTTCTATTATTAGAAAATAAACTAAAAAAAATAAATAAAATAAAAAATGGGACGATCAAAATGACGTGGTCTTTTATCTTTGTCAAGCAAGTGGAACTTGCATGACAAAGAGGGGCAGCTGTAGACACGGCATTTTAACCGCCTCGCAAAAAATTATACTTTATTTTATAGTTACCTTTATTTTATTTTTTTATTTATTTTGTTTTGATTGTACCGTATTTATGCGGTTTAATACTGCTAAATTAAGTTTTATTAATCTCTTAAGTAAATTAAATATTAGTAATTGATTTTTATTTTTTTGGTTTTGTAGATTTTTCGAAGTGTAATAAAAACGCGTTAATTCAGAACAAAATGGACAAGAAATAGACGAGAACGAGAGAGGTCTGGACCGAACGGGGGTGGGAGGAGTGCACGAAGGTCGCACGTGCGACCAAAAACTGGTCGCACGTGCGACCAGCTGGCCGCACGTGCAACCAGCTTAAAGCTGGCCGCACATGCGGCCAGCAAATAAAAGGGGGCAGAAAGCCCCCCTTTTGGGTGCACCAAGTTTTGGTGCACCCAAAAGGGGGTGGGTGCACCAAATTTCGGTGCACCCACCCCCTTTTCCTTACTTTTTCGCACGCCTGGAGTTTCAGAAAATTCCCTATAAATAGAAGAGGGCTCAGACAACTCAGGGGAGAGATTTTTGGGTGGAAGAAATTTTTTAAGAGAAATTTTTGTAAGGGAGAGGAGAAATCTGAAAAAAAAAATTGAAGAAAATAATATTATTTTCATTTTATTGTAATTTTGAAGAAGAAAAATCTCCAAGAAGGTGGTAAATTTTCATCTGTTGTAAATCTTACTCTTATTTTTTTAAGTTGTTAGTATACTAATTTTTTTTTTTTGTAAATTAGATTTTTTTTTTTTTCTTCTTCCTTTATTATTTATTTATTTATTTATTTATTACTTTTTATTTTCTTTTTATTTACTTATTTTTTTTTTTTGTTATTATTATTATTATTATTATTTTTTTTTATTTTTTTATTTTTTTTTTATTATTTTTATTTTTTTATTTTTTTTTTAATAATACGAGGTGGAAAATTCCCAACCTTCAATTTGAATGGCTAAGATTTAGAAGGGAATTACTCTCCTCGATGCGTGTGTACGGGTGTTTTATTTAATTTGTATTAAATATAATGTGCTAACAATACGAGGTGAAAAATTCCCAACCTTCAATTTGAATGGCTAAATTTAGAAGGGAATTACTCTCCTCGATGCGTGTGTACGGGTGTTTTATTTAATTTGTATTAAATATAATGTGCTAACAATACGAGGTGGAAAATTCCCAACCTTCAATTTGAATGGCTAAATTTAGAAGGGAATTACTCTCCTCGATGCGTGTGTACGGGTGTTTTATTTAATTTGTATTAAATATAATGTACTAACAATACGAGGTGAAAAATTCCCAACCTTCAATTTGAATGGCTAAATTTAGAAGGGAATTACTCTCCTCGATGCGTGTGTACGGGTGTTTTATTTAATTTGTATTAAATATAATGTGCTAACAATACGAGGTGGAAAATTCTCAACCTTCAATTTGAATGGCTAAGATTTAGAAGGGAATTACTCTCCTCGATGCGTGTGTGCGGGTGTTTTATTTAATTTGTATTAAATATAATGTGCTAACAATACGAGGTGGAAAATTCCCAACCTTCAATTTGAATGGCTAAAATTTAGAAGGGAATTACTCTCCTCGATGCGTGTGTGCGGGTGTTTTATTTAATTTGTATTAAATATAATGTGCTAACAATACGAGGTGGAAAATTTCCAACCTTCAATTTGAATGGCTAAATTTAGAAGGGAATTACTCTCCTCGATGCGTGTGTGCGGGTGTTTTATTTAATTTGTATTAAATATAATGTACTAACAATATGAGGTGGAAAATTCCCAACCTTCAATTTGAACGGCATAAATTTAGAAGGGAATTACTCTCCTCGATGCGTGTGTGCGGGTGTTTTATTTAATTTGTATTAAATATAATGTACTAACAATATGAGGTGAAAAATTCCCAACCTTCAATTTGAACGGCATAAATTTAGAAGGGAATTACTCTCCTCGATGCGTGTGTGCGGATGTTTTATTTAATTTGTATTAAATATAATGTACTAACAATACGAGGTGGAAAATTCCCAACCTTCAATCAGAACGGTCTAGGTTTAGAAGGGGGATCACTTCCCTCAAATGTGTGTGTATGTGTATAGAAGGAGGATTTAAAAATAAAATAAAAACATTCGGATTTAAATTCTAATTGGACTTAATCGGATAAGGTACCGTCTTTGGACGGGCGTCTTGGGGTGCTTGACACCTTCCCCGAGCGTAACTGACCCCCGAACTCTTTAAACGAATCTCTGGTTAGACCATATTATTTTTGGAGTCAAATTTTACTTAAGCCATTTTTAAATTATTTTCAAAAAAGAAAAATATGGTGACCTAGCACATCATTTAAACCTAATGCTAGATGGCGACTCCTTTTTCTAAAACAGGCTTAAGTACATTTTAATGAGAAAATCGACGTTTTTAAAAACCCTTCTCGTTTTACCAGCGCCAAGCATATATAAACATATATCTATATATATATTTGTTTTTGGTTTTCTCTGGAAAATTGGGGCGCGTTCACATACAATTGGGGAAAATGATATAAAGATCAAATAAAAAATATTCATGAAAAAAATATTTTGAGAAAATTTTTCTTTCCAAGTCAAAAGGTCTTTCTGTACAATTCTCGTCTACATCTATTCCCTCAAAAGTTGCGCACTCTCGATGGTCTGGTCCATATGTCTGTATTGTTTTTCCTTATGGAGTTGTCGAAATTGAAAATCCAAAAGATGCTGATGTTTTCAAAGTTAATGGCCAAAGGTTAAAACTTGGGGGTATGCAAAAATCTAAAAACCCAAAGGCCCAATTCGAACCCGCCCGAAGAGGCTCGATCTGAGAAAAAACTGGACAAAAATAGAGTTGTTCGGCCTAAGAATAAACAGACCTGAAATATTGGATCGGGACTAGGCCCATCCCAATAAATATCGAGTTAACCTGATCCGATCCGAATGTTCTAAATAACGTCATTTTGGACTTGTGTAATAAAACCCTTAGAAGACCCATTATATTCTTCACTTTCATATCTTCAGTCGCCCCTCTTCTCCAATCTACATCCACATCTACAGGCTCCACACTCTACACTCATCATCGTCTCCTAGTTCACCTCTTTACCTGATCAAGCCCTAGATCACTACCTTCCATTGCATCCAACACGACGACGATGGTGGTGGCGATGACTTTCGTTGTACTAGATCGGCGACGACTGTACCATATCGATGATGCGAAGCCCTAGTTCATTCATCACTGTACCAATAGTGTTACACAACGTTGACAACCCAGTTAAGGATTTTAGGGTTTTTGTTTGACTCATCAGTTGCCGACAATCAAATCATTTTTGGGGTCTTTTTGAAATTGTTGTGTTTGCTCTAAAAACCCTGATTCTATTTTCTCTTTGAAATTGTTGTGTGGATTTATTTTCTTTGTCTGTAACTCTGTTCTATATCCGATCCAACTGAAAATTCGATCCGGAACCTTACGGGTGGGCCAATGATTCCACTTGAGCCAAAATTTCCTGAGCGGTTTATTCCCTCCTATCTCGATTTATTTCGGATCAGCCAATTTTTTTCAAACAAAATCCAATTGATCCGACGCATGCACACCCCTATTAAAACTATTTTTGAAATTAAAAACTCCATAAGTGGAAGAAACAATCCTTGAAGATCCCGTTTATCAAGATTAACCCTTCTCTTGATAAAAACGTCTGACTGAAGATGTTAAACTTAGCGCTAAGTGGGAGGCAACCCACTATGGTGACAGACAGGAACAAGCAATCAGACTATATAGTTCAATTACACCAGGTAGTATCTTTACTTGCCAATTAATTTTGTATTTCCCTCATTGAGGATAATGCGAGATTTAGGTTTGGGGAGGGGAGGGGTAAATGCTTGTATTTTTTCGATTTTTTTTTTATTTTTTATTTTTTATTTTGCTCTTAATTTTATCACTTAATTTTATTAAACCATCCTATGATAGCATATATGTTGAATAAAAACTTAAGTTTGCTAAATAATTTTTTGACTATAGCACTGATTTTTAAAAATATATATTTTTTTTTCAACTTTTGCATAAATACCAACTTTCTTTTATTTTAAATTTAGTAAATTAGCTAATTTGCTAAATTTTGGGATGATAATAACCTATCCCTGGAGTTTAAATATATATATGCAAAAAAAAATTGTATATAAATTTTTTTCGTTAATAATGAACTTCCTCTAAGTAACTGGGCATCTTGCCTCAGTAAGTTTTGAGTGTTCGAACACCTAATGCCCTAAGACAATTGGTTTGGGATCATTGGCCCAACGCTCACTACATGGACATCTTAGAAAGCCCAATAGGGTTAGCATTGCACAAGTCATTTATTCAAAGAAAAATGTTTATTTGTATATATTTAACAAACAAAAAAAAAAAAAAAAAAAGATATTCAAAAATATTTTTTTATTTCAGGGAAAACGTTATTTGATTGTTTAAAATTAGTTGACTAGTTATTTGTACTAAATTTATTATAAAAGAGAATTGGATGTATGTTGTGGGTACAAAAATAGATATTGTTAAAAATCACGTGTTATGAAATCGATAATTATTTCAGCAACTCTTGTATGATCCCAACTTATCATGTTAGCATTTGATTTGATTGATAAACATTTTGTGATTTAGAAAAAAATATTAAAAAAAATAATAATAAATTTCACAATAAGAAATTTTTGGATGTTTGTGTGTAGCATCTCTGTAAACCCTCATGAGACTATACTCGTCCACTAGGAGTAACCTAGGGGTTTAAAGGCTTATTGCATACGCCAAATACAATCATGTTCCCTAAGAAAATGGTTTTTTTTATTTTATTTTATTATTATATTAGTTTTGCTCGAGAACTAGCAAAAGTTAGGTTTGAGAGTGTGATCGCATCGCATTTGTGCGATTTTATACCCTTAAACTTAAGTTTGTCAATAATTCGAATAGTGTAAATTATTATATATAAATTTATTTTAGTTATTTTTGTATGTTTATGAAAATGGATCAAAACAACGTTAAGTCGGGACAAATCGAATTAAAAACGAATAAACTACGACAAGCCGAACAAAAATCGAACCAAAACCAAAGATACTGAAACCAATCGATCAATCCCTTAACAATTTAAAAACTTGATTCATTTTATATTCTTTTGTTGGTTTTTGAAAATAGAACAAAATGGCGTTAAGTTGGGGCAAAACGGATTAAAAACGAGTAAACCACGTCAATCCGAACAAAAGTCAAACAAAAACCAAATAAATCGGAACTAACTGTTTAATCTCTTAAATATATCCAAAATTGACATATTTAATATGGTTTTGTAGGTTTTTGAAAGGCTAACAAAATGACTTTGAGTTGGAGTGAATCGGATAAAAAACGAGAAAACCACGGCAAGTCGAACAAAAGACGAACAAATGGGACTGCTACAGTAGCCGAGCCGCTATAGTAGTTGCCCAACTTGGCCTATGTCAGAAGCCCCCCTTAAATTTTTTCTCTTTTTTATGTTTTTGCCCCCTTAACATTTGACAATCATTTTCATTCCACCTGCTTCAGTTTTTGTTTATTTTACCCCCCAAGACTCTTTAGTTTACCTATAAAAATGAATTGGGGTTGGGAGCTGATATGGGTAAAATTGGGCCTGCTTCACGTACCTACAACCTAGACCAAATTTGTCGCGTCTCCAGCGTCACGTCAACAACAACCTGATGAGCCCGATGAATAGACAACCCAAGCACCTACTTAGGTCGATCAACATAAAACACTCAAATCGCCAAGCAAGAATCTTTTCAGCTATCGCTGCAGAAGAACAGGGCGGTGCATATAGCTCGACTAGGACCTCGGTGCTTGGGCCGACCTACCACTCTAAATAGGCTTGGCCCATGGGCTTTTCTCCAAACGAATTACTTTCTTCATCTCGAGCTCTTACTCTCATGCCGGAGGGAGCACGTTGGGAACACCTCGACAAGTCCTGTGTACAGGTGACAGGTTGGAGCTCAGCCTAGACAGCGACTCAAATAAAAGACCGGTATGATCGAATCTCAGTTCGGACAGCGATTGGACAACACCCACCCAAATCTTACAGGAGGCCCTTCAGGGACAAAGGTCATCTCCAAATCGGTTACAGCTCTCCAGTTCAAAGGGTGGCCAGACCATACTGTTGGTTGGATCGATTTTCAATATCAACAGGAGCAAAAGGATATACAATTTTCTTAGAAATATTTTATCTTGGAAGGATGCCAATCTTCAATATTAAGGGTTTGTTTTATTTTATTATGAGTTTCTAATTTTCTTTTACTAAAATTAAGGATGAAACCATATGTAATTAATTAAGTTGTTATATTGTGTTGATTTCAAATAATTTGTAATTAATGTTTATGGTTTTTGCTTTAATTAAATAAATGAATTCTCTTTAATATCATTGTATTATTGATTGTTATGAATTATTTAAATGATTGGATTTATATTGTAAAATAAATAATATCTTTTGATTATATATTTTCCATTAATTTGTATACATATAATGCTTAAGAAATATATTTTCAATACAAATAAAAATCAACTTGAGATCTATATCGGACTTAATTTCTAAAATCTAAAGAGGATAGTAAGATTAATTTCAAAAATTATCATTAAAAATTTAGAGTCAACACAAAAATAAGAACTAATTATTTATATATCGGTGGATTATGAAATCTTAGTATTTTTTCCATCTTCAATCAAATTAAATCAGTCATTTCACTGTTTATCTAATTTTCCATTTCTTAGTCACAAAATCAACATCATCTTGAACTATATTATAATTAAATTAAAGTGGATAGATTAAGTTTTCCTATTAACAATCCTCGTGGGTTCAATCTCACTTCCATCAATCCGTGCTACAATTAATTCGTACGCTTACGTGTATTTTTAAAACGAGACAGAACATAGTTTCTGTCCACAAAAAAATGAAATGTGAATGAAGTTTCTGTCCACAAGAAAATGAAATGTGAATGACCAAATGTGTCATCTTCTAAATACCAGGGACCAATTGGATACCCAAACCACTTGTCAGAAACCAAAAATGTCATTATCTCTTTTGAAAATAATACGTGTGGTATTCATTTCAATTCTCAATTAATTGGTATTGGCATATGTTTTAAAAATCTCTATTATTTAAAAACTTACGGCGAAATGAAGAACATAACAAATTAAAGTATAACAAAGAAGGGATTAAGAATGAAACTTCTACTTACTTGTGACACCTTTAGATTAGGTCAAATTGAATGAAAAGATGATTAACAAGATGGTCAAAGATAAGCTTTGGGGCCCATTGGGCTTCAAGCCCTTGACAACTTGTGACTCATGTCTTATGAGTAAGATGATGAAATCATTTTTTTTTTAACTGATTGGACCTAGTACATATTGAAAAAATGTAAGCCCGCAATCTCTAAAACTCGAGTTAGATTTTCATACTTCATTAATTTTTTCTGATGATCACTCTAGGTTTAGGTTTGTGCATCCTGTGAGACACAAGTCTAATTCCTTTGAAATTTTTAAAGCATTCAAAAGTGAAGCATAGAAACAGCGGGAAAAGCTTCGTCTATTTTTCATTCTCCCCTATTATTTTTTCTTAAAATTGATCTAAACCCTCCTCACCGACAGTCCCCTACCCACTGCCTACCCGGCACCTTTACCCCGGCCGACACCACCCCTGCTAACACAACCCATTTTCTTCTCTCTGTCTTTATCGCTTCTCTTCCTTCTTATTTTTCTCTCTCATCTATTCCTTCATCTCTCTCTCCGTCAGATTTGCGCAGATCTGGAAAGGTGGGTGTGGAGGCTTAGGGGAGAAGGGAGAAAGAGAAAAAAAAAATCTAGCGTGTTCGTTGGTTGCTCAACGGAGAAGGTGAAGGGGGAGGAAAAAGGAGGATCGACGAAATTGTAATAAATAAATAAAATAAAAGGTATATGTGTTAATAATTTAAAGAATAAAACAATAATTAGATTAAATATTTTTAATTTTTTAAATATTATATGATTAGCAAAACTAAGTGTGCATTTAGAAGCAGGTGTTTTTAATTCATACTCAATATAAATATTTGAGGGAAAATAAAAGGAAAAAGTATAATTTAGACCCTCTAACTATTGACGCATTTTTAAGTGGTCCTTCTAAATTTAAACGTTTCATTTCAAACCCTCTACGTATCATAACGTTTCAAAATGGTCATTTCGTTAGAAAAATCAGTTAAAACTAACGGAATTTAGGGGCAAAATGGTCTTTTCACGTTTTAAAATTTTTTTAATCATTTTTAATTAATTTTTTTTAATCTCTCTCTCTCTCTTCCTCCCCTTCCTCTCTCTCTCTCTCCTTCCTTCCCTCTCCCTCTTCCTCCCCTGCCACCCCCTGTTGCAGGGGGTAGGGTGGGAAGGAGAGAAGGGAAGGGGAGGAAGAGGGAATGAGGGAGAGAGAGAGAGAGAGAGAGAGAGAGAGATTTTAAAAAAGAAAATTAATTAAAAATAATTAAAAAAAAAATTAAAATGTGAAAAGACCATTTTGCCCCAGAGATTCTGTTAGTTTTAACAGAATCTCTAACAGAGGGACCATTTTGAAACGTTATAATACGTAGAGGGTTTAAAATGAAACGTTTAAACTTAAAGGAACCACTTAGAAATGTGTCAATAGTTAGAGGGTCTAAATTGTAATTTTCCCAAAATAAAAATTATGTGGATAAGTGTCCAAACAGACCCCTAAACAATTTTTCGCCAAAACAGAGGAAAAAGTTGACCGACCACAGTGGGAGTCGAACCCACGACCTTTTGATCCGAAGTCAAACGCGCTAATCCACTGCGCTATGCGGTCTTTGTTGACTGTTGGATGATCATCCTATGATGATACCCTTCAATTTGTAAGAAGTCTTGAAAGAGAAAACCTTTGAAGTAAGTGTTTAACATATTTCTAATTTTTCCCGGAACTTTGAACTGAATTTAAAATTTTGTGATCGAATCCATTAATCAATTTAGTAATTTTTTAAAATTTTTATCACCAATAAAATGGTGGATGGTATAATTCTCCATGAAATTGAAAAGTTTCAAAAACTAAATTTAAAATATTTTTCTTTTGCATTTCACTCCAAATCAATTTGATTTTCTATTTCGACTCCAAGACAAGTCAATTATTTATTTTCTAGTGAAAAGTTGTTATAGCATAGACATCTTATTATAATACTTAAAAGTGAAAGGCAAGCCTTTATAATGAAATATAACTAATCTCTCTAAATCTCTTTACTCTTATTAAATTAATGACCAACATTTTTTATTTCCGTTATCAATAACATTAAATGTCAATAACATTAAATGAATAGACTACTACTTTTAATTCAGATTAATAATATTGAAAATTAATAGAAAATTACTTCTAATTCTATTTTTATATTTGCATAATAAAATAAATTATTTTTAATTAATAATTATATATTTTTTATTATCAATTCAAAATTTATTTTTCTAAAAAAAATTAAATTAACCTCCATTCAAATAAAATTATTTTTTTAATTAATAATTCTATTTATTTATTTATTTATTTTTGATTCGTTATTATTATTAACTAGTGTTACACCCACGCAATGCGCGAGATATTTAAAAATAAATATACCAAAATTAATGCACCCAATTTTTTTATGGCCTTTATTTTTTTTAATATATATATAATAAAATCACTTATTAATGAAAATTGGTAAGGAGAATCCTAATTCATGCTAAGTGCTAAGATGTCTACATTGGCCGACTCCACACTTTTCACTTTCTATAAGACCCCGTCTTGTCTTAAAAAATATATATGTAATATAATAATAAGATCACAGTTTCTCAACCCTAATTCATTTCAGTCAAATGATCCGCCTCCCAAGTCCCAAACTATTCAGTAAAAGCTCCTGCATGACCTCTGCCTACAATATTGCCTCGCCACTGCCGTCGTTCGCTACTCACTCTTCGCCGCTTCTGTTTCTCTTCGCCGTTGTCGTCGATTGCTATCTCGTTGTTTATCGATGCTCTTTCGTCGCTTCTGCTTCTCTTCGTTGTTGCCATTGATCGCTATCTCATCGTCAATCCACCATTGTACGCGACTGTTTGTTGTCACCACCACATGTTTCTATTCATCGAAGTTTCATGCGATGGTGTTCGTCACCGGCAATGGGTCATGCGATGATGTTCGTCGACGGCTTTTTCGGCTTCACCGTCTGCCTGGTGTTCGCGCCGTTGATGGATCCACAAGTATTTTTGTAGCATACGACAGCGACGGACTCTATCGCAAGTTTATGTTTTTTTTTTTTGTTTTTTTTTTATTATTATTTCCGTGAAAATGGTGGAAATAACGTTTGTTCACAATGAGAGAAATAAAAGAGGGCCAGAACCATCAAATGAGAGTTTGAAAGGGGTGAGGGATATGAAATGAGAGCTCTCTATTTATAGAGAGAATTGATGTATTAATTAGTAGTTCCCCCCCCTAACCTGATGATTCATTCACCCATTAACTAATGTTTAAAGAGATGGTGGAGAGTTTCAATCTAAATCGTCCATTCATCAAACTCAAAAAGATTGAAGAGTTTGTATATTTTTCATTCTGATTTCATATCTTCCACTTTTATATATAGTATAAGATTCAAACTTTTGTTATTTATTAAAAAAAACAAAAATATTCATAATATTAGATTTTTTTAAAAATACTTAATTAATTTTTATTTAAAAAAATAATAAATCATGTGGACTGAAAATGACAAGTCAAATTTTCCTTTCTTAGTGGAAAGTTGCTATAGTGTGAACATTTATATGGTTGATGATACATGGATATGTAAATATTCACATAAACATATTTTAAAACAAACAATTTTTTTTTTTCTTTTGCATCCATGGTTGTATAAAACACTCGTACTAATTGAACATGAAAATTAATATAAAAATTCAAATAAATTTGCGAGATAAAATCAAAGAAAAATATCAACGACAATTAACCTGCAATTTTTGTATAAATTCAAAAAAAGAAAAATTGCGGTTGTCTTTTGTATCTAGAAAAATGGGAATAAAATTCAAAAATTGTATGCATAAAATGAAAAATAGAAAAAATAATGCAAAATTAAATAGAGGGGTTCGAAAGTGTGGAACTGCAGTAAAGAGGGCTAACCGGCTCAACCGAAGAGGGGGCCTTCAGTTTCACTTTCCGATTGGCTCCGGCGATCTGTGTCCTGACCAATCTCTCTCTCTCTCTCTCTCTCTCTCTCTCTACATCGACCAATTCTCTGTTGAATCACGGAAGCGTTTCTTTCTTCCCTCGGGCAATTTGTAGATCGCCTTCCGAAGTTCATTTCAATCCCTAGAAAACAAAGTTTCGATCAGTCTCTTGTTTGCCGATATATTGTTGAATTCTATGTAATTGATTCCCAACCCGTAAAAGCTTCAATTCATACCCAAAATCAGCTCAATTTTGGGTATGGATTGGATTTGATCCACGAAGGGGGAGATATTTGAGGTTAAATTTTGATGTTTTTTCGGCGATTAGGTAGTTTTTTCTTTTTCTTGTTTTTGTGGAAATCTGAAGGATCTCCATCGGGGAAGGATTCAAGAGGCATGTTCTATGGTGCGGTGGTGTGGGATCCGTGGCTTATTGTTGCCCAAATCATTTGCCTCCAGTGCTTATACTATCTAACGGTTGGAATTTTCATGGCGATTCTTGTTGGGACTCGTGTATCTCGAATGACCCTCGCGTATTTCTTCGATTACGCTACTGTTACTGCTTCCACCGTCACCGGTTGGTGTGTTATTGCTTCGTTTCTACTAAGCTCTCTTCTCGGGTGAGAAAATCTTGCTTTGCCTCAATTACAAATTTAGTAGTTTATTAGTTTCCATTCCAGTTAATGCTTATTTCTTCTGTAATTTTTACTTATGGCAGTGCTTGCCATTTGATTCTTTGATTGTTTTTCTGTTTGATATTATGAACTTCACTTTAATTAACACAATCTCGTAGGCATTGCATATCAGTTTAGTACGTGATAGATTAATAGATTAGTAGTATTTTTCGTGTTTCTTCGTACTGGATTTTAGGTAGCTAAGGTGATTGATGAAAGAAAAATGTTCTAACCTAATATAACCATTGGAAAACTTAGAGCTCATTCAAATGAAGAATCTAACAAAAGGGTAAACTAAACGAACTTGGGGTAGTTGCATTTGTCAGGAATTTTGATTCTCACCTTGGGCAAATTAGGAGTTTGCGCCTTGTGTGGGTCTCTCTTACTTTGTTTAAGTTTTGCTGTTGTTGATTGTGGATTCTCTGACTTGATGTACGTTTAGCGTTGGTTGATGTAATCATTGGTATCATTTATTATAGGGTTATTATAAATCCTCTATCTTCGTTTTTAGTCGTGTTTTTAGAGAGTTATTTTTCAATCCTTACCGACTTATTTTTAAGTCCTTGTCAATATGTAGATGACTTTAACTACTGTATCAAATACAAATTCAACATCTACAGGGATCTAGTCTAGTTGATATTAACCGAAAGACTAAAAACTTATTCGAATGATTACAAAATAAAGAGAAAAAATAGGGATCAAACATTATAAGTGAGTTATTTCAAGGACAATATGATACGTTTCTATTTATAATATCATTCCCTTTCATATGAAAAAAAAAAAGGTGAAGTAATCTCAGATTGTTTGAGATCCAAGTTGAGAAACAAATATTACTTTTTATCTCTTTTTTGGATTTTGTCTATTCATTTTTCATCTGTTGGTAAAAGTAAAACCTTCTTTTTAATGTGAGATTTGTTCTGCAAAGCATACAATTTCGCTAAGTTTCTTCAAATCCGTAGTCTCTTTGTATGATCTTGGTTAGGCATAAGCTTTGTTACATTTTAACTTGAATGTCTTTTTAAAATGTTTGAGCAGAGCTGCATGTATGCCATATTTAGTTGAGAGGGCGAAGAAGTGCTTGGATTTCTCAGCCACCCTTTATATAATCCATCTCTTTGTATGCATGGCTTATGGAGGTTGGCCTTGGTCGATAACATGGTGGCTTGTCAATGGCACTGGACTTGCTGTGATGGCCTTGTTAGCTGAATACCTATGCATTAGGCGTGAACTACAAGAAATCCCCATTACAAGATACCGTTCAAGTATGTCTACTTAGCGCTATTACTTCTTTGGACCGACTAGTTAAGGCCTTGTTGTTTTGTGTTTCTGTCCTTAGATTTCTGTTTCTGTTTGTGAAAAAAAGGGAAGAGAAATGGATATATGGTATCAAAAGAATTTGTTTTTGTTCTGGTACCAGATTTTTAGAAGAAATTTCTTGGAACAGAACAGAAATATTCTCATATTTCTCTGTCTCTTCCTATTTATCTGGGAATAGAAACATGAATCTTAGAACTGAATTACTAAGGCCCCGTTTGGTACTGTTTCCTTTCCCTGATTTCTGTTCCTGCTTTTAAAATTTTGGGATTAATGTGCAAAAATGCATTTGATAAACATGTTTTGTTCCCAAAATTTTCGGAGTAATTCTTGAATTCCTTAAGAATATGAGAAACAAAAAAATGTTAATTCATATTCACTCTTACAAAATTATTCCCACAACAATCCCGCCTGCCACCATACATCTAAAGAAAAAAAAAAAAAAAGCAAATGTCGCAACCAAATGTGTTTCTTGTTTCGGTTCTCATAAAGTAAAAAAAAACTATTTCAGGACAATGGTCGTTATCAAACATGTTTCTATTTCCGGAATATTCCAGAATGGAAACAAAATTCTCATTCCATCCCATCCTATCTCAGTTTATTGGAAGTAGAAATAGAAGAGCAGAAACACTAACCAAACACCACCTCAATTTCTCTCTCCAATGACAGGGAATTTTTTTGGTCATTATATCTTCAACATCTAGCAAATTAGTAGTATTTCTATAGTAAATTTTCACATGATTCTCATTTCATTTGTGATTTCTATTTAGAAACCTCACTAGATATTAGAAGTCAATACTCTTGAGAAATGCACATTACTAAAATTTGGAGTTGGCTTTGTACTAACACTCATTGATTTGAAATGATCGTCTTACAATATCATCTCTCTTGATTTCTTGGGAGAAATTTCCTGAATTTTAGTTGACCCCGATGAAGTTTATTTTTATTTTATTTTTTTCCCTGCTGGCTTGTATCTAAATCTCAGCATAATATATTTTTTGGGTTATTTCTATGCAGTTGTTTGATTTATAAGATTATGAGCAAGAACACGATTTCTTCTACAATGGCGTTTTTTCCCCTTTGATTTGGAGTAGGCGCATGGATTAAAAGGTCGTTAGAGATATGATATTATGGTCGATTTCTATAGCAAATTTCTGCATGAGACTGATTTTCTCCATTGGGAAAGTGATGAGAAAAATCGGGTTATTATCGGATGAATGCTGGAAGCCAGTAGACATGCCATTTTGTTATGTTACAGGATCTAAATATATGGATTTAGGACATGTTTTTGAAGAAATTGTGTCTATTCTTATGATAATAACTTTTGTTTTCCATAAATGCTTTGTTCTTGCACTATATGAGTTTTTTTTTTTTTTTTTTCAAGAATTATTTGATTTTGATTGGTAAAATCAAATTTGGATTCGAGTAAAATGTAGAAATTGTAAAATTAAGGAGTATTTGGTAATAGGGGTAGATTAAGTATTTGGTAATAGGGGTAGTGTATGCATTTGGCATTTTGTTGCACCAAAAAAATAATAATTGTTTACTCTCTCCCCCTTTATATATATATATATATATATATATACACACCATATAATTTTATTTCAGAAATCAACAAACTCAACCTTGAAAGACAAGAAAAAGTAGAAGAACAAATAAGGATATTAAGAAAAGAAGTACTAATTCACAAAATAAACTATATAACATTACCCGAACGTTTTCAGAACAAAACAGATTTTAATCTTAGAATACGTTTAATAACAAAAATTATAGAAGCTTTAGAACAGATAAAATCTGTTGCACATAATCTATCATACATACCAGATTATCTAAATCAGGATTAGAAAGGCTGAGGTAACCAGAATATTATTCTGATAGGTTACTTGACAGTCTTTAATCCCTAGGAAAAAGAAAAAAAGAAAAAAAAAAGAGTAAAATTCCAAATTTTTTGGGTACCAAGGTCTTTCCTGGTATCAAAGCATAAAAGATTTTCGTACAGTGTATGAAAAAGTTTGAGTATTTAGATCTAGAACTCCCAATCTATAATAAAATACATTATTTAGAAAACAATTATAAATTGCTTTGTAATTTCGAAAGAGAATATAAACACAGTTGTCATACAGATAATAAATAACTAAATAGTTTAATAGATTTAAAAATAAATTTAGGACATAATTTAGATTCTCAAATAAACAGACAAAATAAAATTTATCATTCTATTTTAACATCTATTGAAAATAAAGGTACAATAATAAAAGAATTAGGTGAAAAATTAGAATATATTAAGAATCAAAACTCTAACGACACAAAAAAACTAGTTAAAATCGAAAGGAAACTAGGATTTGAACATTTACCCAGCAAAAGTGACATAAAAGATTTAATCAACGAAAAATTCCAAGGTAAAATAGTCGATACCACAGAAATAGAAGAATTATTTAAAAATTTAAAACTAGAAAAAGAAGAATATAGTGAAAAAAGTAAAAAATCCAAAAAAAAACAAAAAAATTGTTATATCTATGGAACAATAAAATAAGTGGTAAAGAAGTAATAATACATGATCAGTTAAAAAGAAATCTTAGCACCAGATTATTTAGAAAAAGTAAAGCAGTAGATAATCAAATAGAAACGTTAATAGATATAGAAAAAGATTACGAAAAGTTTAAGAAAAGAGGGTTAAAAAAGATAAAAGAAACGCACCATATAATAAAGTAAATATAATAAAAAAATATATAATAAATGCTAGTTAACTATACAGACATTTTCACGAACAAACCATTAGTTGTACTACAGAAAGTGAACAGGTATCAGTAAACCTTATAAGTAGAAAAAATCATAATGACATAATAAGACTAAATTTAAATCTCACTCACATAGGATTAGTGGTAATAGGCATTAAAAGACTGCACTGACAATTCTTAGGAACCAAAGTTTTAGTATGTTTATATGATGGTAGGCACCGGAATTTGGAAATGAGTCTTTTAGGAACTGCTGAGATAGATATGAGCCATAACGGTAGAATTGTATATTTTACACCTGACTTTTTAATAAAAACAACAGACCTTTTAAATCACATAAAAATAGGAATTAAAACCAAAGGTTATGATATAGAAATAGGAACAGGAAATTTAATCGTATGTACAGGATTCATAGGAAGAATGAGTGAAAACAGTACTACAACTTATAAAATTAAAAATGAAGAAATATTTAATCTACTAAAAACAGAAGGTATAAAAGCAATCCCAATCAAGAAATTCAGCCTAGAAACGAATACAAGAATAGAATGAAATCTTAACAACTTCATAAATAAAACTATACTCACTCCAAATAATAACATAACATATAAAAATAAAGATGACAGTCTAAGTTTAAGATTTACAGATTATAAATATCAGACCAGTAGCAGTGATAGTTAAAATAGTGAAGAAATAAATGAAGAAGAGACAACATATGTCAATATAGAAAAAGAATATAACTTTACCCATATAGATTACGAGAATGAAATAACCGAAGAATATTTAACCACATTATTAAATAATAAATATGACAGATTAGAAAAAATTAGGATACACACATAAACAGATAATAGATCTTAATAAAGAAATTTGGAACATGGAATTAATTGAGGAATTATATGCAAGAAATCCAAATATAAAACCTCTAGACACGTTTAAATATATAGAAAGCATAAAGATTAATTTTAACACTAATAAAATAATTAAAATGGATTCCATGAAAATAGACATAGAACTAGAAAAATTCAATAAATATCTAGAGAATGTTAAAATGGAAAGTACAGTAGAATAACCACGAGGCCGTACAGCTATAATACCAACGGGAGAAGGAATGAGTAGATGACCAATAAATGAAGATACTCATATGCTAGACAGAACATCTTATTATTTAAGACCAGATACCACAACGAAATATCCTTTAGGAGGGAGATATCCAAGAAAATGAGACAACCCCTTAACAATAGATTTAACAGGAAAACCAGTAGGGAAAAAATTAAAGCCAGACAGTTTAGAAAAACTACCAACGGCTACATAAACCGGAACAATACTAGAATTAATGAGATATGAGCCTCAAGTTTGGCCAGAAATAATCGATAGGTGGAAACAAGATGCAGTTAGAGTATGGCAAAATAGTAATAGGATAGAAGGAATGTTTGAATATCTAGAAACGCTATTAGGTAAAACAGTGGAAATTTTTTATAATGAATACAAAAGGGATAATCCAGAGGCTATTACTCGGTTAAAAGATTTAGAAAATAATCCATATAACTTTACCAATATGATTAGACAAATAACGACATGAATAAATGTATACTCTCCAGCCGAATACTCTCTAGTAGAAGTAGCATTAAGAAATAGGAAAAAGTACAATTTAGACCCTCTAACTATTGACACATTTTTAAGTGGTCCCTCTAAGTTTAAACGTTTCATTTCAAACCCTCCACGTATCATAATATTTCAAATTCGTCATTCCGTTAGAAAATCAGTTAAAACTGACGGAATTGAGGGGCAAAATGGTCTTTTCACGTTTTTTAAATTTTTTAATTATTTTTAATTATTATTATTTTTTTAATTTTTTTTTCTCTCTCTCCCTCCCACCCCACCCCCGTAACAGGGGGTGGTTGCACCCCCTGTTGCAAGGGGTGGGGTGGGAGAGAGAGAGGAGAAGGGGAGGAAAAGGGAGAGGGAGAGGGAAGGAGGAAGAGGGAGGTGGTGGGAGAGAAAGAGAGAGAGAGGAAGGGGAGGAAGAGAGAGATAAAAAAAAATTAAAAAAATTTAATTAAAAATGATTCAAAAATTTTAAAAACTTGAAAAGACCATTTTACCCCTGAGATTCTATTAGTTTGAACGGAATCTCTAACGGAGGGACGAATTTGAAATATTATGATACGTAGAGGGTTTGAAATGAAACGTTAAAATTTAGAGGGACCACTTATAAATGTGTCAATAGTTAGAGGGTCTAAATTATACTTTTTCCTAAGAAATATAGATCAAATGAAAATAACAAATTTAAAACGCATAGTAAAATTTAGTCAGGATTATACATATCAAGCAAATAAAGCAGGATTAGCCTATAATAAGGAAATATGAGATAGATATTTTAGAAAAATACCAGGACCAATAGGAAGACACATACAAGAGGAATGGAGAAAACATAGTAATAACAATAAAAATGCAGGAATAGGAGCTAGGATAATATTTGCCTCTGATCAACTAAGAAGACAATGCACAAATTTCAAAATAATAGAAACCGTGAATAAAACAGATTATGATTTCTATAAAAGAATAATATATGCACCTCAAAGATATGGAGAGGAAAGAGAATTAAATAGAAAGTATAAAAATTTTAATAAAAGAAATAAAAAGTATAAAAAATATATAAGGGAATATAAAAACAGATATAACCACAAAACCTATAAACCTTATAAAAATAAGAAAAGATGTCTTAGGAAAAGTAGAACTTATAAAAAAGGAAAATTCAGAAAAGCTAATCATGTTAAAAAATTCAAAAGAAATAATAATACAAAGTATAAATATTTTATATGTGGAAATGAAAAGCACTTAGCCAATAGATGTTCACAGAAATTTAAAAATATAGAACGTGCAAACATGATACAAGATATCGACGAAGAAATAGTAAGCATAGACTCAGACGACTCCATAACATATAGTATAATAACAAAAACAAGTAGTGAAGAAGATATAAAATTATTATATTCAAATAATAGTAATACAAAATATAGTAGTAACACAGAATCAAATGATAAATTTGGCTATATGAACATAACAGAAATAGAACCTGAACAGGAATGTGACATGAATAACTGGAAATATAGTTTAGGAGATAATAATATCAAATGTTTTAAGTGTAAAGGGTTTTCTAGTCAAGAAAGAAGATACAAATGTTTACAATGTCATCTAGAAATATATCATATGTGTATAAAAGAAAAATATAGAAATGAAACTAATTTAAAGAGCTCACCAAAATTCACAGAAAAAGATTTAGAAATAGCACAATTAAAGTTGGAAATCGAAAAACTAAAATGTGAAATGGAAAAGATCAAATACTAGCATGACAGAGAAATAATAAAATACGAGAGAAAGATAGAAAAATTAGAAATAAGAAAAGATAAAGGAAAACAAATACTAGAAAATAAGAGTGATGATAACGAAAGTTACGAAACAGAAGAAAACACATTAGAACAAGAACTTCAAAGTAGTAAAATTCAATATGAAAACTATGATTCAACAACTTCACTGATACCCTCAACCTACTTATTAAATTTCGAATGAAGAATAAAATTTAAAACAGGAAACACTCTAGACATCACAGGAATGATTGACATAAGAAGCACAAAATCACATTTAGACATAGATCTTGTCCCAAAAGTGGCAATACACGAGTTAAAACAACCAGTTATAACAGAACAAATGGATGGAAGCACATTACAATATGATAAATGTCTTCGAGATAGTCAAATAGCATTCTTAACAGAAGATGACTTCAACATATACTATCCATTACCACAAGTATGGTTAAGTAAAATAAATCACAGATATAAATTTATAATAGGTTTAAACTTTATTAGAAGTCAAGGTAGTAGCATCACAATAACAAATGATTTTGTAACAATAACAAAAAAAACAAGTGTTACACCAACAGATTATTTCATTGCAAAATTGTCAATAATCTCACCACTAACACAAAGGGTCAACCCGAAACAATTACAACCAGAGTCCTCGCATTCAAAGTGTGGTGGGGCCATCAATAGTAGAATCAATAATTTAAAACAGTTATATTTATTAAATACAGAAAGTAGTAAATATATAGCAAAAATAGAAAATAACATATACCTTGAAGAAGAAATCTGGGAACATTCTAACTTCCTTATACAACCCGAAGATTATAATTACTCCAAAAAATTTAACATAAAAAATAACATTCCAAAGCAATTAAGTAAAAAGGAACAGTTATACCAAATAATACAAATAGCGGAGAAAACACAGGTTTTGGGAGAAAATCCTATAAGATTTTGGGAAAGAAATAAAATTGAAGCGCACTTAGAAATAAAAAAACCCTGAATTTAGTATAAAAACAGCCAATAGAAAATACGATCCAATAAATATAGAAGAATTTGATAAACAAATAACCGAACTCAAAAATTTAGGAGTAATAAGAAATAGTTTGAGCAGACATAGTAGTACAACATTTATGGTAAGAAATCATGCCGAAATAAAAAGAGAAAAAACTAGAATGGTTATAAATTATAAACGCCTAAATGATAACACCGTAGAAAACAAATACCCAATACCAGACAAATATATGTTAATAAATTGCATACAAGGAAAAACAATTTTTAGCAAATTTGATTGCAAATCAGGATTTTGACAAATAAAAATGAACAAAGACAGTATTCCTTGGACAACTTTCTCATGTCCTAATGGACATTTTGGATGGTTAGTTTTACCTTTTGGATTAAAAAATGCACCTAACATATTTCAAAGAAAAATGGATAGCATATTTTTAAAACACAGACAATTTGCATTAGTATATATAGACGATATTTTAGTCTACTCGCTAAATAAAGAAGAACACATGGATCACCTACTTACAATATTCACAGAATTTTTGAATAATGGAATAATAATAAGTAAAAATAAAATGGAACTCTTCAAAGAATATATAGGATTCTTGGGAACAAAAATAGGAAAAGGAAAAATCAAATTACAATCACATATTGTAAAAAAGATATTAGAATTTCCAAACAAAATAACAGAAACTAAGCAGCTTCAGACTTTCTTAGGACTCTTGAATTATGCTAGAATATATATTAAAGACTTAGGAAAAATAATAAGATCACTATACAGTAAAACTAGACCAGAAGGACAAAAATTATTTAATACTGAAGATATAAAAATAGTTCAAAAAATCAAAGAAAAATGTAAGCAACTCCCAGAATTACAACTACTCTTAGAAACAGACTAAAATAATGGAAACAGATGCCTCACAAGAAGGATGGGAAGCAGTTCTATACTGTAAGACCAATAAATATTCAGATAGGAAGGAAGAAAAATTAAGTAGATATGGATCAGGAAAGTTTAAGAAAAAAAAAACACCACTAACTAGCCTAGACTATGAATTGTTAGGAGTAATTAATGCATTAGACAGTTTTCGATTATTTCTAAATAAAGAATTTACGGTTAGAACAGATTGTGAAAATATAGTAAAATTCTATAATAAAAGTAGTGAAAAAAGAATACATCAAAAAAGATGGATCAATTTCGTAAATAGTATTGCACGAAACGGATATAAAGTGGAATTTGAGCATATTAAATGAATGGATAACAGTCTAGTAGATTATTTATCTAGAGAAATATATCCTTAATATTTACTTGATTTCATTACAGATGGAGAGAAGGATGATAAAGTATGGAAAGACAGAGCTTCTAATTTACCAAAATCAAAGTAAGAAGTTTAAAGTTAATCACAGGATTACCGAACAATAAGAGTGTCTCTTGGATAACATATGGAATCTCAAAACTTTAGAAAGTGAAAATATTGTTAAAATAAGAATTTTAAATGCACTCACAGAATATTTTGTTAAACTAGAGACTTTCAAAGCACATCGGAAATATTCTTATTATGTGATAGTCAAAGGATTAGAAACATGAGTCTTCCACAACTGGACAGAAGTAATAAAAAAAATTAATAATTATCCTAAGCCACTTTATAAAGGTTTTTATGATCTTTTAACAACCCTAAACTTTGCAAAATCACAATTTGACATTAATTATTTGATATCCTCTTGTGCCATTGAATTTTCACAGAATAATAATATCACAAAAACTAATACTAACACTTTGAAAAGGTTCAAAAGTTTTGCAGATTATGGGGAGCAGTCCTCTAAAGACCCCAAACCTTCAGAACAATCACCGATCTTTCAAAATCAATGTGAAAGTTGTCTCTAGCTTATGCAAAATTGCAGAAATCTTGAATTTCAAAATATAGAATTATTGTCACAGAATGATTTCTTTCATCTTAAAAGCGATAAACAGAGTGAAGAAATTTCTCTTCTCGGTCAAACAAAAATGATTTTAAAAGAAAAAATCTCTTTATTTGAAAAAATTATTTGTGACCTTAAAGGAGCATCTACATCTCAACAACCTACTTCATCTCATCAATCTTCTTCTTTAATCAAAGAACAAACCACAAATCTAAAAACTCGAGCCTTCTTCTTTACTCATACCTTTCAGGATCAATTCCCTCAGCTTATCAGACCAACCATTACCCATCACAAAAATCGCCTTGATCTGGATATCCAAATCGCCATCCAACAATTCTTTAGAAATAGCTGGACTAAACACACCTATTTTTTGGGAGCCAAATACGTCACAGAAAATCATTACCAATTAACCACATGTCGCTGAAACAGCCAACATTGCTAAGAGATTCCACTTAAACATACCGAATGTAAATGCAAACTCATGTACACCATCATTCGTCTCGAACTCGACCTCCTAAATTACTATACCATAACATTTTACCATAAAAACCAAAAAAATTCTCTTACACCACAAAGACTATTGGACTATGGATTCGTAGCCGCCATGTTTTTTCACAACCCTAGCCAAACAGAATTTTTTGGAAGAAAACTCGCCACTTGTGTTAGTTACCTTTTTTAAGAAAGCCCTACAAAAATGGTAGAAGTCACCATCAAATCCCTTGGACTAATCTTCGAAGGATACCCACATTTTCAGGCAAAACATAAAATATTACTTCGAAAAAGAAAAACCATTCCAACCTTTCTTGAACCACCTTCTCTCAGCCAACCCACAAAAAGATCATGGATCTGTGATAACCTTAGCCTTGAAGATCAAATAAAAATATGAAACTATGACAACATTGCCCAAAACATCAATTTCGTACCCTATCATTATGCTTTCGGACCCTTCCACTTAATTACGGAAGACGATCATCAAAAAATTTATTACGAAAGACACATTCCGGAAGTGGATTTCAGAATTCTAAAATGAAAGGAACCAATACAGCTGCAGTATAAAGAAGAATCATGGAAAGAAACAATGCAGAAAATTGATGCTGAAACAAGAAGTGCTAAAGCAAAAGAAAAATATTACAAGAAGTACCCTCTATATAGCACTCGCATGGACATCTCACCAGAAAAAACAGAAGATGAAGAGAATTTTGAAGAATATGAGCCCAATTTCTGCTTGGAGCACCTGGACAGTGAAGGCTACCCAGACACAGACTAAAAAAAAATTGAATATATATGTAAAATATTTCATCCTTGTAAATATGAATTTTGGACTAAAATCAAAAATTGGTTATGTACTAAAGTACCCAAAGGCCACCGTCCATATATGGTATGACCAATTTGAACATTTGAGTCCAAAATGCGTCATCCCTTATGTCAGCAGAAGATTCCTTTCAGGACAATTTTATAAAGCGGATAGTAAATAGCCCACAGCCTTTACTGTACACTTTTTTGAAAATTTTGATCCTTTAACCGTCCTTTAACCTTATCTCCTTGCTGACAAGTCTTTTTAAGTTTGCCTTTTATCAATTCCCTCGGTAATCAATCTGAGTAACCTGTTTTCTGGTTAGAATCTATAAATATTATGAGTACCCATTTTGCTAAGTATGAGTGGAGAAGCGATAGAGGTCTGAGAACAGAGAACATCCAAAGAATACTCTGAGCCCAGATATCAATCCTTAGCCATTGATACTTAGAAGGGAAATATTTTAAGGTCAGTCTTGTAAAACTCTACTCTTACGTTGTGTAAAAAGCTTTGTATTTATCCCTTTGTGGGTTTCCTGAAAGGGAAAACCTCTCTTATTTTCCTAATAATATGTATGTTTAAAAGTTCTTAGTTACCTGAGTTATTCCTGTTTATTGTTGTAATTGGTAGCCGGTTGAAAAACGAAAATTTTAAAATCTTAAGTTTTACTATAATAAGAGAATCAACCTCAACAAAAAACCTCTGAACACTTTATCTTTGTGCTCCTTTGACTGTTTGCCTATGATTTAGCATCATTAAGTCTCTTGTGAGCTTGTGTGATAGCGTGACATGCTAGAATATTGAGTGTTTTAATCTTACTAAAGTAAAACCAGTAGATTTAAAATTTTTGCATAACGGCTTCAAGCCCATCTATGGTGACTAGCTTTTCTGTTGCATACATAAACCATTTAACTTAAATCTTTAAACTCTTCAACATAAAATTAGTTGGGAAAAAGAAAAGAGATGGTGACTACTAAGTAGGAAAAAACAAACGTTTATGAGTTGTAATACACCATATAATTTTATTTCAGAAATCAACAAACTTAACCTTGAAAGATAAGAAAAAGTAGAAGAACAAATAAGGATCTTAAGAAAAGAAGTACTAATCCACAAAATTAATTGTATAACTTTACTCGAACGTTTTTAGAACAAAACAGATTTTAATCTTAGAATACATTTAATAACAAAAATTATAGAAGCTTTAGAACAGATAAAATCCGTTGCACATAATCTATCATACATACCAGATTATCTAAATCAGAATTAGAAAGACCGAGGTAACCAGGATATTACTCTGATAGGTTACTTGACAGTCTTTAATCCCTGGTAAAAAAAAAAAAAAAAAAAAAAGAGTAAACTTCCAAATTTTTTGGGTACCAGGGGTCTCTCCTGGTATCAGAGCATAAAAGATTTTCGTACAGTGTATGGAAAAGTTTGAGTATTTAGATCTAGAACTCCCAACCTATAATAAAATATATAATTAAGAAAATAATTATAAATTGCTTTGTAATTTCGAAGGAGAATATAAACACAGTTGTCATACAGATAATAAACAATTCAATAGTTTAATAGATTTAATAATAAATTTAGGACATAATTTAGATTCTCAAATAAATAGACAAAATAAAATTTATCATTCTATTTTAACAGCTACTGAAAATAAAGGTACAATAATAAAAGAATTAGGTGAAAAATTAGAATATATTAAGAATCAAAACTCTAACAACACAAAAAGACTAGTTAAAATCGAAAGGAAACTAGGATTTGAACATTTACCCAGCAAAAATGACATAAAAGATTTAATCAACGAAAAATTCCAAGGTAAAACAGTCGATACCACAGAAATAGAAGAATTATTTAAAAATTTAAAACTAGAAAAAGAAGAATACAGTGAAAAAGGTAAAAAACCCAAAAAACAAAAAAAAATTGTTATATCTACGGAACAATAAAATGAGCGGCAAAGAAGTAAGAATACATGACCAGTTAAAAAGAAGTCTTTGCCTGAAAATGTGGGTATCCTTCGAAGATTGGTCCAAGGGATTTGATGGCGACTTTTACCATTTTTGTAGGGCTTTTTTAAAAAAGGTAATTAACACAAGTGGCGAGTTTTCTTCCAAAAAATTCTGTTTGACTACGGTTGTGAAAAAACATGGTGGCTACAAATCCATAGTCCAATAGTCTTTGTGGTGTAAGAGAAATTTTTTGGTTTTTATGGTAAAATGTTATGGTATGGTAATTTAGGAGGTCGAGTTCGAGACGAATGATGGTGTACATGAGTTTACATTTACATTCGACATGTTCAAGTGGAATCTCTTGGCAATGTCGACTGTTTCAGAAACATGTGGTTAATTGGTAATGATTTTCCGTGACGTATCTGGCTCCCGGAAAATAGGTGTGTTTAGTCCAACTATTTCTAAAGAATTATTAGATGGCGATTTGGATATCCAGATCAAGGCAATTTTTGTGATGGATAATGGTTGGTCAGATAAGCTGAGGGAATTGATCCAGAAAGGTATGAGTAAAGAAGAAGGCCCGAGTTTTTAGATTTGTGGTTTGTTCTTTGGTTAAAGAAGAAGATTGATGAGATGAAGTAGGTTGTTGAGATGTAGATGCTCCTTTAAGGTCACAAATAATTTTTTCAAATAAATAGACTTTTTCTTTTAAAACTATTTTTGTTTGACCGAGAGGAGAAATTTCTTCACTCTGTTTATCACTTTTAAGATGAAAGAAACCATTTTATGACAATAATTCTATGTTTTGAAATTCAAGATTTCTGCAATTTTGCATAAACTAGAGACAACTTTCACATTGATTTTGAAAGATCGATGATTGTTCTGAAGGTTTGGGGTCTTTAGAGGACTGCTCCCCATAATCTGCAAAACTTTTGAACCTTTTCAAAGTGTTAGTATTAGTTTCTGTGATATTATTATTTTGTGAAAATTCAATGGCACAAGAGGATATCAAATAGTTAATGCCAAGTTGTGATTTTGCAAAGTTTAGGGTTGTTGAAAGATCATAAAAACCTTTATAAAGTGGCTTAGGATAATTATTAATTTTTTTTATTACTTTTATCCAGTTGTGGCAGACTCTTGTTTCTAATCCTTTGATTATTACATAATAAGAATATTTCTGATGTGTTTTGAAAGTCTCTAATTTAACAAAATATTCTGTGAGTGCATTTAAAATTCTTATTTTAACAATATTTTCACTTTCTAAGGTTTTGAGATTCTATATGTTATCCAAGAGACACTCTTGTTGTTCGGTAATCTTGTAACTAGCTCTAAACTTCTTATTTTGATTTTGGTAAACTGGAAGCTCTGTCTTTCCATACTTTATCATCATTCTTTCCATCTGTAATGAAATCAGGTAAATATTAAGAGTATATTTCTCTAGATAAATAATCTACTAGACTGTTATCCATTTCTTTAATATGCTCAAATTCCACTTTATATCCGTTTCCTGCAATACTATTTACGAAATTGACCCATCTTTTTTGATGTATTCTTTTTCACTACTTTTATTATAGAATTTTATTATATTTTCACAATCTGTTCTAACTGTAAATTCTTTATTTAGAAATAGTCGAAAACTATTTAATGCATATATATATATATATATATATATATATATATATATATCTTTTTTGGGTTTATAGTAAGATGTGTCTGGACCAGCTTATGCACCCATCTACTAATTACTTTCTCGGACACTCTTAAGGGACATTCTCTCACAACGATATGGTGCATTGAGGATTAATTATCACAATGAAAGTTGAATTTGTGGCTTTCAACTAGAAAACTTTAACAAATATTTTATAGACAAATAAAAATGGTGACGTTTGTTTAGCGCTTACCTAGTGTTTTTGTTCTGAAAACTTGAAATTTAGAAATGATTTTTTTTGTACTAAAATAGAACAAAAATACTAAGTCTCCATTTATATTCCCGCTCTCAAAATCTTGAAATTAATGTACATAAGTTTCTGTTTCCAAAAATTTGGAATTAATTTGGGAGTAATTTCTTAAGAATCTGAGAAATAAAAAAAATGTTGATTCATATTCACTTCCACAAAATTATTCCCAATGCCACCCCGCTGGCCACCACGCCGGCTGCTACCAGTCTGCAGACCAGCATATATTTAAAGACAGAAAAAAAAAGAAACAAGTATTGTAACCAAATGGTGTTTCTTATTTATGTTGTCATAAATTAAAAATAATAATTTTAAGACAATAGTTGTTATCAAACGTGTTTCTATTCCCGGAATAATTCAAAACGAAAACATAATTCTCATCACAGTGTATTAGAAGTAGAAACAAAAAAGCAGAAACACTAACCAAATGCCACCTAAACAAATGGGGTCTTTAGGAACTAAGAAAAATATTTTATTTTCTATCACCTGAAAATTATCCTAAAAACATGAGAATAGAACATATATTTGTTTATGCTTAGTTTTTCTTGGGAATAGAAACACTAATACAGCCATTTGGGTTGGCACCCAAGATGTAAATTATCCTAAAAACATCATAATAGAACATATATTTGTTTATGCTTAGTTTTTCTTGGGAATAGAAACACTAATACAGCCATTTGGGTTGGCACCCAAGATGTGATAGTCCAGTTGGCGAAGGGAGGTTATCCATTTATTTGTTAACTAGAGTTTAACTCTTCTAGGAAACACTACATAAATTAAATCTTGAATTTAATCTTAAATGCATCAAGTCAATGTAAGAGAGTATACCTTTAAAATCGTTTAGGGAGATGATTAGTCGAGGTGCGCGTAAGCTAATCTGGACACATCTTACCGGTTAATAAAAAAAATGGAGTTGGTAAATTGTGTCATGGTGCTGTGTCATGGTCTGACATGAACACAATAACACGAACACGATAACTTATCATATCATGAAATCAAAACATGAACACAACACGTTAGATTATCGTGTCGAAACGACACGATAAGTTGTCGTGTCATACAATAACACCAACGATAACACGACATGATATGACATATTTAATCTATTACACATTGTAGATTCATTAATACATTATTATTTTTTTATATAAATAATAACAGTAATAAAACACATTACACATTATAAACAACAAAATATCACATTCAAGAGTACAAACCAAATACCAATAATAAAATAAGTGAGTTTAATATTGCAAAAACACTAATCTAAATAATATATATAATATAATTTCAATTGTATCAACTTCCAAATATTCTATTTGAGAGAAGCCACAAAAGAAGAGGGCATATAAAAAAGAGAGTTGGGAAAAGCAAACTCCCTCCTTGGACGAGCAAGGGCTTAGTCAAATAGAATCGGGTTACGCTGCTTGATGCTCCGATCAAAAACTCATTAGGATAAGCAATATTATTAAACCATACAAAACAATAAGCAATGAACGGGGGAAATTATTGTCTATTGTTGGTCTCTATGATAGCGCTTTCTGTTTCCATTGATGACACAATAGTTGATATATTTTTCAAAGTTCAACCCACCCTTTTTCTGAGAAATTTATCTATTTCACATGTTGAATTGGGAAAAAAATTATAACACGGAAAATAAAACCTCCCTTTATTCTTTGCGTTTCGGATTACATCTTGGATCATTAAACAAGAATCCAAAGATGAAGATAGGGATTAAACACCAATATTCCCGGCATCCCAAAAACGCCCAGGACTAATTATACCCTTCAAATTAAGTTTCGAATTAGTGGATGCTGCCAAAGGGTATGACAGTGCCATAAACAAAAAGGAAGAGATTCCTAGAATGACCGTAAATAATATATACAATATAATTTAAATTGTAATATTAGATGAAAATATAATTGTAAATAGTTATTAATATATTTTTATTCTTTAAATAATTTATCGTGTGAGAGATTGTGTCATTGCGCAACTTAAAATATGATTAAAATTGTCGTGTCATTCGTGTCAAATAGCAAGTTAGCAGGTACTCAAAACACATGTTTTTTTACAGTGTTTAATCCGATAACGATTGGTTACCCATTAAAGTAAATCCATACCCAATAATTTTTCCGATTTCGTGTAAATATCGGTCTTGCCGGCCCTAACCACCATAGCCCATAGGCCCATTTGTTTACTGTTTCCTTTATCAATTTTTTCATTTCTATTTTTAATAATATTGGAATGGGAATATTTATATTAGAACAACAAAAATAACTGTTTCTCTCCAACGCCCAAAAATTTGGAACAAATTTGAGGAAGCAGAACAAAAGTGTCACCAGATAAGTTTTCTTGGAACAGAAATGGAAACATAAAAACTAAATTGTATTTTATTTTTTCAAAAAATAACAAAACACGACCTTTATTTCCTCGCTCTTTCCTTCTCCCTGTCCTTGTGTTACGTTCCTCACGAGTTGCATCTCCACCGTCGATTTCTACCCTATTACATGATCAATGGCTCCAACAACGTTGAATGACAGCACAAGGAAGACTAGAAGAGTCAAAAAAAAAAAAAAAAAAAAATATCTATTAGAAAATTTGCTTAATTGCCAAGTTGCCCATCACTATATATATGTAGAATATTTTTGAGGTCTTTCAAGGACTCTCTTAATCTTCAATTTACTCTTTCCACCCCCAAAGTTTTACACTTCTTCCAATTGTTTCAACTTTGAAAATGGTGAGCTCATTTCTTCTTCCTCTATGAATAGGAAAAAACAAAGAGGCTTTATTTGGTTTGCAATTGTAAAATTAATATATATATATTTTAAATTTGCGTTGTTTTCGCTTTATGTTCCAACTAAGCAGAATAACAGATTTTTCTGCATATTTTTATATAAAAAAATGTGCGGTGTTACAAAATTCTCTCTTTGCACGGGGCATGGGGAAGAGTCGGATCACTTGAGTTTATTATATACAGTCTTACCTTACTCTTTCTATGACTCGAAGCTGTGACTTCTAGATTCTCACCGAAATATATGTCTACAAAATACAAAGAAAATGTATTTTTAATTAAAAATTGTACAATTACTAAATATTTTAATTCAATGCTTATATCAATTTAACAATTTACTAATTTTTTATCTCTTTTTTTTTGTATGGCTTGTTTTGGTGGAATGAATGTCTCGTGATGAATAAACAGGTTTTCACTCTTGAAGTTGAGGTACGAACATTCAATTAAAATTTACACTTTGCACCCCAATTGTTTGTCAAAATCCTTGATTCAATATCTGATGATATTTGCTCACTAACATCTTCTTCTTACTGTATCAGAAAGAACATGAACAAAGATCAGAGAGGGTTAAATCATTGGACTTACATCCCACCAAGCCATGGTAATTATCATTAGATACACTGTGCTAAATGTTCTGATCGATACAACTGTTACTGTCAATAGTTCAATCAGAATACAATATTTTTTTTTGTTAATAAAATTCAAATTAGGCAAAATATGTTCATGGGAACTTCTCCCCCCCCCCCCCCCCCCCCCCCCCCCCCCCCCTCCTCTCTGTCTCTCTAAATTATGCTCCATGATCATTTTTTGCAGGATTTTAACAGGTTTATACTCGGGGAATCTATGCATTTGGAACTACAAGTCTCAAGTAATGAACTTTCTCTTTCTTTTACTCATAATATATTGCCTAAAACCTTATTATATGATTAACTTCTCTTGCTTCTTTTTTTTTTTTTCGAAATTTTGTTTAGTTCATAACTATTTTCTTCAAATATTTAATATTGAGTTTTTGTTTCTCTATTTTATCCTTTGCAATGTGGCCATTCTTTAAACACTTTATCGACACCCTTTTGTAGGTAATGGAAAAATCAATCAGAATCACTGAATCACCAGGTATTGTAGTAACCCAAAACTTGTAACTTAGTGGTTATCTAGTGTGCTTCTCTAATGGGAGGTCTATTGTTCAAGACCCCCTCCCCAATTATTTGTTAAAAAAAAAAAACGATATTGTGCAAATCGAAATATATAACCTCCAAACTATCCATCAAATATACTGATCGAAATCCATTATTAATCTCTCGTAAAACATCGATTTTTCTTCTATTTATTTATTTATTGTAATTTTATTTTAAAATTTCAGTGAGATCGGCAAAATTCATAGCAAGAAAAGAATGGCTAGTGGTTGGTTCAGATGACAAGTTCATCTATGTCCACAACCACAACACAATGGAGGTTGT
Source organism: Eucommia ulmoides (assembly GCA_016647705.1). Lineage (NCBI taxonomy): Eukaryota > Viridiplantae > Streptophyta > Magnoliopsida > Garryales > Eucommiaceae > Eucommia > Eucommia ulmoides. The sequence continues at coordinate 42,734,178 of CM028338.1, read as the reverse complement.
CAAAGCCTTTGAGGCGCACACGGATTATATCCGGTGCGTGGCGGTCCACCCTACACTTCCCTATGTCCTGTCCTCGTCCGACGACATGCTCATAAAGCTATGGAACTGGGAACAAGACTGGGCTTGTGCCCGGGTCTTTGAGGGGCACAAGCACTATGTGATGCAAGTGGCTTTTGACCGAATTGCCCCTCACATGACATTCGCAAGCGCTTCGCTTGATTGTGAAATAAAGGTAAAAATTTGGGGGTGATTATGTAAATTGATGTTTCATTGGAACCAAAAACACTAAGGCCCCGTTTGGTAACCGTTTCCATCTCAGAAATTCCTATCCCATTCCCAAATTTTTGAGATTTCTGTTTGGAAATAGCGTTTGGTAATTTTTGTTCTCGTTCCCATTTCATTCCCATTTGAGAATTGTGCCCACTTTTTTCTTAAGAAATAAGAAACAAAAAAAAATTATTTCTCATTATTCCTATCTCATTCCCAAAAACCACCGCCATTGTTCATCCCCCGCCGGTCACCTCCGGCATTGCCGGCCGCCCATCGTCCGGCAACTTCCGGCGCCGCCGGCAGCCTCTGCCAGCCACCCGCCGGCCGTCCAAAACAAAAAAAAAATGCTCTCAAAACAATTTTTTTTTTTTTTTTTTAGGATAAAATCGTTACCAAACGCGATTCTGTTTCCAAAACAAAAAAAAAAAATTATCATTACCAAACGCGATTTTACTCCCAAGAAAGAAACAAAATTCTCATCCCATCCCATCCCATTCTCATCCCACTGCTGGGATGGGAACAGAAATGGTTACCAAACGCCACCTAAATAAACGCTACCTCAGTGTTTTTGTTTCCATATATCTATTTTTGGTCCCATTGGGGAGTAGAAACAAAAGTATGAGAACAAAATTATTTTTATGTTGTTCCTCAAGCTTTTTGAACAATTTTATGACAACAAAACATATTTGTTTTCAAATTTCTATTTCTTTTCTTATATTTCTAGGAACAAAAAATAGAAAATTAGGTACAAAAACATTAAACAAACGCTCAATTAGGCAATGTTTCGTTTCATGGAAATGGAGTATAGAAATTGGAATTAGAAATAAATGCATGTCTATTTTTACATTTGTTTCTAGCTAATTCCAATCCTCATGTTCCAATTTTTCATGAAACCAAACGTTGCCTTAGGTTGATTATTCATTGTTGAAAACAGAAATCCAAGAACAGAAACACTAAACAAACTCCATGTAAATATGTCGATTCCAATAAATCCCCAGAAACGTTTCAGTTATATTACTTGTGATTCAATCATATAAATTTTGCTACTTTTGCCATTTCACAGATGTGGGGTATTGAGTCCTCTACTCCAAGTTTGACATTGGAAGGCCATTCTAAAGGAATAAATTGTGTAGATTTCTTGGTTTCTGGCAATAAATCCTTTCTCATTACCGGTTCTGATGATTATACTGCTAAGGTTTTTGCATAATCCCATTTTTCCCCTCAATTTCTTGTTCTCAAAATACTTGGAACAAAAAAAAAAAAAAAAAAAAAGACAAAAAACTATTTTCTTTTCTTGTTTTTGATTTTTTTCCTTTCTTCTATGTCTTTGTATTCCCTTTTCATGTGTTCAGATTATGTTCCAATTTTTGGTTTGTACTTAACAAAAATAGAAACAGAAACGCTAAACAAACAACATAGTATTTCTTTTTCTGTTTTTGTGTTTGCAAAAACTTGGAACAAAAACACAACAAACAAAATGAGATTTTTTTTTTTAAATAAAAATAAACACACTTTTTTCTTCTACTTTTTTTTTTTTTTGAAAAATCTGTTTCTATTCCAATTTTTCTGCCAAAAACATGGAAATGGAAACGGAAGAACCAATGAATGGCGATCTAATTTCATCTGAATTCTTTGGCTTTTGAATAAATCTGTGATATCAGGTGTGGGACTATGGAGCTAAAACTAGTGTCCAAACACTAGAAGGGCACACAAACAATGTCACCTCACTATGTGTTCATCCTGAAGTTCCCATTTTGATCACATGTTCCGAAGATGAAACTATTCGATTATGGAATGCCATAACTTTTAGGTAATTCCCAATAAAACTCTTTTTTATCTGTGATCAAACAGATATGCTTAGTGTTTCTGTTCCCAAAAATCTGGGAACAATTCTGAATAATCCTCAGAAATTTGACTCCCATATTGAAATTTCTGAATCAGGCTTGAGAAGACTCTAAACTATGAACTAGGTAGAGTTTGGGCTGTTGGATGCATGACAGATTCAACCCAGTAAGTTCTTTATTCTTTAGCTATGTTTTTCAGTTGAAAAATTGGCCAATTTAGGGTTGTAAAAACCCAATGAATCTAATTCAGTCTCAAAAGACATATTGTTAGAAGAGGATTGTCATAGGTTTTATATATTACTCAGAATCAGGTAATACAAACGATGTGGGATTCAATAAGGTCTGTTTGGTGCACAGTTTGAAGACCTTGAATCACGATTTTGAAAGTTCAAAATCAATTTTTTTTTAATTTTTAAAATCTGGTAATTGCAATTTCTTAACAATATGCCAAACGGATACTTAGATGTTTGGCAAATTTGTTTCACATAGCAGTCATGCAAGATATTTGTATTAAAAAATAGATAAAAAAATAAACAATTCAATTTTCTATACATTTTGTTTTGATACTTTGAAAATTTAAAATCAATTAATTTGAAGTATTAAATGTTAAAATCATTGAATAAAATAGAATCCAAAAAAAGAAAAAAGGGCTAGGTTTTATTATAGGTTTACAATAGGACCTAAAAATGGAAAAAAAATAAAAAAAATTCTACCCTAAGTACTAAATCAATAAAATATTAAGAAAATTGACACTTGCACTCTTGGAGCGATGTGTACGTGAGGGCGGGCATTGCTCCCGTCAAATTATGAAATAATCACTTCATACTCTTCATGTTTTATAATTTTTTTAAAAATATATATATATATATAAAAGTCTTATTTGAGATATGTGATTCAAATTTAATTCCCCTTCATGTTTTATATTTTATATTTTTGAAAGAACGAATCTTTAATGATATAAATAATTGTATTTTGGTCCCTCAAAGTGAAATTTCTGGCACTTACACTTTCATTTTTTGTTAACAGATTTGTAATTGGTTGTGATGAGGGAAGCACCATGGCCAAGATGATATGTTCTGAGAGTTGGGAATCTCTGAAAAAACTTCAAGATGAAGAGAAAAGCTCAAAAGAATAGCAAGTTGTCGTCCTTCTATTAATGTATTTGTTATTAATAGCAAGTTGTCGTCCTTCTATTAATGTATTTGTTATTTTTTTTTTTTTGTGTGTGTGTATGTTTTGCAGGGATTATACTTTGTAATCAATTTATTATGTGTTTCCCTTATTATCTAATTTTATGAATTATTTTATTTTGGCCAAATTAATTTGTCTTTTCATTTATATTTAGTTGAATAAATAAAAATGCAAAACTTTTTGTTTAATTATTATTTTTATTATGTTTTATTTCGATTATACGAGGCAATAACATTTAACGATGTATAAATTGACTAATAAAAGATTATATTTAAGGACAACCAAATATACACTATTTTGGCAACGAATATTTTTAAATTTTTATTTTGATTTATTTATATTTTTCAATTCCACGTAAATAGAGATTTGGATTTTTTCTATTTCAATGAAACTATATACAAGCCAAAAAATATTACATTTAAAATTCAATGTTAAAATGAAGAATTTATCATTTTAAGACACAAATCAATGTACTCTTATGTTAAGTACAATGAGAACGGATATTTTACTCATGTTTTTACCAAACATATTTGCATAAGAGGAAATTGAATCTGTAGTAGTCATTCATTCCAAAATCTAATCATATATTTTTTGGGTAGTTACCCGCGGGTACAATAAAACTACAAAAAAAATTATTATGGGTTACCAAATAATCTTATGGAATTATTCGGTCAAATTTATCCATACAATTACTTACTTGATATAAAACTTCCTAAAAAATAGGGATTTAAAATTATTTTATTAATATCAAAATAACTATTATTTCACACTTTTTTTTTTACAATCTAATTATATATTCAGATTCTTTTGAATAAGATTTTCGGAATGATATTATATTTATTATTATTATTAATTAGTATTTAGATTCACGTTACATTCAACGTCGTATTTTCAGAATTTTTAGTTTTTATACTTATGTTATATTTCAGATACTACTTCGGAACTTTCATAGATTTTTCACATTGTGATGAATTTAACATGGTATTGTTTTTTGTTAATTTAATTATATTTTTTAAATTCATCTAAATATGATTTTCAAAATGATATTACTTTTAACATTTTTTCATCAAAAATTTTTATTTGTGTTTTATTCAACATGATATTTTCAGAATTTTCAACTTTCACATTTATATTATATTTAACATACTACTTCGGAACCTTCGTAACTTTTCACAATGTGTTGAACTCAATAAGATATTCTTTTTGTGATTTAATTATATATTTAAATTCGTCTTAATAAGATTTTCAAGATGATATCAAATTCAATATTTTTTTTTCATAAAAAATTCAGATTCGTGTTAAACTCAATATGTACTTTTAGAATTTTTAGTGTTCACATTCATGTTACATTCAATATACTATTTTAAAATCTTCATAGCTTTTCACATCATATTGAATTTAACATGGTATTTTTTTACGATCTAACTATATATTCAGATTCGCATGAATAAAATTTTCAAAATGAAATCACGCTCATAATTTTTCATAAAAAAATTTCATTCGTATTACATTCAATACAAATTTCACGTTTGTGTTACATTCAACAGAAAATTCATCATCGTGTTGAATTCAACATAATAATAAAACATATAAGAAAATATATACAATGGATATTATTTTGAAGCCAATGACTATTTGATCATAAATTTGTAATCAAATTAAGCAAACGATATATCAAAAAAAATTATCGCTATTTTAAGAACTTTTGTTGCTCTTTACTCTCTCATTAGCACTTGGCCTCCCTGTGGTTAGGTCTACATCACGGGATAAAGTGTAATAAAGTCTAACTATAGGGGGGCGAAATAGTGACGAAAATATCACTGGGGCAAAATGCAAAACAACGTAACCTCAAGGAGTAAAGTATAATTAACCATTAATTTTAATTTGGTAATTGTCCTAATCTGAGTGTAATATATTTTATGGGTTATTTCTATGTAGTTGTTTGATTTAAGATTATGAGCAAGAACACATTTTCTTCTACAATGGCACATGGACTAAAAGTTGATTAGACACCGAGATGATATTGTGGTCAATTTCTTTTGAAAAATCGGCTTATTATCGGGGATGATGCTGAAAGCCAGTCGACAATCCATTTTGTGTGTTACATGATCTAAATGTATGAATTCAGGACATGTTTTTGAAGTGGTTGTGCCTATTCTGATTATAATAACATTTGTTTTCCATAAATGCTTTGTTCTTGCACTATATATTAATTTGTTTGTTTTTTGTCCCAGCATTATTTGATTTTGGTTGGTAAAATCAAATTTGGATTAGAGTAAAATTTAGATATTGTAATAAAATTAAGAAGTATTTGGTAATAGGGGTAGCGTATGCATTTCGCATTTTGTTGCACAATTTTTTTTTTTTTACTCTCCCCCTTTATCTATATGTTTTTTTTTTTTTTTTTGGATTTTATAGTAAGGTGTGTTCTAGACCGGTTTACGTGCATTTCGACTACAAAGTTTAATTTGTAGCGTTCATCTTTTTTCTTGATCCTAAAAATTTTAACAAATATTTAGACACAAATAAAAATATCAATATTTTAGAGAGAAATAAAAATGGTGACATTTATTTGCCTGGCGCTTGCTAAGTGTTTTTGTTCCGGAAAACTTGAAATTTAGAAATGACTTTTTTTGTACTAAACATTTTATTCTAAAATAGAACAAAAATGCCAAGTCCGGGTTTGGTTACTGTTTCTATACTCTGATTTTTGTTTCCGCTTCCAAAATTTTAAGATTAATGTAGAGAAACTTTTGTTCTCAAAATTTTGGAAGTAATTCCTGAATTCCTTAAGAAACTGAGAAATAAAAAAAAAATGTTGATTTTTATTCACTCCCACAAAACTATTTTCAATACAACCTTACCGGCCACCACTACACCATCGGATAATTTTAGGACAATAATCGTTACCAAATATGTTTTTCTTCCAAGAATAATTCAAAACCGAAACAAAATTCACATCCCTATTTATTAAGAGTAGAAACAAAAAAGCAGAAACACTAACCAAAAGCCACCTAAATAAATGGGGTCTTTAGGAACTAAGAAAAATATTTTCTTTTTTGTTACCTGAAAATTATACTAAAAACATGCGAATAGAACATATATTTGTTTATATTCATTTTTTTCTGGGGGTAGAAACACCACCACCACCATTAGGGTTGACAAATTTATTCATCGTGTCGTGTTTTGTGTTGTATCATGATTTGTCACGGACACGATAACACAAACACGACACGATAACTTATCATGTCATGACATCAAAATACGAGCATAACACGTTATATTATAGTGTCAACATGATATGATAAGTTGTCGTGTCATACAACAATACAAAAGGATAACACGACATGATAAGACGTGTCACAATTAAAATATGTTTAATCTATTACACATTATAGATTTGTTAACACCTTATTTTATTTATTTTTTATTTTTTTTATAAATGACAACAATAATTAAACACATTACACAATATAAACAACAAAATATCACATCCAACGCTAATCTAAGTAATATATATAATATAGCTTAAATTGTAATATTAGATAAAAATCTAATAATGTGGCAACCTGAAAACTCAACGAGGCATTTTTCTATTAGATCTACCAAATATGCTTTTATTCCAGGAACAATTCTGTTGGTGCATAAAATTGGTACACACCTTGAGTATGGTCCAATCGGATGACGGGTGGATCCTCCTGCTGAGGTGGAGCCGTCGGTTAGAAATTCTTCGGGTGAGTTGTGCTGGGTCCTGGGAGGACTGACCTGCTGTGTCCAGAGTCCTGCTACTTTAGGAGTGTACCTGCAGAAGGCTCAAACCGGGGTTTATCCCGGTGAAGCCCCTCTAGCGTGGTAATCAGTACTCAGAGAGAAAATGTACAAAATATGGCAAGTAAACAAATGAACTCACGCGTAATGTAAGTGTATTCCAACGTACATCGGGCTTACATAGCCCCCAATATATATAGGCGTTGGAGATGATTAGTCGGACCTAAACACTATTAATTAGTTGAAACCCCGTGTTTAGCTGATAATCTAGGGCATTTTGGGGATAATCGTTGGGCTTGGCCTTTCGGGCCCATTTGGCGAACCCCGCGGGCCTTTGTCAAACCTATGGCGGTGAGTCAGTAGAGAAAAACGAAGATATGTAGAGTCCTGGAGAAGAAATAAGGTGAAAAGGGGAGTCGGTCGAAGTGAACGACTGAGTCCTTGAAACTGACCACCAAGAGCACGGCGCAAAGCTCAGAGCAGCACATCCCTACGGGGCTTCTTACTCCTCCCTGGGTGCAAATAAGATTCCAAGTAGGAGCCCTAGTCAGCGTATGCTCCAGCGTGGCGTTATGGATTCCGAAATGCGTCCCTGTCACTGCGAGGGTTGACACGTGGCTGTGTCCCAAGTGTTTACTCAGAGGTGCCCAAAAATACCCTCATTAGTTGCCCCCCAGCCCTGTGCAACGAGGGAAGTAAGGCGGTCAGGGATATCAATTCCTAGCTAAAACGGGCGTCCTGAAGACTTCGGAGCGCAAAAAATACCTCTGATTGACAGTTTTTTCAAGAGTTAGTTTTTTCTTGAGGAGCTTATTCGAAATAGGCCTCCATACGATCGGGGTCCGAGGTTAGGTAGCACGGCAGGACAACCCCGAATTTTTTTTGATTTCACGGCGATAATTTTTTAAGAGTTGAAGTTTTTTAGATGAGCTAATTTGAGATAGGTTCCCATATGCCCGGGGCCCGGGGTCAGGTAGCACAGCAGGGAGGCCTCAAATTTTTTCGAATTTTAGGGTGACACACATTCACCGTGAACAAGTCTTGAACACAGACTGACCTATACCACGGAGAGAATTGAGACGAGCCCTAGGAAAGGTGGGCGTCGAACACACAAAGTATCGAGCCGTGCCCAACCACATAGTCAAATGGGTTGACCCCACCCTCGCTGGCCCCAAGAGGGACCAGCTCACCATGCTAGCCCCAAAAGGGGCCAGTTGGCGTGCATGCGTGCTTGGCACGCTTGGGTGGAGTGCATGTGCACTCGGTGCGCCTATTGACGTGTTCGTCGATTCAGGGTCAATTTTCTTATAAATAGAGAGTAGAGGCCTCATTTAAACACATTCGAGTTCTTTGGTCGTTTCTTAAGAGGTGGTTGTTTTTTTTTTATATATATTATTTTTATTGTTATTTTTGAAATGTTCTCTCACATTTCTAGTTCTAAATATTCTTCCTCCTCTAAGAGTAGCTCAGGAAGCAGTTCAGGCTCCGGCACGTCAGAGCAAGCCCTCTCTCTACCGAGGACGCCAGACGGCGCACGGGTGCCCTGAACTCGTCTTCTTCCTCCTTGGAGGTTTAGACACCATCGCCCAGGGGAAAACCCTTCCTGGCTGGCCTAGTGTCCCTGATCGGTTAACTTGACGAGAGCGAAGGAGAAGGCTCCTTGCAGGAGCCCATTTTTGTTGCCATTCCGGAGGAAGATGACCGTGTAACACAGACAATGTTTCTCCAAGCAATTCCCCTGGTGCCGTGGCCCGTCTACGGTCCAAGACCCGAGATTTTGCACTCCGTTATTCCCGTTCAGAGTCCCCTCTGGGATCTTCAGTCCAACGTAACGGAGAAGAACCTGGTGAAAGCTCGTAGCCTATACACCTTTCCCGATTATGTCATGACGATGATGCCTTATGCTGACCAAAAGGCACACCAACCACCCCTGGGCTTCATTACCATGTTCTTCCACCAGCTGACCGCCGAACTTTGCTTTCCTATTCACCCCTAGGTCCAAGCGGTCTACAAGGAGCTTAGTCTGTGTCCCTCACAACTAGCTTCGGTCAATACGAAGACAGTGATAGCAACGTACATTATCTTCAAGGCGGAGGGGGTTGAACCGAGCTTAGAACTTTTTTGTGCTCTCTTCTCTACCAAGTCTTTGTCGTCATGTATTGGGCTATGCTACGTGTCCTCCAGGTCAATATTCCTAACTGACACGGAAGCCCGCGCGCCAAAGTAGAAGCCGAGGTACTTTTACCTTGATGGTAACGACTGGGAGTTCGGCCCTGACGAGGAGGACTACCCGAATCCCATTCAGTGACACTGGGGATGCACTGGTATGGAAATTTAGGGGGTAGCTAAGGGAATGGTGCTCTAGGCACTTTGCGCTCATTGGGTTCATGTCTTGTTTTTATAGAGCGCGAGAAACTGGGCAAGAAGTTGCGTCCTGAGATCGATGCGTAGAGGGAGAGGATCCTGAGGACACCCTTAAACCAAGTAAACAAGTTGCTGAGCTCAACTCTATATGATATCTACTTCTACCGAGCTCCATCTTTGCCCCCTGCTGAGCTCTCGTCGAGGCTTGAGAACAGTAAGAATTTTTCCGGATCGTTCACTTTTCATGCCTAATGTCTGATACTCTGAGCCGTGATTTTTTGGTAGGTATGGACAACGTTGCTCTGCTGAGGAAGATTGCTGCTAAGAGAAAGACTGGAGCCACAGGGAGCACCAGTGTTAAGCAAGGACAATTCTCTCAGGGTGGTGCTCCACTTTCCTAGCCTTCGACCCCCCACCAGGGCGAAGACCGAAAAGTCCTATCCCAGAGCACAAAGGTCGGACACCAGGGCGACTTCGCAGGAGAGGGGCAAGCGCCTGGCTGGGGAGCCGACTAAGCAAGACACACAATAGGGCAAGTGTCTCTCAAAGCCAGCACTAGTTGCTCCTATCCCTCTTGAGGCTCGTCCCAATTTTTTCAGAGTCGGGAATACCGGGATGGAGGTCAACACTCGCCTGCTAGGCAACCCAGTGCTCGCACCGGGGTTCTTGAGCCGAGTGACCCCTCCGGCTGATATGAAAAAAATCGATAGTACCAGCCTTGAGCGACTTGCCGGAGACATCTACAGAGACCTAATGGGGGTAAGTGCTTTAGCTTTTCTCAATACTTATATTTTTTGCAAATCATATTGAGTTTTTGGAACATGTTCTCATCAACCCAACTTGTTTTTCTCGACCGACTACCCTTCGGTATCATTGGCTGGTAGACCAGATCTTTTTCGAATGCGGACTTCTTGCCGAGGTGAACTCTCAACGAGCCTCCCTAAAAAAAGTGACGAGGTGGAGGCCAAACTCCATACTGATCTGTCGGCCCTTCGGACGGAGAATCTTGGACTTCGGATTGATCAACAAAATCTCAATTCGTGGATTGATAAACTCGAGGCCAAGTTAGCCTCATATAAGCAATGCACTAAAGACTAGGAGCAGAAGTCTCAGGCCATCGCTGCCCAGGCTAGGGAGAAGGGCAAATCAGAGGCAGTAGAACAATGGAAGGAGGGCCCCGGGTATGAATAGCTTCAGGAGAATATGGCTAGTGACTTTCTGGAGGCTGGGAACAAAGCCACAATGAAGTCCATCCACCGCTTGTGTCTTGACTTCTCTCATTTCCATGTGGAGATGGAGTTCTCTGAGCTAGAGGACGATGCCGAGCACGAAGGCGCTGGGCAGGAAGATGCTGAGGGGGATGGTGCTATTGAGAGGGCCCCTGAAGAGGTGAGCTTGACGTTTCTTCTCTCCTCCCGGACACTCCTCATTTTGAGGGTGAAGAAGACTAATCCCTGGGTCGTTGCTTCCTCAACACTTGAGTTTTTGTAGACTTTTTACTTATTCTTTTTCCCGACATTAGGTGGACGATCCCCTCTTTTTGTAACAGGCTGATGACCCCTTCTTGTACATCTTCTGAACATATGAATGTAAATTATTTTTTGTGTACTTCTGCAAGTCTGTTCTTCTTCCTGATGTTTTTACTACGTCATTCTCCGCCTGGCATGGTTTTTTAGAGTTGTAAAATTTTGGAAAGTTGTAAAAAAAAAAAAACTTCTCTAATTAAAAACTTCAAGAGTTACTTGTTGAGTTACTCGACTTTGTCTAGGGCCTACTTTCCCAGTCTAGGACTCGAGTTGATCGTGAGAAAATCATGTCGCGAACTTAAGAGTTAGGTTTCCTAGGGCGTCTGGTCCTCGCAGTCCATAGAGATCCAACACGATGGTTGGTTTCTCGTGGCCAGTCATAGGTGAGTTCTCCCTAGTCGGGTTCATTCCTAAACCTTTTCAGGTTATCTCATTTTTAGCCCATGCAAGAGCACCTTCCCTTTTAAAACGTCAGATTTATCGTCGACTGGTGGGGAGAGGTACTTAGCTGCAGGTCCTCAGACTCGATCAATGCCCTGCCCTTAGTGGATGACCTTAGTCTCTCCCCAAGTATGGACTATTGACATCTGGAGAGAGTCTGGCTATCATCCTCGACGCTGAACCCCGAGATAAGTCTTGTGGAGAGTAATCCGTGACGTTGAGTGTGGGGAGACCATTTAGGGAGAATCACCAGCGACCTTGTGGGCCGGGATGTCGTTTGCTTGGAGGATCACGAGGCACATTGTACACAACATCTTTTTTATTTGGATAAGCAAAAACTATTACACCATACAAAACAAAAGTTATTTACAAAGGGGAATCTTCCCCACAGAAGTAGCGCTTCAGATGATCAGCGTTCCACAGGTGCTTAAGTGGCACACCATCCTATGTTTCAAGATCGTAGGTGCCTGGACGCATGATCCTGATAACCCTATATGGACCTTCCCAAGTGGGGGCTAGCTTCTCGGTGCCTTGTTCTTTGGTGGCTAGAGTGACTTTTCTGATAACAAGGTCACCGATGTCAAAGGAGCGAGGGCGGACTCGTTGGTCGTAGTATTTTGCTACCCTCTAGTGGTAGGCAGCTTGCCGAATCTGAGCCTGTTCCCTTCGCTCGTCGAGGAGGTCAAGGCTCAGCGATAACGCCACATTATTCTTGATTATCAAAGGTCTCGGTAGTTCGGATAGTTTGCACGCTCATTTCTGTGGGAATGATGGCCTCGGAGCCGAAGGCCATTGCAAAAGGTGTTTCTCCCGTTGGAGTTCTTGGAGTGGTATGTACGCCCAGAGGACAGGGTAGATGTCTTCTACGCACCATCCTTTTGACTTATCAAGTTGACGCGCCCCGTTTTTCCAAAAAGGAAAAAATAATAAATAATAAATAAGCTTAAGGAGAGGGGGCTTTTTAAAGCGTCGGTTTTCTCAAAACTTAGGCCGTTTTAAAAATAAGGAGTCGTCACCTATCATTGGGTTTAAATGGTGTGCTAGGTCACCGAATTTTTAGAAAACAACATAAAAGACCTAAGTAAAAAAATTGAATCCAAAAAAGACGGTCAAACCAAATATTTTTTTAAAGGCTCGGGGGTTGGTTAAGCTCGGGGAAGGTGTTAGGCACCCTAAGACGCCCGTCCGAAAATGGTACCTTATATCCAAGTGTTTTATTTTATTTTGAAATTATTCTCTTATTATAAATTTTTTTTGATATTTTTCACAAATAAGGTGAGACAAGTTTTTTTATTTTGGGGAATGTTCCCCCCCAGTATAACCTCTTATCGAATATTAAGGATTCGACAAGGATGGTCCCTGGGGAGAGGGGTTTATGTATGTTTTCAAGAGACTTCTTTAATTTAAATAGGCAAATTAAAATAGATGAATGAGATTTGAAAATATGAATGCAAAACTAACATCTAAATGAGTTTTATTTTTTTATGCAAAAGTGACTAAAAAAACTAAACGATTTAATTTAAATATGTCAATGCAAACTAATATGAATACGAGAATCGAATAAGGAACACTACGTGAATTAATGTGATTATGCGTGACAATGATTTAATTAAAAAAAAAAAGTGGTGCACGTGTCATTACTAGATGTGAAAAAGTAGCGTGGATTCATAAAAAAAAAAAATGTATGAAAAGTGTAAGTGGTGAAAATGTCCTAAACATGCTGTCTAAATGATACGAGAAATAAACATACTAAGTGGATGCAAAAAAATCTACTTTAAGTTTTCCTAATTAATTTAAAGAAATCCTATTTTGAAATTCCCTCAAATTCTATGGATAAAAGAATCAAGGGAGGTTCGCGAAAACAATTTAGTTGAAATTAATCTTTTCGATACTTTAAAAAAAAATCCCACGAAAAATTTACCGAGGGAAGAGATTTCCTAAAACCATTCGTTTCTAAATTCCACTCGAGTCGGGGAATGGAAACGAGGTCATGAAAAACTCTCTCACGATTTAGTCGGATTCACTTTAAGATTCGCAAGGATTAATTTCCACAAATAAAAGATTTTATTATTATTATTATTATTATTATTATTATTATTATTTCATTTTATTTTTATTTTTTGTTTTTTGTTTTTTAGGGTTTTGATAACAAGAATAAAAATAAATGAAGAAAATACAAATAAATAAATAATGAAAACATCATTCACTTAACGATCAGGGGTTAGGTTTAAGCACGAGAAACCCACCCCGATGTTTTCATCGGATCATCGGACGACCTTTTTTTTTTTTTTTTTTTTTTTTGGTGTTTATGAATTTATAAACAAAACAAAGCAAAATAAAATAAATAATGAAAACGTCCTTCACCTAACGATCGGAAGTTAAGTTTAAGCATGAGAAACCCACCCCGACACTTTCATCAGATCATCGGACGACAATGCATAAATAAATAAATAAAACTTGCAAAAATTTAAATTGCAAAAAGAATAAAATAAACTGAAAGAAGAATTAAAAATTAGAAAAACATACCTGTTCTAGACCAAGAATCTCGATACCCATATTTTTCTCTCTCACAGACGGCTTCTCGAAAGGGTTTTGAGAATCACTCTTCTAAAGGGGGTGACTCCTCTCAATTTTTGAGTGAATAAAGTGGGGGAGAAAAAGGGTCCTATTTATAAGAGAAGATCGGGCGTGAAAAACACTTTAGGAAACCCTAAAAGTAGGTTTGGCCACCAAAGCCCAGTCCAAGTTGGACTAGGAAAGGGTAAAATCGTAAATAAATGACAAAAATGAGAGCTCTAGGGTTGCGGGTGCGTGTAAAACACGCGCCCCTACCGCCGCCTTACCAAGTTTCGTCACGTGGCAGTAAATTTATTTTATTTTATTTTTTACTTGTATTAGCCGACAGGGGTGGGACCCCTTCCACCCCTTTTTTCCTTTCTCTCTCTCTTTCTATGGCACTATAGGCGGTGGGCAGGCGGCCCCACCTGTCTTCCCCCCTCTCTCTCTCTCTTTTCTCTTCTCTCTTTCTCTCTCTAACGTGTGCAGACGTGGGCAGGCGGGCCCTATGCCTGTTTTTTTTCTCTCTCTCTCTCTCTCTTTTATTCTTTTATCTTCTCTCTCTCTCTCTCTCTCTTCTCTCTTTCCCCTTCTCTCTTCTCTCTCTCTCAAGTTTTGGACCCAAAGAGGTCCCACTCTTTTTCTTTTTTTTTTTTTCATTTTACTCCCTATTTTCTCATTCTTTCAATTTCAATCCCATTTTTTCTTCTTCCAATTTCACACCCCTTTCCTTATTTCATTTTCCTTTTTTTTTTTTTTTGGAATAAATGAAATTTAGTTATAAAATGAAGCATAATTATTTTTATTATTTTTTTGCGGGACGGTCAAAATGTCATGTCTACAACTGCCCCTCTTTGTCATGCGAGTTCCACTTGCTTGACAAAGATAAAAGATCACGTCATTTTGATCGTTCAATTTTTTCAAAAAATGAATTTTTGGCAATAGAACAAGTAAAATAACTTATGACGATACTCATGACGAACAAGTATCCATTTAGAGGATCGTTCAGAGTGATAAAAGAATGTCTCATGACAATACTAATGGCGAACAATTGTCCTTTTAGAGGGTCGTTTAGAGTGATAAAATAAAAGAGAGAGACTCATGACGATACTCATGATGAACAATTGTCCGTTTAAAGGATCGTTTAGAGTGATGGAAAAAAAGAGACTCATGACGATACTCATGACGAACAATTATTCGTTTAGAGGATCATTTAGAGTAAATAAAGAATGACTCATGACGATACTCATGATGAACAGTTGTCCATTTAGAGGATCGTTTAGAATAATGAAAAAAGAGACTCATGGCGATATTCATGATGAACAATTGTCCGTTTGGAGGATCGTTTAGAGTAATCTAAAAATAACTCAAGCCCCAAACCACTTGGCTGGGGACAAAAGAAAGTCCAAAGATATAAAATATGCCCCAACTTGTGGTTGGGCAAAATATGAGAGAGCAAAGATATAAAACGTGCCACAGCCTTTGGCTGAGGCCGCTCTCGAATGACTGAACCTTTACAGGTTGCATGCGTACCTTAGTATTACGCCGAGGATCAGGTTTAATGTAGTTCACTGGACACCCCTTTCAGGGAAAAACACATACCTGAATACTCATTTAGAGTTTCTGAGTTTTCAGCAATAAGAGTCTCCAACTCAAGTCGGAAGGTAAGAAGTCCTAGTGATAGGGAAATCCATACTTCCAGTCCTTTTGAGATCCCTATAACTGGACAAACATAAAAATTTAGTCTGAAAAACTTGTTACCTTTGATGACTCGCAATTCCGTTCCCCCCTTTCGGCCGTAATCGCTTCGGCTTATGGTATTTGGACGGGGCGAAATCGAGATATTCTTCCATTTGATTTTAGAAGCTTCTCTTTCCAACTTAAGGCCCAACATGCCTCGGGGTGATTCAATGAGACTTTTTTTTTTTTTTTTTACTTCCGATATTTCACTTTTCAACTCAAGGGAGGGTCTAACATGCTTCATCAAGGTCTCTTTAGTTTGCTCGACTGGATTCTTGTCTTTTCAAATTTCTAGGTAATTCGATTCTTGGGGTTTTAATACTCCTGCTTACTCTGTGTTTTCTCAAGTCTTACAAAACTGATTTAATCCAAAAAAATAGACAAATGTCAAAAATTACTAAAACGAGTACCTTCAATGCCCGATATGATTTTCTACGAGATCTTGAGTCGGATTGCAGTGGATTACAGTTCCAATACATTTTCAGACCACGACCAATGTTTCTTTTCACAAATTCTGATTCCATTCAAATCCATCAAGTTTTGATCCCGAAAAACGTTGTTTGCTTGCCAATTTGGACTGAGGCGGAAAACTTGAACAATTAATCTATCTTCTTTCTTTTCTCTTCAAATCTCTTCCACATTTGCAGCAGCGCTTCTTGCTCGGTTACCCCACTTTTTTTCCTTTACTATTATTTTTTTTTCTTTTCTTTTTCCTTTTTTTTTTTGTTTTTTTAGATGATCGAACTGACAATGGTTTAGGGGTAGCCGAGCTTATCAACGAACTTGATCTTCTTTGCAAATTGAGACATTCTTGCAACATTTAAGAGTTTTTTCATTGGGATAATTGATCTGGGGTGATTGTGTTCTCTTTTCACCATTGGGTAATTCAAATAACAAGCGAACCAGGATATTTACACCCAGTTTTATCAATCACTACAGGGCCATCGGAGACGGTCTGATCAGCTTGCAGCAACATATCAAAGTATCGCTAGGGCAATGGAAGCCAATCTTGATTTTTCTAATCTTCTGATACTCTGGATTTGGTCAGTGGGCCTTTTGGATCTTACCACCGTTTGGCTGAACAGAACCTTTCTTTATTGCAATTCTCATTGGATCGTGGTCTAACTCTGTATTGAAATCATATATTTGCATTCTTGTTCAGTTACATCACATACAACATATGCAGACGATTTTGGGTACTTGAAATAGTAAGATTCAAACATTAAACCACAGTTTTGGATAAACAGTATTACATTATTGAAATTTAAAAAGCCATTACAGAGCAAATCATTTTCCATTCAAAAGACCAATGGGAATGGAAAGGTGAGTACGTGAAGATTTTCCTATTTTATCAAAAACACCTAGCAAATTGAAAGTAAACCAAAAAACCCAGTTTTGCAGCCTTTAGATTTTTCAAATCGAGCCTCAGTAAATGACTCGCTCCCATCTCTACCAATATTTTGGTAAAGATTGACTTCCTCACTCCTTGAAGGTGCATGCTCAGGTAGCGGATTCTGCTGACAGTTTGGTGAACCAGTCTCAGGTTTTTTAGGAAACGTGATGGCTCTTGTTCGTATGAACTCCTGAATCTTGTCTTTTAGCTGAAAGTACTGCTCGATCGCATGTCCTTTGGTTCTCAAGTGGTATTCACAAAAAGTATTTGAAGAAACTGTTTTACTCCCAGGTTTAACTTCGTATGATAGAAGGGGTGTCAGCATTCCCTGTTTCAAACAACTCCGGTAAAACTCGGTGATTGAGACCGGAATGTCTAGCAGCTCCTTGTCATCGTTCCGGAAGTTTTCCCCAGTAGCACGAGGTAGAGAGCCTTGGTGGTATTGGGTTCTTGGCTTTAAGGTGTGGTTAGGAATATGAGGTGGTAGATTTTGGTTTGGCTGATATGAGGGTGTTTGGTAGGCTTGGGGATAATATTAGGGAGTGTGATTTTGGTAAGGTGGAGGTGCGTTTTGGTAGTAGCGGGGATAGCTTTGGGAATAGGGTTGGTTCCGAGGGTAATATTGGCTTTGGCCATTTTGAGGGGAATAATTGTGATATTGGTTGTTCTGGTTCGAGTAGTTTTGGGGATAGGAAGCTTGAGGATTGTTTTGGTGGAGGGTTTGTTGGGGGAAAACAATGACAACTACCTTATCTTCTCTTTTCTTTGGCTGGGCTAACCTCTTTGTCGGGTTAGGTAAGGCCCCTTCAATCTTTCCATTCTTTATTCCTTCTTCTGTTACCTCGGCTTGCTTGATTGCATCACCGAAGAAAGTCACTGTTATGCTCGATAGATCTTGATAGAACGGTGGCATCTGGATTGACTTGAATATCTCTAACTGAGCCTCATCACTCAGCCTAGGGATAACTTTGGCAGCTTCTTCCTTCCAGAGGGCAGTATACCTTCGGAAGCTTTTATATTTTCTCTTCAGTATCTAATAGAGGGTATTACGATTTGGCACAACATCTTTATTGTATACATACTATTCATAGAAGGCCTCTACCAGATTCTCGAATGTCTTAATCTGCGCCAGGTCTAAGGTCATGTACCAGTTGAGAGTCGGTCCTTTCAATGATCGTCGGAACATCTTCAGACAAAGGTCTTTGTTCAGAGCATGAACCCCCAACTCCTCCTTGTAGATACTGACATGCCATTCTGGGAGGCCAGTACCGTCATACTTCGTGAACTCCGGAACTACAAAGTTTTCTGGATACACCACCCGAGGTGGTGCTGACAACTCCTTGTACGTCGCTTTTTTGGATGGCCTCTCCCTTTTTAGTTCTTCTATGGTTTTCTCCAATTCTTCCATTTTCAGAACCCAGGCTGGAGGGGGTCCATCTTCGTTTCTGTTTGCAGTTTCAATGGCTGGGGCTGGTCGATTAGCATTCGGATCATTCGACGGAGTAACGACCCTCTCTAAGTGGATAAAGATCTAGGCTGTGGGAGGGTCCGAGGGGTCTATAGTAGACTGATCCCGCGAAATTTGGGCCGACATGGTTCGGATTCGACATGGAGTTCTCTATCTCAGTGCTTGGAGGGCTTCCATTTGGTGATTCAGTCATGGGAGTTCCACTAAACGGGAGAACAGGCGCTTCCTGAGGTCGGCTAAGTTCGTTGATCGTTTTCCTCAGCATATCAATGGTTTCCGGTATACGAGCCATCTGGGTCACACAGGGAGATTCGGGATTACTTTTTGATGTCATCCTTGAGTGAGTCTGGGCCCGATTGCGAGTAAAGGCCGGACTTCGGATGGGGAAAATCTGAATTATTTTTTTGGGACCAATTTTCCTGTCTCATCCTGTTCTGTTCTACAACAAGCCTAATTATTAGTCCATGTGGGTCTTAGGTATCCTTAAAATCCATTCGAGTTCGAAGTTTTCAATTCCGATAATGACCGATCAAAATAGATAAATATTTGTGAAAATTCTTTCGTTACTTAGTCAGTATTGGAAACTTTGAACTTGTTTGGTTTTTAAGGATTCCTAAGACAACATCAATCCATCAAGTATGAAACACCCCCGTCTTGTATCATAGAATCCCAAGGGAATAATATGGATACAAGACAACCGTACAGGTGTCAGAGGGTTTATACCAACATAAGAGCCCGAGAGAGAAAAAAGAAAGGAAAAGAAATAAACATCACAACTTATTTACAAAAAATAGAAAGAAAAGATAACAAAATAAAATATAACATTCAGACATGGAATATTTGGACATATTAGGCTCGACCCTCTAAATGTATCCCCAGTGGAGTCGCCAGCTGACATGCCCCGTTTTTCCAAAAAGGAAAAAATAATAAATAATAAATAACCTTAAGGATATGGGGCTTTTTAAAGCGTCGGTTTTCTCAAAAGATATACTTAGGCCGTTTTAAAAATAAGGAGTCGCCATTTAGTATTGGGTTTAAATAGTGTGCTAGGTCACCGAATTTTTAGAAAACAATTTAAAAGGCCTACGTAAAAAAATTGACTCCAAAAAACACAATCAAACCAAAGATTCATTTAAAGGCTCGAGGGTCGATTACACTTGGGGAAGGTGTTAGGCACCCCAAGACGCCCGTCCGAAAATGGTACCTTTTATCCAATTAAGTCCAATTAGTTTAGTCTGAGTGTTTTATTTTATTTTGAAATCATTCCCTTCTTATAATTTTTTTTTGGTATTTTTCACAAATAAGGTGAGACAAGTTTTTGAATTTTTGGGAATGTTTCCCCCGGTATAACCTCTTATCGAATATTAAGGATTCAACAAGGATGGTCCTCCGGGGGGGGGGCTATGTATGTTTTTGAGAGATTTCTTTAATTTAAATAAGCAAACTAAAATAGATGAATGAGATTTAAAAATATGAATGCAAAACTAACATCTAAATGAGTTTTATTTTTTATGCAAAAGTGACTAAAAAAACTAAAAGATTTAATTTAAATATGTCAATGCAAACTAATATGAATACGGGAATCGAATAACGAATACTACGTGAATTAATGTGATTATGCATGAAAATGATTTAATTAAAAAAAGAAAAAGAAAAAGTGGTGCACGTGTCATGACTAAATGTGAAAAAGTAGCGTGGATTCGTAAAAAAACAAAATATGTATGAAAAGTGTAAGTGTCCTAAACATGTCATCTAAATGATACGAGAAATAAACATGCTAAGTGGTTGTAAAAAAAATCTACTTTGAGTTTACCTGATTAATTTAAAGAAATTCCATTTTGAAATTCCCTCAAATTCTATGGATAAGAGAATCAAGGGAGGTTCGCGGAAACAATTTAGTTGAAATTAATTTTTTCGATACTTTAAAAGAAATTCCACGAAAAATTTACCGAGAGAATAGATTTTCTAAAACCATTCGTTTCTAAATTCCACTTGAGTCGGGGAATGGAAACAAGGTCACGTAAAACTCTCCCACGATTTATCAAATTGTCGGATTCACTTTAAGGTTCGCAAGGATTAATTTCCACAAATAAAAGATTTTATTATTATTATTATTATTATTATTATTATTATTATTATTATTTACTTTGTTTTTTAGGGTTTTGATAACAATAATAAAAATAAATAAAGAAAATACAGAAAAATAAACAATGAAAACATTATTTACCTAACGATCAGGGGTTGGGTTTAAGCACGAGAAACTCACCCCGATGTTTTCATTGGATCATCGAACGATTTTTTTTTTTTTTGTGTGTGTGTGTGTTTATGAATTTATAAATAAAACAAAACAAAACAAAATAAATAATAAAAATGTCATTTACCTAACGATCGGGGGTTAAGTATAAGCATGAGAAACCTACTCCGACGCTTTCATCGGATCATTGGACGACAATGCATAAATAAATAAATAAATAAAATTCGCAGAAATTTAAATTGCAAAAAGAATAAAATAAACTGAAAGAAGAATTAAAAATTAGAAAAACATACCTGTTATAGGCCAAGAATCTCGATACCCGTATTTTCCTCTCTCGCAGACGGCTTCCCAAAAGGGATTTGAGAATCACTCTTCTAAAGGGGGTGACTCCTCTTAATTTTTGAATGAATAAAGTGGGAGGAGAAGGGTCCTATTTATAGGAGAAGATCGGGCATGAAAAACACTTTAGGAAACCCTAAAAGTAGGTCTGGCCACCAAAGCCCAGTCCAAGTTGGACTAGGAAAGGGTAAAATCGTAAATAAATGACAAAAAATAGAGCTCTAGGGTTGCAGGCGCGTGTAAAACACGCGCCCCTACCTCCACCTTACCAGGTTTCGCCACATGGCAGTAATTTTTTTTTTTTTTTTTACCTGTATGCGCCGACAGGGGTGGGACCCCCGCCACCCCTCTCTCTTCTTTCTCTCTCTGACACTGTAGGCGGTGGGAAGACGGCCCCACCTGTTCCCTCCCCCCCCCTCTCTCTCTTTTATCTTTTCTCTTTCTCTCTCTGGCGTGTACAGACATGCAGGCGGTCGCTACGCCTGTCTTTCCCTCTCTATCTTTTCTTCTCTTCTCTTCTCTTTCTCTCATCGATCTCTCTCTCTCTCTCTCTCTCACTCAAGTTTTGGAGCCAAAGGGGTCCTACTCCTTTTTTTTTTTTTTTTTTGCATTTCACTCCCTATTTTCTCATTCTTTTAATTTCAATCCATTTTTTCTTCTTCCAATTTCACACCCCTTTCCTTATTTCATTCCCCCCCCCCCCCCCCCCCCCCTTTTTTTTTTGGAACAAATGAAATAAAACAAATTTAGCTATAAAATGAAACTTAATTATTTTTATTATTTTTTTGCGGGACGGTCAAAATGTAGTGTTTACACAAGTCTTGTTTTCAACCCGTGTAAGAGGGTCCTGTTTGTAACCTCCACTAGGCCATTTGATTGAGGGTGGCCAAGGGAGGCAAAGTTCACCCTGATCCCTAGCTCTACACAAAAGGTGATAAAGAGGGAGTTGTCGAACTGGGTACTAATGTCGGACACAATTGCTCTTGGGACCCCAAACTGGCACACTATGCTCTTCCACGTAAAGTCACGAATTTTTTCCTTGGTGATTTGCGCCAGTGGCTCAGCCTCGACCCACTTTTTGAAATAATCGATGGTGACGATCAGGAACTTCCTCTGCCTGATCTCTTGGGAGAAGGGCCCGAGCAGGTCAATGCCCCACTGAGCAAAGGGTCATTAGCTTGTCATTGGAACCAGTATGGTGGGAGGAGCGTGAGGGTATGGGGAAAATCTTTGACACTTATCGCATTTCTTAACGAATTACATGGCATCCTCATGCTTTTTGGGCCAGAAATACCCTTGGCATAGTAGTTTTGCTGCGAGGGACCTGTCCCCCAAGTGGTTACCGCACAATCCTTCGTGAGTCTCGCTTAGGACAAACTTGGCTTCTTCAGGACGAAGACATCTGGAATAGGGGCCTGAAAATGAATTCCGTTAAAGAACTTCATTAATGAGAGTGTACCTTGTTACCCAGTAACATACCCTTCTGGCCTCCGTCTGATCTCTTGGGAGAGTACCTCGCTCTAGGTACTGCTTGATTGGGTCCATCCAAGTTGACAGATCAGTGAGTTCACAGATTTTGGCCACAGGATTTGAGGCTGTAATGCTTGGGGTGCCAAGGTATTCTACATGGATGCTCTTCTTTAGAGTCCACTCGACCGTCGAGGCTAGATTCGCTAGGGCGTTAGCATGCCTGTTCTCTTCGTGCTGGATTTGAGACACTTGGATTTTTTCAAAATTTGTAATAAGTTCTCTAACCCTTTCCAAGTATGCCAACATACTCGGATCCTTTACTATGTAGCTTCCGTTCACCTGGTTGACCACGAGTTGCGAGTCACAAAAAACCATGAGAGTTTGCACATTGAATTCCCTTGCCAAGCGGAGACCAACGAGCAAGGCTTCGTGCTCAGCTTTATTGTTTATAGCCCTGAACCCGAGTCGGAGAGTGTATTCAACAACATCTTTATCAAGGGCTACCAGAATCATTCCCACTCCACACCTGCTTACATTAGATAATCTATCTGTGAAGAGCTGCCAGGCTGTCGGGTCGAAGTCGCATGGGCTGCAAAAGGTACCCGGGTCTCCCGGAGATGAAGGCCTCTAATGAATTACTTTTGGATCCTACTCTTTTGGGAAGGTGAGTTCTGTGATGAAATCTGCGAGGACTTAGTCTCTGATGGCCGTTCTCAGTCGATATTTAATATGGAACTGTCCCAACTCAAAACTGTACTTCATCAGCCTTCTTGAGACATCAGGAGAATGCAGGATCTGCTTCAGAGGTTGGTCAGTCAAAACCACAATGGTGTGCGCCTGGAAATATTGCTAGAGTTTTCTGGAGGTGATTAGTAGGGCATAGGCCAACTTTTCGAATTTCGAGTATCTGGTATCAGTATCCAAGAGGACCCTGCTGGAGTAGTACACCGGGTTCTGAACACCATTTTTATCTCTCACCAGGGCTGCACTTACCGCGGTTGAGGAAGCAGAAACGTACAAGAACAACTTCTCCTCCACCTTGGGAGTATGGAGTAGGAGAGCTGAGGAGAAGTAACGTTTTAGATCACAAAATGCAGTTTCACACTCACTTGTCTAGTTAAAGTCTTTATTCCCACAAAGCAGCTTAAAAAAGGGTAAACACCACTCTGAAGACTTAGAGATTAAACGGTTCAGGGCTGCAAGCCTGCCGGTCAATATTTGGATCTTCTTCTTTGAGCGGGGCGAGGACATGCCGAGTATAGTAGTGATTTGGTCAGGGTTGGTATCAATTAAGCGTTAAGAGACCATATAACCAAGGAACTTCCCTGCAGAGACGCTAAAGATACACTTGGTGAGGTTGAGCTTCATCTGGTGTGTTGGCCCAGTAGAATACCCAAGAGGGGGGGTGAATTGGATAATTAAAAAATAATCAAAATATAACTTGAATAAATCAAATAATTAATTTTATTTCTAAATTAATTATTATCTTTATATCACAGCAGAATAAATCAATTAACTAGGTGCATACTCAAACAAAAAAAAATAACAAAGTTATAATGCAGCACACCAAGATATATCCTGGTTCACTAAGCTACCCTTGGCTAGTCCAGTCCTCCGAGCTCCACGGAGAGTCGCACCCACTAATTCTCAAGATCTCTTTAAAGGTAGGAACCAAATTCATATACTAATTCTTTTACATGCTCAGAATCAACCTTTACAATTTCATTTTCAAAGGCTAAGGAATAACCTCTACTTTTTACAGGTTAAAGAATAACCTAATTATTTTTAACACTTAGGCTCAAGAATCAAAACTTCACCAAAACACTCCAAATATCCTTTTACCCGGTAAGGATTGAACCGTTACAAAATCACTCACAAAACGCAATTCTTATCCAGGAAGAATCACTACCTCAATCTCTTTATAGGAAGAGACTGAAACCCTACTACCTTTGATTAAATATCCCCAATGATATTTAACCCGTCACAACTCACCAATACAAAAATTGATAAGTAAATCTCACTCGGAGTTTCTACCACCCCAGATAAATAATAACTCAATTAATATCTCAATTAGTGATAGAAAAATGTGAGATACAAAAATATAATTTTAACAAGATATGGGTAGCAAATTGGAGCACGTAATCAGATTTAAGAAATTGTTTGTAAAAATATTTTCTTCAAAAATCAGAAGCAATTTCTAAGATCAATTTCCAAACAATAAACAAATAATGCAATAAAATAATATAATTGGAAAGATCTCACATGGATAACACTGAAGAATAATAGATTGAACGTTGAACTGCTCAAATCGGTAACGCTTACACAATCAGCGCTTTAACTCAAGAACACCTCAATAATTGATATCACAATATGATCCCCCAAAATAAATATCAGAATGATGACTTTTAAAAAAACTTATGAACTGAATAGTTCTTGATATGATGTTTCTTCATTATAAAATCCGCAGGTCTATTTAAAGGCATATGAAACAAGCCCTATAACGGCTAGTTTCCACAAGACATGTCTTCTAAAATCACTTAAGGACCCCATATATTGATACATTTCATTTAAAGAATATTTCACTTAATAATAATTTTCAAAATATTCAATTTAGTCCCTTAAAAGATTTGATCTTAATTAATATAAATATAGAAAGAATTATATATATATATAAGTATATGGACTAAATCGTAAGATCAAAACAAATCCCTCAAACCTCTCCCATATTTTTGGCCCAAAATATTCTCTACCAAAATAGCGATATTTTAAACCCAAAATTCGCAGCTTTAAATATATGAATATCAAAGATATCTTATAATAATTACTTTTCAAATATTATGTCATTAAATGACACCCCAAGACCCCATACATCATATATAATCAAAATAGATCTTTTTCATTTAAAAATATTCTTGGAAAATCTCATTTTGGTCCTTAAACATTTTTTAAATTAAAATTCATCAAAATAGAAAGTATTAAATCACTTTAATTAAAATAACATTTAATTAAATAGACCAAATTAATAGGGATAATAAAATATATAGATCATATCTCAATTAAATACAAATCCCTAAGATATCTCACATATCTTAACCATAAATGGCTTCTGTTAGATATAAATTGGGAATCCCAAATATCTTGGAATAGTTCCATCAGTCGACTGCCTAGTCGACTGTCCAACTCAACTTGCAGCCAAACCATCACCGCAGCGAATATAGGTCGACTGCTCGGTCAACTCGCAGATTCAGAGAGTTAGTCATACTTTCACCGGTCGACTGCTCTATCGACTTGAAGATTCAGAGAGTTCAAATGTTTTCACAGGTTGACCGGTCGGTTGACTTTTCGATTCAAAGAGTTTCATTCTTACACTCTGGTCGACTGCTCAATCGACTCACCAATACTGGAACCTTTTCTAAATTTACTTTAAACTCTTTCTCTTTTACATTTTCGCCCCTTTAATTAATTTCTTTTCTCAATAAACTCCACTAACCTTCTCAAATTCCATTTTAACCATTTATAAATATTTCTTTTCAAATACACATAGGAGCAGATAAATTCTTCTTATCAAAACACACAAATAATAAAAAGATTTTATGCCGTGTGTGTTCCTAAATGGGATATTAAGAGTTGAAATTTACCTAGGTTGTTTTCCCTAATTTCTTCAAACTCTTAAATCTTCAACTTCATCATTTAGCATCCATTTAATTTGATCTTTAATATCTTTAACTACATCATTTAGTATCCATTTAATTTGATCTTCAATATCTTCAACTTCATCATTTAGCATCTATTTAATTTTATATCTTCATCACTGGAACTTTAAATCACTGAAACACTTAATTAAAACATTAGTTCCATCAAAATATTAATACTTAATTGTTCATCAAAATCTTAGGATCAACATGGTGGGTTTTCAGCGTGTGAAAACATTTTTGGAGGTGTGCCAAGTGATCGGGAGCTCGTGAGTTTTCACTAGCATATCCTCAATGTAAACCTCCATGGTTCTGTCAATCTCCTCCTTGAACATCTTGTTGCCAACCTCTGGTAGGTGGCTCCGGCGTTACGCAAGCCAAAGGGCATAACCTTGTAGCAGTATGTCCCCTTGTTCGTAATAAAAGATGTCTTGTTCTTATCAGGGGGGAACAGGGGAATTTGATTATAGTCGGCATATGCATCCAGAAAGCTCAGGAGCTTGTGACCTGCCATGGCATCAATGACAAGATCAATCCTCAGCAGATGAAAGTAGTCGTTGGGGAAGGCCTTGTTGAGGTCCTTAAAGTCAATGCAGAGTCTCCACTTACCTCCAGCTTTAGGGGCGAGCACAACATTGGACAGCTAGTCCGGAAATATCACATCTTCTACGACACCAGACTTGATCAATTTCTGTATTTCTTCTTCGATGATTTTTTGGTGTTCAAGGGGGAACTTCCTCCTCTTTTGTCTGACTGGATGATGGTTTGGGTTCGCGTGCAGCCTGTGCATGGCCACCTTTGGATTAATTCCGGGGAGCTCATCATTGGACCAAGCGAATACATCGACATTCTGTCGTAGTAGCTTTGTGAGCTCAGCTCGTTGTCCGGGGGTGAGCTTGGCTCCTACCCTGATAGTTTCCTCTTTAAGAGTTGGGTGAATTAAAACTTCAACCAAGTCTTCATGTGGGTGGGGGCCTGGCTCCTCATCTCTGGGGTCATCAATTGGTACTAGGACTTCTTCAACATCTAGGGTCATGAGCTTAGGAGTTTCCAGCTCAGACCCTTGGGGGTCAGGCCCCACCACCGGTTGCTATTTCTTTTGTTCTAGTGCCCTCTGAGCATAGGCGCGTGATGTCTCTTGGTCACCTCTAGCCTTTCCGATCCTCTGATTAGTGGAAAATTTCATGACTTGATGGTACGGAGAGCAAACGACCTTGAATGCTGAGATGGTCGGTCTCTCCATGATAGTGTTATAAGGTGACCGTCTGTCTATAATTAAGAACCTTGCCCATATCGTCACGGACTTTAGACTTGTCCCAATCGTGACAAGAAAGGAGACCCATTCGAGAGAACTGACCACCTCCCCCCCAAAACCAACTAGGGGAGACCTAGTAGGTTATAGGGTATCGGCCTCTATCCCTAGCTTGTCAAAGGCCCATTTAAAGATTATGTTAGCTAAACTCCCTTTGTCGACCAAGATGTGCCCCATCCTGAAATAATTGACCACGGCAGTAATGACTAAGGCGTCCTCGTGGGGTGTATGTACCCCCCGTAGGTCGGCCTCACTGAAGGAGATAACTTTGTATGTGATAGCATCTACGATGCTTACTTCATATATGTCTTCATCAGTTTTTCGTTTGGCCTTTCGCTTATACTTCTTTCTAGAAGATAATGTTTCTCCCCTAGAGCTAAGTTTATCGTGGATAACGTTGATCTCTCCATCCACGCGTTGCTAATCATCCCCAGCCTCTGCCCTCTGGGGCGGTGGACAGGTGTGGTCCCCCCATTTCCTCTGAGCTTGAGGCTCTACCGGAGGTTCTTCTTCGGCAGGCGCTCTTGATTCCCCCTCCGGACGTAATTCCCCAGATAACCTCTTCGGATGAGGGCTTAAATTTCCTATTTTAGCTAGAAATAATCCTCAGTAGAGTGCCCCCAGTCTCAATAAAATGCACAGTACTTGGTTGTTGCCCTTCCGAGCGGCTTCCCTCTCGGGGGAGGCAGAAAAGTGAAGAAATCCCTCATTGAATTCTCCTTAAATATGACAGCTACTGAGGCCATAAGTGGGGTGAACCCCTGTTGGCGACGTTCTAGAAGAGGAAGCGGTCTCCTTTCCTTGGGTAGGGGTCTTAATCTTCCTTCTGCCTGTAACCTTCTTGAGCCTGGGGTTTGATTTGAAACTCTATTCATTGCTTTCCTTGGCTGGTTTGCCTCTTTCCGCTCTCTCCTGGTGGTAGCACGGAGGTTAGCACCATGGAATTTAGTTCCACGGTCTAGATTTTGATCGAGTGTGAGAGTAGAGTTAGAGCAGAGATCGTAGGATAATCTTTGATGTCGGAGCCCTTCAATAAAGGCATTTAGCGTAACAGCATTAGGAAGATCATCGCACAAATTTGCTTCTCGATTAAAACGCTCAACGTAATTACCCAAAGATTCAGTAGGCTATTTTTGAAGAGTGAGGATATGAGCCACAGTCTTTGGCCTCCGCCGGGAACGGCTAAAATGAGCCAGGAAAAATTGCTTGAGTTCTCTGAATATGGAGATGGACGCTAGCCTCAAATACTGGAATCACGATCTTGCAGCACCTATAAGGGTGATAGGAAATGCTCTGTACCTCAAAGCTATAAAGGTCACCTGCATGTCCATATGAGACTTGAACATAGAAAGATGGTCAACGGGATCTGAAGTCCCATCATACGAGCTCATATGGGGTTCGGTGAAGTGTCTCGACGTTACTTCTTCCAGAACCTCATCCACAAAAAGAGAATTCACCTCCGGAATAACACCCGGTCCAACCCGGCCTCCTTGCACCTCTTAGAGATAGGCTTCCATGTTGGCCAGATGGCACTCCACAGCCTTCCATGCTCAAGGCTCTCCCTGGATCTGACTGTTCGTAGCTCGGGCAATAGGGTGATGAGAGGGAGGTGAGTAAGAGTCAACTTCACGATCACGCTGACCTCTATGATCAGACCTGGCAGACCGATGAAGAGCACGACCATTAGGGGACACCGATATATCCCTTGGCATAAATTTACGTGAAAAAGGAGGTGGAGATCTTGGCAATACAGGGGGGCCCTCTCCTGTCCTGCAAACTCAAGGTTGCGAGGCGGAGGGCGACCCTC
This sequence comes from Eucommia ulmoides, assembly GCA_016647705.1. Taxonomy (NCBI): domain Eukaryota; kingdom Viridiplantae; phylum Streptophyta; class Magnoliopsida; order Garryales; family Eucommiaceae; genus Eucommia; species Eucommia ulmoides. The sequence continues at coordinate 42,704,743 of CM028338.1, read as the reverse complement.
GGGCTCCTGCCCATTCGGAGTGTCCATGAAAACATCGCGGTCTTGAGGCGGCTCTTCAAGCATTGTGGGCTGGAGGGCTGGTCCACCTTGAACAGCGAGTGGTGGCAAGTACGTGAGGAGTTGTTGTATACTTAACTTGAACTCTTGCATTTGGCGTTCAAGGAGATCAACCCAAGATGAGTCCATAGCTCCTGAGGTCTGTCCCGCAATCCCAAGTGACAGAGTGTATGGTCCTGCCTGACCATGGGGGGGCAGTGATCCTCATTGGTGGGAGCTGAAAGGTATGTGCTTGAATTTTTTGATATATCTTCTCGTTCTTCTATTTTGTGTCTATCTAACTGGACCTCGTAGTCACTCAAGCACAACTAATCCGAGAGCAATGATCAGGGGAAGACTTTTTGCTCGATTCCCATAGACGGCGCCAAACTATTGGCACATAAAACTTGTACACACCTTGAGAATGGTCCAGTCGGATGACAGGTGAGTCCTCTTACTGAGATGGAGTCATCGGTTGGAAATTCTTCGGGTGAGCTGTGCTAGGTCCTAGGAGGATTGACCTGCTGTGTCCAGAGTCCTACTCCTTAGGGAGTGTACCTGCAGAAGGCTCAGATCGGGGTTTATCTCGATGAAGCCCCTCCAGCGTAGTAATTAGTGCTCAGAGAGAAAAGGTACAAAATATGGCAAGTAAACAAATGAACTGGCGCGTAATGTAAGTGTATTCCAATGTACCTCAAGCTTATATAGTGTAAGACCTCAATCGTAGCATGTACCTCATTTCAGTGGTATTTTAGAGTAATTGTGAAAATTCGGGGTGAAACTAGGACAATTAAAAATTCAAATAAAAAAAGTCTAGGGGTCAAATTGAAAATATAGAAACAGTAAATCCCAATTTAGAAAGGTAAATTGATATTTAACTTAAAATTAAAACTTTTAGGGGTGCAATTGCAATTTAAGAAAAATCTTAAAAGTGGATTTAAACTAAAATAAAGATTTTAAGAAATTAAGGGGAGGAAAGGGTAATTTCACCAAAGATTTATATATATGAGATCGGGAGCCACCGGTCGGAAGCTGTGCATGAACGGTGACGTGGCGGGAGGAGGTTAACGCTTAGTCCACTATCTACATGCATATAAATGCTCATTTATGCATGTAATGATCACAAAAAACAGATCTCAAACTAGGAACCTCAAACTGGAGAGGGAAGAGAGAGAAAGCAAAGAGAGAGAGAGAGGTCCGCCGGCGGTAAGGGTGCAGTCCGGCGTGGGTGGTGGTTGTCCGTTCGGTCTGTTTTGTATGTGTTTGTGTACGTTGGGTGTGCGTGGGTGTTCAATTATGCGAATGAGGGTGTGCGTTATTGTTCACCAACGGTTGGGGGGTGCTCTATTCAGTTACAGCGTTTCGGTGTGGGTTATCGGCGGGGATGGTGGTCGGGTGGTGTGGCGCTGCCGTGGGTATGTGTTGTGGGAGGGCAGTGGGGGTTGCTGCTCGTCGTCCGGTGCCGGCGCATGTATATGTTTGTGTTGCCAGCAGTTTCGACGCAGGCGTATGGGTGATTTCCTCCTTCGGAGTGTGTGTGTGTGTGTGTGTGTGTGTGTGTGTGTGTTGTCAGGTGTACCGGTGTGTGTGTACGTGTGTTGTTCGACCGGTGGTGTTACCGTGCACGAGGTGTGTGTATGGATAAGATGGACGGAGTTGGGAAGAGAAAGAGGGAGACGTCGCCCGGGAAATACAAACAGGAAAAATAGAAACGGGGAAGAAAGAGGAAAAAAAAAAAAGGAAAAAAGAAAGAAAAAAGAAAGAAAAAAAAAGAAGAAGAAGAAAAAAAGAAGAAGAGAAATTACAAAAACAACCCCAAAAGAAAATTCAAAATTCATCCCGTGGCCCGTGCACGTTTAGAAACAGGTAACATTTTTATCGGATACTATTATCGATCAAATTAAATTGTTGAGCATTAAGATTTTTTGCACTCGTAATAGTAATTGTCGTGATCGTAATAACATTTTTTTAGGATCGCTAATTTTAATAAACTGGTACAGTAAACTTAACAGAGCGAAATTAAACGAATAATAATTTCTGTAATAAAATGTGGGGAATGGGGAAAGTATGGGGAATTAGGACCTGCATTCATCTAATTAGGTTATTTTAAATACGATATTAATTTAGGTCCTGTTACTATTAGGTTTGCAGGCACCGGAGTTTCGGTAGGAAGTAGTCAGTAAAAGCTTCTGGGAACGGATCACGAGGTGAGTGTACTGTCTTTTTGTCAAATTATATTTTTTATATAAAATGGCTGTATTGGGACTGAATGACTCATAAAACGATATGGATCAAGTAGGACTTAGGATGAGTGAGTAAAAATGAATTTTTCGTAAGATTACAATAATTTTCGAAAGGAAATTAAGAATGATTTTCATTGGATTCAGTAGTTTAAAAAGAGGGTGGAAAAATGGTTTCGGTGAAAATCAGACGTTTTTTTTTTTAGTAAAAGAAATATATGATTTTGGATTAAAAATCAGTTTTGGAAATAGAGAGTGATGGTTGAGATTTGACGACATTGATTAGATGATAATATTGGTTTGTAAATTGATGATAACGTTATTAATTTGACAATGTTATGAAATTTATCTGCTTCGGCAGAGTGATGTGATCCGCATCGGCGGAGTGATGTTATCCGCTTCGGCGGAGTGATGTTATCTGTTTCGGCAGAGTGATGTTAGATGTTTATACTGCGCAGTGATTATCCGCTTCGGCGGAGTGATAGGTGTTCGTAGGAAGGCATATCCTACGGATGGTACGGTACCGTTGCAAACTCCCGATCGTGAGGTTAAAACGATCACTAGGGCTGGCCAGCGTGTGTGTGTATTTGGAAAGATGTTTTGAGATGTGGTAATTTGCTTATACTGTGGGATTTATTATTTATATGGTGAATGGCATGATTCTTATACTAAATGATTTTTCATGGAACTTATATGTAGCGCTTTATTCTCACTACTAATATTATGAAAACCTTTGCGAGCTACGTAATGTCTACCTATTTAAGCTTGATCCATTTAGACGTTGCAGAATAAACTGTTATTACTATAAAAATGTTTTACTAAGAAGGCAGTACACTCGCAGGTACAACGTCTAGGAGTTGGTCCTCTACTGGCACTAGGTAGAGCTACGTGATGGAGTCATATAAGCGTTTGAGAGAAACTGTCAAAGGCAAACCTAAAAAAAAAAAGAAAAAAAAAAGGGGTTCATGGATAAATTTTGTTTGTTAGGAATAAGTTGGGACAAGTGTGTTCCCCAATTAAATGTTTGTATTTTTATGGTGGATGTATATTGTCTTTCATTTGGTTGTTTGGGTATGGGTGATATCATGTTGTAGTCATGCCAACCTCGGGATGACGGGTGTCCGGGACGGGTTGTGACATATAGCCCCCGATATATATAGGCGTTGGAGATGATTAGTTGGATCTAAGCATGATTAATTAGTCGAAACCCCGTGTTTAGCCGATAATATGGGGCGTTTAGGAGATAATTGTTGGGTTTGGGCTTTTGGGCCAATTTGGCGAAGCCCGTGGGCCTTTGTCAAGCCCGCGATGTAAGCCAGTAGAGGAGAGCGGAGATCTGTAGAGTCCTGGAGAAGAAACAAGGTAAAAAAGGGAGTCGATCGAGGTGAACGGCTGAGTCCTTGAAACTAACCGTCAAGGGCACGGCGCAGAGCTTAGAGTAGCACGTCCCTGCGGGGCTTCTCGCTCCTCCCTGGGTGCAAATAAGATTCTAGGGAGGAGCCCTAGTCGGCGTATGCTCCAGCATGGCGTTCTGGATTCCAGAATGCGTCTCTATCACTGTGAGGGTTGACACGTGGTTATGTCCCAAGTGCTGACTCAAAGATGCCCAAAAATACCCTCATCAAATTCAAAACCCAAACAAAATTCACATACTTGTTTATTGGAAGTAGAAATAGAAAAGCAGAAACACTAACCAAAAGCCACCTAAATAAATGAGGTCTTTAAGATTTAAGAAAAATATTTTCTTTTCTATTACCTAAAAATTATACCAAAAACATGTGAATTGTAAGACTTGGATTTTAGCACCTACATCATTTTATTTGCATTTTAGAGCAATTGGAAAAATACAGGGTAAAATTATGTTAATTCATATTCAAATTAAAAGTTTAGGGGTCAATTTGCAAATTTAGAAACACTTATTTTAAACTTGGGATTCAAATTTTCATTCAAGTTATAAAATTAAATTTTTAAAGGGGTGAAATTACAATTTAAGAAAATCCTAAAGGTTGAATTTGACTAAAATAAAGAGTTAAAAAAATTAGGGGGAGAAAAGAGTAATTATAACAAAAGATATATATATATATATATATATATATATATATATATATATATATATATATATATATATATATATATATATATATGGATGTTTGTGCGTGCGTGTGCTGTGAGCTCAGCCGGAGATAAGAGATGGGTAATGTGGCATGGAGAAAACAAAAACTAATTCACAAAAACTCACGCAATTAAATGACCCATAAAAATCGTGATCAAAAGCGGGAAAAGAATGAGAAGTCAGAGGAGAAAAATCAAAAAATCTAGAGAGAGAGAGAGGGTCGTCGGAGATGTTCGTGATCGCCGGTAGGAGTGGGTGCTATTCTGATCGACCGACGATTTTGGGAATATGAGAGGGTGTGATCGTCATTGTCGTGTTCAGGTGTATGGGTGTGTATGTTTGCTGCTTTGATCCAGGCGGTGATGGCGTGGGTATGCTCTGTTCAATGCCATTGCTGCTATTGTGTGTGTGTTTCCTATATGGGTGTAGATGATCGGTGTGTGGGTAGTTGTGTTTCATTGTGTGTGGCTGATCCGGTTGTGAGTGTGTATGTGCTGCTGTGTGTGGTGTGTGTTCAGTCACCGGAATGAGTAGAGAGAGATGGAAGTTTGCCGGCGGGAGTGATCGTCGTGTTTTGTGTTTCGTGGGTGTGTAGGTATTGTGTTATAGGGTGATTTGATCAAACTTGTAGGGGGTGTTATTGGTAGAACGGGCTGCGGTGTATGTGTGTTTTGGTCGTGAGGTGGGGCGGCGAGAGGTCGCCGGAGCTGTGAGAAAAGCAGAGCAAAATGATCGACTGAAAACGAAGTAGAAAAGGGAAACTGTTGCATCGTCGCCTAGGCGGTGACAAGCTTCGCCTAGGTAGTGAAGCATCAAAATGCAAATAGAAAAAAAAGGGTGTGTTCGCCTAGGCGGTGAAGACGACGGCCTAGGTGGTGGTGAATCAGTAGCGAAACAAAGAGGAAGAAGACGCAGTTCGCCAAGGCGGTGGATCTTTCGCCTAGGCGGTGAGTGTAGGAACAAAAACTAATTTTTTTTTAAGGAAAAAGGAAATTGACAACCGTTTCGAAACGTGTAACGTTTCTCGCTAAATTTTATGTTTGTTAAATTTAACTTCTAGCATCAAAGTTTCATAACCGGAATAATAAATTTTGGGATCGTTCGTATTACTAATTTTTATACAGTAAAATTCAATGAAACGGAACTAGCCGAATGATAATTTTTCATAGTAAAATGTGGGGACGGGAAAATTATGAAACTTAGGGCCTACATTGCATGATTAGGTTATTTTAAATAGATTATTAATTTAGGTCCTATCACTATTAGGTTTGCAGACATCGGAGTCGCGGTAGAGCGTAGTCAGTGAAGGTTTTGCGGAGCGAATATCAAGGTGAGTGTATTATCTTCTACGTAAATTACAAATTGTATTTTCGTATATATTATGAAAAATTGTGTTTATTTAAAAATTGACGAATTTGCAACTTATATGGATCAAGCTGTTTTGGGTGTTTGTGAAAAAATGATTTGTTGAATCCAGTTGGTTTGAAAAAGGGTAGAAAATGATTGTGGACCGAGTCGTTTGTTTTTTAGGTGGGAATTGATGGGTGATCCGACTATGCCATAGTATTTTCTTTCCAAAAGGGATGTGAATTATCTGTTAGGTATAATCTTGCAGAGTATTGATTATCTGCTAGGCATAGTCCTGCAGAGTGTTGATTATCTGCTAAACAAAATCCGACAAAGCGTTGTTGTAACCCGTTAGGAAGACAAAACCTACAGGTGGAACAGTACCGTTACAACTCTCGATCGTGAGGTTAAAACGATCTTATGGCTAGTCGGAGGGTGGTATGGTGTTTTGTCGTATACGTTGAACCGGTTGTATATATGTTACTTTAAAATGAATTGGTGTATCCATATATATTGGTATATCTATTATTTTGGTTTCTTTACACTATTTAGTTAGATATAGTATTCTGGTGGATTTTCACTGCTTGGTTGGAATGTTATAAATCTATGAGTGTATTTCTGTGGTGACAGGAAAATGGAGTTTTTCAGGTGGTATGTGATTTTGTATTATTATTTGAAATGTGGTATTTAAATTATTATTATGTATATAATCATTTTAGTTGACTGGTGGGATATTTTATCATGTGACGAGACGTTGGACTGGTGGGTCTAAAATACTTAGACGGGTCGATTTATATATATATATATATATATTGGTTTATTTCATTAGGGACAAGGAAACTGGATTTCCTTACGGTATGTGATTTTATTATATTTATATTGGGTGTTTTAAATACATTATTTCTTTACATTGTGGACAGAGGAGAATGGATTTTGAATGTGGTCTGCGATATGTGATATTATCGTTATACTATTTCTTTTCATTGGTAGCAGTGGAATCAGGTATGTAATTCTATTATTTTATATTTCGAAGTATGGTGTTTATTAGTTATACTTGATCTACAAATTATTTTTATTTTTTTTATTTTTATTATTATAAAGACAGTACACCGATAAAAGTTTTGGGGTGCAGGTACTGCGGCTAGGTGTGGTATACTACTGGCACTAGGGAGAGTCCGAAGGTAGTGTCGTGTTGGAGGTGAGTCGGTCAGACGTGAGCCATGGAAGGTTCAGGTATATATATATAGTATAAGGAAAATTTACAAGTAGGTGAATGTGTTTGTATATGTGTTTGTTTTGGATATTCGTGGGTTGGTCCGGTAACATCACGCCCGGCCTCAGGTGACGAGTGCCCAGGGTGGGGTGTAACACGAATAGAAGATATATTTGTTTATATTTTTTTATTTTTTTTCTGGGAATAGAAACACTACCACCACCATTAGGGTTGACAAATTTATTCATCGTGTTGTGTTTTGTGTTCTATTGTGTGGTTTGTCACGGTCACGGTCACGATAACACGAACACGACACGATAACTTATCATTTCATGACATCAAAATACGAACAAAACACTTTATAGGGTTAATAGCACTTTACCCCTCTGTGCTTTGACCAATTTATACTTACCCCTTATGGGGGTTTTTTCTTTGCACTTACCCCTCTGTGGTTTTGAACTTAAGTGCAACGGTTACGTTTTCTGTTAACTCTAACGGTCAACGAGCGGAAGTCAATTGAAATCCGTTAAATAGTGTGAAATGACATTTATACCCTTAAATATTTTTATAAGGACTATTTTAATACTATGTAGAAACTTAGAGGGCGTATATGTATTTTCTCAAGGCCACCTTCTGTTTCTCGCTCCCCTACATTTTTTACCCCTCCATGTCCTCCACGCTGGCCACTCCCGTTGCCCTCCCTTTTCTTTTTTCCATTTTCCCCATCCTTTGCTCCCCACCCCTACAGCCTTCCCTCCTGCCGTTGCCGTCCACCATTTTCTCTTCTTCCTCATCCTCTTCTCCTTTTGTTCTTTATTCCAAATCCGTCGGCGACTTCGCCATCGACCGAGAACCAAACACCACCACCGCCGAACGCCACCATTGTCGTGGTAGTACGGTACGATCGAGATGACCTTCGGTTGGTAGGCCCGGTCGTTGATGTCGATTAGGCTCTGAGGGACTCCGAAGATATAGCAGGAGCTCCGGTCGGCGAATTTGCGCAGTAAACAGAGAGCGTCTGGGATCGTCTATTGCATCTGCGTTAATCGGTCTCTGTTTACTTCCTAAATCTTGATGCGGTGTCGACGGAATTGATACCCATATCAGAATTTGTTTTTGATTTGGGTTTGATTTATGAAACAATAATCCATTAAAATTTTGATTTGGGTATTATCAAATTAAATCTAGACGGATCTATATATATATATAAAGATATATAGAGAGAGTGTGGGAATGAGAGGAGCTGAAGTCGGCGACGGCGGCGTACTTCGGCAGCGACAGTCTTCTTCAATTGTGGAGTAGAAGATGGAGAAGAGAAGGTGACGTGGAAGATGTAGACAAGGGAATAAAAAAATAAAAAAATAAAAAAATAAAAGAAGATCACCACTTCCATCGCCGATTAACAACACCACCGAACCAGAAGAGATATGAATTAGTGCTATTAAAATTCACCTTGACCCATTAAGTTTCATAAAATTTACAAGATTCCATTCAATTAATTATAAAAAAATGACGAAATTACCCTTAATTTCAAAGTGAACTGATACAATTACTCCTAATTTTAACCATTGCACTTAAGTCCAAGACCACTGGGGGGTAAGTGTCAAGAAAAAATCACAGGGGGTAAGTACAAATCGGTCAAACCACAGGAAATAAAATACTATTAACCCTACGTTATATTATCGTGTCGACACAACACGATAAGTTGTTGTGTCATACAACAATACAAAAGGATAACACGACATGATAAGACGTGCCACAATAAAAACCTATTTAATCTATTACACATTATAGACTCGTTAATACATTTTTTTTTTTATACATGGTAACTATAATAAAAACATTACACAATGTAAACAACAAAATATCACATTCAATGCTAATCTAAGTAATATATATATATATATATATGGCAACCTGAAAACTCAACAAGGCATTTCTCTATCTGATGAGGGTGTTTTGGGCATCACCAAGTTTGTACCAGGACTCCAATCACGTGTCCACCATCACCATGACGTGGCCACATTTGAGAGTCCAAAGTGCTACGCAAGAGCATACTCCAACCAAGACTCCTTCTCTAGAATCTCATTTGTACCCAAAAAGGAGCAATATGCCTCATGGGGGCGCTGTCACCCAGAATTCTGTGTCGTGTCTTTGGACGACCAACTTTAGGGACTTAGGCGTAATAGCCCCAAAAATTTATATATTGAAAATATTATTTTATATAAGTTAAATATTTTTGAGATTGTTTTGTAAATTTATGGTATACATAATATTTGATAATTTATATGAGAGTTTAGTGTTAATTTTAAATTGACTTTAAAAGTTTTGGAATTATTGTGTTATTTAAAATATAATTTTAAGAGTTCTAGATTATAATTAATATTTTCTTTATTTTAAGAGGGGACATTGTGTAAATAAATAAACAAATGGTTGAAATGGTTTTCTTCCTTAGCAACAAAGTATATATATATATATATATATATATATATAAAGTGTGTGCCACTTGTGTGTGTTTATATAATAATAATAATAATAATAATAATAATAATAATAATAAAATAAAAATAAATAAATAAATGGCGGAAGTTTCTTATCATGAATCAGATATAAAGCCGTAGAAGAGGAGTTTCAAATGAAACCATGGATTTTGAATCCAAATAATCATTACAGTTTATTTATTTAACTATAATGGGTTTAGAATGTTTTTGAGTATTCCGGTTCAGATTTCGGTTTCGGATTTCACGCAGATTTTTTTAACTCTTTTAATATATATATTTAATTTCTCCTTGAATTGTATGGTTTATGTTATTACTGTTATAATTATAGTTTTTCATGAAATATTTCTGAGTATGTATTATATGAAAATTATGTAAGATATACGTTTATGTGTTTATTTGGGGTTTGATTGGATACACATATTGGAGGAGTTAAAATTCTACTGAGACTTGACTCATAGCCCTATAGTTTTAATTATAAGGCTAGTGAGAATAAAACAGCATCATGAGTTATATTTGGAATTCTATTTAATTTGTAATAGTTATATTTATTATTTACACTTGTAAAATGAATGCGATAATTCGATAATTGTAATTATTGTCATAGTTGTAAAATTTCTCAGATTTTTATTAAATAGATCTTGGTCATTCGATTTTAGTGTTAATTCTCCAAAGGGAGAAATCGCGTGGCGGCCTTGGAAAATCGGGCCATTAAATTAGCCATTTTTTTCAGCCGACACCCCATTCCAGTCCGTTTCTACTTCAGAACTTCACAGATCTCTAAGTTTCTCCACCAGCTTTACAGAGGCCCACGGGCTTTTCCAAATGGGGCCTAAAAGCCCAAGTCTAGTGATTATCTCCTAAACGTCCCAGATTATCGACTAAATACATGGTTTTGCCTAATTAACCGTGTTTAGGCCCGATTAGGTAAATTTAATCATCTCCATTGCCTATAAATATCAGGGACAATGCAAGCCCAAGGTAATGCTCAACGCTTATTTACATACTTAACGTGTTTTTGTAACTTTTTCTCTCTGAGTTTTTACTCTCACACTGGAAGAGCTTCACGGGGATGAATCCTGGCCCGGCATTGTGCAGGTACAGCTCCTTAAAGGGCAAGACTCTAGACTCCAGCTAGTCAGTTCCCAGGTAGTCAGTTACAGTCCACTTGAAAAAATTTCAGCTCTAGTTCCGACTCAGCAACTCCACCTTAGCAAGAGGACCCAATTGTTCCTAACTGAACCATACTTGAGGCGTCTGATATTTTGGGACACCAATAATTTGGCTCTGTTTGTGGGAACTATGCGAAAAGCTTTCCCCTAATTATCACCCATTGCTTGACTGGGATTGGATGATCACAAAGTCTGGTCAAACAAACAGACACAGAACATAAGCTCCATTTGCGAGAAGCTATTTTGCTCTAGAAGAATTGAAAGATATATTAAAAAATCCGAGGTCACACCCCTCAACTCTCACCAACGAGGATAACTATCCCCCAAGACTAGGCAGAGCCATCTACCCTATGCCCCGGGGCTTTTGCGGGATAGACCTCGGGAGTTTCAGAAGCATCTCAGATTGATCTCCTTGAGCTTCAGATGGGTGAGTTCAAGTCGCGTATGCATTTTCTCCTTGCACATTTTCCACTATTCCCAGTCTAGGGGGGCCATTTCTTTATACCACAAGGCTCGAGGAGCGACCCCAAGACCACAAAGTTCGTATGACATCTCCAAATGGGCACGTGCTTGGGGACCGCCCTCTGCCTCGTTACCACGAGTTTATAGAACTGGAGAAGGCCCCCCTAGCAATGCCAAAATCCCCACTTCTTCCGTTGTGCAGATATGTAGTAAGGGACTTGTTAACATCCCCTGACGGTCGAGCTCTCTATTGGCCAACCAATTCTGACCTCAAGGGCTGTTGAGAATGTGAAATTGGCTCCTACTCGCCTCCATCTCGTTTCACTATGGCCCAAGCTGCGGGCAGTCATATACGAGAGGAGCCCTAAGTAGTGGAAGTCGTAGAGCGTCGCCTTGCTGACATGAAAGCCCGCCTCTAGGAGGTGCATGGAGGGTGGGTAAGACAAGGAATTATTGTGAATGTGAGATCTCATTTTGTGGAAGAAGTTTTGGAAGAGGTAGTAATCGCACCGCATTTTGTGCGATCTAATACCACTAAATGAAGTTTTGATAATCTTCTAAATAAATTAAATTATTAAAAATTAATTTATTTTATTTATTTTGTAGATTTGACTAATTATATATATATATATAAAAAACACATTTATTGGAGGCAAAATTCGTAAGAAAAAGATTAAATGGATAAAAATTGCGATTTTCGGCACTAGAATTAAGACCATTGTTCACTCTTTTGGATATAACTAATTGCATAGGTGAAATTTTTGTCTAAAACAAGTTGCATATGAAAGTTGACTTTTGGAGCATTCCAACGACTGGTTATATAGTAAAATCGAAGTTCACATGAGAGAGATACAAAAATTTGAAGTTGGCATTACGGATATCTCTCTGGCACGTGCGCAATGCGCGCGCGGGGCCAACAGTTGCTAGTCTATTTTGAATGTAACACATTTCTCACTAAATGGGCATTAAAAACCCATTTAATGGGATGTTTGGTCAGAGGAATAAAAAAGGGCAAATATATGATTAGTGAGTTAACATAAAATGATTCATTTTCAGGCAAATCAGGGGAGATTTCATTTTTCCATTATTTTTCCTTTTTTTTCACTTTTTTTTCTTTTTTTTTTGGGGGGGGGAGGGGGGGGGGGGGGGGGAGGGATTAGTTGGGTTTAGTCCAATTTTTATATTTTTATTTTTTTTCTCAATTTTGCTTCGACAATAGGTACCCTTTTTATTATTTTTTTCACTCTTGTTGGTTGCTACACGAAGCTATTGTCAATCATCTTTTGGGAAGAACAAACCACCATGAAAAACTAATTTTGTTTCAACCAGGTTAGGATTAGGGTTAGTATTTTTGGCTTCATGTAATATTGTATTTAATTCTGGATTAGTGTAAATAGTTGTATGATGATCGAAGGTATTAATATACTCAATAGTAACGTCCATTTTCTGAATATGATCACGAATAAAATGATGTCTAATCTCTATGTGCTTAGTTTATGAGTACTGTATAGGGTTCTTACTTAAATACATAATACTTTTATTATCACAATAAATTGGGACTTCCTCCATACACATTCCAAAATCATTCAATTGTTGATTGATATATAAAATCTGAGCGTAACAATTTTCAGCTGCCATGTACTCAGCCTCAGTAGTAGACAAAGCTATGGAATTCTATTTCTTGCTTGACCAAGAAACTAAGGTATGTCTTAAAAAGTGACATGAACCGTTTGTGTTTTTCTGTTCGACTTTGCACCTGGCAAAATCAACGTCGGAGTAATTAGTCAACTTGAAGTCACTTCCCCTGGCATACCATAATCCTAGGTCACTTGTCCCCTTCAAATATAAAAAAATTCGCTTAACTGCAGTTAGATGCAATTCTTTAGGATAAGACTGAAATCTAGCACACAAGCAAACACTAAACATAATATCAAGTCTAGTAGCAGTAAGATATAGTAAGCTACCAATCACACCTCGATACATTTTCTTATTTAAGTTTTTACCCGTATTGTCTTTGTCTATTTTTGTAGCTGATGTCATGGGAGTTTTGTACTCTTTAGCACCATCTAAGCCATATTTTTTCAATAACTCTTTGATGTATTTGGTTTGATTTATAAAGATCCCTTCTTTGGTTTGCTTAATTTGCAACCCAAGGAAAAAGATCAACTCTCCCATCATGCTCATCTCAAATTTGACCTACATTACTTTGGCAAACTCTTGGCAAATATCTTCATCAGTAAAACTAAAAATAATATCATCAATGTAAATTTGTACTAATAGGATATCAGATTCAATTTGCTTGATAAATAAAGTTATATCACACAGATCCATTCGAAAACCATTTTCGATTAAATAATGACCAATTCTCTCATACCAAGCTCCCGGAGCTTGTTTGAGTCTATACAAAGCCTTCCAAAGTTTAAATATGTGATTAGAAAATTTATCACTCTTAAACCCCGGGGGTTGTTCAACATAAATTTCTTCTACTAGAAAACCATTCAAGAATACACTCTTTACATCCATTTGATATAATTTAAAATTATGAGAATATACAAACGCGAGTAACATTCTAATAGACTCTAATCTAACCACATGTGCATAAGTCTCATCATAATCAATTTCTTCTTCTTGATTATAGTCATGTGCCACTGATCTTACTTTATTTCAAATTACCATATCAGTTTCATCATTTTTATTACGAAAAATACATTTAGTACCAATTACATGGTGAAAATTTGGTCTAGGAACTAAAGACTACACTTTATTATGATTAAATTGAACTAATTTTTCTTATATCATGGAGATCCAAGATTCGTCAGTTCACGTCTCATTCAGGCTAAATTTGAGATAGAAAAGTAATATTTATAATATCTCCAAGGGAGTAACGTGTACTTACACCTCTTTCATAATTACCAATAATTTTTTTTATCAAGTGTCCCGGCACTGTCTTTATAGCTCATGGTAACGTTGAATCATCTTCCTTAGGCTTCTCTTTCTGAGGTTCCTTTATCGTATCATTGCCCTAGTTTTTGTTATTGAATGTACCTGCATCATCATCATCCAAAATCTTCCTCGACATAAATGGATCAGACTTTTGAAATACAATATGCATAGACTCCTCAACTACTAACTTATATTTATTATAGACTCGATAAGCTTTACTGTTAGTAGCATATCTAAGAAAAATACCATAGTTAGATTTTGCATCAAATTTACCTAGATTATTCTTATCATTCAAAATTAAGCATTTACAACAAAAAATCGTTAAATATGATATGTTCAGAGTCTTACTATTCCAAATTTCATTGGGAGTTTTGTTAAAATCTCTACGAATAGATACTTGATTTACCACGTGGCAAGTTGTACTTATTGCTTCGGCCTAGAAATAAGTAGGTAAACAATTTTCATTTAACATTGTTCTGCCCATTTCCTGAAGTATCATATTCTTCTTCTCCACAACACCATTTTGTTGTGATGATCTCGGTGCAAAAAAATTGTGAGCATATATGTGCTCATCACAACAACTTATTACTTTATCATTTTTTAACTATCTGTCTCTATCACTACGGATATTGATAATTGAACATTGCTTCTCATTTTGAACACGTTTACAAAATTTAGAGAAAACAGAAGTAACTTGACTCTTTTCAGCAAGGAAGAATACCCAAGTAAGTCTGGAATAATCACCAGCAATCACAAATACATGGAATTTATCTCCTAAACTATCAATAGCATTTGGACCAAACAAATCAAGATGCAACATTTCAAGATATCTAGATATGGAGGTATGCATCTTTTTCTTAAATGATAATCTAGACTGCTTTCCTAACTGACATGTATCACATATTTTATCTCTCACAAATTTTAATTCAGGTAGGCCATGTACGGGAATTTTTCTTAGATAAATTAGATAACAATTTCATACTAGAATGGCCAAGTCTGCTATGCCATAACCAATTATTTCCAGATAAAACATTTAAACATAATAAATTTTGTGGAGTAAAATCATCAAAAGAACATGTATACACATTTTCAAATCGTGATGCAACAAGTAAGATGCTACTATCATGACCATTCGTAATTATGCACTTATCATGATCAAACACAACGTTATAACATTTATCACATAATTGACTAATACTAAGCAGGTTGTGTTTAAGACCATCTACAAGTAAAACACCTTTAATAACAATAGTACCATTACCAATATTACCTATATAGATAATTTTACCCTTAGCGATGTCTCCAAATGTCACATGACCTCTATCTTTAGGTGTAAAAAACGTGAATTTTGATTTATCTCCCGTCATGTGACGAGAGCAACCACTGTCTAGGAATCATTTGTCTTTGCCTATCGATGCTTTTAGAATAACGTGTAGGGAGCACCTCAAATAGTTCCAAAGTGGGTCCTAGTCTACGTGGGTCTGATCTTATTAGTCGAGACAATTTTAGTTCCTTTAGGAACCCAAACTTGTTTACAATTAGATACTTTAGAAAAATATATACGAATAGTATACCCCACAACATTACTTTTAAAACATTTAGTAAGATCCCTAGTTTCAGAAAAGAATTTATGAAAACGTTTGTGTTTAAGGTTTTTCTGAAACCTAACACCGGATTTTTTAAAGATACCTCGTGAACTTCCCAAAAGTATTTTCAAATTGTTCTTACCACCGGTGAATTTGAGAACTATTGAATATAAATCTGACATCTTGAATTTTAATTCAATGTTTTCAGATTTATAATCCATCACTTGCTTGTTTAATGTGTTAATTGTACTTCGAAAGATATTAATTTTAGAACACTGGTTTTTATAATCATGAGTTAGTTCTTGATAAATGTAAAATAAATCATAAAATTCTGAAGGATAAAAATTAGAACATTTAGGTACCTCATCTTTAGTGGCCATTAAAGCAAGCATGGATGATCCTTTACTGCTTGATTTTTCTAAGCTACTTGATTCGAAACCATCCCAAGTGGCTTTCATCGATTTCTTCCTACTCTTCTTTCCTTTCTTTTCTCCTTCATTTTCTTCTATTTTTCCTTGTCTTTCTTTGGTTTGGGGCAATCGATTTGGAAGTGTCCAGTCTTGTGATAGTTGTAGCATTCCATATTAGTCATGTTGAAATTCTTCCTTCTATGGAATGTTCTTCGAGTCATCCTTCTGAAGTTTTTTGTGAGAAGTATCACGTCTTTTTCTTGCTCACTGTCAAGATTCACATCATCACTGTCATCATCTACCTTATTTTTTCGAACTTTCAATATCAAGGACTTCTTTTTGGTATTCCCTGTGTCGTCCTCATATCCTCGAATAACTGTCTCATGTGTCATTAGGTTGCCTATGAGGTCATCAATTTCATACTTCATAAGATCCTTTGCTTCCTCAATCGTAGTCACCTTCGTCTCCCATACTTTAGTTAATGATCTTAAGATCTTTTGAACTTTATCCTTCGTAGTGTAGGGATTTTCGAGTTGATTCAGATGGTTGCAGATATTGCAATTTGTCCCACATTCCTTTTGCCGATCCACAACTTAAAACCATGGAATATTCATTAGCATCTAAAGAACAAAACAGAATATTAATAATTTGAGAGTTAATAGAAAGTTTATGTTTGTTAGAAGTGGTTAGCTGCTCTTTCTTCTTGGCTACTCCATTTTCCATCGGCACAAGTGGACCATCCTCAATAGCTCACCACATATCATAATTTATAGTCTGAAGGAATGCAATCATTCTATCATTCCAGAATGCATAATATTTACTTGCAAACATAGGTGGTTGGTGCATAGATTGCCCCTCAACTAGTGTGTCTATCGGGTGCATCATATGATCTTTATTAGCTAGTGTATTGAGCTAAAACCAGTTCTGATACCAATTGGTTGCTTAGTGAGCTACCTAAGAGGGGAGGTGAATTGAGTAGTTATAAAAAAAAATTAAAAAAATTAAATCTTTAAACACTTAATATATCAAATAATCAATTTATCCTAAATTAATTATTATCTTGTTATGCAGCGGATAATTGTATTTAATCTAAGTTCACACCCAAATAAATCATAAAGAAAAATAAAATAAAATAGTACACTATGATATATCCTGGTTCAGCAAGTTAGTCTTGCCTAATTCAGTCCCCCGAGCTCCACGGAGATTCGTACCTACTAAAACCCAAATTCCTTTAAAGGTAGAAACCAAACCCTCACAATGATTCTTTTCACAGGCTCAGAATCAACCATTACAATTTCATTTTCACAGGTTAAGAAAGAACCCTATCTATTCGCTGACTTAAGACTAATAAAATTTTATTACAGGAAGAATCACAATCTAATCCTTTACCGGGCTAAGAATCAAACTTCACTATACTCCAAGTATCTTTTTCACCGGTAAGGATGAAACTGTTACAATTTACTCACAAATAATTCAATTCAAGAAGAATCAAAACCTAATTCTTTTCAAGAGAAAAAAATAACTTAACATTTTTATACTCTAGGTAAAGATCAAACCTCAACCTTTTTCTCGGAAAAGGTTGAAACTCAAGCTAGTCTGACTAGAAACAACCCAAACCGTATCTAATCTGCACAAACTTACCAAATACAAAAAATGAGTTTCTTCCCACTCGGAGTTTCTACCACCTCAAACAAAATTATACTCAATTAATGTCCCAAATATTACTGGTGACAAAATTTAAGCGAGAAATTCAATATTTGATTATAATAAGTGTGAGTAGCACAAAAAATTAAGCACGTAATCAGATAATCACACAAATCGTTTTAAAAAAGATTTTTATGCTCTTTGAGTTTGAAAACGATTTTACTACGATCTTATAACCAAGTAATCGATAAGAATATGAAATCAAAAGTAAGCACAACAACTTGGAAAGATCTACCAAGAAACCATTGAAAGAATGTAATCAGAATTGCAAGACAACACAGATCGGTGACGCTAACTCAATAGCACTTTTAACTCAAGAACTTTTTCAAACAATAATCTCACGAATGATCTCTCGAATAAATCTCAGAATAATATCTCTTAGAAAAGCTCAGGAACTTAATAGTTCTTGATGATGTGGTGTTATATTATATGAAATTCGCATGTCTATTTAAATAGATTTGAAACAAGTCCTCCAACGGCTAGTTTTTATAATATATGACTTTAAAGTGCACCTATAGACCCTACATATCATAACCATTAAATTCTGGTATAATTCACTTAAATATGACTTTTAAATCTTTCAATTAAGTTCACAAATTATTTCTCAATTACTAATCGCATAGATAGGAAGTATTTAATGAACCAAATTGAGAAACACTCCAATTATGTGTACCATAACTATAGGGATATCAAATAAATGTTTTTTTATCTTAAATATATTCAAATTCCCAAAATAGCTCAATCAGATATGCTAAAAAGGGCTAATATTTGATCAGGTCCTTAAAATACTCAAAAATTCAACTAAACAGTCAGTTGACCGACCTCCAGACCATTGGTTGATCGATTAATACAGCTTGTAAGCCAGGCTAGCCCTTAAGGGTAGTCGATTGACCAAGCCCTAAGGGTCGGTTGACCGAATAATGCATGATGCATTTCTAGGCCAAAACAAAGCCCTGATAGGTTAACCGATCCACTTCGGTCGGTTGACCGATCAATTTGTAGAGTTTTCCTTTACCAATTCAGTTAATCAATCTCTCCTAGTCGATTAACCGATCGATTCAAAGAGTTATCTTTTTCCAGCCTAACGCCAATCGGTTGACCGATCCTATTCCTTTCAGTTGACCGATCATTACTGGATTCTCTCGTTTTCAACTTATTTCAACTCCAAACTTCATCGTTTTAATCCCATTAATCGATTTCTTTTCTCGGTTAACTCAATTGACATTATTATTTAATTTTAAACACTAATCTCACTTAGGTCAATTTTTATTTTTTATTTTCATATTGGAGCAAATATTTGAATACTAATTATGATCTTACACTTTATCAAATTAAACACACAAATATATAATTCATCAATTTGTATCATGTATGATCCTAATTTGGGATATATTAAGAGTGTAAGAGTGTTTAAGTCGTTTTCACCTAATTTCTTCAACACGCTTTATTTGCTCAACGTTTATCTTCTCATCCTTGATAATTTCTTCATGATTTGGAAACTCTTATACTAAAACACTCAGTAAACACATTTGTTCCACAAAAATATCAACCTTTAATTGTCTATTAAAATCTCGGGATCAACACATATCGACCTTCTAGGAGCTCGAGCAGTTGTTTCTGGCACATTTCAGTTGCTCCCGATAGAGGAAAAACTATGATCCATGTCCTTGCTTTCTAACAGGAGTTTGGTGAATCTTTGGGAGATTACATCTAGCGCTTCAACCAAGAAGCCAAAGCGTGAGATGAGCTCCCTAAAAGCGTGGTACTTAAAGCTGATAGGTGTGATCTACCTATTTATTTTCAAATCGAAATTGTTAGTTTTCGAGTACGTTTATTACATTTTATTACGTTTTAATAACGTTTTTATGTATTTTGTGTAAATCAGGTGTGTGGGGGTGAAAATGCATGAAAATGGATCATAAATGATCAAATTGGATCAAGAACAGTGGAAGAACGGTGAGAAAACAAGCATAGAGTCACAATTCTGAAAACCAGCCTACTGCCGTGGCGGTCAATATGCAGAGAGGACCAAAATATTACTGACAACCCATCGATGAGATGGTGAAAGAACATGATGGTCCCTGATCCCACCGCTGAGTTCACCGTCGAGGCTGAGGCTTAACCGACATATCCATCACCGCGGCAATTACTCTTCATAGCTATTAGATATTTGTTTTAGATATTTTGCTCCCTATTTAACCCCTTCTCCTCTATTCCTCTCCTCTCTCCCGCCCATAGGAGAGCCCTTAGGGCTCCTAATATTTTGAGAGTATTTTGAGGTGTGCTCAACCAATTCCGAAGGAGAAGAACATGTTGCAATAAAGGAGAAACGATCGTTGGACGGTTTTAGCGGCAAATTTTTGGACTACAGCTAAGTTAATTTCTCTCTTTATTTTCTTAACTTTGGTAGGTTGTTGAGCATGTTTAATTCAGTTTTCATTGTATAAATGGTTATTTCCATGAGTTAAACTAATTTTGTTTAAGGATTAATATATTTTATGAAATCATTGTTTGTTTGAGTTTGTATTTCGTTAATGGTTGTTCTTCACTATTTCGATTGTGTTTACCGTTATTCTTTGATATTATATTTGTTTAGATAATTAGAGAATACGGGGTTTGACACTCGAAAGAGGTAACCCCGAATTCAGACTAGGATAAACACAACGTGACGATCTAATAACCCTGGAGGAAGCTAGAAAATGGGCAATCAATTACGTTGGGGCAAGACTCATGTGACCTAGTATCGTTAAGACGTTAAGGAGGACTTCTTCATTGACATAAAGTCGCATATTCACTCGTTTTACATTCAGGAGAGGTGCTGAGTGAGTTTACGATACGAAGATTGTCAGATACATCGAACGTCATTATTGTAAACTAAACGAGACCAAACACGTTTTTGTAAATGAAATTAATCCTTAGACAATCTTTTCCTTAAACATCTCAATATAATATTAGTATAGTTAGACTAACTTAGTATTAGTATTAATTAATTATAACTACATTTTTATCGCCTAGATAAAGTTAGGTTATGACAATCGCAGTACTCGATAATAATCTCAACCAATCCTTGTGGATACGACAACCCCTACTCCTTCCCATCTATACTAAAACTTGATATGTATACTTGCGGTGAAAATAACGATGTAATATTCCGCCACCAAATTTTTGGCATCATTGACAGGGATTGTGTTTTAGATTATTGTTGATATTGTAAGTAAATGACCTGATTTTAATTTAAGCATTTCTTTTGTGTATAATTTTTTGTTTGTAGTTTTGTTTTTATTTTCTCTGCAAGGTACTTGAAGATGCTAGATCAATAAGTATTGATGTATTTCTTTCAACGGGATTCCAAGCCGTTTTACTGTGCTTGGGATCGATATAAGAAATTGTTGTTCCGATTTTCGAATCATCGTTTCCTGAGGGAGTGTCAACTACTGAGCTTCCTCGATGGGTTATTAGTCGTAACCAGAACGTGGGTTGAAAGAGCAAACGGTACCACCTCTTTCGATCAACTAATCGCGGACGAAGCCTATCGGGTACTAGAAGACATGGCGGAGTATGATTTTCACTGTTGGAATTATTCAACAAGCTACCAAAGCTTGGGGGATAGTTTAACTATTTCAGAGTCATGGATTGACACCCCAGACCAATAGAAAGAATCTTTCCCCTAGAGGAAATGTTAGTTGAATTTATAGGGAAGACTCAGGCGTTTTGGAGGGAGACGAATGACAGGATCAATGTGCATGAGGATCGTCTTGACAATATTACGACAGTCTACGTGGAAATCGATGCGACCGTAACATCTCTTCAGACGCAAATCGATCAACTTATCTGCTTAATTGAGACCAAGTCAGAAGTGGTGGCACTGAGAGATAAAAAAATGCCACATGCATTGAAAGCCACCACGAGGAACCAAAAATGAGCGGAAGGAGCTTGGGAACATTCAAAGATGATTATTTGAATGAGTCGGGAACCCAAGCATAGACACCATTGGAGATCCAAATTGTGATGCCACCATCGATTCTAGACGATCATATCTACGAGGATCCGATGTGGCTCACTTGTTATTCTCTACCAAAAACAATGCTCTTTCATGCCCACCAAGCACATGAGCCGGTGGAGAGTCGAGTTGAAAGTTTAGACCAAACAATGCTAAATCTCGCCAGTCTTGAGGGCGTATTGAATCACGACCCGTATGTGGTATTATATGACATGTACTACGGGCGGAAGCCACCCTTTGATGAGCCCTTCGGTGTGTCAGGCTGACGACCATAAACCAAGCGCTTCTTGGGAGGCAATCCAAGGTAAAAAATAAATTAAATTTGTCACAAGCCGACTTGATTCGGAAGTGAGATTCTCTCGCCTCCCAGGTATGTGTTCTAAACCCCCTTCGTCAGCATGCTTTATTTCTATATGTCGAGATTGATGATCGGACCGCTGAGGATACTGTTTGTTTTAAGTTCGAAAGTGATGTGTAGTATGCTAGTATTGTTAGTTTATGTTGTTTGGTTTTTATTGTATGCATATTTGTTTAGTTTAGTTGTTTTTATATGTTGAGTTTTGACTTCATCTGGGTTATTACCCGATAATGACTCTATTCCCTGATTGTTTATTGAGGTCAAGCTTAAAGCTCATTTATGTGTGTTCTGTGTGTTTGACGTATCGTTTTAGTAAAAGTTATTGTAAATTCTAAATGCACGAGCACGTAAAATCAATGTATAACTGTCTATTTGATTTGAAAACTATTATCTGTCAATCAATTTCATGACAATAGGGATTTTAGAACTTCATTTGGGGGAAATTCAAGGCGAAATCCTAGGCGAAGTAGTCCAAGAGATATGATTTAGGCATTCATTTGATCGCTTGAGCCTTTCAAAGCTTACTTGGTTAAATGTTTATCCCTTGTTACCCTGTCGAAGCCTAAAAACTGTTTCAATTCTGAACACTTAAACAAATACACTAGCCAATTGAACTTTCTCCAAACCTGTATCACTGAGCTGGTGGCACAATTTGAGTGAATCAAACTAGCAGTGGCAAATGTTACTTGAAGTGAGCGGTTGGGATTGGGGCGAACTTTTAATTAGTTCAATATTCGAGTACTCGCTTGTCATTTTTCTTTTGTTTTAACCGCACCCGTGAAATTCTAAAAATCGAATAAGTTTGGGGGTGTGGTAAGTTTGAAAAAAAAAAATGCATATAAAATAATTTCCGTTTCTTTTGACAAGTGAGTACGTCGGTCTTAAGCGTATATGTTTAAGGTTGTTTCAATTTATCTGTGGGGTTTCGAGTGTGAGAGTGCCAAGCATATGCCTCGGGTATCATCAAGTTAGCGACGTTAACCTGTTTTCTATTTCCGATATACCCTCGGCCATTTGTCCAAAACCGAACCAAGTCCTAATGATCTTCTTGGATTTCTCCGAGCCTACATTAGTGGAGAATAGATCCCAAGTCAGGCTTATGGATTCCCTATACCTAAAAGGTTTTAGTTATGAACTTTTTTGATGGATAATCTTATCTAATCAATTGATAGTTGTATATTTGAGTTTTATCACACACACTTTAACAGGATCTAGAATGACGCTTACTATTATTGAACGTTGAAATTCTAGAACACTACATGGTGTGATTTATTCTTCAATTTGATAGGATTGGGGGCCAATGAGGGAAAAATCATTTGGCCGGAAAATGATACTAAAAACTTGCACATTATTATTTTTAGTATTTTTTGTTTTTAGTTTCTAATTTCGTAATTAGTTTTTATATTTTTTTGTATTGTGTGGGTGTTTTGCTCGAGGATTAGCAAAATTCCGAGTTTGGGTGTATTTGATAGGTGTGATCTACCTATCTATTTCTAAACCGAAATTGTTAGTTTTTGAGTACGTTTATTAAATGCCTTTGTTGAAAGGCTCCGATATTAGGGGTTATCTTATGACCTTTGTTTAAATCCTGCCCCCACTATCGATCAGGCTTTGGATTGCAGGACCAAGTTTCATAATGCTGACCTCTATGCTGTAACCAGAAAAGAGAGAGATAATGAATAAACAACGAGGTTTCAAGTATGTACAAGTATAACAGTTTTGCTTAATAATAAAAGAGGTATTCAAGGCCATGTACCTCATATGATTCTCCAGAAGATGACATCCCGACCCTTAAAGTCGCGGATGATTCTCCAACAGCGGCATCCCGACCCTCAGAGTCACAGATGATTCTCCAACAGTAATGACATCCCGACTTTCAGAGTCTTGGATGATTCTCTAAAGGCAGCATCCCAACCCTTAAAGTCTTGGATGATTCTCTATAATGGCATCCCGACGCTCAACATCACAGGTGATTCTCCACAAGAAGCGACATCCCAATGCTCAACGTCGAGGGTGATAACCAGACCCTCTCCATAGGTCAATAATCCATACTCGGGGAAAGACCAAGGTTATCCACCACGGGCGGAGCATTAATTGGGTCTGAGGGCTTGCGGTTAAGTACCTCTCCCCACCAGTCGACAATAAGTTCGACATTCTGAAGGGGAAGGTGCTCCTACATGGATTAAATTGGGATAACCTAAAAGGGTTCAGAAATGAACCTGACTTTGGAGAAAATTGGGATAACCTAAAAGGGTTCAAAAATGAACCTGACTATGGAGAACCCACCAATGACTGGCCGGGGGGGACCAACCGTCGTGTTGCGCCCTTGGGGACCGAGAGGACCAGGTACCATAGCAAACCCTCCTCCTAAGTCCGCGACATGATTTTCTTATAATCAACTCATGTCCCAGACTAGAGGCTAGTGGTCCATGGCCTTAGATAGAGACGATCAATTTTTTAAAATTTTACAACTCTGAAGATTTTACTATGAAAAAAATGACTTGTTGAAAACGTCAGGAGAAATGGACAGACTCTGAAATAACATGGCTATGTCGCTTAGAAGCTCACACGCTCGAGCATAGAAAAGCAGGAATACACAAAAAATTATTTGCATTAATATGTTCAAAAGGAGGTGTACATGCGGAGGTCATAAGCCCATTACAAGTCAACAAAAAGAATAAGTGAAAAAATGCTACAAAATCTTAAGTGCCGAAGAAGTGATGGCCCGGAGCTCAGTCCTCCCCGCTCTTATCCTGAAGGGCATCCGCGCGAGGGAAAGGAGCGTCAATATTGCCCTCCTCAGCACCCTCTTGTCAGCAGCATCCTCTCTGGCATCTCCCAACCCGACACCTCTATGCTCGACGTCATCCTCTTAGTCCAAGAACTCCATTTCAACATGACCGGCGGGGAAGTTAGGGCACATGTGGTGAATGGCCTTCAGTGTGGCCCGATTTCCTTACAAAACTAGACACAGATGGAAAACAAAAACTAGTTATTCTGGAAAGCCACTATTGGAAATGGAGTGGTTGATTTATGTGAAAATGAAAGCAGAGGCTTTCAATCGTGGTTTGTAGTGTTTTTCTGTTTACTTTTGTTAAGAAGAAAAAAAAAAAGGAAACAGAAAAAGGGAAAAAAAAATACAAACCAAACACACCTTAATACTCTTCGATTATGATTTTAACTATTATCTTAAGTCCAAAGCATCGATCAGTTGGCCATCCATATATTTCTTCAGACTCAAATCAATAGCGCTTTCTTCTATTTGCGGAGGTCTCACCGTTACACGAGCAAAACCTCCTCTTGATCTAGCAATAGTATCCTCTCTCTCTCTCTCTCTGTTCATTAACGAACGATTGAAATTGAGATCGCAACAGCTGAGTGATCGATTGCTTCAAGTTCTATATCAGTTGGATCTCTAGGGTTCGTCGGTTTCCGATTTCCGATTTTCACTAGAGGCGCTCTCTGTTACCTGCGACAATGGTAAGTTTTCCAGTTGATATCGTTGTTGAAAGTGCTTTCGCATTTCGATTCGTGTCAGATCTGGTGGATACCCGAATTGAATTGCAGCTAGTATCTGATCACCCGTCCATGTGCACGAATTATCGAACAGGATGGATTCCTAAAATTGGAATTCTTCTTATTCTGTAATTTGAACGTTAGACGTAGCGTCTGGCTGACGATTTGATAGTTTGCGAGATCTTATGTTTAATTGCTTACTGACCGAAATGTGTTTCTCTCTTGTACTGGTTCTAATTGCTGTATTGGTTTGGGACAGCCTCTCAGGCTCGAAATTAAGGTACTGATCTCCTTTCATTTCATTTCCTCTTTTTTTTTTTTTTTTTTTTTTTAATTCCTGGTATAAGTACTTGTGATGCTTAACTACTGGAGTTGCTAACAATAACTTACTATTGGATCAGAGGAAACTCGCTCAGAGATCAGAAAGAGTAAAATCTGTGGATCTACACCCAACTGAACCATGGTAACTGTTTTTCTCTTATATTATTTCAATTTGTTCATGGGATAGGTCTCTGTTTCCCCCATTTAATAAAAAAAATTCACTTCCATTTCTCTATATTTGGTTGCTTAGAATTTGGAATTACCAAGATTATAATTTGATTTAAATTTGCCAAGGTTCTTTTCATTTACTTTATATATTATTTTTCGCTGTTTCTGGTTCTCAATTTCAAGTAGTGATTTAATTTATTTATGGTGTAACGCCACTGCAATTTTTGCCACAGGATTCTAGCGAGTTTGTATTCAGGGACTGTTTGCATCTGGAACTACCAGTCTCAGGTATGGAACAATAATCTTATGCTTGCAAGGATGTGTTGTATACATACTTGCTAATTGATCTTGGTAGC
The DNA here is from genome assembly GCA_016647705.1 of Eucommia ulmoides. Classification (NCBI taxonomy): domain Eukaryota; kingdom Viridiplantae; phylum Streptophyta; class Magnoliopsida; order Garryales; family Eucommiaceae; genus Eucommia; species Eucommia ulmoides. The sequence goes on along the minus strand of CM028338.1, from coordinate 42,678,300 downwards.
GTGTTCTTAATAAATTTTGTTCTTGAAGTTGAGCACAAGCATGCCTGCCTGCCTTGGTAGCGTGTTCTTAATAAATTTCATTCTTGAAGTTGAGCACAAGCATGCCTGCCTGCCTTATTTTTCTGTTTATCTTTTGGAGTAGCTCTGCAATATCTTGTTTTCTCACCCCTAACCCCCCATCTTTCTCTACTCATTTATTTGTTGGATGGAACTATGATCATCCCCGGAAAATGAAAATGGAACTATTAAATGCAACTTCTATCCATTTTGGGTACCATTTTTAAGCCATTAGGTAAGATGACGCAAAAAAAATTGCCATTGAAACTGGATGTATTTGCTGCAACGTTGTGGCTTCTGGATATGTCATTTTTACTCTACAAATGATAATAAAAAGGCTCTTCAGTTCACATATTCTATACTTCAAATCAGCTTCCTTATCATAAAGAAAGTCCTCAGGTTCAGTTATCCAAAAAAGGAATCCTCAGTTCCGCAAATCATATATGATTAAGGCTGTAGGCTCCATTTTACTATCTAGCGTTGTATCAATCTAATAAAAAGTTCGACATTTTAATTTTTATGTAGATTTTTGTACCACTAATGGTGCACCTATTTTCCTTTTCTTTGTCTTTAAAGATTCCCCCCTTTCTTCTCCTTGGGTTGGGAGAGTCAAAGTTATCAAACCCAGAAGTAAAATTGGATTTAACCCAGTAGAGGTATAAAATTCTGACACCCTGGAATACGTCTTCCTATTAGTTAGTCCACCCATTTTTCTTCTCTTTGTTTTAAAAGATTCCCCCATTTACCCCCTTCGGTTGGGAGTGTTAAATCCACAAGTAAAATTGGATTCAACCCTTTAAAGCAAATATTATTTGGCTCTTTTATCATAGTAGCTACAATTTTTTGGTGAGAGGAAGGAGTAGCAAATTTTATAGCTGCTACATCTTGGTATTATGTGACTTACAGTTGTTTAGGAACTACAAGTTCATTTAGAAGCCACATTGTGGCATTTCATCCAATACAATGGCCTTATAGACGTTATTGAAAGCCTGTTGTGACCCTCCTTCCATGCAGTTATAGATGTTAGAACTTATAAGTATGACCAACAAAACCTCTTTCCCTACAGCTTGAGCTCATTGAACATGCAATGCTTCTGCAAGTCTTTCTTGCTCATCTATGAATTTGCTTAACCTATTCCATGTTTTGTTGCCCTTCCAATATAGAAACCCATCAAACTTAAATTGTTTGGAGTTTTGGACGTGTTTGTTGATATAAAAGTTCAAGTGAATGAAGGTTTTATAATCTAGGGCAAATCAGGGTTATGAGTCTTATGACCCATTTACTTGATGCTAAGGTGTTGTTTGTTTAGTGTTTCTGTTTCCAGAGTTTGTGTTCTCAAACAACTTGGTAGAGAAAAAAATTTGGGAACAATTCTGTTCTGTTCCCAAAAAAAATAATCTAAATTCTGGGAGCAGAACAGAATCATTTTTTTTTTTTTGAAATTGGGAACATAAACACTAGACATTGGGGATCTATGGTAAAATCTTAAACTTGATATTATCACTGGTACTTTGGTATAGTCTATTTCACTTGTTGAATTTTAGATGTAGAATCTTGATGATGCTCCAAAAGTGGCAGTTGAAATATACTGGGTTGGATTATGATGAAAATTTCAATCTCAAGTTGAATATTTGAACGCATGGCTTGAAAAGCAGTGCTGGTGAGGATTCTTTAATTAGGGATTTTAGGGTTGGTAAGGTTAAAAGGGGTCGGATTTGAACTTCTGGTTCATTCGGTCATACCTTAGCTGTTGAAATTAAATGTGTATGAAAGACAATATTCATGAATAAAATCAGTGATTATTTACATGCGCCATCATCTGAAAGGTAAAAGTCTCATTAACCTTCTGCCATAAACATGCCACTTTTGGAGATAAAAGGTTGTATTAAGTTTAGAAGAGTTTCTGAGATTTTATTTACATGCTATATCATCTGAAAGGTAAAAGTCTCATAAAACTTCTACAATAAACATGCCACTTCTAGAGATAAAAGGTAGTATTAAGTTTAGAAGAGTTTCTGACTTTCTGATAAAAAATAAAATAAAAAATCATACAATTCTGTATGTAAGTCATAATGGTACTCTAGTTCTGTTTTAAAATCATTGATCCTTGAGAATACTGTTGAGCGAATTAAGTTTGAAATAGTTCTTTGGCATTAACTTGAGTTACATTCCGGTGAGGATTCTTGAGTAAGCTCAAAAGGGTAATCAAGTTCAGAGAATTTTAACTGCATTTTTGGAAAAAAATCGTTGTCTTTTATGTTTGATTTTCCCCATACAAATTCTGTTAAACACTCAAACTTCATTTATGCTGCAGACCATGGCAAAATCTTTTGAGGTCACAGACTTACCAGGTGCATAATCATTGTCTATTTGTTTGATCTGAGTATATAATTTTCTCTTGCAGTGTTTCTTCTTGATTAGCACTTGTAATCTAATGTCTGCCCAATCTTTACAGTCAGGTCAGCTAAGTTTATAGCACGGAAGCAATGGGTTGTTGCAGGGGCTGATGACATGTTTATTCGTGTATACAATTATAATACGATGGACAAGATCAAAGTTTTTGAGGCGCACACAGATTACATTAGGTGTGTGGCTGTTCATCCGACCCTTCCTTATGTCCTGTCATCATCTGATGACATGCTTATTAAGCTATGGGACTGGGAGAAGGGTTGGGTGTGTACTCAAATTTTTGAGGGTCACTCCCATTATGTGATGCAAGTGACATTTAATCCGAAAGACACCAATACTTTTGCCAGTGCATCTCTTGATCGCACTATAAAGGTATGTGTCTTGCCTGCATGCTAGTAGTTGAAAGAAATTTGTATTATCAATATGAGTCATATTTTTGATATACTAGCTGGTTTCCTAGATTTGGAATCTCGGCTCTCCGGACCCGAACTTCACTTTGGACGCCCACATGAAAGGAGTAAATTGCGTAGATTATTTTACTGGTGGTGATAAACCTTATCTGATAACTGGTTCTGATGACCACACTGCCAAGGTTTTTACCCTTCTTTTCCTTTCTCCTTTGACAATTTTGAGTCTCAATGCTTTTTTCATCTGAAATATTTTTTGCTAAATATCCAAAACAGGTATGGGATTATCAAACCAAAAGCTGTGTCCAGACGCTAGAAGGCCACACACACAATGTTTCTGCTGTATGTTTCCATCCCGAACTTCCCATAATAATAACAGGTTCTGAAGATGGTACTGTTCGCATATGGCATTCAACCACTTATAGGCAAGTATCATGGGGTCAAAGTTCTTACTAACTGGGTTCTCGTGACCTTGTCTTTTTGCTTCCCTCCCTGAAGTTTTTCTACTTTTGTTTTCTCACAGGCTCGAGAACACATTGAATTATGGTCTTGAAAGAGTTTGGGCTGTTGGGTACATGAAGGGTTCTCGACGGTGAGCCCCCTTACCATTTGTTTGTTTATTCATGTTATGCATTTAATTGGGGAGGTTTCAATAGGTGATTCTGGTGGTTAAATACTCTTTACTTATGCTTTGAACATGGAATTTTTCTTGAGAAGACACACAAATAGGCAATTGGGGAAGTTGTTTCCTGTTAAGTGTTTAATTCTTCTTTTTCATGATGCCATTGCCCAATGATTCAAAAGGATTTAGTTGAGTGAATTTTACCGTTCTTCTCGAATAGATTATTGGGACATTGAGGGAATTATAAGGAAGTAACTTAAAGGATGTTTTTAGCGTCAGTGTTGCATTACATGTTGAGTACCTAACATGTATTTTTCCTCATGATTAAAACTCTCCTTTTTCCTCGTATATTATTTTCTGCACAGAGTTGTAATTGGCTATGATGAAGGAACTATTATGGTGAAAATTGGTCGAGAAGTTCCTGTAGCTAGCATGGATAATAGTGGCAAAATCATATGGGCCAAACATAATGAAATTCAGACGGTGAACATTAAGAGCGTGGGGGCAGACTACGAGGTTCGACTAACTTCATTTTATTGCTTTAACATAATGGCTTGAAGTTTATTATAAAAGACATTTCATGTTTACGTTATTGCAACTATTTGTTTGTATCTACTGCTTAGGTTACTGATGGAGAGAGATTGCCTTTGGCAGTTAAAGAGTTGGGGAACTGTGATCTTTACCCCCAAGTAAGTTGGTCTTTGGTTAGACGTATGAATATATTTTATTTCTGTGATGAATTTTCTTAACAAGAATAAAATCAGGCCATCATACAATTGGCACATTCTTTTCCTTATTGATTTCCCTTCATTTGGAGACATTTCAATTCATTTCACCCAGAGTTCACTTTGTGTGAATCCACAGTCAAACCCTGGATTTTGGGTGTGATCGGGGTTCCTAAAACAGCAATTTATAATTCCTGTATACTAAGTGGAACTTGAAGATAAGACCTAGAGTCGTGGCATTTGTGCGGATAAAAATAATCTAAGATTTTTTATGGTGTCATTAGGTATTCTTAGAATATAATACACTTCCCATCCTTCGTCCTCTCTTATGAGGAGCTCATAGCTGAGTGTCCTAGACAGCCTAATTAATCCTTTTTGGCAGCCAATTATCTTCTTTGGGCAGCCCTTCATCCACAATCACCTGGTAATTACCAGAATGATTTGCTGGAGGTTGGAGATGGACAAAAGAAAAAACATGAAATGTCTGGGGTTTGTTTTTATTTATCATCCACTATTCTGTCGGTTTGTCCAACTTTTAATCAAATTGGGGGAATGTTAATGGTAGTGTTCCTTGTGTTCTTGAAATGGCACTGAGCTAAAATAAATTTGTTTCTCCCCCTTCCTGTTTAATTTCTTCCCCAGAGCTTGAAGCATAATCCCAATGGGAGGTTTGTTGTTGTTTGTGGAGATGGTGAATACATCATATACACAGCGTTGGCATGGAGAAATAGGTCATTTGGCTCTGCGCTGGAATTCGTTTGGTCATCAGACGGGGAATATGCTGTTAGAGAAAGTACATCAAGGATTAAGATATTTAGCAAAAACTTCCAGGTCTGTATATGTTTTTGGAAAATTTGATTTGGCTTATGCAGTTCTCACTCCCTCTCTTAATTTGAAATGTCAATTTTCTGCTACCTTGTTTATCACGCCATACATATTGCTTCTAATCCTTGGCTTTTTTTTGAAAGAAAAAGATCTGCCAGATACCATGAATCCTGTTTATAAAAAAGAGCTGCAAAACGTTATGACAACTCGCAGTTTATCAATAATTTTTAACTGTTGGCTGGGTTCAATTTCTTCTGTTTACATGACTGGTAACGTCTAATAGGAATTACGTCTTTCAGGAAAAGAAGAGTATCCGGCCAACGTTTTCTGCTGAGCATATATATGGGGGAAATTTATTGGCAATGTGCTCAAATGATTTTATTTGTTTTTATGATTGGTTAGAGTGCAGGTTGATTAGGCGAATTGATGTAAATGTTAAGGTGAGTAATAATTGCCCTGAATTATTCAACCCACTAATAGCTCACTGATTTCAGCTACAAGAAAAAAATTTCTTGATTGATGCACTTTTCTGTTTAATCTTTCCCCAGAATCTTTACTGGGCTGATAGTGGTGATTTAGTGGCCATTGCCAGTGATGCATCTTTCTACATACTAAAGTACAATGTATGGTTCTTTATCCATCTTATTTTTTCCAACTCTCCTTTTCTTAGTCTCGTTTTCTTATATAGTTGCTGATTCCATTGATTTTGTGTTTAAATTTTGCAGCGTGATATAGTTTCTGCAAATTTGGATAATGGAAGATCAGTAGATGAGCAGGGTGTTGAAGATGCCTTTGAGCTCCTTTATGAAATAAATGAACGAGTAAGGACTGGATTATGGGTCGGGGATTGTTTCATATACAATAACGCTTCCTCGAGGCTTAATTACTGTGTTGGCGGCGAGGTAAAATTATGGTTCATTTCTTTGTCTGTGTCATTTTTCTGTGGTGTGTATATAACTTAATATGAGGAGTTGATGATGTTTCTAGGTAACCACAATGTTTCACTTAGACCGTCCCATGTACCTGCTGGGATATCTGGCTAATCAGAGTAGAGTGTACCTCATTGACAAAGAGTTCAAGTGAGTGGCTTTCTGGCGGATTTTCATGAAAGCTGCAGCGACGAGCATCACTGCTAAGTTATTATTATATGTTTTTCTCCTTGCAGTGTTGTGGGATACACCTTACTTCTCAGCTTGATTGAGTACAAGACTCTTGTGATGCGTGGTGACCTAGAACGAGCAAATGAGGTTTTACCATCTATCCCAAAGGAGCACCATAATAGGTATTTTTATTATTCCTTAACTGCATACATAAATATAAATGTTTTACTGCATTTGTTTTTTAAACATGTAGTATATGGTATCTTGCTTTTGAAGTTGATTTGCTGAGTAATGGAAATCATCCTTCATGTCATTATCTGATACTTGCCATGTGGCAACAGTTCAGTTGGGAAAAATGAAAAAGTTACTTCCAAGAGAAAAATAATAAGCTGAATAAATGACTACCAAGTCTGTGGAGACCTGGATTGGATTGTGGATATATTTCAAATATTTAAAAGTAAAATCTTCTTACAAATAGCAGTACCCAAAAAGAAACTCACGGGTAGTCAGGCATGTATTATGTTTGTGCTTATAACAGATGAAGAGCGGGTTGCCTTCACTGCAATTCCAGCTTTGCATGTGCATGTTATAGCAGAAAGTTTATTTTTTGCCATGTATGAAAAAGATGCATGTGCTTCAGTCCATGTACAAGAGATCATGGAGTTCATAGCAGAAAGAGATTATGGAAAATGCTTTAGTTAAATACATTCTTAACAAAGAATCTGAAGGTGTTTGACAAGTAAATACATAGCTAAAACTCAGAATTGTGCATTCGGTTAGAAGTCAGATGACTTCTACATTGATTGCCGAAAATGTCATATAGTTTGTATACATGCGATTTTTATTCAAAAATTGTAATTTAAATACTTGTGGTGTGTACTTATTAACTTGTTGGCAAACCATTTTTTTTAAAGAATTTGAGTAGGTGATTCTGATAATCTTTCTTTTTCTTATTCAGTTTTTTGTTATGGAATCTTGTTCTGGTTGGGCTATGTTTGGCTCAATGAGATTGAATTTCAACATTCATTGGAGATCTTTCTCTGTGTCTATATACTTGTTACCAAATTTGTGGCGTTGAAAAAGTATGACAGATGAAAAGCCTCTGCTTGTTTATGTTTTACTCTTTCCTTGTGATATGTTTTTCCCCTTGTTTGAGATGAAAAATTCGGGGTCTGGAATGTGTTTTGGATCTTATTGGTAAATCTAAAATAATTGCTAGTGTGGCTCGTTTCCTGGAATCACGAGGAATGATAGAGGATGCCTTGGAAGTTGCTACGGACCCTGACTACAGATTTGAGCTAGCTATACAACTTGGTAAACTTGATACTGCAAAGGTCAGTTCTGCTTATGTTAGCATTCAGCGAGCTCTCCGTGATATTCTTTTATCTTGGGTATAGTTCATTGAAGCAACATATTTACCTTGTGACAACATTAATTTATTGCTTCATGTTTCCTTCGTACAGGAAATTGCTGCAGTAGCTCAAAGTGAGTTCAAATGGAAGCAGTTGGGTGAATTAGCTATGTCCACTGGAATGGTATTAATTTACATTGATGAGTCAATTATTGTTTCTTTTCCCATGAGATACTTCTACAATCACCTTTCTGTCACTTTGAAAGATTGTTGTTTGTCGGATCATGTGCCGAAAAACTTGATATAATGTCTTCTTTTCTTTGCCTTCTCTGTTTTTTTTTTTTTTGGTTGTGCAAAGACAATTTTTTTTTACTCAAACCATTGAAAATTGCTTTGGACAAATTAGAAATCGGATCTGATATACACAAATGATTTACTGAAGCTATTGGGTGCTTTGAGGGGGGTGGCTTGAAATTCTCATTCTCTTGCTTAGATGCTTAACCTTGAGCTTTTGTGGAAGATTCAGTCAGTTGTGAATCCTATTCTTCCTTATCTTGCATTAAATTTCTAAAGATAGTCTTATTGATTTTACAGTTAGAGATGGCAGAGGAATGTTTAAAGCATGCCAATGATTTGAGTGGCTTGTTGCTGCTATACTCTTCTTTAGGGGATGCTGAAGGAATAACAAATTTGGCATCCCTTGCCAAAGAAAATGGGAAAAACAATGTTGCTTTCCTATGTCTATTCATGCTGGGTAAATTGGAAGAGTGCCTGCAACTGCTAATTGACAGGTTACTGTTGTCGGCCTTTTCAAATGTTTCAAAGGTGACATATTGTTTTCAGTTAGTTACTATTCTGAATCTCATTCTTCTTGCAGCAATCGGATACCCGAAGCGGCTTTGATGGCCCGATCTTATCTTCCAAGCAAGGTTTCAGAAATAGTTGGACTATGGAGAAAAGACCTCAATAAGGTTATTCTTCATTCATTGGTTTGTAATGCATGTTTTTGGTTTTGTTAATAGTTTCATATTCATCTGTGATGTCATTCATGTCTCATCAGGACCTCAATATTGTGAGTTTGTATGTCTGTCTTTCTGTGCGGAGATCTGGATAGAGAGAATATCTAATTGACCATTAGTGTCATTGTTCAAGAAAATTCTGTTTTTGATTTCAAGTTATAGAGATAGATGTATCACTGGTTTTATCTTACATTTCATCATTCGTGATTACTAGTAGATTTAATGAATCCAGGAATTCCACAAAAGGCTAAAATCCCTTAAATATAAGCATCACACTGCCGAAGAGTGAGGCTATAATGAACAAACTATATGCAGTCGTGGTTGGATTTATGAGCCAGAAAAATAAAAGAATAAATTGAGTTGCAGGAACACCTAAAGGCAAAAGATATGATCTAGCACCCTAGCTTTTCCAGATCTAACAACTCTACGTTACTGGCTTGACTTTTGAGCTTTGAGAGGAAGATTTCTTTTCATATGTTGGAGAGATGATTTTTATTTTTTGGCGTTTTTGCTTCATTTCTTTTTCTTTATTTTTAAAAGCATTATTGGTTAACTTACTTGAAAAGTACTATCATGTGCAGGTTAATCCAAAAGCAGCAGAGTCCTTGGCTGATCCAGAAGAATATCCTAATTTGTTTGAGGATTGGCAAGTTGCGCTTGCTGTTGAAGCAAAAGTTGCGGAGACAAGGTTTCACTTCATGCCTTTCTACAGCTCTATTCCATTTCCCTTTTACTTGTTGCCAATTTTGGCTTGTTATCTTGTATTTTTACTTTATAATATTGAATGGGGCTAATAATAATGCACAACATTTCTTTTTTTGTGGCATGGTCAATTTTGATGACTTGAGACATAGTACAGATGTATTTATTTTTCCTTTTTACGTTAGACTTGATGTTTATAGATTAGTCTTCTTAAAATGCTTTCTAGGGGTGCTTTCCCTCCAGCTGAGATGTACGCAAACCATGCCGGTAGATCAAATATCAACCTTGTGGAAGCTTTCAAAAGTATGCAAATAGATGAAGAGGAACCGCTTGAAAATGGTGGTTTGGATCATGAGGTATACTCTGCTTGCATATTCTAATTATTTTCATTGAAGCCAGTTTTTTTGGGCGATGTTAAAAATAACAAAAAAGAAAGTGTTGAAAGCTGCCTTCTATCCAACTGTAGTTTCATTATCTTAGTTTGAGAGCTGATGATGTTTTACTCCTCTCTGCAATGCATTTCCTTTATGGTCCGTTTGGCTGAGGTATGCGAAGAATGTATTTAACTTCGAAAAGGGGTTTGTAACATCATTCGCTAGAAAATTCCTTCAAAAAATATTACAATTCCCCCTTTTCAAATCAAATTTCTTCAAATACCTTTTAGTGAGGTTTTTGAGAAAGATATTTGATTTCAAGAAGCGATTTGTAAATTTTTCTGAACAGAATTTTTTAAGAAATTACTTCTCGAAATCAAACATTCTTCAAATACCTCACCCAAATGGACCATTAGATGGCATTTCAATTCAGAATTTGATAAGTTCTTGGAGTTTTAAAATTCCATTATTTTACAATTGTTGTTAATATTTCTTTGGAAATTAAAATTTTATTAAGTATTTCTCCCCAAGATAGAGAGGTGTACCGCATATACCTCATTCATGTACCGCATATACCTCATTCAGAAGGATTTAAAAGAATAATAATAATAATTAAAAAAAAAAACTCTTCAAGATTAATTTCGAGTGTCATTTTACCCTTTACATTCACATTTTTAAAATCCAAGAAATTTTACAAATTCCTTTCTGAAGTAGCCAAAGAAGGAATTTAACAGAAATCCCTTGTCAATATCAAATCATCTTTCCGAAATCCTTCATCCAAATGAATGTCCCACCCTACTGGCTTCAGTTGTCCCTTATAACGTGCGGGATTTTGTCTGCACTTCAAAAATATTTCAGTACACTGCATGTCTGACTTCCTAGTTTTTTTGTTTATATAAAAAATGTAGTGCACAAATATATTATTGCAAATAAAATCATCCTGTAATAATAATTCCTCCTTTGTTTTACTTTTAAACCTCATTATATATTTAATTATTTTTTCTTTTTTTTGCCCAGGATGTAGAACAGAATGGAGATGAGGTAGAAGAAGAGGAACAAGAGGATGCACAAGAAGAGGAGGGTGAGGAGGAGGAGGGACATGAAGAAGCTGTTGTGGTCGATGCCGAGTCAACGGACGGTGCCGTACTCGTTAATGGTAACGAGGCTGACGAAGAGTGGGGTACGAATAATGAAGGAAAACCAGCAGCCTAAAAGCAAATTGGTTGGGCCAGTGTGATAATTCCTAATTTTGTAGCTGGTGATTAATTAAATTTCTTTTTTTTTTTTTTTTTTTTTTTTTCAATTGCCATTTTTCGAGTAACATTTTCACTGTCTGATTTTTCATATTTTTAGATATAAAAAGCCGAATATTCTTAGGTATAAAATAAATACACTTGGGTAGCATTTGGTGTCATGGAATTGGGGCATCAGAATTGGAAACGCGTGTACAAATCTAAATTATTGCATGTGCTCATTTCTAATGCCAATTCCATTTCTAGGGCTTGAATTCTGTGCTGCCAAACCTACCTTAGGTTGCATTTGGGAGCATAGAATTCGAGCATTGAAATTGAAATTAAAAATGCACGCATGCTATTTTTTCTTTTTAGATTTTTACATGTATTCATTTCTACTTCCATTTTTGAGGATTCAATTCCATGAAACCAAATGCCACCTTACGTTTAGGGTTCTAAATGCAAACCTTTTTGTTTGAATTTTTATTTTATAGTTGCCAGTTTATATTTTTGCGCTAGACTTAATAACTTTTTTTCATCTCCCCCCCCCCCCCCCCCCTTTCTCCCTCTTCCCCCTTGTGCTGAACTTGCAGTGCTTACACCTCATCACTAGTTAGTTCAAGACAGACGGTTCCTGCTGCATTGAGTCTCTCCCAAAGGTTAGAATATACTTCTGAAACAAGTTTCAATCTTTGAACATTTTCATTATATATTTACTAATTCTTCTCATTATGTCAAAATTATATCATCATTTTGATTTTTATCCTATTGCATTGCCTTGGACTTGTTGCCCATTTGATTTCCAAAATCCAAATTTATTTGGGTTTGTGATTTTGTCATTTTTTTTTGGTGCACAAGTTATTGTGTAAGGCATTCAATTTCAAGAAGGGATTTAAAAATTTTTCTCAAAAAAATTTTTAGAAGTTCCATTTCGAAATCAAATACCACCTTCAAATACCTCACCCAGATAACCATAAAGGGTTGTGGAGAACAACTTTCCTTTTGGACATTTAGGCACTATTTGGTGACGTTGTTTTTATTTTTTTATAATTAATTGAGCAAAAACTTATTTATATTTGTAAGGTAAATTATTAGATTGTGCTTAAAATAAGTTATGTAGAATTTTTTCCCTCTTTATATTTGTCCTTTGGTTGGCATTTTACCTTGATTGAATTTATGGAGTTTGTAAGTTTTGATTTTTTATTTTTGGAGCAAAATTAGCCCACCATGTATCCACTCTCTTGTGAGAGGTGGATAGTTCGAGCATTTGCAATGCGAGGTGGTGGAAAGTGAATTTTAATTTAATAGATCCCCACGAGCCACATAGCGGCTCCCTTTCCCTTTTCCTTAGCCCTTAGGAGTAGGCTAGACTATCTTTTGTACATAAATATGAAAAAAATAAAATAAAAATATTCTAAGAAATGAACCCAAATTTATGACATGTTAACCATTTTTTCATGAATAATTATGATAGGTGATTTGTTTTGAGAAAATAGCAAGAGCAATGTCAAAAATCAATACCAAAACGAACCAAGTAGAATTTTTAAAATTGGTTTGATTCGGTTGTACAATTAATCGCTTTGATTTGGTTTGAAACCAAATTGTTTGATTTGGTTCAAAAATATCTAGAAACCATAAAATTTACACCAGACATATTTTTTTTCTATAATTTCTTTTACATTTTTGTCATGGACAAATTGAAAATGGAACAATTAGGTGGCGTTTGGTTAGTGTTTCCGTTTTTCTGTTTCTACTTTCAATAAACTGGGATGAATGGGATAAGAATTTTGTTTCCATTTTGGAGTATTCCAGAAATAGAAACATGTTTGGTAACAATACCATTATCCTGAAATTGATTCTTTTGATTGATGAGAAAAGAAACAAGAAACATATTTGGTTGCAACATTTGTTCTTCTTTTTTTTTCTTTTAAATATATGGTGGTTGGTGGGATGGTGGTGGCCGGCAGGATGGTACTAGTAATAGTTTGTGGGAGTGAATAAGAATCAACATTTTTTTGTTTCTCAGATTCTTAATAAATTCAAGGAAGTCTCAAATTACTCCCAAAATTTTGGGAATAGAAGCGTGTTTACCAAAGGTGTTTTTTTACATTAATTCCAAAATTTTGGGAGCAGGAACAAGAATCAGAGAATAGAAATAGTAATCAAACAAGGATTTTTCTTCTCATATTTTCTATATACTAGGCAAGTGACAATATTTCCTCACACGTTCTCCATTCATTCAATGAGACAAAATGAAGGGTAAATACTGTCCTTTTATGGATGAGAAGTATATTGATCGGCTTTTCCATCCTTTTATTTTCCATCCTTCGAACAGAACACGACCCTCAAAAGTTGTATACTTATATTTTCCGTTTTCATTCCAGGTTGCCTGAAGGTTGCCGGAGAGAGGTGGTGCGGGGGAGCCGAATGTCTATTTAGCGGCGGTGTTTTGCTCTCTTAGGGTATTCACTTTTTGTTGTGATGGCATTGCAATTAAACACCAGTTTTCCCAGTTTGAGTTTTACTAGTTTAGTTCTTTTTTTCTTTTGGGGGGGGGGGGGGGGGGGGGGGGTGTTTCTTAGATTTCTCTCTCTATATTATAAGAGGTCGATATTTTTTTTTTTTTTGGTTTTTAAGCCCTTAAAATTTTATAATCGTTGTGAATGTAGAATATATTTGTATCATGTAAAACAACACCATTCTTGAACTTGCATTTCGCCTCCCTTCTGTTTTTTGTCTCAATTTTTTAAAGAACAGAAACAAAAATAGTATTAAAAAAATAGGAAAAAACGCTTCCTAGGAGTCTTAATTTGTTGATAATTGGGCTACTTATTGCTTGATTGTGTTTGGTCTTGTTGGGTTTTTATGTTTTGCCAATCAGAGAATTCTCGTCCATAATCCACTATAGGCTAGAACTCGTGGTCTTGGATCTCTCACTCTAAAAATTAATTCATGAGGTGAGATTTTTCTTTATATTTACAATTTGACCACCAGTCGAGGTGTAGTCATTTTTAGGTAACTAAATTTATTCTTTGTAATTTTATCCCAAGTTTTTAAAATGATTCTTATTGTATAGTTTTGGTTTTTAAATTTTTTATGTTATGAAATATTTTATTTTTTTATCTTTATTAATATTTTAGATATTATTAATTATGATATTAAACTTTAGTTAGTGTTAATATATTCGATTTAGCTGATGACAAATCAAAGACTAAAATTGGAAAAATTGAGTGATTTGTTTTTAGGACAATTTAAAGTTACCTACAATTTTTACCAAAAGTTGAAATAAAATTTTGACATTTTGCCAAGCTAAATATTCTATGAGATTTTTATTTACTTAAATGTTATTCTATTTTACTTAAAATTTTAAACTATACTCCAATTACATGAAAAAGTAGCCTTTGGACTAGAATTAAACTAATCAATTAGAAAATTGAAGTGTTTTAATTTTTACAGTTAAACATGAAAAACAACAATTCAAAAATTTGCTAATTAAAGTGATTATGATAAACTATGTGAGCCTATCATCTTTCATGTCACAGTAGTAGCGCCATGAAGTCAGATCCTTTGCTTGATTCATGTTGGGCTAAATCCAACGGGTGATGCATTGCTTGATAAGTAAGGTTTATGACCCATTGAATTTAGCCCGACATAAGTAAAACACAAAATACTTAATGTGGGACACATTAATTTAATTAATTGGGTTAGAATTTCAATACAATTCTTTTGAAGTAGAGATTAATGTTGAACATTCATATGCCAAAAATTACTAAGTTTTGAATAAAATTTTAAGTCTAAAAGTATTCACTTGAAATTCGTCGAAAACATGAAGGGAATGCAATTCCAAATCGCTTGCAGAGAAACTCTTGAGTAACATATAAAACTCCAAGTTGGGAATAAAGAGCCCCCTTAGGCATCCAATCTTTTGTGGTTTGTGGGTGCTCCCTCTTAACCACACATGCGTCGGATCGGGACAAATCTTGGCCGAATAAAGTCTTATTTTTTTGGACAAAATTTATTTAGTTATTTAAATAAAAATAATTTCTTTTTTTGAATCCTTACCTACAAATTCAAACTAGTGCAACAATGAACCAGTCTATCAACCCAAATCAACTGTTGCAACTATTCGAACAAGTGTTATGTAATGGTACCTCCTAGTCTTCTATATATAGGGGGCATCGTTTCCCTAACTAGTGCCTTTCATCATTGTTTGAATTGTTGCTTCCTTGCTAATGGTATCTCCAAGTCTTCTATAAATAGGGGCTTCATTTATATTTCGTTTATTCAATTCACTATCAAAGCACATTATATATAGAGAGCCTGAGTCCTGAAAATTCAAAAATTTACCAATTTATCTGAGGCTTTTTGGTTCTGATTGCTAGTACATAAAACTCAAGATCGTTGTACCCTAAGCGATAGACGTCCATTCAACCATTAATACTGCGTAGAGGCGATGCTGTAGAGGAATGGTGTCAAACTCTAATCTCTACCTACTTCAATTTCTAATTCTATGCTCCTTATTAACCACATGCGCATCGGGACCAAGCCGATGTCGGGTCTTACCCAACAAAGTATTATCTTTTTCAGAAAAAAAATAATAATTATTTAAATAAATTTTATTTCCTTTCCAGAATCATTATTTGCTAATGCGAAGTGCGATAGTGAACTAGTGCACAATGAACCAACTTATCAGCCCAAACGTGTTGTTGCACTTGTTCGAATTAGTGTCATGCTTAAACTCGTGCATCATTTCCCTAACTACTGCTTTTCACTCTGTCTGAAGTATTGCATACATTCTAATGGTATCTTCTATTCTTCTATATATGGAGGGCTTAATTTCTATTTTATTTATTTAATTCATTAACTCTCAAAACACATTACATATAGAGAGTAAGTCTTGAGAGTTCAAGCATTTGGTAGTTTGCCAAAGTTCTTTTGGTTCCGAGTGCTAGTACGAAAACTTGAGACTATTGCACTCTAAGAGATAGACGTCAATTCAACCATCCGTACGGTATATGGATGTGAATATGCTTTAAGGTTATAAAGTAAAAATCTGGCCTCGTTCTACTTCAATTTTTTATTTTTTACTCCCTTTTAACCACATGCGTTGGGCTATGCTGATGTTAGATCTTGGTCCAACAAAGTATTATCTTTTTGGATAAAATTTATTTAATTATTTAAATAAAATTATTTTATTTCCCTAATCGTTACCTGTGTATTTGAACCAGTACACAGCGAACCAATACATAGAGAACTAGTGTATCAACCCAAACTAGTTATTGCTATATGTGTTTTGATAATGTCAACATTAATTATGTGATATTTGTTTTGATGAAGTCAATATTAGTGATGATGATGTGACATTGATGTCGTTAAACACAAATGATATGTTCCAATGAATATTAGATTGGATCATATCTTGAATGTACTAATCAATGTGATATCTTGAGTACAAGTATTAAAATTCAATTATACATTACGTATGCTAACCACTACTATGGAATCTTAAATGTGAAATGCATGTATAATTTTAATATGACTTAGATAAAATTAAATCTTTAACGTTAAGTTTATAGAATATTATTCTTGAAGAGATTATATACTTTGGCTTAACAAGATTCACACACATACCTTGCATACATCACATGATTTATTATGACAATCATGACTATTTCATAATAACATCATGATATAATTGACTTAAAATGCTCAACATGCTCATGATGACATTATACGTTTACATCATGATTTAATATGTTCAACTTATCCATTATGAGTTTATATCATGATATATGTATTTGGTTTGCTCAATACATGCATATATGAAAATTTCATATATTGATCACAATATGTTTTAAATGAGAAAATATGGTTTGAATGTGATCTATATGTACATTGCATGTAATCATCTTTAAAGCACTTCAATGTGCTTGAAAATATGTTTCAAAAGTATTTTGGGTGATAAATGATCATATACTACAACCTAAACCAAAGAATGGACAAAAAACAATGATTTGACAACTTCCAGGGTCTGTAGTCAATTACATTTGGGAATAGTAGTCAACTACTCATGGTTAGTAGCTCATTTTATTTGTTCTATTTTTTAGATCGTTCTTTGGTTGTTTGTTCTTGAAACTTTTTGACTATTTTTATAACTCATTTAAGGTGTTTAGGATCATACCAAACATTAAATTTGATCAAATCAGCATTAGATTATATCAAATTGATTAAAATCATTTCAAAGGTTTTAAACACTATTTGACAACTTTTTCATTTGTTCTTGAAAATGAGTTTTCATGTCAAATCTTGTTTCTATTGCTTGAATCATGTTATTACATACTTGATTGATGTGTCTACATTCTATATATGATTTAGAATCAAGTTGATAGACTTTAATTGGCATTTTGAGGACAAGACGAACTCTGCTTTTACATGAAGAAAATGTTCTAAGTGTTGTTATTGCTTCTAATTCATGCAACTGTGATATAATGTGTTGTATATTATTATAATTAGTACTATACATTATGAGTATGTATGTATAATTCGTGTTTAATGCTTATACTATACATATACAATCTATATACAAGTTGTTCTTGCAGATAAATATTTAAAAATTCTATCAAAATGACTTTTTGACTTTAAGTAGGGTAGTGCATCTAATGCAAAGGCATGTACATTCCTAGTCTAGTCATAATTAATACACAACTTGTTGTCTATTATATCATGACTATAATTGAGTGTATGGGAGTCTATTTGAGCTTTGGATATGGAAAAGATTGTGTAGCTGTCTATATTATGATATTTGAACCTTTGTTTATTTAAATAAGCATATCTCTCTCAATTCTTATCCAAGTTAGTTGATCATATATGTTTGTAAATCTTATTCAAAGTGATTTAAAACCATAAAATATAAATATAGGTCCTACTTGTATTATTTAAAAAATATGAACGTTGTTTTCTTGGGAAAAAGTTACAAAATTTCTGGAATCTGCTGAGTACACTTCTGCCTAGGAGCCTTCTTTAATTCTATTCTTTAGAGAACAAGTCTCAACGGTCATAACGACTTTTGTATATCTTCTTAGTTGATCTTAGGCCATATTTTTCTATATAAATAGAGGTAAAACAACTAAGATAAGTAAGATTACACACAATAGCTTACAAAGGGTAAGATGCCAAAGATCTTCAAGCATTCAAATGATATTATTTACCAACATTATTTTGATTCTAATTCTTACATTTCTTGTGTGATCACTCTTATACTTAAAGGTTCATTTATCATTTTTTGAGTGATATTTGTAAGAAGCACTAAACACTATCGAGTTAAAGTATTGCAATCTTTTTAGATAGTATTTAGAGCTCCAAGGTTGGTTTTTATAATATATATTACAAAATCATTGGAGTGTTGTATTGAAAGATTGTTCTTCATTGATGTATATGAAAGTAAAAAATATCCTCAACATCATCATATCAAATATCAACTTGTGAAGAAATTAAAGAGACCAAAGGGGGAACCGTTGGTTGTGCTGGAAAGTAACAAACCGATCTCGACGAAAAGAAAACCAGTGGAACGATATTTGATCTCACCAATGAAGGAATATCAACGGATCGATCTCGTTGGGAAATAAGATCAAAGACTTAATCTGCACTAAGGCAAGTGAGATTTGGTAGTTCTCTACCAGAGAAGTGAGATGGTGTTTATCTCTACCAAGGGAAGTGAGATATGATGTTTTCTCTACCGAGAAAGTGAGAGTGTAAAATATTAAGATACGAATTTCTCAGGTGATTATAGAAGGTTTGACATTCACCTGTAAAAAGATTAAAGATTAGTAGATTAGAACTCTCTGTCGTGAGCGACAAGGAGTAGGCGTAGGCAAGAGATTTTGTTGGCCCAGTGAGCTACCTAAGAGGGGGGATGAATTGGGTAGTTATAAAAATTTAAACAAATTTCTTATCTTTCAACACTTAAATAATCAAATAATCAATTTATCCTAAATCGATTATTATATTTATAACACAGTAGATAAGTGTTCAAATCTAGGTGTACACCCAAACAATAAAATATAAATAAAGTAAATCAATACAGCACACAATGATATATCTTAGTTCACCAAGTTACTCTTGGCTAATCCAGTCTTCCGAACCCCACGGAGATTCGCACCCACTAAACCGCTTGATCCATTTACCAGGTAGGAACTAAATCCTTATAATGATTCTTTTATCAGGCTCAGAATCAACCTTTATAATTATACTTTTCTCAGGTTAAGGAAGAATCTTATCTTTTTACCAAGTTAAAGATTAACCTAATTATATTCAAGATGAATCACCACCTAATCCTTTTTCCAAGTGCATAAATAACCTTATCTTTTTACTAGGCTCAAGACTAACCTATTCTTTTCACAGATTAAAGATCAAATCTCACAAAATACTCCAAGTATCATTTTTACCAGTAAAAATGGAATCGTTACAATTCACTCACAATTAATTCTAATCAGGAAGAATCAAGCCTAAATTTTTTCAAGGGGAAAGAATAACCTAATCTTTTGGTACCTTAGTTAAAGATCAAATCTCAATCTTTTTCTCAAAAAATATTGAAACCCAAGTTACCCTTGACTAGATACTCCCAACAGTATCTAAGCTGCACAAATTCACCAATTACAAAAAACAATGAGTTTCTTCCCACTCGAAACTTCTACCACCTCAAATCAATTAAATTCAATTAATATCCCAAAATTACTAGTGATAAAATTTACGTAAGGAATTCAATATCTGATTATAATAAATGTGAGTAGCACAGAATTTAAGCACGTAATCGGTAATCACAAAAATCATTTTAAAAGAATTTTTATGTTCTTTAAAGTTAAAAAAAGATTTTACTACAATATTTCAACCAAGCAAGAAATAATAAAATAAATTCACAATAAAGGATAAATAGCTTGAAAATATCTCACCAGGATAATACCGAAAGATTGAGAATAGTAATACCAACACAAATCGGTAACGCCAAAATAATCAGCGTTTTAACTCAAGAACTTCGCACACAATAATCGCACGATTGATCTCTCGAATATATCTCAAAATAACAACTCTTAGAAAGCTCAAGAAATGAAAGTTCTTGATTGATGTGATATCATGATATGTGAAAATCGCAGGTCTGTTTAAGCTGATTTGAAACTGGCCCTCTAACGGCTAGTTTCCTCAAGTTATAACATTTAAACGCACCAATAGACCACATATATCATTAACATTCATTCTTGGCTTAATTCACTCAGATATAGTTTTTAACATATTCAATTTACTCCCTAAATTAATTCTCAATCTCAAATCGTATAGATACGAAGTATTAAAAGAACCAAATTGAGAAACACTTTAATTTTATGAACCATATCTATAGGGATGTTAAAATAAGTATATCATATCTTCAATATATCCAAATTCCCAAAATATCTCACTTAGATATCTCTCAAACGACTAGTTAACAGGTAGTTTTTAAACAGATTCTCAAAATCTTTGAAACTGTAACTACACAGTTGGTTGATCGACCTCTATACCGTCAGTCGACCAATGGATACAGGATGTAGCCCAAGTAATTTCTCAAACAACGGTTGGTTGACTGATCCCCCATGGGTCGGTTGATCGATCGATTCAGGATGCTTTTTCAGGCCAAGGTTTGGCTCTGGTCAGTTGACCGATCACCTATGGTCAGTCGATTGATCAATACAGAGAGTTTCATTTTGGTTCATCGGTTAACCGATCTTTCTTGGTCAGTTGACCGATCGATTTAGAGACTCATCATTTTTCCAACCCATGCACATTGGTTGACTGATCCTTTGATGGTTAGTTGACCGATCAATGCTGGAACACCCTATTCTCAAATTATTTCAATTCCAAACTTCGACCTTTTTCACCCTTTAACTGATTTCTCTTCTCAGTTAACTTAATTGACACTAATATTCAATTTTAAACACTAATCTTGCTTAGATCAATTTTTATTTTCAATTTCACATTAGAGCAAATAATTGAACACTAATTAGGACATTAATCTTATTAAATTAAACGCATATAAATATAAATAATTTATTTTATGTCGTGTGTGATCCTAATCATGATACATTAAAAGTAAAAGATATTTTTCATCTAATTTTTTCAGAATCTTCAATACTCTTCATCTCTTTAATGTCCATCTCTGCATCCTGAATAATTACTTCATGATTTGATCTTTAATGGAACTCTTAAACTGAAATACTCAACAAACACGTTAGATCCACAAAAAATATCAACACTTAATTATCTATCAAAATATCGGGATCAACAAATTTGTCGAACTACTATAAATCTTCTGTGTCTTGTGGTTTCCTTATCTCTATCTCTTACTCTTTATATTGCTTATTTTGATTTGATTGATTGTTCCACTGTACACACAAACACAATAACTAATAAGTTTGATTTAAGATTTTAGTAGAGAAATTTTATAATAGATACAATTTTTTTTAAAGACCTAATTCACCCCTCATCTTGGGTTAATCTCTAGGACAACACTAGTGTTGCACCTATTCAAACCAGTGTTATGTAATGGTATCTCCTAGTCTTTTATAAATAGGGGGCTATATTTCCTTAACTGGTGCCTTTAGTCTCTGTCCGAATTATTGCATCAATTCCAATGTTATCTCCTAGTTTTCGATAAATAAGGGGCATCTCTATTTAATTTATTTAATTCACTTTTACTCTTAAATCACATTACATATAGAGAGCCTAAGTCTTGAGAGTTTAAACATTTTTAAATTCACGTGAGTTTTTTGGGTTATGAGTGTTTGCACTGAAAACTTGAGATTGTTGTACCCTAAGAGATAAATGCCTAGTCAATCATTAATACTGCGTAGGGCGTGGATTTACTTTAAGGGAATAGAGTTAGACTCTAACCTTGATCTACTTCAATTTCAGATTCTCCCAATTAACCACACAAGTTTGGGGTCGGGCCAATGTCAAGTTTTAGCCCAACAAAGTATTATTCTTTCGAACAAAATTTATTAAATTTTTTCTCGAATCCTTACCTATGAATTCGAACTAGTTTGACAACAAACTTGTGCACAACGAACTAGTGTATCATCCCAAACTAGTGGTTGCACTTGTTTGAACCAGGGACATGTAATGGTATCTCCTATTCTTCTATAAATAGGGGCATCATTTCCCTAACTGGTGCCTTTCATCCTTGCCCGAAGTGTTGTATCCATTTTAATGGTATCCTTTAGTCTTCGCTAAATTGGGGCTTTAATTCTATTTTTATTTTTTATTTTTTATTTTGATTTACTCTCAAAGCACATTACATTTAGGGAGTCTGCAAATGAGGCCTTATTAGGTATTATCCCTATAAACAATCCTATGCGAGCTTATTTCTGCAAATAATCTCGAGTAGTTAACTAATAATAAAAAAATAAACAAACTTGGTATTTCACATACCAACCTGGTACATATCAACATGTATGTATTATATAGATGTTAGATTAATTGGATATTTGATTGAATTGTGTTAACTTTTTAATGAGATAAAAAAAGAGTGAAATCATAGATATTTGGTAATTGAATATCCTAAAATATTCTCAGTCGTAGGTGAAGGGCTCATATATTAAAAATACAAGATCTACGCAACGTAATATAAAAAATTTACATCACATTTAATATCATATTCCTTTAATCCGGATCTATCAGTATTAATATTAAAGCAACAAAAAATATAATATTAACTCACATTTAATAACTGAGCTACCTTTCTGGTACTTCGACTTCAAAGTTGGTAGTTCCCGAGGTGTGATTACCTTTAACAGTATCCACATATAAAACTCAGGATAGAAAAGTATTCTTGAAATTTTGAAGAATTAATCTAATCCCAAGAATCTAAAGTAACTTCAACTTAAATATAGGGGGTAGTAAGATTCAAATCAGTAAGTAAAAGGAACAGAAAATGAAATCTCATGGACACAGCTTAGGAGCTACAACAACAATAATAACTAAGCCTTTATCTCACTTATGTACAGTCAGCTACATTAATCCATTTACGCCATAGAGATCGATCAAGGGTCATCCCCTCCGTCAGGTTTAATGTCTCCAAATCATTTCTAATAATCTCGTCAAATATCTTCTTAGGACACAACTTAGGAGCAATTGCAAAAAATTTGAGGGGTCGAAACTGTATTAGGTGGGTTACCATAGTGGTCTCTTACCTTATATGAAGTTTGTCCATGGTTTAAACCCCTGAACCCTTTCTATTCTGTATTTGCACTTTGACCCCCGAACTTCTAAAATTCAATATTACGTAGTAGATCCACTCACTAAGGTTCTGACTTTATAGTAGTTTTCTTTTGAAGATGGGTATAAGATACTATACCAATTGGCTGTAGTACTAGTAGGAAATTGTTAGATGTGAGCCCTATAGTCAATCTTGTAGTCTTACATTTATGGTTTCTATTTGTAAAATATTTCAATCTCAAGTATTAATAAAAATGTATTTTTAATATTATTCTTTAATTGTATCAATGTTACTGTATACATTGGCTATTAAGTTGAAATATTTTATCTCTTTAATGTAATTAAAAGGTGAGACAAAAGACATTTGGTAACTTATATTCTTAATCATCCCTAGTTGGTATTGGATTTTTGAAATTTGGTCTTCAACAATCTAGATTTTTTTTTTTCTCCTCTTTTGAGTGTGGTGCATCTCAAACCATTAATATAAGATATTAGTATAGTAAGTGATCAAATGTAATCATCCTTGGTATTTTATATAGTAACTTTGCTTTATGCCAAAAATAGGATATCTGAGATATGATTATATTTGTGATATTTTGACTTTAGATACTATATGTTATATGTATGGGTTGTTATATTTTGATAATATTAAGTGTTGTACTATAGCCATGAGACTTCAATAGTATTCATTAGATATAGTGGGACATACATATGAATGTATGAGAGTGTAAGATAAGATTTATCACTCTCAACAAAGAAAGACATGTTCTATATAGTTTGATTCAATATAATTCACCCAAACCTCTTACCAGAGCAGTGTGATGAATAGGATGTGATTCAAATTGGTGTTACAAGTAATTATATTATCAATCATTGTATATATGATTCAACTAAGAGTTTTTGACTTTATCCATACCCTATTAGTACTTTTGGGAACATAAGATAGAGATATCATATAATAGGAAAATTATAACTGAGGAGGTTCTATTGGTGAAATTCCTACCAATTGGATATAGTTGTGATATGTGGATAGACCTGATTCACAGTCGAAAAAAATACCTCTTGGAAAAAAATATTTTCTTGTCGAAGTGTAAAATTAAAATTGTTTCAATTTTAATTGGTTAATTGATTAGTAAAATAAATAAATAATTAATTATTTTTTCATCAAGCTTTTTGTATAAGCCTAATGGGTCACACAATAAAAAATAGAAGTTAGAAATGTTCCCGAAAAAAATATATGTAGTAATGTTGAACTTTTAAAAGTTTGAAGGTCAAAGTGCAAATATGAAAAGAAGAGGTCTAGGGTTTTGACTGGACAGATAATATAAAAGGGAAAAATCATCTATGGTTGCCCATATATTCTCAAATTCGATCTCCACCATTGTGTCTTAGTTTTTTCCATCTTTATATGTTTGCATTACTAATTTGAATCTAACTATAACTTGGATTCAAATAAGATTTACCTTAGTATTTGGATATTAGAATATGATTCTTAGAAATATTAAGATTAATTTTATTCCTGAGTTTTTTGTGTGAATATTGTTAGAGGCAAGATAATTGTGTTGCTTCTAGAAAAATTCTATCTTTGTTGACAGTACCTAATCAGATCAAGTCTCTATTGGAAGAGCCTTCTTAAATCATGTCTTAAGAACAATCGAAATTGAGGTTGAAGTACTAGAAGAAATAATCTAATTAAATATGATTTAATTTTATGTCTGTTATATTTGTTTGAGGTAGATATAGATATGTTTGACTTAGAGGAATATGATACTAATTATGATTTTAATTAATACACACACACACACATGGTTCCTTCAAACGGGACTTTTTAGGAAGTAACGAGAGCACGAACTTGACCAATAATTATATTTTATGTTGAAAATCTTTCTCAAAGTCAAAATAGAATATTTGAATTGTAATGATGTATGTGATGTAATACCCCAAAAAATTTATATTTTTGAAAATATTATTTTATATAAATTTAGTATTTTTGGGATTATTTTGCAATTTATGGTATAAATAATAGTTAATAATTTTTCATATTAAATGTTAATTTTAATTTAACTTTAAAAGTTTTGTCACTAATGTGTTGTTTAAAATATATTTTTAAGAGTTTTGAGATATAATTAATATTTTCTTGATTTTAAGAAGAGCATTGAGTAAATAAATAAATAAATAATTTATTTATTTATTTGTGGTGAGATTTGTTTCCTTCTCAAGGAAGAAAACAAACCATCATCTCTCTCTCTCTCTCACACACACACACACACACACACATATATATATAGTTGCAAAATGTTGACACGTGTGGAAATAACCATAATAATAATAATAATAATAATAATAATAATAATAATAATAATAAATCTAACAATAAGTCTGATCGTCCTTATATATATATGGATAGGAAGGTTATATATGATAAGCAATGCACAATTATATATATACATGTATATAATAAAGTTACAACTTATATATATACGGAATATTTTTGGATACAAGAAAGATAATCCGATTTAGATTTTGGCTTTGGATTTTAGGTAGATTTTTCTAACTCTTTTAATAAATGTATTTAATTTTTCTATTGTATGATTTATATTATTATTATTATTGTTGAATTTTAACTGTTAAATTTTATGAAATAACTATGATTATGTAAAAACTTATGTGAAAATCATGTCAATGTATTTTATTTATTGTATTAATTAAATACACGTATTAAAGGGGTTGAAATTCTACTGAGCGTAGGCTCATAACTCCATAATTTTGATTGTAAAGTCAGGGAGAATGAAATGGCACTGATAATTTTATTTGAAATTCTACTTCATTTGTAATAATTGTAATTGTATATATATATATATATATATATATGGAAAATCAAGGATTTGGAGTCACAGGTTGGAATTTTCAAAAGCCAATGTTTCTTGAATTTATAATTGAAACAATGGATATGAAGGGCATAATTGTTATATTTTGATATACTATTGCATTTAATATGTGATCAATATTAATGACAATGAGGTGGTTTGGATTTCCGATTAGAGGCTTATAATATTTTTCATATCAATATCACTTCATACACTTATATTTAAATATTAGTAAAATATTGATATATTGAATATGATATACTTGATTATCATATTTCCAATTTTAATATTGTAGAAATATTGGTAAACTTCAGAATATGTCATAATATTATATATTTGTTCATGAAATTTTGTTTTCGCTTTGGGAACATAAATAATTTTTTTCCTCAAATATTTATTTTTATTTAGGAATAGAAACATATTTTTTGTTCTCAGATTTCCACTTCTATTTCCTACATAGTTTTATTGGTTCTCAATTTTTTATTTTTTTCCCGAAAAACAATTAGATTTTTTATTCCCAAATTTTTATTTCTATTTTGGGAACAATAATATATTTTTGTTCTCAAATTTATGTTTTTATTTCGGAAACACGAACTGATTTTTTTGCTTTCAAATTTTTATTTTTGTTCAAAATATAAGTTTGCGAACAAAAAAATATGTTTTTGTTTAGGAAACATAAACGAAAATCTCGAAACAAAAAACATGCTTTTATTCCAAAAAAATTGAGAACAAAAAAATCTATTTCTATTCTTGAAACAAAAACAACATATTAGGGAAAAAAATCTATTTTTGTTTTCATAATAAAAATATAAAATTGAGAACAAATTCTATTTTTTTTTTCCTTCTGATAAAATTAATTTAAAAGAAATATTAAAGTTATTTTCAAATTGAGAATTAGGCCAAATGAGGTAAGGTATTTTAGGTGTAATCCTTCTCCCCCCCCAAAAAAAAAACATGAACTGTAGAATCCGATTTCGCCCCATGAAGTATGGAATCCAATTTTATCTATTTTCATTCTAATGGAATCAAGTTCTTGATTCCATTGGATAACTAAACAAAGGAATCATAATTGAAGATAGAATTGCAATTCCATTTCACCCCCATTCCTTCCAATCAAACACATAGTCACAAAACATTATAGGTATTATTTGGGTATAGTGAACATACATATGATTATTCGAGTATATAATTAATGATCTATCGCCCTTTAGCAAAAAAAGAATTGTCCTATGTAATTAGATATTATTTACTTGAAGTTTTTGGCTAAAGAAATGTGATGATTAAAATTAGATTTTGATTGGTATCAAAAGTAAATTATATCAAGGGCAAATTAGGGGTTTTGACTATATCTCGCTTTGTTAGTTCTTTTGAGGCATAGAGAAAGAGAGATCGAATAGCATAATAATTATAATTGAGTGAATTAATCTCTGACTAAATTCTTATAAACTAAATATAACTGTGATATGTGAGTAACATGACTTAGATTTAGTAGAGATGTCGTAAAGAAAGAGTTCTTTACAAAG
Source organism: Eucommia ulmoides (assembly GCA_016647705.1). Lineage (NCBI taxonomy): Eukaryota > Viridiplantae > Streptophyta > Magnoliopsida > Garryales > Eucommiaceae > Eucommia > Eucommia ulmoides. Next base: position 42,650,847 of record CM028338.1, on the reverse strand, counting down.
AGCAAAATTGAAAATATTTTAATTTTAATTAATCAATTAATTTATTATTTATACCCTCTAGATTTTGATATAAACCTAAGGGGTCACAAACAAATGGAGAATGGAGTTTGAATAGTCCTTATAAAATGATTTAGTAATTTTAATCTCTTTAGAAGTTTGGGGACCAAACTATAATAAAAGAAAATTGGAGTCGAGGGTTTTGCTTTAGACAAGTCCATGGACAGGGATCCAGACACTAGTGGTCGCCCATGGCTATAGGAAGCCAAAATTTGGCCGCCAACTTTAGTATCTTTCTTATGCTTTTGATTTTATTTTTATTACCACCTAAAATCAACCAAAGCTTATCCTAATTCTACTAATTTTGAATATGATTCTTAGATAATTAGTAGACACCATTTAAATGGAGTTCTTCAAGTGGATATTGTTAGAGGCAGGGCATTGTGCCGCTATTCAGAGTTCCATACGTTTTTAGATCTGTTTATACCTCTCTATGAAGACTTGAATCAAACTACGCATTGGGAACTACCGGTGATAGGTGTGATCTACCTATATATTTCCAAACCAATTTTGTTAGTTTTAGAGTATTTTTTATAGCGTTTTTATATGTTTTTACTCTTTTTGTATTAAAACAGGTATGTGGGGTGAAAAGGTAGGAAACTGGAGCGTAAATGATTAGATCGAACAAAAAACGGTCGAAGAACGGTATAAAAACAAGCAAGGCGGCAAGATTCTGAAAAGAAGCCCACCACTGCGGTGTCAGACCTTCGTCGCGGCAGTGAAAATGCAGAGAGGGTCATTTCTTGCTGAACGTCCATTGCTTCAGCGATAAGATCCACTGCCGCGGCGGTGAAACTGCAGGATGGTCACCAAGCCCATCGCTGTCTTTACCTCTTAGGCGATTAACCAACCGACCTACTCACCGCCGCGGCGGTGGCCTCTGCACAGATTTAAGATTTTTTTTGGGATATTTTGCATATTTAAACCCTTTCTATCCTCCTCTCTTTCGGTGGAATCACCCCCTAGGGCCCTTAGACTATATTTTAGGGTGAGTTTGAGAGATTTTTGAGGGAGAGCTCTCAACCCGAGGAAGAAGATGAAGGAGGAAGCGAGTGGTAAACGGTTTTAGCGCCAAATCTTCGGATATCGGTTAAGTTGTTTGTTTCTTTTCTTTACTTTCTTCATTGCGGTAGTTGTTGAGTATGTTTACGTCATTTTACATTGTATACATGGCTATGGCCATTGGTTAAACATAAGTTGTTTAGGGATTATTAATAAATTTATGAATACGTTGTTTAGTTGAGTTTATGTTTCGTTTGCGGTTGTTCTTTGATGTTTGATTGTGTTTATCATTCTTGTTTATTGATTATGCTTAGATTTATATAGAGAGAATTCAGGGTTTGACAAACCCCATATTCGGACTAGGGTAAACGAACGTCATGATCCAATAACCCGGGAAGTAGTTGGATTGTGTACAATCGATGACGTTGGGGGTAAAACTCACGCGACCTAGGGTCGTTAAGACGTTGAGGGGGATTTCTTCGCTGACTCAAAGTCGCGTATTCCCTCGTCTTACACTCAAGAGAGGTGGCGGGGGAGTTTATGAACTGAGATTGTCGATAAGGTAAATACAACGCGTCGATCCAATAACCCAGGAGAGAGTTAGATTGTGTACAATCAATGACGTTGTGGCGAGAGTCATGCAACCTAGGGTCGTTAAGATGTTGAGGGGGACTTCTTCGTTGACGCGAAATCGTGTATTCCCTCGTCTTACACTCGGGAAAGATGGCGGGGGAGTTTAGGAACTGAGATTGTCGGATAAGTCGAATGCCGTTAACGTAAACTAAAACAAGATTGAACATGTATTCGTAAATGAAATTAATCCCTAGACAAACTATTCTCTCAAAACTATCTCAATGTAGTATTAGTATAGTTAAATTAGTATTTTAGCATTAGTATTTAATTAAATTACATTTTTAGCGCTTAGAAAAAATTATGTCATGACAAACACGGTATTCGATAGTAGTGACAACCAATCCCTGTGGATACAATACCCGATCTTTAAAGATCCATTATACTAAAACTTTGACCTCGTACATTTGCGAGTAGTCAATACGCGAGCATGTAACAAATGCTCGATGTACAACCGGCAAAGAGGCTAAAGCGCAAGGAAAGGTATTGAATTTTTAATAGATTCCTCTTACATTTTATTGTTTCGTATTATCACAGATTGATTGTGGCTTGAGAAATTATTTGTGAAAGAAAATCATTAAATCTTAAATTCTGATGCATTCACTTAGGCTTAATTTCCTTTATAGATGTCCATTAAACCATTAGCACCACGTTGGAGTGTGAATTTGCTTTGAAAGTATAAAATCAAACTCTAACCTTGATCTACTTCAATTTCTGGTTCTTTGCTCTCTATTAACAACGCATCAGGCTGGGTCGTTGTTGGGTCTTGGCCCAACAAAGATTATCTTTTAGAAAGAAAAAAATCATTTAATTATTTTCTAAATAAATTTTATTTCCTTTCTTGAATTCTCACCTGCAAATTCGAACCCGTGCGATAACTAACCAGTTTATCAACCTAAACCAATTGTAACACCTGTTCAAACCAGCGTCATGTCTGAACTGGTGTATTGTTTCCCTAACTGATGCCTTTCATCCCTACATGAAGTACTACATCCATTATAATGGTATTCTCTTAATCTTCTATAAATATAGGGCTTCGTTCTTATTTTATTTATTTGATTCACTTTTACTCTCAAAGCACATTACAGATCAAGAGCCTACGTCTACGTCTCAAGAGTTCAAGCATTTGGCAATTTGCCAAAGTTTTTTTGGTTCTATGTGCTAGTACTAGATACTTAAGATCATTGTACCTTAAGAGACATATGTCCTTTCAACCATCAACACCGCGTAGGGACATAAATATGCTTTAAGAGCATAGAGGCAAACTTTAGTCTTGATATACTTCAATTTATGATTCCGTAATCATAAGTTTGTATTTATGTTTTGCATGACTTTTTAAAAACTAACTTTAAAATAAGATCGTTCAGTTCTAATTTATTAATTATTTATTTAATTTTCTGGTTAATTAAGTATTTAATTTATAATTGTAGTAGTTAATATCAACACTTACTAGATAGTCCATCATTTATTCAGTTTTATGACTAAGGCCCGGTTTAGTAATGCAATTAAACACTTAAAATTGAATTCATTAAACACTTATCAAATTAAGTGTGTTTGATAATAAATTAAACAATTACTTAAAATATAAGAATCATTAAAAAAAAATGTTTAAAATTTTAACTGATGTGTGATTCATTTAATTTTTTAGCACTTATCACATAATACTATAAAATATTTAATTATTACAACTAATGTTTTACACCAATACTATAAAATATTAAAAAAAATTATAGATAAAGAAAATACAAAATTGAGAAAAAAAATAGAGAATGAAAGTTGTAGAGAAAATATTTTTAAAAAATAAAGCTGTAAAAATTATTTTAAGAACAAAAATTTGTACAAAGGTAATTTTTTTGAAGTTAAAAGTATTAAAAAATTAAATACTTAATATATTTAATACTTATTATAATTTAACTACAACACTTGAAATTTTCAGCACTTCAAATTTAAGCGTTATCAAACATGTCCTAATTAAGTCTTTAATTTGTAATTCCATTAATTAATACCAATACTATATAGTCTATTTTGTTTTTCAAGTTTTTTTTTTAATTCCATGATAGATAATTTATTTTTTTAGTTCTTATCAATTTATTTGTTAGTCCTTATTGAATTTTTTGTTAACCTAACTATGATATGAAACATTAAATTCAATGATGTTTTCCAAATATATTAAATTTTGTTAATCTTAATTAAAAAGAGAAAAACAATCCAGGACAAAATAAACAAACTTATTTTTAAGGACAATCCATTAATTTTATCTTAATAACTATAATAATATTCTCTCAATTTCAAAATTAAATATTAAATTATACCTATCTAATAATTTAATCCAAATAACTAATACTAATATTTTCTCAATTTCAAAATGAAAATTTCAAATATGATGTTCATAATTAAAGAAAATTATTTGATTAAAAATAATTAAAAGAATATCTTGTAATAAAAATCGAATCCGAAGGTCCGCTTCCTTTTCGTTGGCCCAAGCCCATTTAGGGTCATGATGCCCTAGGGACCATGGGACGAGGAGAAGCAGCTACTTTGAAGCTTTTTTAGGGCTCAAATCGAGCTCTATCTAAGAAGAAATTCCACGCAGTTTCATTTGTTTCTCGAAGAATTTTTTGCTGTTTCTTGCCGATTCTCAATCGAATTTCAGGTACGTTTGAGTAAAGCCTTTCAATTTATCTTTTACTTGTAGATTCTGTCTCAAAATCTCATGAATTTGCTTGTCCATTTCCGTCGAAAAAAATTGGCGGTTCGGCAATCGAACGGCCTCCGTGCTTCTTCCCCACCAAATTTGCATCTACTTTATGTTCATATGAGTTCTTACTTGTCATCGAAATCTGAGACCAACCAAAATGCATTCCTCCTTTGTCAACCACGTTGTCGTGAAGGTGTATGAGATACTTATGCAAATTTAGCAGCTGATGTTGTAAGATCGACCGTTTTATAAGCAAGATAAACTAGATTAGTAATATCTATGTTG